>CM046383.1:10329781-10954781 GCA_025413485.1 Ficus microcarpa | reverse complement strand
TTATACGGTGGTTGAGTGGAACACGTTTCCATTCAACTTAGAAATTTCAAATTTTATACCTAAATATTTGAAAATTTTCGGTTGTGCCCCATTTAATGAGAAAAATTCTACTTGTATCCCTCTCATTTTTTGTGCAATAGTAATTTTATACCTCTTAAAAAAAACACACACACACACACACACAGAGTTTGTGGCCCATGATGTTAAAAAAAAAAAAAAAAAAAAAAAAAACTCATGTCCTTACTCAGTAATTTAATTAATAATTAAAAACCAAATCTTATTTTTTCCTCTAGTATCCCAATGAAAAAAAAAAAAAAACATATATATATATATCGCGTGTCGTGGAATGAATTCCTTTCAGAAAAACAAGTTCATTACTTTCCACTTTTCAGTAAAAATCAAATCAGTATTTCGAAATCAATAGAGAAGATCTGTCATTATTTTTCTTTTTCAGTCATATATTCAAAAGAAGGGTGCAAAAACTGCTAGAGAATAGAGATACATATTAGACCAGATATGGACATGGAGGATGTTTTACTGAGTCCTACTGGGTCTTGCTGGTAGACTGACACTTGGGCTTGTTGTTCCTTTTTGGGCTGGAATACCACATTATTCAGGCCTTGGATTGAGTTACCTCGCAGGAAAAAATATATTCATATATACATATATATATATATATATATTATATCCTTATATTTTAGAGTATCAAATATATCCTAATTAAGTTATCAGTCAGTATTAGAGCAGGGAAAAAAAAAAATCTAAATAACGCAAATTTAAATATCATTACACTAATATAATATATATAAAAAAGAATATTAGACCTATAACACAAGATTAAACTAAAATAAATCAAAATTTGTGTCATACTGATCAAAAGAGGAGAATATGTGTTATGTTGGTTCAAAGATAAAAAAAAATATGATTATTTAAGTAATCTTCTAAAAAAAAAAATTACCGGTCGATAACCAGCATGATAGAAGATAGCCGGCTACCAAATGGTAACCACCACAATGGCGGCCAGTTTTTACGATTGGGGCAACCATTGTAATACCATCCACTAAAGACAACCACCATGATACCAATTGATAATTGCTAGTATCCACATGATTACCAATGGTAATAGCCGATATCCACATTATATTATATAATATACTAAAATGATGTAAATTTTTACTGTTAATTAAACAGTAATCTACAGTGACTTTTGGGCTTTTTTTTTTCATTTTTCCCATTTCAGCTACAGTGACATACAATAATCTACAGTGCCCAAACAGTGAAATGTAAAGTAAAATGATGATTTTGCCCTTCAATTCCACTGTTTTTTTCTAACTGCACAGTGACTTATCGGTTTTGCCCTTGTCACAGTGATCTACAATGCCCAAAACAATAAAATGTACAGTAAATAATGATTTTGCCCTTCAATTCCACTGCTTTTTTTTTGTTGCACAGTGACTTACCGGTTTTGCTCTTTGGTATTGTCCGGTCATTCGAGAGAGAGAGATAGAGATAAAGAGAGAAAAAGTAAAAGATATCTATATTTACATTAAAATAAATTTAAAAAAAAATAAAAATAGAAAAAAATACCATAGGATAAAAAATTATATTTTATTAAATTATTTCCAATGATAAAAAATAAAATTATATATGTTAAATAATATTTGAAAAATTATTGAATTTAAGAAAAAAAAAAGAATAATACATTTAAAAAATGAATTAATACAATTAAATTATAATATTCAAAATAAACAAACAAATTAAAAAAACTTGAAATTAAAAATAATTTACAGAAATTCTAAAATATAAAAAGGTCTATAAAATTACAATAAAATTAAAAATCAATAAATAAAATTTCTACTGTAATGAAACGTAATTATCAAAAATGTATATTTATAATTATTATAGCTAAATTATTATTTATGTCATATATTAATATTATTATTTAAAATTAAATTTTTTTAAAATATTTAATCCATTTCTAAGTTTATTTATTCATTTAATTAATTTTTTTAATTTAATAAATTTACTTAAATTAATGTTTTTTTTTTCAATTTAAGTTTAAAAGTTTTTAATTTTATTTATTATTTCTGATTTTTTAATAACAATTTTTATTATATTTTATTATATTAATAACAATTCTTACGCTTAATATTTTATTCTAATATTTGATATTATTAATTTTTTATTCTTTGACTTCTTTTATTTTTTTTCTTCCTTTTTTTTAAAACAAAATGTTCAATAAACTTATTTTATATGTATATCTATAATCTTTAGAAATAATTTTTTAAAAATTTCTATTCATTTTTATGTTTATTTAGTAATGTAATTGGTTTTTATTTTATTATATTTACCTCATAATTTTGTTACCCCTTTTGATTTTTCAATTTTATTTATTATTTGAACTTTTTTATTTCAAGAAAATTACGCTTATAAATATGAATGTATGTATTTTAATATTATAATAGTAAATACTAAAAAAAATATACTTGTTATAATTATAATCTATATCTTAATTAAGGGAGAGTTTGGTAAACCACTCATTTAAAACTCATTTCAAACTTTTTTTTGTCTTTTTTCTAAAAAGTTTTTGTCTTTTTCTCAAAAAATTTTTTGTCTTTTCTGAAAATTCAAAAAAATTTACTATTACAACTAAAATATTTCAACTCAAACTAACATACCAAACACCTCCTAACTATTTTTATTAAATAATACTCAATTTTTTTTATTTTTGTTTTTTCTTCCTTTCCCTGATGATCTATTTCTTAATTAACTGTTTTTCTTATATAATATTCAAAATTTTTTATTTTTTTATTTTTTTATTTTTCATACCACACACACGGATATTAAACACATAATCACTAAGGGCTTGTTTATTTCGTTATTTCATTTCAACTCAAATTGTACTTTTTTTTATATTTTTTCTAAAAAGTTTTTGTCTTTTTCCTAAAAAATTTTGTCTTTTCTGAAAATTTAAAAAAATTTACTATTATAATTAAAATATTTTAACTCAAACTAACGAACTAAACAGGACCCTAATAGTAACCGCTGTAATTAACCGGAAACAGCCGACACCAACCATTGCTCACAGAGGGACAAAAACGTGAATCGGGTTTTTATTTTGTTCTCTCTCCTCACTTATTCTCTCTCTCTCTCTCTCTCTCTCTCTCTCTCTCTCTCTGTGTTTTTGCTCTTTACGTCTGCTGTCACATAGAAATGAATGGACAGAAGATATTTTCATTTTGCACGAATATTTCTTCAGATCTACGGCAAATCTTTCTTCTCACATGGAGGAGGTTGAAGTCTTCTTCTTCTTTTTTATTTTTATTTTTATTTTTACTCCCAAACATCAATTTAAATTGGATTCCTCATTTAAAATTTTCAGTTGAAACCTATGAAATTACAAACACATAGTTTGGTGTTTGAGTTCAACTCAAGATAAATTGTAACTTTTTTTTTTATTTTTTTCTGAAAAAGGTTTTTATCTTTTATGAAAATTTTTTTTGTTTTTTTTCTAAAAAATCAATAAAAATTACTATTAAAACTTAAAATTTCCAACTCAAACTTATTTACCAAGCTAACCCTTGGCTAATAAGCATTTATCTACTCTTCCAAGAAGACACTGTTACTTTACACTTTAAGACCAAGTGATAAGGTGGTTACATTAAATTATTATGTGATTCCAGCCAAAAAAAAAAAAAAAAGGAATAATATTGTGACCAAAAAAGTTTTGTGCTGAAAAAATTCCAAATCTTTTTAGTAAATTGAGAAAAAAATCACTAAAAAAAAAAAAAAGAAAGCATAATTTTGTTCACTTAATAAAAAACTAGTTGTGGTGAATAAATTAATTCACCCACAACAACAAGGAACGAGAGGTACAAAAAAATACAGGCCCACAAGTTCAAGTACTCGATTGGGACATCTAAGAAGTGTTTGATAAATGAGTTGAGTTTGAAAATTTTAAATTTAAATAGTAATTTTTGTTAATTTTTTAAAAAAGATAAAAAATTTTTTTAAAAGATAAAAAATTTTTTAAAAAAAATTAAAAAATACAATTTAATTTGAGTTAAACTTGAATGTCAGAGGGACAGGACGTAAGATAAAGATCCTTTTCGTCTTTAGTCAGGCCCCACTTTCTTTCTTTGGCTGTGACGTGTCCCAATTGTATGGACATAAGACATATAGAGCCAAATTAAGGGGATAGATACTACCAGAAAATTTAAGTGTTGATAAGAGGGAGAACTGTCAAAGAAAAAATAAAAAACAAAAAATTTCAGATAATTATTCTCTGACGTAAAATTTATAAAAATTTATATGTCACGTTTAGTGGAGTTTATCTATGAATCCATTCGATTCCTTTTCTCGAAGAGTTTTGTGACAGGTATGTCCTGTGAAAAAAATATGTATGCTTGCTGTGTATATCAAAAACAAATAAATAAATAAACAAAAACAAAAATATATAATCTTAACATCTTAAAATAGTTAAAAGCTCCTCTTCATTTTGTCATATGTCCTTCCCTCATTTATTTTTTATTTTTTCTTTTTAATTATCTTTCATCATTTCCCTTTTCCTTTTCTTTCTTCTCATTTTTTTAATTGCTATTTTTTTTTTTCCTCTATTCCATTCAAAATAATTCTCTCAACACACTAATCAGTATTTTTTTTTATAATGACTGTCTCAAACTCTCAATTATTATTTTTTTTAATAATATTTGATATATATATATATATTATTTTTTGTATTTTTTTAAAATTATTATTTACTTTGACCCATTTATTGATCTATTCTTTGCATGTTTTCTTTCACCGTTTTAAATTTTTATTTTTCACTCTTTTTTGTTTCATACTAAAATAAATTATTTTAAATGTATCCTTGCTCAGAGGGACGAAGGGAGGAAGGTTTTAGGGGGCACTTAACGTCCCCTCAACTTTTTCTAAATTAAAATTTTGTATGTATTTCTTACTCAAATTTATAAACCCTCCCTAAAAAATTAAAAACTTCATTTTATTCGTCAAAAATTTAAAAACTTTAGGCTTCGTTTGGTTTATTATCTTATTTTAAATTAAAATGTACTTTTTCATCTTAATTTTTATCTTTTTTAAAAAGTCAATAAAAATTTTCAACTCAAACTTAAAATATTCAAATTTAACTAATGAACCAAACGAAGATATATTAGCCCCCGTCTTAATCTTTGACTTCTTCGGTGCTTACTCAAACTTTATTTATATATATATGTATATATTTTTGACAATCTCAATTATTATTTTCTCAACTTCTTTGTAATTCACTTATTTCTCTTAATTTCTTTCTAAGAGTCTGTTTGATAAATGACTTTGAATTGAAAATTTTAAATTTTAATAATAATTTTTGTTGACTTTTTAAAAAAACCAAAAACTTTTTTAAAAAAGATAAAAAATTTTTTTAAAAAAAATAAAAATTAAGATAAAAAAATATATTTTAATTTAAACCGAATTTGTGAACTAAACATCCCTTAATTATTTCCTCCACGATATTTTCTAAACAACTATTGCCTGGTGATACCCATATTATATTATTAATTGCCCCCGTGTACAACTAGTAATTTAGTAAATGAGACAAATCGCGTACGAAAAGTCAAATCACACCTACCATGGCCCATTGTGAGGGAACACGTAGGTTAGTCTGAAAATGGCAAACACATGATAATTAGAAGCATACAACTTGCAGAAATTAATGTTCTAGCTCACTAACGTACGAACGTGAAAGTTATGCATCAAGATTTTTTTTTTTTTTTGGAATATTTTTTTTTATCTGTTGAGCTTTCTTCTTCTGCTTGCAAACACTTCTCCATGTCTCATTATCCAAAACCTCTCTATTTCTTCTGCTTTCCGTCCCGGAATCCGGCCAGCGATTAGAGACCACCTAAGTTTTAGGGAAAAAAAAAATTATTAAAAAAAGTGAGTCTAAAACAATCAAACGGCTAGTTATATATTTTTTATAGCCAAAATTCTCTAATACTATAATTTTAAAGCAATTGAACATTTTAAAAGATTAAAATTTTATGGGTTTTCTATGTTAGTTTACCGTGACTCTTAAAATCAATTTATGTAAACACTTATTTTTTTGTTTTGTTTTGTTTTGTTTTGTTATTTGCAAAATATGATATTTCTAAAACAAACAAATTAAACTACAAGTTTTGTTTGAAAGAGAAGGAAACCAACCTCTTTACTTTACTCCCAAATTTTGGTTTGATTTCACATATTTGGATTAGCAAATTCAAGCCTATTAAATTCCCTACAGATGTGAAAATTAGCAATTTTCCCTCTATTGGTCATGTCAACTTGAAAATGTGAAAGGAAACTAGTCAACAAGACAATTATACATACATTGGTAGCCTTCAACGAATTGGTCTGTTGTTTTCACTTTCCAGCGACCATAACGGAATTTGGTAATCAGAGAAAATATATATATATATATATATATAAATATGTGTGTGTGTGTGTGTATAAGTCCTTATTATGAAACCAAAAATTTGTAATATTTATATTTTTTTACTTTACCTGTCTCCGACAAGCTTATACATTCTAAAGATGAGATCTTCTTCTTGTTCCGACATGTTTATGAATTCCCACTCGATACTGCTCACCTCTGCCCATATATGTTAATGTTAGACAACATTAATTTGTAGGGTGAGAAAATGAGAAATTAAACATAAATACGAACCATATATACACACACATATAAAAGAAGAAGATAAATCAGAAATATTCTGAAAAAGTTTAAATGTTGTGATAAAAAGAAACGGTGAAAATTATACCCAAAGGAGTAAAATAATTTCTTCTAACATCTACAAAAGAACAAGATTTATATATACATGTGTGTGTATATATATATATGCATACACACACACACGCATGTATATGGAATATCGTCAAGGAAGAGAAGAAAACGAATGAAACCCATTAGAAATTTCCGCAAAAGGAAAAGAACCCAAGATAGAACAGAAGGAAACTAGAATTAGTTAAATTGAAAAAAAAAAAATTTAAGAACCCAGAAAATGATTCATAAGGAAAAGAATAGAAAAGAAAGGAAAGGAAAGGAAAGGAAAGCTCTTGCCTTCAGAGCAGTGACTGCTATTACTCTTGGCTTGCTTTCTTCGGCGTTTGTCCATTGTTGAGCAATTTCAGAAGACAAAAGTGTAGCAGACTTGAAGAGGATAACTAATTTTTTATGACTTCACAAGTATATTTAAAGAAGAAATTGATAATATTATATATAAATATATAGATATATATATATATATATATTGTGCGTGTGTGTGTGTGTGTGTGTTTGTGTGTATTTGGGATTAAAAAAGTATTGTCAAAGGGCGGTAAACTCTTGGAAGGAGAAAAGCTAAAGTAATTGGACTCAAACACAGAGAGATGAGGAACGGCAGGTCCTACCAAACGGACAAAATAGCCATTTCTTTGACTTGCGGTTATTCCTCCCCTTTTTTTTTTTTTTGCTCAAGAAAATAAGTCAGGGAAGTGATCAGTGTTAACATACATATACATATCTGGACGTATCTTGACATAACTAAGAGGGTTTCTCGGATGCTGACTTTTTGTTACGTGCATTTAATAAGGTCACATTCAATATTTTTTTTCAATTTGAAAAACCCAAATGACAGGACAATCTTACCCTTCGTAGTATCTTGAGTAACTACCGGGTGTTTGGTTAAAAATTTAGTTTAAACTAAACCCAAATGAAAGGACAATCTTACCCTTTATAGTATTTTGAGTAAATACGGGGGTGTTTAGTTGAAAGTTTAGTTTAAATTAAATTGTACTTTTTTTATCATAATTTTTGTCTTTTTCTGAAAAAATTTTTAATCTTTTTTGAAAATTTTTTTTACCTTTTCTAAAAAATTACTATTGAAACTTAAAAATCTTAAACTAAATTCATTTATCAAGCACTTCCATATATAACTTATCATATTGCGTGACAACTTCCTTTGTACAGGAACTTTCTTCCGTACCAAAATTCAATGTAAATCTTGTCCAAGTGTTTTTAGAGGTTGAAATTAAATTTGTATAAAATTAAATAATTTAGCAGTCTTGCACAATATTCCTAGTATCGCACAATTCTTCTTAGTATCATGCTAACGGTCATTTACACTGCGAAATTGGCTCATGATATTTTTATTTTCGAGAATACTAATTGTCTTGTCTACCTCGAAATCTTCTATCTGTTCACATTGCAAGTTAGTTTTTTAATATTTCACACCTGACTTATAAGTACCAATCAATAAAAAAAAAAAACTTATTAAGATTTGTCCATAAAACTGAGATCAACTAATTATACATATAATTACATGTGTAATTTAGTGGTAATTTTCACACCGCTTCATCATAAGAATTAGAATTCAAATTCCCATCTTTTAGGGTTAGTTTGGTGCTTGAGTTCAACTCAAGATAAACTGTACTTTTTTTTTTGTCTTTTTCTGAAAAATTTTTTTTGTTTTTTCTAAAAATTTTTTTTGTCTTTTTTAAAAAGTCAACAAAAATTACTATTGAAATTTAAAATTTCCAACTTAAACTCATTCACTAAACTAACCCTTAATTTCTTAAAAGAAAAAAATCACCGATCTTGTTTGGTACTTCATTATTTAGATACATACATGGTTCGATAATGCGTGTCAATTCACATAAATATCTATCTGGATATTCACGTACAGGGTTTTTTTTTTTTTTTTTTTTTTTTTTTTTAAGCCTCACGTAGTTCTAGTCCGAAATATATCATTTGATGATCACTACTTTAAATTTAAGCTACTATTTAACTCCTATGGCTGACTCTGTTTGTCACTTTATTTAGGACATGAGATCTAGTTAATTATAATGACCAAATTACCGTAAAAATGATTAATTATAATTAACATTAATTATAATTAACACAATATTTCCACGTAAGAGAAAAGATGACGTCGATTTTTTTCTTCTTCTTCTTCCTTTTTTTTTTTTTTGGGTTAAGGATCTCTATATTAGCTTCACACTTAATTTTATTATCAATCCTTTCTTTTATTTTTAACAGCTGTAAAATATTTAACTTTTGCTCAATCTTGTGGTTAAGATGCTATTTTTTAACTTAAATAGATTACATATCACTATAACAAATGGACCATTCTGCGATGATGAAAAGTTGCCGCAAAAAGTTCATTTGCGACAACATGTCATCACAAATATGTCGTCGTAAATTATTGGACGTAAATAATATATTTGCAACGACGGACAAAAAGGAAGTCCGCACAAATACATTAGCGATGATAGTTGTCGCAAATAAGTATTTATGTTAATTGGACCTAAACCTATCGTAGCAAGGACCCCATTGTTCGCTACTCCTTATGTTAATTGGAGGGTTTGCTCTAATAAATGCCTCATTTTCTGCCCCACCCGTCTTCTTGAAGTATTTATGCAAGGAAGTCTTCAAATCCTTGTAGCATTTGTTGGCTTCATGGTCGACTACATCTTTGATGATGCCGTTGTTGCAGTTGTAGTCGAGAATAAACCACTCCTGCGACACATTGAAAAATGAAAAAAAAAAAACTTTTATGTTGAGTAATTAAATAAATAATTCGAACGATAGTTGTCTTGAATAAGGGTCCGTTTAGTTCACTATTTTATTTCAAACTAAAATGTATTTTTTCATGTCAGTTTTTATCTTTTTCTGAAAAAGTTTTTTATGTTTTCTGAAAAGTCAACAAAAATTACTATTGAAACTTAAAATTTCTAACTCAAACTCATTCACCAAACAGACCATAAATACCTGCATGCGATTCAGAATCTTGTCCTTGTGATTGCCATCGACCTCTTTCTAAGTGCTATGATGCGGATCACATATTTCCCTAGTGTAGAGGCCAACGGCACTATCGAAGAATCCACCATTGTCACCAAGAGCCTTCCAAGTACCACCTGCCTCATCAGACAAGGCAGGAGGTTTCCCCCTCTTTTTGTACCTTCTCAGCTATAGCTCGCCTAAGAGCTTTCCCCCTACCTCGACGTCAAGGTATTTCACCTGGGACTATAAACAATTATGAACATTAGAGATTGAAAATTTGATTACAAACTGTAATTGAATAAAATTCAAAAAACAAGAATTAGTTTCTTAGTTATAACATGTATACCCGACTGACAGTGTGATGCTAGTATCGTCAAATCAGGCGGAGGCTATGATTCTCCTACAGAGCCAGCACAAGTAGCTACTAGACCGGACATTAATGACTTATTGAGAAAGTAACGTATGCACTTTACTAGCTCATGTTGACTATAAACAGTAAAACAACAAATCATTTCAGTCATTCATGTCAATTTATGAATGCAATTCTATAAACTACAAGTACTCCAAACCTATAAGGTAAGGCCCTAACTCATTCAGTATTGTAATTTATGAATCATGTCACCCATTCCACAATGCCTCTTTTTTGTAGAAATTTCGGTTGCATCTCCCCTCAGCTCTCCAAAGTTTGCTATCGCACACACACCCAGATAACGAAGGAAGACGCACCTACTGCTCTACCAAAGACGCGAGTGAAATCAAATTTATTTGTAAATGACAATATCAAACTATCTAAACAAGACAATTTAGGCATCAGTTATTATGTACCGATCCTCGAATAGGTTTAAGATTATTTCATGAATGCACATGTAGAATTAAAACATAAACTTGTGCCGACGTACATAACTTTGTGACTCTTTGGTCACATACCAAAACATCTTAAAAAATAAAAAATAAACAAATAAAATTGTTTTTACATATTTATAAACACTTATGGATGTATTATTAATTTTTATTATCTACTATGTGTTAGCTAAATCCTCTTTTTAAAAATTACACAATCCAAAACCTGCTAAAATGGGGGCTGGAAGTTTTGGCAACGGCGAACGGATAACAATAGTGGCGACAATAGGTCCAAGCGTTGGCCGCATCTTTGGGAATGAAGGACGTTTTTTGGGTAGTTTTCTGGGTTTTGGAGAGAGCTAAAACTAGATTTGAAAAAAATATTCAAGAAATTTGGGAGAGATGGGCGATTTTTGGGATTTTTGGGTGAAAAACGGTAGAGAGAACGAGAGAGGCCGAGAGGAAAGGAAGGAGAAAATGAGGGTAAATTGATTCGCATTCAGGTTTCTAGTCAGAACTATTTGTGACAACATAGTCATTGCAAATAATCACCAAAACAACGTCGTAAGTTCATTAAAGAATATTGCAATGACATGAATTTGCATGTCATTGCAAAAAGTGTCACCTAAAAGACATCTTTTTGAGAGATCAGAAAAAGAACCTTTTGGAACCCTTATTTGTAACGACAAGTGTAAAGAGTCGTCGCAAATAATTTTGGAGAACTGTCACTTAAAAAAACTGCTTTTTTTTTTTTTTTTTGTGAAAATTTAAAGAAATGACTATTTGCGATGACTTTTTCTCTACGTCGTTGCAAATAACGTTTGGAACCTCCAAACAAGACCGCCCTTTTTTTCGCTTGCGACGACAATGATAAGTACTAGTCGCAAATGATTCCCATTTATAATATCTGGGTAATGGGTGCTAGCTGTGAATCATTCAACCATTTGCGATGACTATAGTCGTCACAAATAGTAGTTATTTGGCACCACCTTTTTTTGGTGGCAAATCAGAAAAATAATGGCCAATCTTGTCAATATTTTTTGCGACGATGTGTCGTTGCAAATACTGGATTTATAAATGATAACATGTTGTTACAAATAATAATAGTTATGAAATTTCTTTACCTTTAACACGAATATTATTTGCAACGATGTATCATCGCTTATAATCCAATATTTGTGACGTAAATAATGTCCTTGCAAATGACGATGATTGTAGTAGTATTACAACGGTGCTAATAGCAATATTATAAAAATACCTTTTTTTCATCTCTTCCTTTTTTCTTCCTTATCTAATTTTCTAATATTCATCCCAAACTTCGGTAACACCCACCTAAAAAGAAATCCTTAGGATCTCTGCGGCACAATTCATTTAGATCACTTTTTATAATAATGATAAATATAGATGAGCAAAATAACCACTTTTACCACAAAAACCGCACCACATCATGCGGTCCAGTGTGATTTTCTCTACTTCATGGTTTAGTCAGGGGGGTCTTAATTCACGCTACACGATTTGATTTGCGCTTTAAAATTTCTCAAAATAGAAATTAACTAGATCGCACCACATAATTTGATAAAATTATTTTTTAATATATTTCTTTCATGTTTTAAATATTATAATTTTTGCGACCACATTACTATGATGATTTTTTTTTTTTTTTTTTTTTTTTTGCTTTTATATGGTAAAACCTATACATATATCAACACATACAACCAAAAAAAAAAAAAAAAAGAAGAAAAAAAGAGAAAGTGCATACACTTATAGAAACTAGTAAACATTGTTTATGATTTTTTTTCACTGTCATACTATTAAAAGTAAATTATTTGTGACGGGTTGGGGTCCACCTTAGTCAGCTAATATATAATCTTTAAACACAGAATCTCTCGATGTTACACTTGTTACCCTTGTTACTATGTTTTTTACTAATTTTGTACACTTTGCATTATTTTTATAGGGTAGTACTTGGGTCAATCACCCAAGTTTTGGCGAATCAAAACTCCATGGAATTGTAGCCGTCCACTTTGTTTTGAACGGTTAATATTGATCCGAGGGTAAGTGACAAATTGTGCAATAAATGATAGAGGTGAAGCTAGTTAATCACTTGTTTTTCAATTTATTTTAAAAGAGACAAAGAGGGACGTGACATAAAGATGACATAGTTTTTCTGGACGTCTTATCTGAGGCATCGCATTGACAAGGCTCATCGTTGTAAAATGCAAATAAAATGTTAAAAAAAAAAAAAAGGGGGAAAAACAAAACGTCATTTTTCATACGAGGGAAAAATTAAAGGGGCCCTTGGATATTTAACCTTTGAGCATCTTTAATGGGGTGTAAATTGTTATGTCAATGACAAATTTTGGAATTTGACCCAAGAAAGAAAAAAAAAAAAAAAAGAACTCCCAATAAGGTGTTATATTAATGTGAAATTTGTTATATTTAAATTTTGTGACCAATTTGTTACAAGGTTTAACTAATGCTAAATTTAATATTTTGATTTTTATTGATTGGTGTTTTCACTTTTTTATGTGATCATTATAATATTTTTATCTTTAAATTATCTGAATACAAAAAGTTCACTTTTACGAGTTTCAAAACATAATATGGATAATAAAAAGCAAGAATGGAAGTATACATTACATGATAAAGTATGATAATGCTATTATTAAGCACCGTCATCAGTACACTTTGATTGACATACTCCCTCATGTTCACATTTCTGGCACTATCTGACAAGTAGGAGTGATGAAAATCCCAAAAAATATCTGAAATCCCTAAAAGTTCGAGGAATCAAGCGTTAAGATTAAAAGTTAATATCAAACTCTCTTTGTTTTTGCTTTCAATTGTTGTTAAAACATGGGACTTTCATCTTTAGAAGTTTAATTTTAGAAAAGAACAAGATAGATTAAATTACCACCAACAAAATGATAATTAAGATAAAGCAAATACCATAGAATTACCACATTATTACGAGAACATATTTACAGGATTAAACTTTCCTTCTTATTCTGATTCCAATTATTTCATTGTATTTGCATTGATAAAATAATTCAGGCACAGCACTTGGAGATCAGTTTGCTTTTTACAATTTAACAGATGTTAAAAAAAATAAATAAATAAAAAAGGAAAAAAGAAGAACTTAGCCATGGCTAGTTACTTCACCAGCTTCAGTAGTTATTATGTTGTTATCTACCCATTAAGTAAAGCTAAAAACAAATAAAAGTAATTTGTAAATAACTTGCAATTACATTCATGCCCCTAAGAAACCTTTAGATTTTCGCAACTAATGCTATGTTTGGTGAATCAACTTCAATCAAACTCAACTCAAATTTTTTATCTTAATTTTTGTCTTTTTTTTTTTTGAAAACTCAACAAAATTTATAACTACTTTTTAAAAGGTTAAGTCAACTCAAACTTAAAAATTTTATCTCATCTCAAACTCAATTCATTCACCAAATGGACCTAACTTTCAAGTATAGTGGTTAATCACCCACTATAACCAGTTAAAACCATGACAAAAATATGTCAAAAAAGAATTCGGTTATTTAAACGTAATTACCGTACAGCTACCAAACTACTAGCATTGCTCCTGGTCGTGTCACGTGTGTGTAGTTTACAAACTTCTGAGGGAATTTAGTGTAAGCCTATTTTTATACTACCAATACTTAAGTTTTATATTACGTTGTTAATTAGATTAAAAAAATACTTAGTAAAGGATCTTCTCCATACTTAGATACTGTGACAATTTTTATTTTATTTTCTGTCTTTGCCTCGTCACCCACCGCATGATTACCGTTATTTTATTTTAAATCTCAAAAAACGAGGTACCTAGGTTTGCTCCTGCTAAAGATCAAAGCCTTTGCCTTAAATTTTAATTATATTTAATGGTTGGAGATTCAATGAAACATTAATTTTAAATTTCCATTTTGTCTCTAATACAAATATCCCAATTTCGATGTTTAATTAGTGCTCTTTGCATTGCTCTTTTATTTATTTATTTATTTATTTATTTAATGCAAGAACTCTTTTTCATTAATTTGTTTCATTTTGAAAGCTGTGTATCATTGTTTATTTCTAGGTTACATTTGCAGATAAATAAATAAAGAAATTTTAGAATTTACGTTGCACAAGAATAAATAAAAAAAAATTGTAGGTGAAAGGATTAAAGGAAGTCGATGTTGCGTACAGATTGGTTTCATTGCTTTTATTATTATTATTATTATTCTTATTTTGCATCAAAAAGCCTCAAGTTTAAAAAAAGGAAACTTTGACGGTGGAGCTCTTATTTTACATTACTGCAGAAACTCTTTCTAACTATTCAGTTAATTTATTTACCGATACGACATATAAATGTCCACTGTCCAATTAATCTTTTTAACGAAATGATCTATAAGTACGCACGTTTAAAATTTACAATTGAATTGCTTCAGTCATAAGAAGAAGATGATTACTTTCAGATTTGATCTTCTAAAAAAATGTTTGGTGGTATTTGTTTTACATAATAAATCAGTAGTATAGCCAGATAACTTTTTTTTTTTTTTTTTTTTCCAATCCTTCTTCTCAACTGTTTGCCTTTGATGGAACTACTTGTGTAGTGTACTTCACCAAAACTTAAGGGGGTGTTTGGTTCGCTAGTTTGAGTTGAAATATTTTAGTTGTAATAGTAAATTTTTTTGAATTTTCAGAAAAGACAAAAAACTTTTTGGGAAAAAGACAAAAACTTTTTGGAAAAAGATAAAAAAAAAATTTGAGTTGGAACGGAGATGAACTCGCGAACCAAACACCCCCTTAACTTTGAATGGATCAAATTTGGCAGCTTTTTCAAAGCTCTAAACAACGCCCTTTTAAGCCTTGAGGGGGTATTTGATGTTAAGTTCATTCTAAACAACGCCTTTTAGGTGTTTGTTTTTTTCTGAAAAAGTTTTTTATCTTTTTTGAAAAAGTTTTTTGTCTTTTCTGAAAAATTACTATTAAAACTTAAAAATTTTAAACTAAACTCATTCACCAAACACTCCTTTAATTTTCTATGGAACCTCTGAGTGAGTTTTAAAAAACTAATAAAAAATTCGAGTGAGTTCTAGACCAGATTTTCAGGTTCTTTTTCAATAAATGATGTTCATGTTCTTGTTTGTAGTTCAAGTATCGGTCTTCACTAACCTAGCTAACCATACGAGACTATAAGTAACATTCTTGATCATTTGGATGAGGTGGGGGAAAAAAAAAAACCTTGGGTCCAAGAAAAAAAAAGTAACTCTTTTAATTTCATTACCATGTATTAGTAAAAGTTCATTCATTTTAAATCATAAATATCCATTTACAATTAAAAAATTTTGAATTAGTACTAATAATTTTACAATCATAAGTAGTAGAAGGACCACAAAAGTCTGCAAAAAATAAATTGATAGCTTTTAAATTTGTATTGGGTGCCGAATGGAGCTTTTCATAATTGGCTTGGAAATGTTGGTATTTTTATTTTTTGGTAGAAGTTCAGGGTAGTGAACTTTTTTTTTTTTTTGAAATTATAGATTGAGGGATTCAAACTCTAAGTCCCTATTTGATGCATGGGTTTAGTTCAGTTTGGATCGCAATCTTTTTGTCTTTTTTTTGAAAAGTTAACTTCAGTTTTATTATTCACCGTTACTATTACAACTTTTTAATTCAAACTTTAAAAGTCCATAATTTTGTGCATACAAGTCCAAATGAGACTATTTTTTTTAATAAATTGCATAGAATCTCGATATAAATAAAATAAGCTCTATATTGATATAATTTTTTTTTTCCGAACATATTTCAAGTGTTTTATACGTTTTAACTACAGTAATTCAAACACTTTATCAAATGCACAACTCAATTAAACTCAATTCCAACTTAAAAAATTCAATTCCAACATGTGTATCAAACGCAAGCTTAGTCTCATAGTAAAATCACGTGTAAAATTGTGATTAAACTATACATGCAATCACCTAGTATTGACTTGAACTTTACATGCTTTATGCTTTATTCATTTAGTTTAGTTCACAATGTTGAAAGGCTAAACCTAATTACGTCTCACTTTTGCGCTTCCACAAGCTGTATAAGAGGGCTTAATTGGGAGATTAAATATAATTTTTTAAAAAAATTAAATATATGAAATTTGAATTCTACATTTTAGTTATATAATAAAATCAAGTGTTAAATTACTGCTAAGTTCGTGGTTTTTATAATTACTCTTATTTTGTTGCGATAAAGAAGTTCAGTGCCTTTAGATTGGGAACTGTTTAGGCTTACATATTAAGAAAATTTATCTACAAAAACAAACCAAAGAAGGGAAAAATCAAGGTAGTAATTTAGAATTGCAAAAGCTAGCTACTGGAATTAACTTGAAATATAACAAAAAATTAAAAATATTTACAAATAGAAAAATATCACATCATTATAGAAGAATTCATGTGTAATTATATAATATAAAACTTGAAAATCGCAGGTAATTATGCTATTTCTAAAATAGTCGGAAAAAATTGCTATATTTCAATTATAATAATTAAACTTTGAAAAGAAAAAAAGGACTATAACATCAGCATATAATATTTTCCACATTACAAAATGCAGTCTTTTCTCCTTTTCTTTCCTGCTTTTTAATCATCTGAATAAAAAAAATAAAAATAAAAATAAAAATAATAAAAAAAAGGGAAATCAGTTAAAGCACTACAATGCTCCATTGCCTACACCAGTTACCACCCCAGTATATATTATATTACGTAAATTCTTAATAATATATTCAAATTAAATTGGTCAAATGGGCAAATGAAAAAAGAATATAATGACAACAACAAAAAGCCAAGTCGCCACCAACGTTTCCTAATTGCAGGCCGGCATTAGTGACCACCCAATGTAGCTTCTCATTTGCTTGCTGCGTTCTCCAAGAACATCACCACCACATATAAGAGCACTTCCAGTTGAAAAATCCTCTGAGACATCACTACTAATTAAAAAAAAAAAAAAAAATTGTATAAGCTCATCTGTGGATTTCATGTCGTGGTAAGACTAATTCTTTTTTTATTGCTGAATTCTGTTTAATATTATCGATATTCTTTAACATTGTTCAGTCTGTCTATTTTTTGTAAAATTTCGTGTTTGCATTTTTTTTTTTTTTTTTGGGAAAAGTTGAAGCTAGTCTAGCAAAACTTCATTGAATTGAAATTGGAGTTTTGTTGGTTGGAATTGAAATGTTTATTTGATTAAAATGTGAGTTGGAAATGAACTATGATTTAAAACATAGTATAAAATTTTAAATGTGTATAGAGAATGCAATATATAGATTTTGTTCTGTTCTCTCTTCTCTATGCGATTTAAAAAAATAATAATCTCATTTCAGCTTACAATAAGAAAGTTATGGACTTTTGAAATTTGATGTTTTTCAGAATGTAAGAGAGAGCGTGAGGTGTAGATTTGAGAGTTTTGAAGCAGAAATGAAAATTTTCAATATGAAAACAGTGGTTGAAGCAAATGCTTAATCACGGGTAAAACACGACTGAAAAAGTCTTTCCTCTAATACAAATCCTCCCTATCAGCATAAAACTAATTTTTATTGGTGTGGGGGTTGCTTCGTTCCCTTTCAAAACAAAAAGAGCCACCACCACAAGCCAATACTAATTATCAATAAAAGTGAATATTTGAATCCCATGAATTAATTTGCATGTTTTTTCCCCAATAGCGTAATATACTGCTATTCTTATACGAACGATAGGAGAGGACAAAAGACATATAGAGTCTAAAAAGGACATCCAAACTAGCTAGGTTGGCACCCCTATAAACCCATAATGCATAAATCCCCAACCTAATATTATAAAATTAAAAATAAAAAAAAAAGTTTCATCAAAGTTTTGAAGTTGTCTAAAAGGCCGACTTGCCTCGTAGGAAAGCAGAACAAGACACTAAAGATTCTGTTTGATGTTGATCAGCCCCCGAAACTGACGCCACAATGATAACTCGTAACTTTTCCTGTGGTAATTAAATTGCCAGAAAAAAAGAGTGTCTCTAATCGAAATTTTGTAACGAAACATCATAATAATCTTGAGACAAGAGAGAAAACCGCACCTCAATAGCCCTACATGGCCTAGATCGCTGAGGACCATATCATTTGTAATGCGAAGAAGGGGGATTGTTGGTATCTTCATGGCCTCCATCCAATGAATCAAGCGGTCTCGTGTGATAATGTTAACTAAAACCATCAATGAGCTGATTAATTACAAAGATCTTAACTTTGGACATTGATTAGCTATCAAGTTTAGACTCACAGAGGCTATCAAACATATCGTCAATATCTAAAGGCGAACCTTTAACATGACTAATAAAATACGTAGCCAACTACCATTCCACCACAACAGATGGTCGTTTCAAAATTTTTTTTTTAATTTTTTTGTTAAATTTAAAACAAGAGATTGCATGGTACAATATACGGCCAGGAATGTGTTTCTTTGAATGCTTATCCTTTTGAACATGGAAAGGTTAATTTGACGTCAACTATATACGTCCACATATATCTATATCTATATATATATGATTTACCCCCGACAAAACTATTTAAACAACCTCATGACAAACAAACAAGATAAGAAATACTTTTTTTCGTCCATAGAAAAGAATATATACTATTGCAGGTTGCGATACGAATGTACTATACACTAGCAGTAAGTCAAAATCAACCATATTGTCGTATATTTGTATACCTAACATTTGGTTGCTAGATAGCCAACTAGAGAGAGTTCTTTTTGTCATGTCAGTCATATGATTGTTGGGGTGTGTAAATTAAAGTCCCATGTTAATTATTTATGGAATGAAGAAGGAGTTTTAAAAAAAAATTGAGCTACTCGTCCAAACAGATTACCTTTAGGACCTCTAGACTCAAACACGATCAATCAACTTTGTGTATTTGTTCTTTTTCACTTTGGTAAGTATTACTTTTTAATCAAATTAATTTTTTAACGATTTGATTTATGAATATACACCTCAAAACTTTACAATTCGTGAGACGAGATTTTTTTTTAATATAAATCGGATTAAAAAACTAATCAAACGATCAAAACAATAGTTTTTATCAAATAGTGAAATAAGGGATTCTTGTTGTGATTCTATACTATATTATCAATTTAGAATAATTAACATATCAAACCAAGAATAAATGAGAGGCTACTGAGAATTTGATTTTTCCACTTTCCCTATAAATAGAAACGGAGAAAATTTTATAAATAGTTGATTATTAATTAAATAGTAAATACTTGGTAGTTGGTACCCATTCTTGCTTTTTCCCGACAGCCCTCAACAAAATTTCTATCCAGTTACTGTCCAGCAAGCATGTTCAGCTATCAGCAGTAGTGGGTAGTGGTGTACTCACAACATTATGCGGTCATGTTCTTTTGCTGAACAGCATTTTGGTCTTGTTTCAAACATGCGATTATCATTAGAATAATGAGGCACATCACAAATATTTACATTTGCATGTAATAAATATATATTTATATATATATATATACAAACAAATATATAATTCTATGATAATAAATGAAGTAATATTGTATCAATAAGATTATGTTCTAAAATGTAGTATTTACATAATATCTTAGGATGAGTTGTAACGACCTCTTGTAGACAATTATAATTGACTTCTTTTTTTCATATCCATCTCTCATTAAATTGTAAAAGATAATAAACTTGAAATAAAAATCTTGACTTATCGAAAAATTTTACTTAGATAATTTTAGAAAACTATCAAAGTTCTTTAAAAAAAAAAAAAACCTTATCAAAATAATTTTTCTAATTAATATAAATTCTCAAAATCATATCATGAAATAAAATTTAAGCAAGTTCACATAATTCCTACAATCAAAATATTAATAAACAAAAATTCTAAAACTTTATTTAAAATTAAAAGTATTCATCCCATAATCGTTCCTCCCATTTTCCTATTACATATCATCTCGCTTCCACTCGAAGCTCCTTCAATATTAAATCTTACGCCTTTTTTTTTTATCTGCAACATGAGTTAACTTATATAAGTAAAGACTTAATAAGACACTTAAATCTCACAAACATAAATAAATATTTTTTTTATCATCATAAACATCATCATAAATATAAACAGAATTAAAAAAACTTTTTAACTTTAAAAACCGTCATATATTTAACCTAACGTTGTATCATCATAGGGCGTTAGTCATGAAATGAATTGGATAGTAAATCCCAAACCAACGGTGACAAAAGTTCTGCTCACCGGACATCATCATTATCATCATCATTGAGGGTGTCCAACTCCATTTTAAAATATAAAAATACATATACATATATATTATATATTTTTATCAAAACGTCATCATAGGAGAAGTATTAATCAAAAATATCATAACATTATCATCAATAACAAAACATATACTTTTCCAATATTTGATTCATGTTACAAGTGAGAGTGTACTTACCTAAATACCTTATTTAACCTTTTAAAATTTTTTTCCGATGATGATACACGATTGAGATCTCGGGTGCTTGTCTTTAGAACCATTCATGCCATAAGTAATAAATATAATACAAAGTAATAAAATACCATAATAATTCATCAAACACATCAATCACATAATAACATCACCTAATAGGGCTATTTCATCATTTAATAACATCAAAATACAAAAATCCAACAATTATACAAAATTACAAAACTTTACAGAAACTGACAGCTAGACCTCTGTTTATTCAAAAATTCATACCAATTTGTACAGGATTTTGAATGACCTGTAACTAATTTTAAAAGAAAGTAGACATTTAGAGCTTTTTAATAGTACTTAATTCGTTAAAAACGAAGACTGTTTGGACCTTCAAAAGTAGTTTCAAATTCTGATTATCAAAATTTATAGAAACTGACAGCTGAACCTCGTCTTTTTGAAAAATCATAAAAATTTGCATAGGTCTCCAAAGACCTAAAACTGATTTCAAATGAAATAAGACATTCGGCGTTTCTAATAATATCAAATTCATTAAAAATGGAATCCGTTTGCATATTCAAAAACTGTTTTGAAAACTTATACTATAATCTGGAAATTTCTAGTACATCTTAAATCCGGAAATCCCAAAGAAATCCATTCAAAAATAAAACAAAATATACACCATTCACATGGATAAACCATGTACATATAATAACCAACCTTAAGGCATGCTGGTAGAATACAAATCATGACTTCACCAATACAATCTCTTTCAATACATATTTATGCTCTCCCCCCCTCATCTTCATTCAATTAACACCAAACAACTATCAAGAAATCACTCAATCACTCATGAAATTCCAAAATACCAATAAAAGAAAAGAAGAAATCATACCTTGAAAATATTTTATTTTCGCTCCAAAAATTAAGAAATATCAATGATTAAGAGTGGGGATTTGATGGCTAGTCAATGGAGGCTTTTTTTTCCCCCTTTGTTTTGACATCTTGTACATACAAGAGAGGAGGTGATAGAGAAAATATTGGACAAGAGAGGAAGGAAAAGAAGGAGGGTTGAAAAATGATGATTAGAATTTTATGGACTAAAATTAAAATTTAATTATATATTAATTGATAGAAATAAAATATTAAGGGCCGTCATGAATGACTTATTTTAAGCAAATAAGATCGTTAGATAACTAGGAGATTGAACGAAATTCAAAAATGAAAGTTTTTCACCTTTTTCATTTTTCCCTCTCACGTTCTTTCCTTTCCCTTTTTTCTTCTGGTCAACTTCTTTCCATTTTTTTCTTCTTCTTCATGTTTTCTGATTGATATCCTCCCCCCCCCCCCCCCCCCCCGCTGTTTTTTTTTTATAATCTTCCACTCATTCCCTTCTTATTTTCCTCAGATTTCCTATTATACACATATATATATATGCATATAATATTATATATACGTAGACTAACCAAATAACTTAATATATATACGTTAATTATATAAAGACTTAACATATATGTCTATATACGACACATACGCATGACAATAAATAAATATATATATATATAACACGTAGTGTATTACATATATATTTATATATATAACATAGATATCTATAATTAAACCATCAAATAAATTTATCAAATCATTAAATAATATTCATAAATTTTGGTATGAACTTTATTCTACCATATCGAATAATCGTTGCATTACCTGTGAAAATAACTCAATTAATATCAGAAATAACCAAACATATTATTGTAACATCTTCTTCGTTAATTTCAAACACCGAGTTAATAATTTATGGTTAATTGAAAGTTGGGGCTTACATGAGTCTTCAGTTTGTTAGTCCTTTCGGTTCAGTAAATGTAATTTTTTTTAGACTCATCTAACTACTAGCCGTTCTGCATGTAATGTTATGTAACTTTATGGGTAACATGTTGAATTTTGAAACTTTAATAAGTAACAAATATCAATTGAAAATGTTACCTATCATTGATATTAGTGTTATATTATGGAATATATTGTTACACTGTCAAACTTATACGGACATCGAATTTAATATTTTACCTAAAATCTTATCTAAAATCTTATTGAATTTAATACAGCCCTATCAGATTTTTGGGAATTTTACACTTGTAATTTTGGTTGTCCAAGTTTTTTTTATTTTTATTTTCAACACATAAGCCATCATTAGGTTTTAATCTTAGAAAGGATAGATAAAAATTATAGAGAGTTTTGAGAGTATACAATTTCTCTTGTAAATTTTTTTATCATCATAGTTGATTATTGCACCGGCTGACGTAGCCCCATATTAAAGCAAATTTGTATTAAAATTTGCATATTTTGTTATTATTTATCTTCTTTTGTGAATTTTATTACTCTCAGTTATATAGAATTAGAGCGCTAATTCTTAACACAACTCCCAAAAACAAAAAGTGTTTGCTAAATTGTTTCTTTCGCTTCGTTCATAACTCTTAAAAAAAATTTACAACACTAAATCAAACAGAGCTAATACACCAATAGCATCTACAAGACACTAGCAAGAAACATAGACGA
The DNA here is from genome assembly GCA_025413485.1 of Ficus microcarpa. Classification (NCBI taxonomy): domain Eukaryota; kingdom Viridiplantae; phylum Streptophyta; class Magnoliopsida; order Rosales; family Moraceae; genus Ficus; species Ficus microcarpa. Next base: position 10,931,141 of record CM046383.1, on the reverse strand, counting down.
CACTCAAAAGTACCCTAACAGACAAAACAGAGGCAAATTGTGAAATATCCTACTCATGACTCATGACAGAGTAACCTCTTGTTCAGATTAAGATGTAAAATTGAGGTTCGCAAATTTTTTAATAACATGACCATGAAATCCTTAAATCATGTTGTGCAGCTCTGAAAAATTCCCAGCCAAGCCACTGTCCCACTTGAAATTCTTTTGGAGATATCATCTCATTCCAAACTCTAGGGCTGTGACGGCGAAGGAGACGTCGGGGGCTTAAAATCCGGATACTGCAACCATTAAACAAAATCATCGAAAAAAGGCAACAATTTTGTTTTTGTTTTGTTTTTAATTTTCCGGTGCACGGAACATGAAAAACATCATTTCATAAGTAATGGTTGTAGGTGTACTTTAGCCGTAGTTTCATACCTGACTCCACCATAATGCATAGAGTTTACTAAATTTATGTCTGATTTCTAGGTGTAATATTACCATGGAGATAGAAATGGCTACTTATTTTTTTAACCAAAAAGGTGGTTAAAAGGGGTAGGAACTTGGAATAAGCTTCATAATCCAAAGACTTTTAAAGGGAAAAAGAAAAACGAACTTACTGCCGGGTATGGAGAAAGATATTGTGACCCTGTTGGAAGAGATTCTGCTTTATTTTCTGTTTGGGGTGGTGCTGAATTTATTTCTTTGGCTGGTTCTGCAGTTGCTTCTACTTTCGTGTCGGGAACAGTTTCTGATTTCTGAGTAGTAGCATCGGCGGTGGCTGGATTCGGGTTGGCCACTGTCGCTGCAGGAAGAGCCTTGCTAGTACTAGTTGTAGGTAGAATGGCTAATCCGATTTGCTGAAGTTTCCAAAATTTGACGATAAATACAACGTAGAATCGTCACTTTAAAACACTGGATTGAACGTCTGCAAGTTCAGGAACGAAAGAATAATGCTATACACCGAGTTTAGATATATACCTTTATATCATCAGCAAGCTCTTTAGGGGCAACCTTGGTGTTTAAGAACTCATCAATTTGTTTGAGAGTTTCTTTCCTATCCTGTCAAGCAAAGTACTTGAACTTGAATTCTTTTACCAAAGTTTCAGATAAAGAAGGAAAGTCTAGTTTAGATGAAGACCCACCTCGGCAAATAGGAATTTCTTGCTCGCAAACTGAACAAGTGCAGCTGATCCTAAAACTTCGAGTATCGTTTCTACCTATGAAACACGCACATTTGACAAATTTTGTCACGCTAGAAATGCATATCGAAGAAAAATAAAATAAAAGACAGTTTGTGAAGAGCTTAGCTAATCAGTCTAACCTCTTGAAATGCCAATAAACCCAATCCAGCAGCTACAGCAATGCCCACAGGGACAGACAAGCCACCCGAGCCCTCCTGCACGTTAATCTCCGCATAAGCTACATAAGAAGCTCAATACTAAAAGCACAGAGAAGAAAACAAACCATTCCGAGATAGCAAAATACTAGACATTGGTGGACTGAACAGTTGAAAACGGTCCTAAGCATGCTGAGATACGTACTCCAATTACATCACTGAAAGCGTCTGTCAAACTGCTAAGATCAAAACTCAGTCCTTTCCCCGGTGCAATCCATGGAAGACTGCTATTCTGCGAAAGAGCAGTCCAGGTTATTAACTAAAGTGTCATCTCCATAACAATTGTATGCAAAAAGTTACAAATGACAGAAACTTGGTGGAGGGAAAGGAGGAGAGACCAGCCATCCTCGTGGTCCTTCTACGCCGTCCCTTATAGCATAAGCGGCTTTGAATCCATTTATGGTGACTAACTCAGCAACCAGTTCAGAGTTCCCATTAAATCTGGCTTCCGTTAGAAATGCATCAGCAACACTTTCTCATATTAGCTTTTGAAATCACAAATTTAAATATCAGACGTAACAAAAGAACTGATATTCTTGTAGAAGAACATAGAAAAAATCTAGTCTATAACATATTCATAAAGTGACTAGTAATGTTAAACAGTCTTTCTTCAAGTTTTGGACATTGACTAGTAATTTTCAGCTTTATATAATTCTTGAAGATCAATCAACTCTACATGACACTCACATTTTGATTCGACTTTGAACCTTGGTTCCTATAAAAACTTGCACAATTTAGTGACCGTTACCGAAACTAACTTATTTTTCAAATTTTTGATCCTTACTCTTACAATTAACTCAATCATCGATGGAATGACCCGGAAATTGTCATGGATAGGGAAAAATAAAACAAAACCAAAAAACTACAAGATCTTACTTGTCAAGGATGAACAATGTGGTGTCTTCTGGTTTCTTGAACTTCAAAGAAAGCTTTTTTAAGAAACCCGGCTTATCTTCGCCTTTGTAGACAATCGACACGGGCTTCTTTCCCAAACCCCGGATATCAGGACTGCCCACTTGTCTAAACTCAGCGGCCGGTCTTATGTCAAGCAATTGAGCACTTGAAAGCTCACCAAGCCTTGCATAAGCATTCCTTGCGGACTCAACTCCCCAAGGCTTAGGACTCTTCAGAAGCTGAGACAGAATCAACGGAACAGCCAAAACAGCGGCACCGCCGGCTAAAACGACGGGGTTCTCGGACGCAAATCTGATGGCACTATCAAGAACGCCATTGAAATCAAAGTCCAAACCACCAGATGAGCTTCCGACAGACTGTTGGAGGGCTTCATCGTAAGTCAAGGCCTTGCCGAGGCCGGTGTTGAGAACGGAGGACAAGAGAACCAGACCACCTGGGATCTTCTTAGCAGAGTTTGAGGATTTGGGAATTGGATAAAATGGTGAATAGGCCTTTCTGGGTGGCTCTTGTTTTCTGTCGGAGAGGACTGCTGATATGGGTGTCAAATAGCCTGATGCTGCATTGAGGGCCTCCATGGCATAATTCCGGTCTGGTCTGATCTCTCACAAACCTCTATCCACTATGAAACAAAAACCAGCAAGCTTTTTCTCTTCAATGGGATGATTGGACGGTGAGAAAGATAGAGAGAGAAAGCAGTTGGAGGAAAGTGCAGACAAGGAATAGGATGAGAGGGCTCTGTCCTTTCAGAGCATGACATGTGGCAGTTGAGGATGATAAGCTGTTGATTCGAAAGGTGTTGGTGGCAATGGGTTTAATGACTTTGTGTGGCTAAGAAATTTTCTGTACTGGAATGTAGAAATTACAACACATGGAAGAAAAGTCGAAGCTGCTAGCACATTCTTGTCTAGTAAAGAATAGTACAGATGGAGGATTAATCAATAATCATCAACAATTAAGGATTAGAAACATAATTATCGTAAGCTTGGTCGGAAATTATTACACGAAATTTCGAAGCTGCTAGCACTTCCTGTCCTGTACAGTTGTAGTAATACAAGATAGGCTCGTTTTTTCCCTCTCCTAAACACACATTTGAATTCATACATTTCAATTTGAATGCAAAAAACTATACAGATTCTGATCATAAGCTTGATCAGAAATTATAACACGAAATTTGGAAGCTGCTAGTACTCCTTGTCCTGCACAGCATAGTGGTAGTACAGGATAGGCTCGTTTTTTTCTCTTGCAAACACTCATCTGAATTCACACATTCTCAGTTTGAATGCAAAAGGATAAAAAACCTCAAATCCAACCTATGATCCCACGGAATGCTAAAAGACACAAAGAATATCAGATTTTAGATTTACTTCCACCTTCATTTTTTGTGTTATCTATGCATCTGGGTTTCTTTCTTTCTTTCTTGACTTTTTTCTTTGGCTCCTCGAAATGTTGAATTTGAACTAGGAAAAAGTGAAAACCCTAAAATTGACAAGCAAAAATAAGGTAGAAAAAGCATGCGGCGATTTCGCTGCAATTAATTAAAGAAATGCTCTGCAAGAGCAAGTGATTCTTCTGATGAAAATTTTTAATACGTATAATGAAGCTGCAGCCTGGAATAAGATTTAATGCCCGCTAACTAGTACATCCCAAAAGTATTCTTCAAGCTACTACTATATTCAACCAAAACTTGGTTACAATTTTCAACAATTTGTCGAAAGACACCAAACCGACTGCTCTATAGAAGATCAAAGAAGTAATCAAGACCTTGCCCAATTTCCCAAATTGAGATGCCACATCCCCATTTCCGAGCTTCCTCTAGCCTTGTAGATATTGACATCAATGATGGGTAGAATACTGCGTGATTGATGTGCTTCTCATCGGAGTAAAAGAACAAATGTTCTGCACTATTCTTTTGCCATTGCAAAAGGGGTTTGTGCTTCTCCAACAATGATAAATAATCACGTCCAGTAATGGCTCCACCACCTCCACCTGCAGTATCAAAAAAATCAGGACCTTGTTTTCCACAAATGAGAGACGCCCAAAATCTATGGACCAAAACAAGAACGGTCAAAGATGCCTCAAGATTTGATAATCTATTCTTCACCCAGCTAACATGGAATTGAATTCTTTGAGCAAATAGAGACCCCATGTAGCGCCATAGTAATATTTCATGCTAATGACTAGTAAAAAGATGTTTACTTTGTGATGGTTCAATTTTTTAATCATCCAATAGGATGTCAAATGGACTTTAAGTCCGTCAATTTCTTGTAGCTATTGAAGGATAAGAGATATGAAGTAAGTCAAACATGTAGCTTCTCAACGTTCATAATGCAAGAGAACATACCTTCTGAAAGAATAAAATCGTTTCCGTAGAAATTGATACCGAGAAATATCTTGTGGGCAAGGCTCCAAATGCCATTGCCGTTGCTACCACGGAGCAACTCCAGTGTGGAACTAATCCACTTCAGAGGCGCATTGGGACCTGGATTTTGAGGACCAGAGAAGTCGTATGTCATAAGTGAGTATCCATCCACATCGTTGCCCAAGCTCTGAAGGTCTGCAGGTCCAAAATCATGCGCTTGGAGCTTCTCTGAATGTGGTGGTCCTATAACGTAGATCAATTCCAACAGCAGCTTATCGTTCTTCTCTGAGCTAAGAGAATGCAGCGCTTGTCCAAGCTGTTTTATGAACTGCAGTGCCTAGGCTTGCAAACCAAAAATGATCTGTCAGAAAATTTCAATGGAACTAGAGAAAGAAAAAAAGATAGAAGAAGAAGCAAAACAGAACAATACTAACTGAGGCCCGCATGCTTGGATCGTGCAGAACACCATAAGCAGCCCACCTTGACCAAGACTCTAGCACAATACCATCAAATCCCATTTCCCTGAACACAAAAAGGATTGGTGCCAAACATGAGTGATATGTTTCTTTGCAAGAAAAATGTTTAAACAAAGCTAAAGACCACACAAAGAATAGCAAGGTACATCCTGCAATATGGGTCAAGAAGCAAAACATAGTGGATTCAAATTACATAATAATGCTAACAAACATCACAAAAACAGAGAAGAAATAATAATAATCCTTTTAGGAAATAAAAGCTTGAAGCAACAGATGATTTCTCAGCCTCCAATCTCATGGAAATAGAACAAAATACAACAGCAAAATAATCACCCCGACACATCATTCAGACACCAATTAGCTATAATTAGAACAAGGCATAACGACTTTCACATAGCACATGGAAGAAATCTAAAGTGGAAGTTTACTTGCACTCGTTAACAATGAGGTTAATGGCTCTATTCCTCTGCTTCTTCTTTGTAAGCAGCTCCTTTGGAAATGCCTCGAGAACAACTCTAGGTAACACCTACAGAAGCACGTTAAACATTCCAAAAAGATTACGAGACGCATTGCTCAGCTATGTTATAATGCCGACCAAATTATCAAAGGACTATAAGTGACAACGAATGCAAATTAATGCAAAGTAACCAATGTCAAGAAAGAATGACGCTCGATACTACGAGTTCAATAATTAATAAATCCCTTCAATCCATGTGTACCAATGAGGCTACAAAAAAAAAATAATAACACACACACACACACACACACATGTATCGGTTACCTAAGAATTAGCAAAGATAGTTACTTGTTACTTTTCAAGTAAATAAATACAGAAATTTTCTGTCATACCCTAGCATCTCCTGCCTTCCGAAGCTCCGATATCCATCCATTGTCCACATTATGTCTACCTTCAAGAACCAAGTTGCTTCCTTGACTAACGAAGAAAAGAAAAAAAGAAAAAAGAAAAAAAAAATTAAAAGCCAAACGGTAATACACCAGATTATGCAGTTCTTACCATTCCCAGCCTCTATTAAAAAGAAAAAAGGAAAAGATAAATATACTGAGCAGGGTATTCGAGTAGAATCTTGAGGAGTTCATAACGTCATACCTCTTCAGGTCATACCAGACTGGTGATAAATGTGTAAACTTGGGGTTGAATCTCTTCACCATCTCGTATCCCTTCGAGTTCCTACAACAAATTTAATAAAAATCCTATGTAACCCAAATGTTTCGAGAAAAATAAGACCATGAATTAATTTCAAATTGGACAAGGAATAACAATAGCAATGCCAAACATTTAACCAAACACCAATAGTATATTTGCCCTACTAGAGATTATATTACAAACAAATTGACCAATACAGAGTTATAAAGCATACCATGGAGTTATATAGGCTAATACAGGGTAGCTATAATGCCGGCGAGATACATTTTCTGAAACCTTTGTATTTTCCTGAGTTCCAAACAGATAAATTACAAACCCAAAAAAAAAAAAAAAAAACTGAGAGTTATGGTTTTTTTCTTTCTTTGTTTTTGTTTTTTTTTCAATCTTGGACTAAGCACAATGAAAGCAATCTAATATACCAACAAAAGATTTTGCTTTTTACAAAAACAACTCTAGAAAACAAATGAAGACACAAAAATTGAGGAAATTGGTACCAAAACGAACATAAAACTGAATCTTCGAGTCTCGGTACTTACAGAGAGGATTTCCTGGAAATTCAGTTCAGGTCTAACGAGGCCTCGTTGGTAGACGTACGAATCGACCGTACGGGCCGTACGAGGAGCGTACTTGATTTGGTACACGAGTGCAGAGATCGCGGAGGAAATGATGAAGAAGACGACGAAGATGATGACGAGCCTTCGGTCTGAAGAGGCAGAGTCGCCGGGCTCTTCATTCTGAGTTGGCGGTTCAACTCGATCGTTGCGGCGAGTGGAATCCGGTGCGACTCGGCGGTCGCGCTTCTTGGCCATTTTTTGCTTTTTCCAAAGGTCCACGAGTCACGGCCGAGTTCGAGAAGCTCTGGCACAGAAATCGGAATTCAGGCTCCAAAGCTACAGGAGAAAGTAGATAGTTAAGGGTGTTTGATTTGCGAGTTCATCTCCGTTCCAACTCAAACTTTTTTTGTCTTTTCTCAAAAAAATTTTGTCTTTTTTCCAAAAATTTTTTGTCTTTTCTGAAAATTCAAAAAAATTTACTATTACAACTAAAATATTTCAACTCAAACTAGCGAACCAAACACCCTTAATCTAAATAATTTAGAATGTAAATTTGAGTTAAGATTTTTAAATTATAATAATAATTTTTATTAATTTATTAGATAAGATAAAAAAAATTTTTAAAAGAAAGATAAAATTTTTAATTAAAATTTGTGATTTGAGGTAACCAACCAAATAAACTTTAGCGACACTATCTATATTCTATAATAACCTATTCAAAGGTTATTACTGAGTTGTCTTTTAATATTAACGGTTGTAATTTTGTACAAATTGGTTATATCAAATTTCCTCTCCCTCTCAGTTTTTTTTTTTTTTTTTAATATGAAATCTCATCTGTCTCCTCTCTGCTCTCTCTATCTCTCTTCTTCGCTATCACTTATGATCCCTTGCTCACCTATTTTCACTGAAGCAGTGGCCCAAGGTAAGATTGACAATTCAAGGATTCCAAGGAATTCTAATTAATATAATCTTTGAGCTGAGAAAAGCTGTTTGATTTATTGAAAGTCTTGGGTTTAATCATTGAAATTTTTTTTAGCAGCACCCCGGGAAAAAAAAAAAAAAAATCTCCTCTGCAATTCTTTTATATGAGAAATAAATGAATATTTTGTTTGGTGTATGAATTTGATTTAAAATTTTAAGTTTAAAAATTAATTTTTATTGACTTTTTAAAAAAATATAAAAAAAAATTTCAAAAAAAACAAAAAAAAAATTTCAGAAAAAAATTAAGGAGGAATTTAGTAGAGTAGTTTGAGTTGAGATTTTTAAGTTGAAATAGTAAATTTTTTTGAATTTTCAGAAAAGACAAAAAAACTTTTTGAAAAAAAGACAAAAAAAATTTTGAGATGAGATGAGATGAGATGAGTGAGTGTACCAAACGAGGCCTAAATTTATTATCTAAACAGGTCCTAAAACTCAAACACCAAGGACAACATAGCCCAAAAAAAAAAAAAAAAAAAAATTCAATAACAGGTAAAACCACCATTAAACTCGGTAATATCTATTTGAACAACAAACGTAAACTTTTGAGCAACAATCTTTTGAGTTGGTTACATGGACAAAAACCCAGAAACATCGTGAACAAAAAATCAAAAATAAATAAATAAATAAATAATTTTGTTTGTCAGCTTCATCTTCATTTTTCAACAACCAGCACAATAACCTTGTCCTGTAGGCCATTTCTCAACTCGTGCCATTGCCGGCGACTTCTATCCCCGAGCTTCGAAATCAAGCAAATCTTGCTCTGACTCTCCACACAAAACCCCAGATTGGATTCGCAATCGCATCTCGGCACAACCAATAGTATCAGAGTAGTCGCCTTTGTCACCATCACCGGCATGATTGCCACATCTACTAGGCTCCATAGAGGAGGCCGTCGACGAAGACGACAATGAGCTCAGGAATGGGTGAGGGCTTGGGTCTTCCGACGTTGGTCGCGATCCAGGCAAAGGACGGGGACCATTGACGATACAAGTTGTAAGATTGCGCTTGTGACTCGGAAGCCATGATTGGGACACCATCGGCGACGAAGGTTGCAGGGTTGGGTCCTTGGAGGGAGTGGGTTGCGATGTTGTCAAAATTTGGTTGTGACAATGCAGCCTCCACGGCCTTGCCCTCAAGGCTGCAAGAACCTCCATCCAGCCCCTCCCATTGTTCATTGGCATCTTTTTTTCTTTTTTCTTTTTTTAAATCGGTTTGTTAGGGAAAAATGGGGGAGTTGTTGTATGTGGTAGTATGCATTTGAGTTTTGGGCAACTCAAGCCTTTCTGGTTGTGAGATTTGATCTTAGTAGCACACATTTAATAACTATTGATAGTTATCATCAATGGGTATATACGATGGACTCTTTGTTTATCATTATTTAGATCATATTTGAATATATTTTTAAAAGGGATTTATAGCTAAATAGTGTTTTTAAGAAGTTTTTTAATATATTTTTAAGAAGTTTTTTTTTTCTATTATATGTGTGTTGTGATTTTCTTGTTATAAATTGAGGGGAGGGCGGCTTAACTAATAAAATCATTTTATGGTTTTTTAATTGATTATTTTATTGATTGTTATTATAAAATTTCTCACAAAACGAAGTCATGTGGGAGTTCAATAAAACATGGGACGAATGTTTTCAATTTGATCAAAATTACACTTAAATCGAGAATTTGAGGGTTGATTTGTTGAAACTTGTTAACAGGTAAAACTGACCTAACAAATCCCTTGGTGATGGGGATCATTGAAAACTATTATGATCTCAAGAACGCATAACACAATAAAATAAATGGATGTAAAAAAATAGATAACACAAAGATTTTCAGATGTTCACCACCTAAAAGCTAGTTACATCATCTCTATCAGTTAGGGGTTTCACAAAGATGACGTAAATTTACGTGTTCTTTACTTTTCTGCATCCATTTATTTTACTGTGTTGTGTGTTCTGCGACCGTGACAATTCTCCTGAATCCCTTCATCTAGGGATTTGTTAGATGAGTTTTACCCGTCAACAAAATTATAAGTAAGTGCTTTGTTAATTTAGGAAAAGGAGCGGTAAGTGCAGTTCTTCCTCAATTTATCTTACGATAATACATTAGTTTAAAATGTTACGACAAAAAAAAAAAAGGGAGAAATTTAATGTATAAACAATTATGGGAAACAAAACAAAAAAAAAAAAAAAACACCCAAACTATGTTGTGAATGATGATAGTCAGTGTCTTTAAAATATTAATAAACTCATTCCAAAACCAATGATTGATCATAATAAATCGGTGATTAAGAACTTGTTTGGCTGAACTTTTTCAAAATTATTTTTAATTTTTTAAGTTCAAAAGTAATTTTTAGAAGTGTTTGGATGATCTATTAGAAGAGCTTATAACCTCTAGAAGTGCTTTTTATCAAAATAAAAAAATATTGTTTCTAACAAAAACTTTTTTGAGTAGACTTTAAAATTTGTAAAAAATTTAAATTAGATATTATGAACTTTATTTTAATATTTTTATTACTTATTAGAATATTTTAAAGATCATTTTGAATTAAAAAGTTTTTTAATTTTAAATATTTATTAAAAAATTATAATTTTTATTTCTCTTTTTCTACTTATTAGAAATAAAAAATATAAAACAAAAACTCAGCCAAAGGAACCATGACTCAACACTCATAATTTATATATATTTTTTAGAAATTACACTTTCTTAATTTAACAAAAGCGAATTATTATTATTATTATTTTTTTTCTACCTATCCGAGCACATCGTGTTTTTCTGGTTTATTGGAAAATCACGTGCCCTGAAACCGAGAACCCAAAAAAAATCTGTTGGAGGCTTTGAGGGGTTTTGTGATTTTTGTTCCTTTGCAGATAAACCCTAAAGAGACGTCTTTCAACCCAGAAATCCCGTCACAAGCTTCATTCTTCTTTGAGAGCCTCCAAGATTTTTTCCCACCATAATAGCAAGGTCAGATTATCCACTTTCCTTCAGAATTTTCTTCCTTAAATTTATAGTCGTTTCTGTAAATCCAATATTTTAGAATCCCAAAATGGAGCCCAAGTTCTTACTTTCCACAGCCAAATCCTCGGTCTGTTCTTCTTGTTTACCCTTGTTTCTCTCATACAAAACTCCTCTTCTCCAAATAACCAAAGATTCTGTAAAACCCCATTGCTCAAAGTCTCATTTTCTGGGCAAAAGTTTGGTTTTACAAGGGAGAAGAAATGGTTCTTTGAATATCCCTGGAAAAACCCATGTCCCGTTTGGGCCAATAAGAGCTGCTGTGAAGAGAAGGAAAGAGCTTCCTTTTGATAATGTCATACAAAGAGATAAGAAGCTGAAACTGGTTTTGAAGATTAGGAAGATACTTGTTGACCAACCTGATAGAATCATGTCTCTTAAAGACTTGGGAAGGTTCAGAAGAGACCTCGGTCTCAAGAAAAAGCGGAGATTCATCGCACTTTTGCGGAAATTCCCCGCGGTTTTTCAGATTGTGGAGGAAGGGGTTTTCTCTTTGAAGTTTAAACTCACACCCGAAGCTGAGAGGCTTTTTTTGGAGGAGTTGAGGGTCAAGAACGAGATGGAGGATTTGTTGGTTATGAAATTGAGGAAGTTGTTGATGATGTCGTTGGAGAAGCGGATTTTGTTGGAGAAGATTGCTCATGTCAGGACTGATCTTGGGCTTCCTTTAGAATTTCGTGACACCATTTGTCATAGATACCCACAGTATTTCAAAGTTGTTGCGACTGCACGTGGCCCGGCGTTGGAGTTAACTCATTGGGATCCCGAGCTTGCGGTTTCAGCAGCAGAGTTAAACGAAGAGGAAAAACGAGCTAGGGAGCTAGAAGAGAAGGATTTGATTATTGATAGACCTCTCAAGTTCAATAGAGTTAAGCTTCCAAAGGGTCTTAATCTCACCAAGGGTGAGATGAGGAAGATATGTCAGTTTAGGGACATACCTTATATTTCGCCTTACTCTGATTTTTCGGCTTTGAGGTCGGGAACAATTGAGAAAGAGAAGCATGCTTGTGCTGTTGTTCACGAGATGTTGAGCCTCACTCTTGAGAAGAGAACACTTGTGGATCACCTCACTCATTTTCGAGAGGAGTTCCGGTTTTCTCAGCAGCTGAGAGGGATGCTGATCAGGCATCCGGATATGTTCTATGTGTCCTTGAAAGGCGATAGAGATTCGGTTTTCCTCAGGGAAGCGTACCGCAATTCGCAGTTGATTGACAAGGATCGCTTGATGATCATAAAGGAGAAGCTTCACTCTCTTGTTGCTGTCCCTCGATTTCCAAAACGAGGTGCTCCTAGAAAAACTGCAGATGGTGCAGAATCGAGCGATGAGGCAAAAGATGATGGAACCGGTGAAATTGGAGAAGGATGGTCTAACGTTGACGATTTTATGGATGATGATGGATTCGCTGACGATGATGATCTTGATGAAGATGATGACGAAGATGATTGGAGTGAAGAAGACGATGAAACTCCCCCAGATTTCGATGACGACGGTGATACTACGAGCATTGGAGTGGGAAATTCAAGTAAACAGGAAATCCACACGAGAAGGCAGGATGAAAAGAAGGTACTTGTTCCTGTACTCCCTGATGGTCGGCCAAGAGAACGCTGGTAAAATTGGCCTAAAAATTTCATTTCTGTTTTTAACACCACCCTAATCCTAGCGAGAGACTTGTTATTTGCCTTTGGACCGGCGTACTTGAAAATTTCATTCTTCTTGGAATGGCTATTTGCAAGTCTTTACTGTGATATGTTTTATACATCTCTGGATTAGGAATAGTGCAATGTAATAGAAAAGCCATCAAGTATAAGTGTTATATTCCTCTCAGCATATGAGAGTTGTAAAAGTTAGTTTCAAATTGAGAAGATCTCTAATCTGAAAATTCTAGCCCTCGTCACAAATAATTTGAATTTCGACATTTCGCAACAGAGTTCATGCTTGTCTGCTTGAGAAAAAAGTTTATGCTTTTCTAGTTGTTTTCTCCATTTTCTAGTGTCGTCTTTTGTTAAACTTAGGGCCTGTTTGATTCATAGATTGCATTTGAATGGTTCGTCAAACTGAATGCATGCATTTATATGTAGAATTTGAATTGTGTGTTCAAATGAAGTGTGTGTTCGAATAGTTTTGTCAAAGGTAATATTTGAATAGCATAAATGTAGAAAAATGAGTGTGGTATGAATTTCTTATATGGTGAAAATTTTGATTTGAGTTGAATTGTTGTGAAATAGTGAAAACATTCAAATAGTTTAGCTTTAATAGTTGGTCATTGAATATTACATGATTTTTTTAGAAGGTGATGATGCTTGTTAGAGATGTTGATTTAATTGATGATGACGTCGTTTTTCTGTGTGTATGCTGTTTTATGTTCATGTCGTTTTTAACTTATGTCTGAAATGATTGTGTGTCGTCCGCGAGTATGCTGTCGTTTATGTCAATTTTGTGGATTCCGTCGTTTTTTAGAATGATAATGCCGTTCTCGTATCCCCGATGCGTCGTTTTCTTAATATGTGTGAAACACTGTCATCTAAGGAGACGTTGTCTTTCTTAGTTTTCTGTTTCTTTGTCTTCTTACATATTATGTCGTTTTTTATCGTTTAACAATTCTATGTTTTTCTTGGGGTGTTGTTTTTAAGTTCATGTCGTTTTCTGAAGATGTTTGAATGACTGGATCTTGTTCCTTTTTAAGAGCATAACGTTCATGTCGTTCGATGTATTTTCGTTTTTGAGATGATGTCTTTATTTAATTATCTACATGTGCATATTAATGTTTTTTTTTTTTTTTTTTTTTGGAGCCATAGTGGCATAGTGCCGTTTCCCTAGATTTTCTACTTTTTGGATTGTTGTCGTTTTTCAAGGTTGACATCATTATAGATACGTTTTGTTATGTACGTTCTGTGCTTTCTAAGTATGACCTTTTTAGGATCATGTCGGCTTGTTTAGATATATGAAATGCCGACGTTTCACAGTTCATGTTTTTGTTTTGTCGTTTTCAAGATGATGTCGTTTTTGTTCATTGTCGTATTTTAGTAGTTGTATTATTTTTCAGTATATTCATTTTCAGGGTGTGTGGCTTTCTGTTTCATGTCGTTTTGTTAAAATGTCATATAAAACCGTGTTGTGTTTACGGAGGAGTTCCCGTTTTCTTTAATTTTCGTGGTTCTTGGGCTACTGTTTATTAAGAATTGTCCTTTCTTCAATCGGTTGTCGTTTTTTCACATTCTGTCTTTTCATGAATGAATCTAGATGTTTCTTAGATGGGGAAGTCGTTTTTAACCGTCCTGGGTGTCGTTTTTCATTATATATCTTCATTATGTATTTTTTTTCTTTTGGTGATGGGAAGCCTTGCTATGAGGCTCCGTTTGGTATGAGCGATGGAGAAGGGATGAAGAATACGAAAGATAGAGACGATTGTAGGAATCCTTTATGTTATTTGATAGGAGGAAAGAAAAGTTAAAATAATAGATGATAGTTACTTATCCAATTCTTATTTGTTCCGTTATAAAATTTATCATTTTTTTATTGGGGTAGAATGATCTTTTCATGCTTGAAAAGGAGGGAGAACTTGCATCATTTCATTTAATAAAAGGATACAATTTGGTAGACTCGAGGGAGCTCTTCCTCTTCCTCTCCCTTCCTCCCTCTATCGTTTGCGGGAGAGTTTGTTTGAAACGATGCCTTCAAATTTCTCTACCAAACACGGGTTTATCTTAGCAAAACCTACGAATTTGCTTGAGTTTTGGTACAATAAAAAAGGCAAGTGCCTTATCTATAACGTCATCAACTCTTTGTCATTAAATTAAATTCTAATAATCTGATTTACGAGTTTTTATGTTAAAAATTTACAACACGAAATGTAAAATTGCTCACGGATTTAAATTAGATCGTTGAAGAATTTATTCGAACTGTAAAAACAGCAATTCGCAGCTATAGTTGAAAAAAAGGTCCTGTAGACATTCTCATATTAATGTAATCATTATGTATTCCTTTTATTTATGTAATATGACCAATAATTTTTCTACAAGTGTAGCGCGGAAATTGAACTTTGACCGCATAACATAATGGTATGAGATACTGCAACATTTTTTAAAACTAAAAATGGAATGTGTTACTGTAGTTCACTCACTACATTTATTCTTTAATCTAAAAATAAAGACTTAATTTAATTGAAAAAGCATATGAAAAAGTGCCTTTTGTTTTGTTCTCCTACCGTCTCTTCAACTGAAAGTTTGAAAACCTACACACCCACAACCAAAAAATAAGCGAAATGACAATTCACATAGCCATTTGATCAGGATGAGAAATTTCAAGTGAGTTTTCTTAAAACACTGAGTACTGATATTTATATCAATATGCCCGGTTTTTTTAGGAGTGTGGAAAATGACCTTTTTTAAAAGTTATTTTTTAATAAATATCCGAATATTTTTAATTTAGTAATGATTGTTTTTTAAAAGGGTTCATTACTAATGGACTACTTGAGAGTCTATTATTGATAGATTTGATGGTTCATCGTTGATAGATTTGGTGGTCAGTAGGCTATTAATCGATATAAAACAATAATGTTTCAGTTAACAATTATATATCGTTTCTTTTTTTTATTTTTTGGGATAAATAACAGTGATATATCGTTGATCCATGGACTATTGGTATATAGCAGATTGTAGTAAAATTTAGTTAAAAAAAAATAAAAATAAAACATTTGACCGTTTACTTAAAAAAACAAAAAGTTCAGCTTTTTTTTTTTTTTTTTTTTAAGGAGTAGCCAAAAACGTCCATCCACCTAATATTTTTGTTTTTACTTGTTTGCATGAAATCAAACACCCATTTCCTAAACAAAAAAAAATCATCGAGAAGGAAATAGGGGTCTTCATCAAATCAATTAAACCAATCAAACTGACTTCTGTTTTGAATTGGTTTGGTTTGTTTTGGTTTGAAATTTTAAAAAACTAATTAAATTGGTTTGGTTTGTGATTTTATTCCTAAAAAAACCAAATCAAAACAAACCAATTTCTAATTAAAATTAGATAGGTAGTTTTTTAAAATTACTCATGTATGTTTATAAAATGTAATTGATTAGTTTATTTTTATTATAGTTAGCTTATTATATGTTATTAAAATATGTTATATATATATTGAAAGACTATTTATATATAATTTATGTAATTTTGTGGTTTCATTAAGAAAACTTTACTTTTAATTATGAGTATTTTATTTGGTTTGCGTAGTTGATTTTGAGTCATTAATATATATGATTTAGAAATACATAAATGTTTATCATAATAATATGTTGATCTTATGATACTTATAACTAAGAAGAGATTGATAAATATTAGTTTAAACTAATTAAAAACAAACCAAACCAAACCAATTGTAATCTGTATGCTTTGGTTTGATTTTGATTCCTAAATGATTTAGCTTCGTTTGAAAATATTCCAACCAATATATGTTTGGTTTGGTTTGTACTTCACTCAAAATAAGCGGTTTGGTTTGATTGAAGGAGTGTTAGAAGTAGATAGACAGTCGAAGGTAGTTTATGCGGAGGATTTTAGAGAATTTGTCAATTTTAGTTTCTTTTTAGAGAGTGAAAAAAAAAATGCAACGGATTGTATCGGAATTAACAATGGTGGTTTACTGGATTCTTTTAACGGATTTTGACTCTCCTGAAATTTATGTCATTTTCTTATATTAGGGTATCTCTAAAATGAAAAGAAGGCCGCAAAAGCTGAGATAATGGCCAATGAGTTGGGTCCTATTCCTCTTCTTTTAAACAAAGTCGGCATATATACATACATGATATATATATATATATATATATTTATATATCTTTTGTTTTGTTTTGTCTTTTTTTTTTTTTTCCCTCACTCTCTCTCTCTTTCTCGTAATTGAGTTTTCATTACAAATGAACAACACAACAAAGAACAAGCGAAAGACCCAAAACAACAGGGGGACACCAGATAGAAAATTTAGAGTGCAGCTTCAATTTTATAATAGCACAAATATAAATTTATTATTTTATTTTATTGAATTCGACATTAATCATTTAATGTCGTTTCTCGTTTTTGTTTTCCTGTTAGTTAATGACTAGTCTATTCTATTGCAAATTTGAAAATAAGAATAAGATACTTCAGAGTTTTGTAAGTGAATTTCGTCCTAATTTTTTAAACCCGTTAAAAATGGTTTTGTCTAGGGGTTTTTTTTTTTTCTTTTATTCTTTCTTTCAAAGAGTTTCACATGGGAATTTCAATTTTTTTTTCCTTTCTTTCTTCTTTTTTTTTTTTTTTTTTTTTTTTTTTCATTTTATGCTTTTTATGCTTCTTTTTTTTTTTTTTTTTTTTTTTCTCTTTAACTTTCAGATTATTTAGACAATATATTATTTTAGCTTCAATTAATTTATTTTCAAAGTAAGCACTAATAAGGGAGGGTATATCTTTTTCTCTTTCCTTTAGTTTGTCTTACGTAATATGTGGAAAGTAGTGAAAAGATGCTCTCTTTTTTTTTTTTTTTTTTTTGTTTAAATTCTATGATAGGTTATGAAAATAATACTCTATCAACATTACTCTCTTTTTAATTGTTAGTTCTATATCAGAAACAATTTGTTGTGCATATATTTTTTAATAATTAATTTTCATGTAATTTTGATCACACTGATATAACTTCAAAAACAAAAATAACTTATCCAAAAAGCTCTTTTTTTTCTTTTTTTCTCTTCTTTTTGTCTAACGTCATTTCTACTTCCTTCCCCTCAACTATCACTTTTTTTTTTTTTTTTTTGGTTACTTTGTCACATTAACTCTCTTTTCTACAATCACTCCCCTTTCTCCTTCTTCTTCTTCTTCTTCTTCTTCTTTTTATTTTTTAATTTTTTTAATTTTAATATTGAGCTCTTTTCTACAATCACAATAGAACGAAAAAACATTTTTGATCAGATACGCCAATTATCAAGTGCTTAACAACCAGGGGGAGTCTCATTTGGCATTTAAACTCAAACTGTACTTTTTCATATTAGTTTTTATCTTTTTCTCACAAAGTTTTTGTTTTTGTTTTTTAAAAAAGTTTTTGTCTTTTATGAAAAATCAATAAAAATTTTCAACTCAAACTTATTCACTAAAGGGACCCGTAATATATATATACCCTAAGAGCCTCATGACTCATGAGTAGCACTTGATAAAAATCTAAAATCTAGTGCTCCTCTTACGACACTCATGTCGTCAAATGACGACAATATGTTGATTCTTACACTTAGCAACTTGCATCTGAATTATCTAGCGAAAGGAATATATTGAAGATCAATATTAATGGAAAACACTTTATTTATTTATTTATTTATTATTATTTTTTTCGTGTGGACGTGATGTCGTGACAAGTATATTCTTCAAACGTGCCTCTCTAAAGTTGGTTTTATTCTTGATTTCAAATGACGTGCAAGAATAATAAATAAATAAAATAATAAATAAAAACAGACACCCCTCAAGTACCGCTTTCTTTGGTCTATTCACATTTTAAAGAATCCAATATGGAATAAAAGGCTGTGATTTAAAGAAACGAAGATATTCCTGGTTTTATGCCTATACCTCTATATCTCTCTCTCTCTGTATATCACACACGTACTTACACTCGTGTGAAGCACACCCCCAAGATCTTGGGAACTATAAATAGACCTCTTTGGCCAACTCTTTTCGGCAAGTAGTGAGGCCTTTAGAGCCTCATGAGTGATAAAAACACTTCTCTATCTACTCATTCATCAATATCATATACATAAATATATATATTTATATCTATATACATACACACACACATATATATATATACACATATATATAGAGAGAGATCAGTTTGTGTATATTTGGAGAGATTAATAATGAATTGAGAGTCGCAAGTAAATTACTTGGTTAAAAGGGTCTCGCTGTGGCAGCCGTCTAGTTACTCTCCCCTTAAGGCTTCTGTAGCTAATTTAATTTTTTTTTTGGAAATAATCATGGAAAATTATGGAAAGCCTTGGAAGCCTTGGTGGGAGAGCAATTAGATTGTTGTCATGCTTCTTGCAGTATGCACTTCTCTACATGGATCAGTTCTCACTTGTTATACTACTTTATCATTTTTGCAATTTGTTAACGTGCGTTTCATAATTTTGTGGCAAAGTTCTGTTTGATTGTGTTGTAGTCTTTCTTTTAACTATATTTTGCTTGTTTCCAACTACTAGTTAAAGTATATACGAACTTTATTTTTCAGATAAAATATATATAATTTCATGTTTTTAATCTATGAGCTTTTACTTAAGCACCGCTCTCACCCACTGAGCTGACCACAGACGAATGCTAGGGAACTGATCATGCTTAAATCAATAATTAGTTGTTAGTCCAAAACACAACGTTTCTCTTTTTCTTATTATACCTATTAATTATTGTTTAGATATATGCAACTAGTACGATGCTCTTTTTGTTTTAGAATTGATATAGAAAATTGTGAGGAATAACAGTTTCATTTTTGAAAAGGTTAGGGAATATATTTTATGTATTGAATTTAAAAGTCTAGATGTTAAGCATGAATTTGAAGCTTAGTTTGGGGACCAACAAAACCCTAACACTTACAGAGAAGGTTGTTGACGTTCAGTAATGAGAAGGAAAAGCACAGCTTTAGTATCTCCTATGCCGCGTGCATGTTTTCAATTACTGAAGTGGATTATGAAGCTTAATTAATTTCTAATATATGCAGAGACAGTACAAAAGTAGATAAGTTTTATCAAGGCGTTGTTTTATTAAGTGTGGTAAGATTTCGTATTTGTAACCCAGTTATCTTAATTTTCTTTATAAATTGGGACGTTGTTATTGCTTATTAGGGTTTATTATTAAAGATGTTTAAAAAAAAAAAACCCACAGAGAGAATTTGAGTGTGTGAAATTTTCTTTATTAATAAGGACAATTTCATTATTCATTAACTAGGGTTCATTCCATATTGAATATATTGCTAGCTGATATTCTATAATTAATTAGCGCCTATATAACTCTTTGAACTCATCTGCAGATTGCAATCATTTCAGGTTAAAAAACTATGCCTCGACAGTCTTTGAGTATGGCAAGGAAGTATAGCACACCGCTGATCTGAAGAACAACGTCGGACAACAAATTAATTAACAAAGAAAGTTTAAAAAAAAAAAAAATAGAAGAATATTAACACTTTTACAATATTCAAAAGATATATATATATATATAAATTTTTACGAACGTTTTATTATTAGTTTGTACTTCTTCTTTTTCTTTGTAATCTTTAGAGTAAGCCCTTGAGCATATGATCAAGGTTAAATGAGGTGGATACCTTGGTTTATTTATTTATTTCTTACTATTAAAGACAAACAAATCTTGTTTCTTGGTATTCCTAAACACCTTTTAGCGAATCATGGTTACGTCATGCCAATAAAACGCAATAGTTATCGTGTTTGTCAGTAGCAAAGGGAGTTTCCTCTTTAGCAAAATTTTGAAGACATGATTTTTAAAAAAAAAAAATAATAATAAGAATAAAAAATTGTGGACAAACATAACCGGAAGGATCACCGGTGTTTATTTTATTTTTTAAATAAACATTGAAGGTGAGGAGTTGAATCCCTCACAAAATTTTTTAAAAAGGATAAAAGGAAAAGAAAAAATAAATAAATAAGTTCAGAATTTAACCTAAAGGGCGAATCTTACAAAAAGCAGAAGACAACATTAAACAAAATTGAAGGTAAACAAAGACAACTGCGAAAACTTGTTTCATTTATACATCTTCAAAGTCCGATACTAGCTGCCAATATAAACTGGTTAAGTACGAAGACATAACATCAAAGGACTTTATAATATAAACTTGTCAAGTACTCATAATCAGTAGTAAAAGCTAGATGCTTTATTTTGAAAAGATTGTGCCTCGTCTGTTTTCAAATTGATGACTATTCTTATCTTGAATCATCATAATGAATGAATGAATATAGAATAGAGACATCTATGTATCTAAATACATTGAAACTGAAACATAATAGAATTGGTTCTTAAGTAAATCCATTTTCGTAAGGAATTTATATTCCATCACTAGATTGTAATTTTTATGTTGATCGCAATCTTGAATCACATTTATATGTTATATCTTTTGATTTTTTTTTTCCCTGGGTGATATTGTTTTGTACATCAGTAATTCGGTATTTTGGAGAGAGTATTATGGATAGCCGGAATATTATTTCGTAGATATAAAAGCCATAACTTAATTAAGAAGATTAATGATATTTCTCATGAAGTATGTTAATTCTGGAATTTGGGTAAATAATCACAAACCTAGACCGAGTTATCAATTTTATTATAATTTCATCGTAAATAAATTATTATTAATGGAACAAATCATCAAAGACGTAATTAGAAAGGTTAAACGAAATTAATATCTAACTCTAACTATGAATATCATAGTGAAAGGTAACATCACATTATAATCAGCATATCAATTGATAAATACTTTGGTTTTACGATTATATATATACAGACATATATGCAAAAACTTAGAACAACTCTGGTTTCCGATAATGGCTAAAATAAAAGTTATCAATTATATTAATAGATTAAAAGTTTAATCAAATTAAATATTAGTTATTAGAGTTTTGATTATGTAAATCTTTTTAGTCTCCTCGCTATAGCTTTATAATTCTGTAGGATAGAATATCCTCGGAAATTTTAATTATTTGTTTTAATTGTGAAAATAAATAATTATGATAAGTCTGTCAAAATGCTTATTTCAGTAAATAATACAGGTACATATAAATAAATTTGAATTCCAAAAATAATATTGATTGTCCAAGAGTTGGATTAAATCTACGTTGTGTTCTGAAAAGCTAGTACGTGGGCAATTCCCCAGTGGGAGTATGTGCTACGCCCACTCCTTGCAAATGGAGTGCCTGATTTCTTCAAGTTTAGAGGTAGGATTGGAATTTTCCTACTTAGTTAATTGCCCAGTGGTATAAATAGGTCTCTATTAGGTTTAAATCTTAATTGTCCGCCAACCGACGGGAAACCCCTTCCTCGTCGACAAAGGCGCAAACCGATGAGTAAGGGACAACGAGAAAAATGCCGAATTTTGTAGTGAGTCCTCCATCTATAATTTCAAAGCTCTCATCTTTAGAGTTAAGGAATCCATAGCCAAGAAGGATTGTAAGTAGAGTTGAGAACAACAGTGATCACACACAAATAATTCAAGGACCAATAGCTGACTATCGCGAGCTTTTTTGCAATCAAATTTTAATTCTATGAATACATTATTGTGAGAATCAAATATCATATATCGTTGTTTAATGTTTAATTTAGTGGTAATATCATACTTGACTCTAACAAAAAGTGTAGACTTCAAGGCCCTCATCCCCAAGTTATTTTTATTTAAAAAAGGGACCTTATATCAAATTGGAACAAATTCTAACTCGAATTTGATTTGCTAAATTCCAGCTAAAAAATGTTGCAAAAAAAAAAAAAAAATCCAAATCAATCATAGTTAATCAAGACTATAACTAAACAACTTTGGACACAACATTAACTCCAAGAATTTCAAATGTTTGCCACAAACTCTAATGTTTGAATTTTAAATTAGAAATTTACCATCCTAGACTCCTTATTCGAATTTTTTGCAAATCCATCTTATTTCAAATTTAACAAAGAAACACGTTCCTCGTAGGACTCGAATTAAAACATATAATAGAGAAACATGAATTTGACTGATTAAAAAAAAAAACCATGAGTTAAGCTTAAATGAATCTGACCACAATATAGTACAAGATGTACAATATAGTACAAGACGTACAAGATGTACCACAATATAGACAAACATCATTCAATGACGGAGGCAAAATTTTCTTTCAAGAGATCGAATTTTGGGTACAGTCAAATCGGAGTTACTCGAATCCCGAATCTATCATATATTCCATCTAGCATGATAAACACAACTTGAAAAATGCGAATAATAATCCAAAAATTATCTTTAAATAACACAACTTGAAAAATTATCATTTAAAATTATCTTTAAATGAGTTTGAGTTTGAAATTTTAAATTTCAATAGTAATATTTGTTGAATTTTCAGAAAAGACAAAAAATATTTTTTTTTAAAAAATAAAAAATTTTTTCAGAAAAAGACAAAAACTGATATGAAAATTTTAGTTTGAAATGATATTCCAAATATCCCTAAAATAAATCAAACAAAGAAACCTATGGTTAACTATTGTTTAGTTAGTTTTAGTAATAAAAAAATGTAAACAATAAAGGGATTAAAAGCACTAACATAAGTCATTATAAGTAATCATCATTAAAAATCCAAAAAATTAAGATTGATTTCCACGGTCCAAGCTTTTCTTGTTGCAACTAATTTCCTACGTACTTTCCTTACCATCTTCCATTTCCCTTGCATCCAAAGTGATGCAACAAAACTACTCCTTTGGCTTTACGTACATTGTTTAAGTACTCCCAAGCATAAGTAGAGGAGATTCTTTAAATCATACTTATTATACTAAAAATTGATTTTGAAATCTCTCTGATGTGTTTTTCTTTCCTTTTCTATCTTCTTTTCACGGCCCCTAGGTATTTAAGGTCTATATTTTGGCTTGTGGGATCTATATTAATTTGGGGATATATTGGACCAACCAATGGAGGCTATAATTCGGCATTAATTATATATTAATAATTAGTTTAGTTTAAACAATGTCAATCTTTGTCGAGGGCAGGTATTGACTTGTTCAAATCATCCAATATTTTGCATAATTAAATTAGGTGAAGTATTCCATGCAAAGGTGCAACCTTAATGTTAACAAATAAAAAACAATCAAAAGATCATAAAAATGCAAAGGCGTACGTAATAACAATAATATTGGTTGCAAATATTAATGTGTGAATTGAACTAATAGCGAACTTTAAAAGTGCATAATTATTATCACATAAAATGTCAGTTTTTTTTTCTGTTAAATAACCTTTGAGTTTGCCTCAAGAGGTGACAAGTGGCAGAATGTGAAGTAAAATAATAATAATAATAATACTTAAAATTTTTATTTAAAAAAAAAATCTTTTGGTGTGCGTGGGAGATATCAGAGAAAAGCCAAACGGTGATATATATGATAGAGATACGCAAATTATACCATTGCAGCAAAAGTAGTGATGCCACACTAGACTCTGGTATTGTTGTGATCTTCACTTTACTAAGCAAAAAATAAAGAAACGTGTGTAATGTATATATGCATACATATAGGAAATGTCTTGTATTCGGTACCAGACATTATCTAGTACTTTTAATTTTCTGTTTAAAAACTTATAACAACTAGTTGATTTATTTGTAACTTTTTATTTAAAATATTATCATATGTTACTATTTAGATATTAGGATAAATGAAAAATATCATTTAAAAATATTATTTTAAAATCACATGATTAGAATAATATACTACAAAAAAAAAAAAAAAAACAAATATTGTATAGAGAGGGTGTCGGAGAGCAACACCTTCTTATATGTGGGTGTGTAGGATGATGTTTGACGTGGTATATATATGACGGTGTGTGTGATAATCATGACCTTTGAACGTTTGTGATTGGGTATTCGTGAGTTTATATAAACATATATTTTCTTGTGTGCATGGATCATTGTTGTTTAATACATGAAACATAATAATACTTGATGATTAATTATTTATTATTTGTATTGTCATCAAATGTCAAAATCTAAGAGGATAAGGTCTACACATAATGGGGTGATTATACCAAAATAATAAAATATATATAGTAGTTTCTTTAGCAATTAAGAATAGATGAACAACTAGTTGGCATTAAGAAATAATTCGTATAAAAAAAGTGCCACGTAGATTTTAAGCGACCAACCCAATGCTCTCTCTCTTTCTCTCTCTCTCTATCTCCCTCCCTCCTTTGGAATTGCACTTAACCCAAATTTGGACATATTTTTGCACTCTCTCGACAAATTAAATATCTCAGTCCCTTCAAGGCCAATTGTAAATATAGCTAACTCTTTCTAAGCATCCTTAAAAGGATTATAACTAAGTTCCTTATTGTTAGCTCACATATATCGATCGAGTTGTTGATCATATCTCTCTTTAAGCAATATATTTGAGTACTTTTCAAGACATGACCGCTTGTTTACTCCCCCTCAAGGGCTTCCGGCTTTTAATCCTCTTGGCATGTTGGCACCAACACAGACGTACCAATCGCCAAGCCGTTGCCCGGAAGCTCTTGTCGGGGAGTGCACAAGGCGTGCCTTGCATACACTCCCCAACTAAGGGCACTTTCAAATTTTCTGATCATACTTTGGGTTCTCTCTCTCTCTTACAAAGTGAATGGTTTGTATATATACTTTGTCTATTACTGTAGGACTGACTCAAAGTCAAGATATTATTGACGAGACATAACCATTCTTAACCCTCACCAATTGACCGGTGGTCAGTTTGGCTTTTGTTCGTTCAGTCTGGCGACTCTCGGTATCAAGGTTAGAGCTAGCTTGTGTTCCTTTCAAATGTGAAATAATTAAGAGATACGTATTTTCTTATTTGTGTTGAACATAAATATTTCTCTATTAGAGGTTTAGGTGTGGTAATATCAATGCATTTGTTCTATTCTTTGTGTAATTAATACATGCACATGTTGCAGTTTCCTGATAGACAAAAAGGTGATGTTGTTTAATGCATTGTACATGTCTCTGAAATAATTTCAATACATAAGAAAAACATGCATCTGTTGATTAATTATAAGGGATAGTTGAATCTTATACTTATAATTGGCAATTTTTACTTAAATTCAATTTATAATAATGATCTAATTTAGTTAACTCTCTAAATTATGAAGATTTGGATAGATTTAGAATCTCATTTAAATAGCAATGTACTCATTTAAATACATATACATTGAATCTAGACATGTATACTCATTTGGATAGATTTAGAATCTCATTTAAATAGCATTGTACTCATTTAAATACATATACATTGCATCTAGACATGTATTCTCTTATTATCCAAAAAAAAAAAAAAAAGGACATGTATTCTCTTAATTTCTATTTAGATATTTATAAAGTCTAGTGATAGTTCTTCTCGAGAATCTTCTCTCTTTTTAGACTATGAACATTGGAAAATATTGTCGAACCACGTTACCATTATGTTCTTTTCTCTGTTTTATTTTCTTCGTTAATATTTATCACGGTATCATAGTCTTTATAGCTTCAAAGAGTATAGTGGTTGCACTCTACGATTGCCATCGCTTCCATGTTTCCCTTGTGCTGTTGATGATGGCCGTCCTTCCCTGTTCACCAGTGCTCTAGGTGATCAACATCCATTTCATGCGGCGGCCCTACAACTTTGATGATTATCGCCTCTTCCCTTCGCTCCTGTGCCCTCGACAATTGTCGTCCCTATGCCCATACATTCTACTCCATTGTCACTCCCCTGCAAGCCATGCCCCGTTGCCCGTATTGATTCCTTTTATTACAGTCTAATATTAATAAGAATCTCTAAATGGAGATTCATCTTGAAGAGGCATGATAAAAAAATATTGGAATTTTGTAATTATTAGAAACTAGAATTTTGATTTCATTTGTAATAATCTTATGTAATTAGTTCTCTAATTTTAAGAGATTTGATAGATTTATAATCTCATTCGAACACAAATACCTTGTAAGTATACATTCAATGTTTATTTATATGGAGCCCAGTGATACTGCTCCTAAATAGTGAATTTTCTTTCTTTTCATAATCCGCCAATAGATATTATTGCATCACGTTAAACCATATTTTGTTTTCTTTTATACGTATTATATGTGCACAGATATATATATATATATATATATGTGTGTGCGTATTGTCATCATGTACTACATAAGCATAGTCATATGTGTTTTTCAAAGAAAATGAACTTTTTTTTTAGGATAAATTACTCATTTGGTCCGCAACTTTTTTTTCGAAGTTATGATTTGATCCCCAAATTTTTTTTGTGGTTAAAGGGCCACTAAACTTTTTAAGAGTATGCCAAAGGGTCCTTATTAATAAAGTTTAAATTTCACAAAAAATGACATGCTAATCAAACATGGTTTACTATTTAAAGATATTTAAAATTTTTTTACATAATTTAACTTACAAGCGTCATACATTCAATCTATTAAGTTTAATTTTTAAATTTTTAATCTTTGTTAGTAAAAAGGGCCAACTTACTCATTTTTCAAAAATTTAGGGATCTTTTAGTCATAAAGCAAAAAAAAAGTTTATGACCAAAGCATGATTTTATAAAAAGGTTAGGGACCAAATGAACAATTCACCCTTGATCCTTTTAAGCTTTTAGCAAACAAATTTCCCTTACTTCATCTCATTCGTATAATTTGCACTTACAAAACACAAGAAAATAACTCTTGATTTTTTTCATAAATTAGAATTTTTACCTTATACTAAATGCACAGCATTATAAAAAGTAAACCGCCTGTTATCAATATATAAAAATGTGTGCTTATTTTCAGATTTTAATATACACAAATAAAAAGTGTGAATAGTTTTTGATGTTTTGCACTTCAATCTATTTTATCTAATGGTTTAAATTTATTCTTTTCAACAATATATTAAGAAGAGAACAAGCGTTTTTAAATATTAAGGTAAAATCATTCTCTACTTTTTTTTTTAATAAAATATTAAAGTTATAAGTCATGTTATGCATTCGATGTGGGATGACAACTATCTCATTTATACTATCAAGTAACATTTTTTGTGCACAAGAAACATAATAATTATCATTATGGTTTTTTTTTTTTTTTTTTTGGTATAGGAACATGACAAACTTTATGTTACACCATGCTTGTAAAAATAATCCTTCTTTTTGTCCTTCCAATCTGATAATAGCCTTTCCTTGTTGAGATATAACCGAAGATTGCAAATCTATATTCAGAGAAGGATAGCTGGATACGTATTACATTTACTAATACGGGATTATTGGGCCTAAGGAATTTTTTTGGGGTACTATAACATAAACGAGGATTCATTTATCCAGTAAAAGAAAATAGTTTCTAATTGATAGAAAACAATAATACCTGAGTGGAATTAGAGTTGTTGAGTTGTCCAGTGATTCAAGCTTGATGAAAAATTTGTGTTATTTTGTTGCCTTGTGTTCCTTTTTTTTTTTTTTTTTTTTTTTTTTTTTTTTTTTTTTAAGATGATAAACTATAGCAAATTTTTATTTCTCTTTAAAATAAGTCGTCTCTCTCTAAGAGTGTTGCACCTGCAAAGTTGGATGTCGCGATGACGAGGAAGAAACCGTCACGATCTCAATGACAGATAGAATGTTGTGATCACAACCAAGCTCCGGCCACTGAGCTGATCTGGTAAACTCACTATCTCGGTCTTGTCAAGAGTCACGTCAAAGACGACGATGGTAATGTGACGAAGACGGCAACCCCTAAGCTTTGGTGGTGACGGTGATCTCCTGGTTTTGACGGCGACGGTAATGTCGGAGCTTCAATGGTGGGCGACCAGAGTGGTCCGGCGGGGTTTGGGTCTTTGGGTTAGGGTTTGGGTTTGGGTGTTTTGGTATTTGGGCTGATTGGGTAAAGGTTTGGGTATATGGGTTAGGGTTTGAATGTTTTGGTGTTGGGGCTAATTAGGTTAAGGTTTGGGCATTGGGAGTTTTGGGGGCTATTTTATAATAATAAATTATATTTTAAGGGGTTTGGTATATAAAAGAAGTTATGTTTAAAATAATAATAAAAGAAAAAGAAAACTAAGATATAGACTAAATATCGGATTTATTAGTAAATACAAGATTTACAATTAAATTTCAGATTTACTAATGAAGAATCACATAAAAAAAAAATATTTTTTCTTATAGCATATTCAAATCTTGAAAACAAGTTAAATATAAGGTAAATAATGGATTTCTGTAATAAATACAAAATTTACCATATAAATCAGTAAATATCAAATTTACTAATAAATTTTTGAATCTTTTAGTAAATACCTGATTTATATGGTATTAGATTTACAAGTAGATACTAAATTTAAATGTGATTTACGTGATTTATATGATAAGTTAAATACAAGGTAAATAATGGATTTCTGTAATAAATACAAAATTTACCATATAAATCAGTAAATATCAGATTTACTAATAAATTTTTGAATCTTTTAGTAAATACCTGATTTTTATGATACTAGATTTACAGGTAGATACTAAATTTATATGTGATTTACGTAATAAATACACATAAAGATGTATCTACAAGTAAATAATTAATTACTTAAAAATATTTATCTAAATTTATAGAAAAAGCCCCAAAACTAATCAAATTCTAAATTGGTACCTAGATATGCATTAATTGACTCCAAAGCAGGAGAAGTCCACCGTTGGTGACGGAGGAGAGACATCGGCACGCCTGGTGGCAACGACGACGATGATGCTTGCGATTGATCGAAGGATGTTGCTTTGACGGCGACTACTGGCAGATGGATTCACGCAAGGCAGAGATCGCGACTTTTGACATTGTAAGAGAGGTGTTATTGGTATTACGTGTGGTATTATGCATGACAACGACGATGACATGCGAGGTTTGGTGATGGAGCGGCATGCACGAGTCCAACTTAGAAAGAGAGAGAGGAGAGGAAGCAAGAGAGGTATTATTGGTGTTATACGTGGTAGTAAATATGATTAGATTATTTATTATTATGTCTAAAATATCATATTTTTTAAATTATTACTAGATTATGTCGGTGATTATGTCTTGTTTTAGTATATGAAAATATGTGTTTTTATCTCAAAGAATATTGAGGATCCATTTTTTAATAAAATTAAACCAAATGAAATAAGAGTAGAGTAGGGAAGGAAATGAAAATTTTTCTCAAACCAAAAGAAAAAAAAAGGTGTACTTGTCTATTTAAGAAAATAAAAGATAATTTTCTAATTAAAATTTACTATTTCACAACCATTCAACTCAAACTCAAATTTAAAATTTTTTTTTTCAAAAATTTATATTACACTCATATTTTTATCTTTACACTAATTAAATGTTATCTTTAACAAAAATTACGCAAACACATTTAAATTAAATATACAATATAATGATTTTCTCATCATAATTTTATTATTTCACAATAATTTAACTCAAATTCAAATTTAAATATTGATCTTAAAAATTCAAATCACATTCATATTTTTATATTTGCACTATTGAAATGCTATTTTTAACCAAAAAAATATATATATTTAAACATGAATGTAAAATTTAAATTCTAATGGCTCATTTGGCATTTAAGTTCAAATTGTACTTTTTCATCTCAATTTTTATCTTTTTCTGAAAAAGTTTTTTGTCTTTTCTGAAAAGTCAACAAAAATTACTATTGAAACTTAAAATTTCCAACTCAAACTCATTCACCAAACGGACCCTAAATTAGAATATTTATGTTTGGTGAATGAGTTTAGTTTAAGATTTTTAAGTTTCAATAGTAATTTTTGTTAACTTTTCAGAAAAGACAAAAAACTTTTTCAGAAAAAATAAAAAAAATTTTCAGAAAAAGATAAAAATCATGATGAAAAAGTACAGTTTAGTTTAAAATGAGATGTAAAAACAAACAAACCCTTAAATGAAGTTCAAATAATGATAAAAAAAAAATCTTATCCACAAAAATCCGACATTTTCGAACAGTGTTCTTTTCCCTCAACTAAAATGAGACCTTTGCCCTTTAACTGCTTCGTGAGGGCCAAACCACCTTGGCCTTCTTGTTGTCAAACCACCAAACCTCCATGGACAAAATGGCCTCATTCCACCACCTTAACACACTTCTTCTTCACAACCCACCAACCTTTAAGCAACCCAGAAGCCATATTTCACTCACTTCTCTATCTGTAGGTCCCACAAACTCCATTGCAGAAACTCCTCCTCTCTCGTCTCTCCCATCTCCTTCGCCTAGATTTCAGCTCTTGGATGAGTCGGGAGAGCTTAAAACACTGAACTTGGTGAAAGCATTGCATGCCCAGATGACCAAAATGCATACCAAAGAGATTAATGGCGAGTGGAGAAAACGGCTGATCACTTATTACTTGGAATTCGGTGACTTTAGGTCCGCAGCAATGGTGTTTGTAATGGGTTTTGCGTGGAATTATCTGTCGTGGAGTTCTTTCGCTGCGGAGCTGAGGAGTTCTGGGGGTGATTTAAAGGAGATTCTTCATGTTTTTGTTGAGTTACATAAAGGAGGAGTTGTGTTTGATACTAAAGTTCTCGCTATGGTTTTGAAACTCTCTGCGTTTTTTAAGGTTCCGTGGCTCGGTGTGGCGATTCATGCGGATTTGATGAAGAGGGGTTTTGACGCGGATATGCATTTGAGGTGTGCTTTGATAAATTTTTATGGGACGTGTTGGGGTATAGAAAGTGCCAATAAAGTGCTCGGTGAAATGCCTGACCAAGAAGGGGCGTTATGGAATGAGATAGTGATGATGAATTTGAAGAACGAGAGGTGGACAGAGGCCCTAGAACTGTTTAAGGCTATGCAATTTTCGTTCGTGAAACCGAAATGTAGTGTGATTGTTAAAGTTCTCCAAGCTTGTGGTAAAGTAGGAGCTATCAATGAAGGAAAGCAGGTTCATGGTTATGTTTTGCGGCAGGAATTGGAATCAGATTTATCGATGTGTAATTCGCTGATTGTCATGTACTCCAGAAATAACAGACTTGAATTAGCTAGAACAGTCTTTGATTCGATGGAAGACCGTAATTTATCTTCATGGAACTCAATCATCTCCTCCTATGCTTCTTATGGATGTTTTGATGATGCTTGGGATCTTCTCAATGAAATGAAATCAGTTAATATGAAGCCAGACGTTGTGACTTGGAATTGCCTTTTGTCGGGTCACTCTCTTCATGGCTCATTCAAAGTAGGTCTCACCATCTTGCGGAAAATGCAAAGTGAGGGCTTCAAACCAAACTCAAGCTCCATCACTAGTGTTCTTCAAGCAGTTACTGAAATGGGTTTCGTGAATTTTGGAAAAGAAATCCACGGTTTTGTGATAAGAAATGGACTTGACAATGATGTATATGTAGGCACTTCTCTGCTGGACATGTACGTTAAGAATGAGTGCTTAAGAAGTGCTCAAGTAGTTTTTACTAACATGGAGAAGAGAAATATTTGTTCTTGGAATGCATTGATTTCGGGGTATTCTTTCAGCGGCCTTTTTGAAGATGCCGAAAGGTTGTTGAATTCCATGGTTAAAGAAGGAATCAAACCCGACCTGGTGACATGGAATAGTCTCATTGCAGGCTATTCAAAATGGGGCCGCAACAAGGAAGCTTTAGCTGCAATAGATAGGATCAAGAGTTCCGGATTGGCTCCTAATGTGGTCTCATGGACTGCTCTGATATCAGGCTGTTCACATAATGGGAACCACAAGGATGCTCTAAAGATTTTCATTCAAATGAAAGAGGAAGGTGTCAAGCCTAATTCAGCCACCATATCGAGCTTACTTCGAGTTTGTGCAGGCTTGTCCCTGTTACGTAAGGGTGAAGAGATACACTCCCTCAGCATGCGAATCGGTTTTATGGAAGATGTATTTGTCTCCACGGCTCTTGTTGACATGTACTGTAAGGCAGGCAAATTCAAAAGCGCCCACAAAGTTTTCAGGAAGATTCTGAATAAGACACTAGCCTCCTGGAATTGCATGATCATGGGATATGCAATATTTGGCCTTGGGAAAGAGGCGATCTCTCTTTTTGAAGAAATGCTCGATGCCGGTCTCCAGCCAGATGCTATAACCTTCACAGCTCTCCTCTCTGGCTGCAAGAATTCGGGTTTAGTTGCTGAAGGATGGAAATTTTTTGACAGTATGAGCAGAGATTATAACATACGTCCGACAGTTGAGCATTGTAGTTGCATGGTAGATCTTCTCGGCAGAGCTGGTTATCTTGATGAAGCTTGGGATTTCATTCGAACGATGAAATTAAAGCCAGATGCTTCCATTTGGGGTGCTCTTCTTGCATCTTGCCGAACCTACAGAAACTTGGAGTTTGCTGAGATTGCGGCAAAGAATCTCTTCGAGTTAGAACCATACAACTCAGCCAATTATGTCTTGATGATGAACTTGTATGCCATGTCAAACAGATGGAAAGATGTGGAGCGTGTAAAGGACTTGATGAGCAAAGTGGGGGTGAAAAATGGCCCTGTGTGGAGCTGGATACAAATCGATCAGAAGGTTCATGTTCTCCGCAGAAGGGAAGCCTCATCCAGCATCCGGCGAAGTATATTTTGAGTTATACCAGTTAGTCTCTGAAATGAAGAAATTGGTTACGTGCCTGATATCATCTGTGTAAACCAGAATATAGATGAGGTTGAGAAGGAGAAGATGCTGTTGAGTCACACAGAGAAGTTAGCTATCACTTATGGACTGATGAGGGTGAAAAGTGGGACACCTATAAGGGTGATTAATAACACTCGAGTTTGTACTGATTGCCACGAAGCGGCAAAATACATGTCCTTGATAAGAAGCGCGCGAGATTTTCCTCAGAGATGGTCTTCGCTTTCACCATATAAAGGAAGGAAAGTGCACCTGCAACGACTGCTGGTAGAATGGCTTCTTAATAGCTCCGAAAAAGTATTCTTATCAGCTATGACATTGTTGGATGAGTATTTAAGCCAAAAAAATAACAATCATTGTGAATTTCTATACATGTGGAAGAACTTAAAAACTATGCATCTAATCTGGTTAAGGATAACTAGCGATATTGCTTACGCTTCTTTTGAACAGCCTCTGAGTAACTCAGAGAACAGAGAGATAGAAAGGGAGCTCAAGAGTACACTTAGGGAAGAAGGTAGTTTAGAGTTCAGACTGGCCAAAAAGGAAAAAGCTTCAAGAAAATTAACAACAAACTGAATTTCATCATCAGTGAGGCTCTGAAAAAAAGATTATGCCAGAGGCCAACAATGAAGAACTTTCATGGGCAAGTGTGCCTTTCAACACCAAAACAAATTTTTTGAGAGAGATATCGGGTGGGAGATTAAAATCGAAACCCTTTTAGCCTTTTCATGGTCATCTTTTCTATCTTTTACTAATTCCATTAACTTGAACATTTACCTTGTGCAAACTATAATCAGTTCAAGTAGCACTAATCATGACCTTGCATGGTATTTCTTTATTATAAGTTGGATCACAATGCAGAGTTGCTGTAATCATCGTTATTAACGGCTAATCCGAGCAGAGAATGGTGCATTACCAAATGCAACAATCCAATGAGGTCTTTCGTCATGAGGAGTTGCTGTATACCAACATTACTGCTAAATAGAACAAAACATAAGCAATTATTATAATTTATTAAGATTTGTACTATATACAAAACAAACAACACAAAGCAGCGCTGGTTTTCCCACTGAATCTTTCCGTGCAACCTGAAAGATGAAACGAGTTCGTAGGTACCGCATAATTCCAACAATATTTACAGATAAAGAGTTATAGCAAAGTTGGTAGCTACAAATGCCCATGATGAATATTGTAAGTGCCAAGAACTCTCTACTTCCGTTTAAGAAACAGCCAATCAGAACAAGCTTGTAAGCCTTTCCACATCCAAAGAAACAAGAACCCAGCAGCACTTCTTTTATGGTGAGAAATACAATGCCGGAGCAGATGAGAAGAAAGTAAATGGATCTCCAGAAGACGAATACAAATCCAGTAGTGTGACCAAAACTCTTAAAAAGGTAGGGAACAACCTACCTATCTCTAACACAGCATCTGAGATCAAAAAGCCTAACCAGAGTCATGAACTCCCGTGCCATCCACACTAATCCATCATTGGTTGATAGGGTCAGTTCTGTCCTGCACAGCCATCCTTTCGGAGACATCAGCCAAAGACTTAAGGTTGCATCTGATCAAGGCCTCGACAAAGTAACATGTCTCGTCCTTTGTGTTTCCATCGGGGACATCACACAAAGGATTCGATAACCAGTGTCCCTGGTCTTCCATCATCCATCACCTCAGGATGAACCGTAAGAATTGAAGAGTAATTCTGCAATTTAAGGAGCGTAGAGAAATATGATTTGGAACCTTTCAGCTGACTAACAAAATAATATGCAGTGCACATCACGATATAGTATTACATGTGCAGTCAACTACAGATACAGTGTACGAGCAAATAACCCAAGTAAAATGCCTCTATTGTTTCTATGCTCTATCTCTTTCTTTTTCTCAGAAATACTTCAGTCCGCAAGTTGAAGCGAACTTTGTATTTCCACAAGCCCCATACTGATATGCATATGTGATCACAAAAGTGAACTTTACATTCATAAAGAGACATCTAGTAAAAGAACCGAAACAGTAACAAGTAAGAAGAAATGAGAAAAGTCAATACCTTTAGCCTGTGATCGCACCAACAATCTTGATGCCAAGAATGTGCTCCTCGTCATCGAGAAACTCCAATCTCTCGGTGCTGGTTGTGGCAGGAAGCCCAGATTTAACATTCACTTCTCTAAGACTCCCAATTCCAAGGTCCCCCGTCACGACACACCGGCTAACGAAGGGCTTATACTTCTGGGGTTGATCAAATCTCCTTACCAGTGACCAAACCTAATAAGAAAATTAACCAGTTAAGCCACATTAACAACTCATCAATAATTTTATCAATCCAAAAATTTTCTTCTGGATCTCCTCCACAACACTTCCATTTCTCTGTATCAATGCTTAGAAATAACAAGAAAAGAATTAAATAACCCGTTTTTCTTCTCATCTAAAAACAGGAACATATCAAATGTGGGGAAAATTTTTCATTTTTTCGCTTCCAATTCTATCTTGGCTTCCTTCCTATATCTATACCAGCAACTAAACCACAATAAAAACCGGGCAATAACAAAAACCTTCCCAGTATTTCATCGAAAAACCGACTTTTATCCTATGTTTTCAAGAATGCTACACTTATAAATTGAGCAAAAAACCTTCCTTAACCTCTCCAAAAATCTAAATATAACCATAATTACATATAAACTTCCCAAATCAACGCTTAAACTAGACAAACTATTAACTAAACCGGTCCAGATTCCACCAAAATTGCATGAACATATTGAAAAATCCTTTGACTTTGACAAAAAAATAAAAATCTTTAGAAAAAATTCACATACTAAAAACCTCCAATTTCATAAAATCAACAGAAATCCACCAAAATGGAAGAAGCGAAACGAAAACGGGTCGAAATCGAGCCGAATTCGCCGGATCTCCAGGGAAACACAAAGTCAAACAAGAAGGGAAAAGTTTGAAAATCAGTTGCGCAACGGATAGTCATACGAA
This sequence comes from Ficus microcarpa, assembly GCA_025413485.1. NCBI lineage: Eukaryota > Viridiplantae > Streptophyta > Magnoliopsida > Rosales > Moraceae > Ficus > Ficus microcarpa. Next base: position 10,895,044 of record CM046383.1, on the reverse strand, counting down.
TCAACAACTTGCGGTGCCCATGACGGAGCGATAGTACCGTAAAGAGAGAGAGGGGGGGGGGGGTTGAGAGAGAAACGTACGAGTTGAACAGGGGCTTTGACGTGCTTGACCAAGGCGGAGGTACACTGGTCGTCTCTGGGCTGGTGCTTGTGGTGCCTGCGTATGTACTGAACCTCCATTGCTCCGTATGAATCAACAGGGTTCATTCTTTCTCTTCTTCTCTTTCTGTATCTAGACTCTCAATCTCTCTGTTTCTTCACTTTCTCTCTCTAGAAATGAGGATCACGGTGCAATCACAGCGCCAGACGCTTCCCTGCACAGAGGGATAAAGCCACCCCTTTTGTTGCAGCCTAAAAAAATAGTAATAAATAAATAATAGATAACGACATAGAAAATTAATAAATAAATCTTAGAGCTAGTTTTGGCTGATCCTCGTCAGTAAAGAATTGAAATAAATAATCTCTGAATTTTTTAAAATATGACATTTTAATCTTTAGTTTTTTTTTTTATACTAATCTTAAACTCTCTAAAAAAGTAACCGTTTGGTCATTTCCGTCTGGTCCGTTAAAAAATTTACAACATGGTCACATGAAAAGCACGTTTTATGTTTTTTAAGAAAAATACACCTAAAAATACGAAAATATCATTATTCATATCAATTAAAAAAAAATTTTTTAAAAAGAGAGAGAACCTCTCTTTCCCTCTCTCTCATCCCTCCCACAAGTTTGTCGCCGACGCTAAACGCTAGTCGTCTCTCCCTCCTCCCCCCTCCCCAAATCCGATGCCGGAGACCGAGCGATCGTCTCTCTCTCTCTCTAGCCCCACCTCCCTTCCCCCCAAATAGATCTGACGTCGGATAGCAGAGACTACCCTCGTCTTCTTTGTCGCTTGGCCCCCGCCTTCGCCGACAAACACAAATGGCCCCCCTTTCCTCCACACAACCCAAATTAGGGGAGGGGGAGGGGACCAAGAACGAGATCGTGACTTTGGGGGTTGGGGGTGGCAAACTTGAATATGAGTTGTGTGAGGGGAGGGGGGTGTTCGCTCTCGGTGGCAAAGGTGGGGGCCCGTCGATAAAGAAAACGAGGGTGGTTTTCGGCATCCAACGTCAGATTTGGAAGGGTCCGGCATCGGATCTGTTTGAGGGGGAGGGAGGGGAGAGGAAGGAAGGTTAAAAATGACAAACGGTCTCTCGGTCTCCAGCGTCAGATCTGGGGGGGAAGGAAGGGAGAGACGGCCGACGTCCGGTGCTAATGTCGGACTTATGGGAGAGAGGGAGGTAGGGAAAGGGAGGAGAGAGAGGGGGGGTTCTCTCTCTTTTTAAATTTTTTTTTTAATTGATATGAATAATGATATTTTTATTTTTTTATGGGTATTTTCATTCAAAAAGCACATCACATGCTTCTTATGTGATCATTTTGTGAGTTTTTTAACGAAATCAGACCAAAAATATCAAACCGTAATCTTTTTAGAGAATTTTAAGATCAGCATGACCAAAAAAAAAAAAAAAAAGAAAGAACTGGTGTCAAAGTGTCACCTCTTCAAGAGTTCGTGGATTATTTAGGTCAATTACTCATATTTTAATTATGATTAACCTTCCGTTTGGATTACTGGTTGGAGCCGAAATTTTCAGTTGGAGTCGGTTGACTTTTCAAAACTAAGTATAATTTTTAGTGACTTTTTAGAAAAAGACAAAAATCCAACCGAAAAAATATTGTTTGATTGGAGTTGAACTTTATTTCCAAACAAATCCTAAGTTGAGTTTCTAGAACAGTAATTTTGGTTGAAAATAAATTTTTTAAAAATTAAAAAAAGTACAAAAACTCGAAATGTGTTTTAAAATAATATATTAATATTGTTTTTGTTTTATTTCTCTTGAAATTTTGTATAATTTCTATAAAATTATCTTATTTTGATTTAAAATTAAAAAATTATAAATTTTTAAAGTGTGAGTTTTTAAATTAGAGTTTGAAATGTGAACAATTAAACGAGATTATTTAAAAATAATCACAAAAAACAATGGAAATTATTTGATGGGAAGTTTATTTAAAAACCTGTTTCGTTCACTGGTTGGAGTTATTAAGAATATCATTTCAAACTAATTTTTTTTTTTAAGTCAATAAAAAATTTTATTTATTTTTAAAAAATCAAATAACTTTAACCTAAAAACTCAACACCAACCGCTACATCAAAGACAAACTAGGCTTTGTTTGGTTACAAAGCTCAAATCTCAAGTTTGAACTACAAATTTTGTCTTTTTCTGAAAAAATTTTTTGTTTTTCTGAAAAAGTTTTTTGTCTTATCTAAAAAGTCAACAAAAAATTACTATTATAACTTAAAAATCTTAACTTAAATTTACACACAAAACACCATATAAACTTTCCAATTTTATTTTTATCTTTTCTTAAAAAATAAAAGATTTAACTATTTTTTTTAAAAAATTCCTGACCGATTAATTAAACACAAGCTGAATTTTTTTAGCATTGCTTGGCTTTGAGGCAATACAAAATCCATTAATTTCCACCGACAATGTTGTATTTTATTAATTTGTCAATTTTTTATTAATTTCTGAAATTGCGCGTGAAAAGTCCAAAAGCCTGTTCTCTTGGGTCCATTTATTGGCTTGGCTCCACGAGTCTGCAAAATATAAAATAAATCAGTCTGCCTTATCTTCCTCCTGTTTTATTTTATTTTATTTTATTTTATTTTTCTCTTCTTCTTCTTCTTCTTCTTTTAAGTTTAGCTTCCCTTTATATATCCATTGAAGTTAAAATTTTTAAATTAAAATTAATTAATTTTTTAAAAATTAATTATAATTTTTATTAATTTTTTAAAAAAATACAAAAATTCAATTAAAAAAATATAATTTAATTAAAGTTGAATTAAAAATAAATAAATACTTATCTCCTTTTGTTGTATTTGTGATGATTTCTTTAAAATTACAGGGAGGTGGTCTTCTTTTTGTCACAGGCTTTTTACACCGTTGATCTTTATTTTTATTTTTTATTTTTTATTTTTTATTTTTTATTTTTTATTTTTATTTTTGCGTTATGGCAATTGGGTGCTTTTTTTCTTTTCTTTTTACTCTCTCTCTCTCTCTCTCTCTCTTTTTGGTAGTGGGTGGGGGACCTGTGAGGTGCTGGCCCACTAACTGTGAACAGCACTAAGTTTCTTGTGAGTGGATTGTTATTATTATTTTTTTTCTTTTGGAGTCAAAATTTGGTGAAGTGCAAGATGATGCTATTATGATTCTTATTATTAGGAAAAAGAAAAAAAGAAAAAAAACTTGAATTAAGTTTTATTTGATTAATTATTAATGATGGTTTTAGAGAAAAAAAAATTGTTATTATTTGACAGCGTGAGAGAAATTTTGTTTACCCACTTTCTTTCTATTTTAATTCTTAATCGACATTCAGATAATATAATTTAATAGAGTGACGTATGAAGTTAAGATTATGATTCCTTTAAGTTGTCCACAATAAAGGAAACTAAGGGTCCGTTTGGTAAATGAGTTTAAGTCGGAAATTTTAAGTTTTAATAATAATTTTTGTTGATTTTTTAAAAAAAATAAATTTTTTTTTTTCAAAAATAGATTAAAACTGAAATAAAAAAAATATAATTTGAACTTGAATATCAAATAAGTCGTAGATAACCAAAGCTCTCTGAACTCTGGTGGCCCATATTTTGAAGAAAGCAGAGGATATTATACGGCATATTCCCAATTCCTGGCTTTTTGTTTTTTCTTTTCGTTTTATTTTATTTTTATTTTTATTTTTATTTTATTTTATGTTTTGGTAAGAAATGTCAAAATTATATAGTTCTTAATGTGATGGTAGTTGGAGGGGCTGCTTGCCTGTTCAATGTCTCATGAAATTTTATTTTTATTTTTATTTTTATTTTAATCTACTCTATGATGCCTAATGGCTAATTTTGGTAAGAACTGTTATGGTCTCCAAGCATTCGGCAACTACGACTTTGAATTTGGACAAAAATCTCATTCTTATTATTTCCTTTTTTGGTAATTTCTTTGCACCTTTCTGATAAATCTATCATCACATTGAGCCAATAACGTGACAGCCATTACTCAGTGGACCAGTGGTTATCAATTCATTTATTTATTTATTTATTTATTTTTATTTTCGACTGAATAGTGGTCACCAACAAACACCTTAATTTATGTCCCACCAAAAAAAAAAAAAAAAAAAAAACTTAGGCACGTTTAAAATACCAACTAGAGTTGAAGTTTTAGAAATGTTTTAAACGGAAATGTACTTTCGAGTAAAAATAAATTGTAATAGATGAATAGTATAAAAACTTAAAATATATTCGGAAAAAAAATAGCAATATGAATTGTTTTGCTTCTCGCATTCTCTTTTGTAATTTATTAAAAAAAAATCTTCTAGTTTTGATTTGAAATTTAAAAAAAAAATTTATGAACTTTTAAATTTTAATTTTTTTAACATGAAAATAGTGAGATGTGAAGAATAAAAATGACTTATTTAAAAAAAAAAAAATTAAAAAAAGAAAAGGAAAAAGAAAAACTCCAACTAAAGTGAAGTGTCCAAAGGAACCCTTGATTTAGCAAGGAAACCCCAGAAAGGAAAGAAAAAAAATTTTGACTAAAAAGTCATTCTCTTTATTTTTGGATGATGGATGGGAACAAATGAAGATTTTGCCTGTTCAAACAAAGGCGCATGAAAAAACTGAAAATTCAGATAAGCTCCTTTGTATTGGTTCAAAAATGGACCACATTCAACCCCACCACTCACCCACTATAGTCTGTCCATATTCAACTTTTTTTTTTTTTTTTATTCCAGCCAAAAAAAATATATATAAATATATATATATATATATATATATATATGCGCCCAAACACCACCAAAAGACAAAAATACTCGCCTGCATGTCCTGTTTTTCTTTTTGTTGTTTTCCTTTCGTTCACATCTCAAAGTTCAAATGACTTCGACGGTGGCTAGACAGCCACGTGCCCGTTCATAGTGGATGGAAACCATAAAATTGGATTAGATTAGATTTTTTTTTTTTTTTTTTTTGGGTGTGAAAAAATGGGTTGATTGCATTACTTGTATAAAATGATGATTATGACATCAAACTACTTATCCAATGAGTTTTAACTTTTCTGTGGCATTAGGTTTTAGGATTAACTACAAAAAATTTTCCCCAAAGTATGATCAGTGTAACACTTACACTGAATTTGAAGGCCTAATATTTGAGGTCCACCAATCTATACTCCCTTAACAAAATTTCTCTTTGTTAAGAATTTTAAGAGAAAAGATACATGTCAAAATTCTAATATATCATGTAAAGATATTTCGATAATCTACCATGTTTAAAAATTAGGATTAATTATAAAAATTTCTCCCAAACTTTGATACTTGTAACCGAAGGCAAATAAAAAGTTTAGGAGGCACAACCGCGCAAGTGCACACTAGATTTTATTTTATAATGATGATAGCTTTAGCCATTCACATCTTAATTTGATTATGACGCCTTGTCTAGTTTAATATTTTTATATGTTTTTGTAGGGTTTATAGTTTGATCTGTAGTTTTAGAGTGTCAGATGTAGAAGATTTTAACGATCAGAAATCGACATTTACAACAATTCATTGTCGTTTCAATTTGAAGTGCCTAGAATAGAGACGAAGGGCGTTTTGAAGTAGCCAAAGATTTATTTCTTGCAGACCTCGACTTTATACGCTTTAAAGAGTTCAGATAGAGTCTACGAAAATATCCTTATGATTTTTAATAAAGATGATAGTTTAAAATATGGATCATTTGTCATATCAATCTTTTTATACAAAATCTATATTTGTAATATTCATTTTAGTTGAATGAATCTCTTATTGAAAAAGAGTAAGGTACTGAAAAAAAAATTCCTTATTAATACCATGTCACCTATTTTCATCAAATACTTTCTTTAATGAAATTTTGGTGTGAATGATGCAAATGATAATAATACAGTATCAATAAGATATTATTAAAAGAAGTTTTATACATACTCTCTAAGAATTTTTTTGTATGTTGTCCACTCTTAGGGTCGGAGCTCGTAACGGCCCTTAGCCAGTCTCTAGATTTCCGGCCCTAGAAAAGGAGGAAAAGGTCTCACAATGATATACCCAGTGATACAAATCTGTCATTAAGGAGGTTGAGTTATGGCGGGGATCTATGTCTGAACGGGAACTCGATGCCGATCTTGACACATATGATCTTGTTTCCACAAAGCAAAGTGGGATCGAGGTTTTGCAGTAAAGGGTTGGTTGGCTTTTTATTGTGTTGTGTGGTATATTTTTGAGTTGAATAGGAACGATGTTTCGTCGATCTGGGTTTTGTTGTATTTTTATTATATAATAATTATAATAATGGAGGTGGTTTCCCTACCCTCCAAGTTTGTTATTTGTCTGTCAAGTCTGAGTCTTGACGGTCGTTTATTTATTTGGGTTCCACTAAATTTTCTTTTGAGCTGGTGGTGGCCTTCGTGATATAGAGTTCCTACTCTCAATTGATTAGAAGCTTTAATTGATTGTAGAGTCTTATGTGTACTCTGTTATTGATGTGCATAAAACTTTTCCATTGTTGGGTCTCGGTATAAATCTTTCTCCTTGTAAGTCATCAGATTTCTTGATGAAACCAGTCTCAATTAAGGATTATCTCTCATGTGGGGTCATTCACAGTATCATTGGTAATTGTAATTTTCATTTAGGTTGAATACAATTCCCTTATATGAAAAGAGGTATCATAAGATAATTTTTCATATTTAATTGAAGGACTATTTCTCTTTTTTCTATTCTTTTTTATACCCTACGATTGCAATGTGCAAGAGTGAAATTTGATATCTTTAGCTCTAATGTGAAAAGTGGACATTGTTATCACAGGACTTAATCCAAAACTTAGGAAGATTATTTTTAATTATCATTCACCGACCAAGGAAAAAAAAATCAAGACATTGCACCCACAAAAGATACTTCCAAGGATTACTACTTTAATAGCTATCAAACCTAACCATGACTTACTTACTTTAAGAATTCCTTCTAGAAGCATGACCTGTAACATTTATCCTAACCTACTAGTGGACAAACAATTTGACGTGTTGCATAGTTTATATTTTTTGGGGTGATTTAAAAAAAATTTTAGTTTCTCATTTTCATTGCAATTTAGTCAATGTAGCATGTTAGGATACTTAAAGATCATGTTGTCTTGTGTAGGTAACAACGCATAAGCCATTGGGGGCTAGTTCAATTAGTGAAGAAAGGGGAATTAAGGGTTTAAATCCGCTAAGTCTAAGGTTTAATCCCGACAAGTGTAAAAAAAAAAAATGTATAGGTTAAGCTAGTTTATTGAGAGTGTGACGGGAGTTTGCTTGTCAAAATAAACATGACAACGCAACACTATTGTTGTGTCCTTTGAGCAAAATTTCAGTTTCAAAAAATGTCCAAAGAAAATCTGTCTACAATTTCACCTGATGAGATTAGTTTAGCGGGTGAAAGACGATTTATTAGTGTTTTCACTTCTTTGTAATAAACAAAAGTCAAAAAGTCAAAGGCCCATTAAAAATAAAAAGCAAAAGAAAAAAATCATATATCCTAGAGAAAGCAACTCACAAGCATTTTCAATTTGACACTTTAACTAAGAAAGTTAAGCATCCGTGTGGAATAATAATTGAACTTAGAATTTTGTAAGTTAAAATTAAAGTATATTATTAATTGAAGTATAATTTAAAAATAAACTATAATATAAGAAATAATATGATATAGATATTATTTTATTTCTCTCGTAGCAGGGATCTGAAATATAGTAGATTAACACCCATTTTGTATTTTGTTTTTCCTTCCCCCTTCTTCGATACTCGAGCCTGTACTACATATATGGATAATCAATCTGATTTTTCTTTCACCGTTAAATAGACGGCACTTTTAACATGTTAGTGGACTTTTTTGAGTGTTACAATCTTTGTAGTGTTGGATCCACCAACAAAAAAAGAATCTTATTCTCGATGTAAAGATGGCTCGAGCCATACACACGAAGACAGGTCATATTTGTAGGACGAAACCACCTCTTACAGAGCATCCTACGGCCACATGCTTCTTTTGTTCAATATTTATATATTGGAAATGACCTCATTACGACTGCTCCGAAAATGATTTTAAAATAGATTATGTTAAAGCCATCGATCTTAATTTTAATCTATTAGTTTTAATTTGTGTAACAATAGTAGTCAATTTTATTGATCGATACAATCGTTTAATTTTAATTGATGTAACAGTTATTTAAATGCTTACAAATTTAAAAATGATAACTCATATCACATGTAAATTGGTATTCAAAAAGGATGATAAAGTTTGTTAACGTGTTTGTTTTAGTTTTTATTGTGGAAATTAAAAAAAGTCAATCTCAATTTTATAAAGGAATTTGGAAAACCATCAAAAGTTGTTTTTCATTTTTCATTTTTCATTTTCTACAACTTATATGCTAATAAATATTTTCAGAAATATAATATATAATTTTACTTTTCTCTTATACTCGAAACGATTTTTTTTTTTTAATACCCCAAATGCATTTTTGAAAACAGCCCAATACTATTTCCCAAAATCTCATTTTAATTTTTATTAGTTGGACAACACGTGCTCCATGCATGAGAGATAGACAAGGAAAACAAAGTAAAAGAAAATATATTTATATGTAATTATAAAAAAAATTAAATATTTTTTACAACAAATCGCGTGACGTGGCGTGTGATAGAGCAGTCACGTGATGATGTGGAGTGGAGGACAAAACACATGGTATTTTATCCTTTTAAAATGTAGTAAGAATTAAGAGATGACCAAGAAAATATCATTTTGAAAACTATCTGAATTTGAGTATGTTCTTTTGGCAGCATTCGAGTTTTTGCTTTTGAGTTAGTTAGGCCGAGTCCTTGTGCTTTTGGGGACCCTAAAAGCGGTTAAGTGCACTTAGAGATATTATTCGACTTTTTGTGCCATGTTCAACGCTCTCCAATTTCTGTCGTTTTCTATGAAGAAACTTGGAAGGCCACGTTTGGTGCCATGCTGAAATTGACTAAACTAATTGCACAGTTTTAGCATACTAATTTATGGAAATGGTCACTTTGGAAGCAATTTTTGCCATGGATTTTACAAATCTTGGCACGACAATAAATATGCTTATTATTTTCCATTTTAGCAAGAAAAAGGGTGTTTTGTGTTATGTCCTTGGAATTAAAAAAGATAAGTTAACATCAGTTATAAAACAAGCAATCTCTTTTATGATAGAATCACGTATTAATAACGTGCATTAAATCTGATCAGAATCACATTAAAACAAACAGTAAATAAAACAGATAGTTTTTTATACAGACCCAATATTTAAAAAACAGAATCCTGCTGACGGTATACTTTTCAAGTCCCAGCATAAAATTCTCTCGAAAATAATTGAGAAAAGCGAAAACAAAATAAAGTAAAAGGTTGGAGTATCACCCGCTTGGCCGGTAGGCTACTTTTCATACGATTCTGAAATTGATCCCTTCTTCTGAAATATATCAATTCAGATTAAATATGCTCCACTATTCTCATTTCTCAATGGAGAACAAAAATTATCCAATTTATTCTTTTCGTTAAGGAAGGAGCCAAATGCTTAAACGACAGTTAGCCAATTGGCAACTTCCAACTACACATTTCCTCTATCAATCATTTGATGCGCGCCCCAACTAACCGTTTAACAAAACTTTTCCTCACTTGGGGGCAACAAATTTTGTTCCCATGCATTGAATGAAACAATCTTTGCTAAAGCGCAAGTAGATTATCTAATAGCTTTCTTTCTCGTATCAAACCACCAATCGGATTCGAACGATTATACGATTTTCTTATGATTAGGATATTTTAATGACATCGTAAGGGTTTTACAAGCATGAAATTTAATCAAGACGGTTCAAAATAGAATTTTAGTGTTTTCTTTTCTTTTCTTTTCCTTTTTTTCTTTTTTTTGGGTAGCCTATTGTCTAAATTCTTAAATTTTTGTATTCTAGATGCTTCCTTGATCCACAAAGATGTGTTCAATTAAAATGAAAAAGTACGCAAAATTAAAAATCTCCTGTACGTTTAACGATTCATAACAGAATTGTATTGATTTTTTTTCTTTTTTTCTTTTTTCTTTTCATGTCTTATCGTCAAAATTTTAATGTTTTTGTATTCCAGATGGCCCCTGTTCCTGCGAAGACGTGTCCAATCAAAAATTTAAAGTCGCTCGAACGTTGGTCACGCCATCACTACTTGTTCTAAAAGAAGCTAAGGGACGTTCACTTATTGGGGCCAGATGGCGCGACCCAATTGGGAAAACCAAACTTTTTTCAAGGAACCAAATTATCGTTGTTGGTTTTGCTCCTTTTCCTAGCCACTTTTCGAGGTCTCATTGGACACCTGCAGTGTCGTTTGTTTCATGAAAGGCTCGGCTTTGGGACCAATTATTACGGTTTGGACAGACCCTGAAAAGTGTGCACTTTTTAGCACTTCTTTCGTTCTAAGAAAACTTCCTTTTCGCGGATTGTGATTCGGCAAACCTAATGGTAATGACCCCTCATGTAATATGTGTCTCATCTAGAAAGCTTCTTTTTTCTCTTCACTAATTTCAATCTTTTCAACTTTCTATCCCTTTTTTTTTTTTTTTTTTTTTTTTTTTTAAAGAAAAGTTATCTTAGTGCTTGTAGTGAAAACCAACGTCAATTCCCACGAGATGATTTTTTTTATTTGTTATAACAACATGATTGGTGTATTATGTGATAATTTCGGACAAGCACTACTAAGAATGATAGTGGTTAGAGGCATAAGTTAACGGTAATTTCATATTTCACTTCATTAAAAGGTACAGAATTTGAATCTTCGTATCTTCAAGTTATAAAATTAAAAAAAAAAAAAAAAGATTTCATGGTAAATGTTATGTTTTGGTGTCGTCGTGGGCATTAGACGGGGCCTTGTGATGGTTTTGGGCTTGGGTTTAGACAATCACAACACCAAAATGAAGTTCTTAGCCCATGGAATAATAAGCATTGGACTAGTCAAATGAAACCTTAGCCCGAACTCTAAATTTTTGTTGTCCATATAGCGTAAACTTGAGGAACGCTACACATTAATAAGAGAAATTACCGTACATAGATATTTTTTTTAATAGTAAATTTAAAAAAAAAATTCTTAAAAAAAATATATAGTTTAGATACAAACCATATTTATGCTAAATATTTTATTTAAGAAAAAATTTTAAGGTAATTTTACTGTAAAATGCTTCGCAAGTAAATTGTTAATCATAAATATAAAATTTGCCTTAAACATTTTATTTACAATAATTTCTGTAAGATGCTTTTTGGGATGAATATATTTCGTAAATATATTATTTACTATATATCTTATTAACCATCACTCAAAAAATTTTCTAGCTATTTTTATTTCTAAAGGTTTTTGACTTATTTCCCTCCTTCTCCCTTAGAGACGTTAGGCATGCCAGGATTCTAGTCATTCTAACAAGAATGTTACAATTTCTATCAAGAACCAATCAAAGGTTAACCAAATATGTTCAAAATGCCCCCACTCCGTCCCCCTTCCCCGGTCATTGAAGAGTAATCTATTAGATTATCACTGGTAATCTACCATACGCGGCCAGAATCAACAAGGAGCACTGGTCCTCATCGGTATCCGTCACTAGAGAGTAATCTACTAGATTATCACGGATAATCTATCAAATTATGTTGTCTTTCCAACATAAATCACGGGTTGTCTCTAGCACCCATCACCGAATTGTAATATGGTATATTAACATCAGTAATCTACTAGATTGGTTACTGAAATCAACAGGAAGAAAAAAAAAACAAAAGGATCTCCAAGTCATCATAGAATGTGGAAGGAGAAGATAGATAGTTGATAGAGAATGGTGGGGTAAAGGTTGTCTCTAAAGACAAGGCAGACGGACTACGGAAGTGTTTTCTTGGCTAGTATTTTTGTTGATTGAAGGGTAAAGACGTCTCTAAGATGATGAAAGTGGTACCCAAGCTTTAACGAAGTAAATATGGAGATTTTGGTAGGAGGAAAGTACGTAAATGACACAAATTTAAAAATCATTATACCAACATGACATAAAAAAGTAATATTAGATCAATATGATATAAAATTAATAAAAGTAATCTAAAGTTTGTATCATGTTGGTCAAGATAGGAAAATTTATGTTATGTTGATCAATACATAGAAAAACATGGTTATTTGAATAATTTTCTCTCTTTTGTTGGGGGGGTGTGTGTGAATGGTAGAGAGTGAGTTACAATATACTAGGCCTCTCTTTTGAAGAGGGAAAGAAAAAAAATTGAAACCAAAACTTTTTAGTTCAAACTGTAAAAGAAACAAGGTTTAAGTTTGTGTCTATATCAAAATCATGATCCATCCACAGTTAACTTGACCCGTTTAAAAGTTTAGAACAAGAAAATAATCATAGACAGCTTTGTCAATATATTCTTTGATAATACGAATATAGACTCTCGATACAAATAGCACCAAAAAAGAAAATAAGTAAAATTTTGTGAAATGTTTTAATTGAGTCATCACAACTACTGGATTAACAAATGATGAACAATGAGCCACAACAATTAAATGCTCCTAATCTTGAATTTTAGGATTGGCCAAACGAACAATTACCACTCACCAGAAGAATGACGAACGACAAAGGTTCATCCTTGACCATTCGGTCTCAATTCCCTTAAGGCCCATTAATTTACCAAGTGTGGATCGAGTGGGCACCTGACTTAGCACAACAAATGATGAATGATGCTCAACCGTTATTGGTCATCTAAGATGATTGGTTTGTTGTTCAGCGTACATATTTAATGAACAACGAACGGCGAGAGATCAATCTCCCTAACAGCTAGACTCACAATTAGTCATGGCATTGTGGCTCACGTTCTTGCACATGTTCTGAATTATTCGAGGTAGTAGGGAATCGCTCACTACTGTCCTAAAAATTCAGATCCATGAGTTTTCCTCTATAAATAGAGGAAGACTCCTTTCAAGCCATCCCATGAGAATTTGTCAAGATGATCCTGTATCCGGCCATCGTTCATCGTATCCATATCAACGTTAGTGAATAACTGAGGGTAATCTAAATGCCGAGTATTTTCGTCATGAAGAAGGCTTATCCCAGGAGACAAGTTCACTTCCACGTCTGCCTCTTCCTCCTCTGTAACTTGAGGCTCGTTGCTTAATTCAAAAACAATCGCCTTATCTTGCTTTCTCTTCCTTTTTCTTAGTGCCTTCTTCCTGGGCTTCTCGCTTACCTTTTGCTTTTTAGTAGGGGGCTGTTCCAACTCATTCGAAGGCTAGGGGGATGATTCAATGAGAGGAAAGGAAGAGGAATAAGAGTTTGAGCAATCTCATCTACTCTCATTGCTGCTGCTGCTTCGCAGCCTCCTTCTCCATTGGCTTCCTCGTAAGAAGCTCTTTGGGGGAGGGAAAATCAATCTTCATCGTGTTGAGTGCTAATTCTGCAATTAAAATCTCTTCGTCAAAAAGTGGCTCGATGAACAGCGGAGTGTCGAAGAGTCTCTTCAACACTCTTCTGTCACAAACGGCCAATCAACCCAGGAAGGAATTCAGTTAACTATACTTGATTGGACTACGATGAAGTCCTTCCATAGGCTCGATTGTTTAAATCTATAGAGGATGTTAATTTCATCCCATTCTCAAATAGGCTGAGTAAGCAGTCGTTTAAGTTTCACCTCGAATAGAAGCGTTTTTGGTGGGGCTTCCTGAGTTCTTACCTGCAATATAAAATAGTGATGGTTAACACATGAATGTTCATATTCCATTGATCAATGTTAAATTTTTCTCTCAATGCTCTTTGTTCGAGACTTACGAAAATGACCCCACAAAGGGAAAAAAAAGTTCGCTAGTGCACCCAACGATTTCTTGTTCACTAGCATGAAATCATATCGATTTTGCCAATATCTATCAGCATTCCTCATTCCCCCGACCACTTTCTGTTTTCGTCTCGAGTACATCAAATAGCGGCCGTAGTCTTTTGTGTTCTCCTGCGGGTAGTAGAGGGCGAGAAAATCATCTATTGATAGTTTGATACCCACCTCATCTGCAATCATTATCAATCCCAGAAACACTCACATCTCATTCGGCATCAACCGAGAGATCGCTAGTTGATAATGATGCATACTTTGAATAATAAGTGGATGGATCGGAAGTCAAAGCCCATTTTCAAAGTATATCGTGTACATGCAGATCTACCTTTCAGACACGGTGTTTGCTTGTTCGTTCACAAAAGGAAGACAAAGTTGGACTTCATTCGGGAACCGTACTAACCCCTAATAAAGGCTAAGTTGTCCTCAATTAAGAAGGAAGGGGGGTTCACCATTCGTAAAAATGACTTTATGCTTATTCGTCATGGGGACCTGCTCAACCGAGCAATGGGAGGAATAAAAAAGACTCCAGCTCCGAACATTGTAGCCAGTCGACTCCTCTACGATACCTCATTGCTAATCTTAGTGCCCTTTCTCTTTTGGAGGCGATCATACTCCTCCCTTGAACATCGAATGTCGGATGTCAGATCATCATCTTAGGCATCGCTCTCCTCCAGATCAATGTTAGCTGCAACATCAACGTCCTCTTCCAATGATCTCTCACCTCTTGCTTTATCCATATTGACTTGCAAGTAGATTAATGGATGAACGGTGAAAGGACTTCGGATCTAAGTCCTAAACCTTTGAAGTCCTATGAGTTTTGGGATGAACGTGAGGAACATAAGCCCAGAAACTTAAAGAAAACCTCCAAAAAAGTACCACAAATCCCCAAAGCAGATCATTCACCCTGTGAAAATGCAAAAACCCAGCCTCAAAAGATTCAAAAACAACGGAAAGACAAACTTTTCATATCAAAAGAACATAAAACAAAGTGAAGAAAAAGAAATCATGCCTGAAAATCGAGTGACTTTGAACTTTCCCTGATTTTTAGGTGGCTCCAAGCGAAGAAATAAGAAAAGAGGGGGGGGGGGGGGACGAAGAGCTATAACCCTCCGGTGGAAGATCCAACAGCCCTGATGCTCCTATCATACCTTATCAAATGGCACAAATCACAAGGCTTTCAAATTCCCACATAGAGAAATCATTTCACGACTTTCAAATTTTGAAAAGGTAATCGTTGTTTCAGGTCATCCAACAAGCACTTGCCATATGTAAAGAAGATTACTTTTCTTTTGGGATCGACAATTATGAGTGACTAACATTAGTATTCACCAAACTCATGTGATTGACACTCCTGATGATCAGCATGCATCATTCTTCAAATGATGAGTATCAAACACTCTATCAAGAATCATTGCTTAATAAAGTAGGGGGCTATCTGTTGGAGTTAGATTTTGTCTCTTTGTAATGTTATAATTAGATCATCACGAGCACTGGATTAACGAACGACGAATAATGAACCACGACAGTTTAAGTGTTCTTAATCTCGAACATTTGGGCTTGACCCAACGAACAATTACCACTCACTAGAAGAGTGACGAAAGACGAATATTCTTCCTCAACCATTTGATCTTAGTTTCCTTGAGGCCCATTAATTTACCAAGTGTGAATTGGGTGGGCACTTGGCTTAGCACAAAAAATGATGAATAATGCTCAACCGTTATTGGTCGTCTTAAATGATCGGTTTGTTGTTCAGTATTCATATTCAATGAACAACTAATGGTGAAAGATCAGTCTCCATAATGGTTAGACCCACGATCAATCATGACATTGTAGTCCACGTTCTTGCACACGTTCTGAATTACTTGGGGTAATGGGAAACCACCCATTACTGTCCTAAAAACTCGAACCCATGATTTTTCCTCTATAAATAGAGGAAGTCCCCTTACATTTGAGCATCTTTTTCAGCCCTTTGCCTACCATTATTTGACTGGATTATATTCAGAAATTGTAACATTTGGTACTCAAAATTCATATATAGTGAAATCACAAACTCAGAAGACGTAGCACAATCCTAACAAATCTCTCTAAATTTTGGTGCTGATATCTTTTATTGCTTTCAGTTTGATTTGCCCATTTTGTTTTCCAATCATGATTGTTCTATGATTTTCATATGCGATATCCAGGGACCTTAATAATTCCTGTATGTTAAATCTCTTATGATCTAATCTTAGTATTAATTTTGACCATAGATTCATAACATCTACAATGTTCACATTTTATTGACATGTGCTATAACGTTTACTAACATCGATATCACTAATTATTGAATGATAATTTTATAAATTCAGACTCAATATTTTTATTAATACCCACAGAGGTGGATGGGTTGGCAGTGATGGGTGCCTCTGGTGGCTTCTCCCATTTGTCCACCCAGGTTTGATTCCCATTTGCTTTCCCTTAGGCCTCGCTCTAGTTTCAACTGTTGAAGTATGGTTTAATGATGGTAGGGTAGACCCCGGATGCCCAACTGAGATAAACTAGTATATAGAATTTGTCTCCTTATCATATCTAGGGAAATAGGTTCTTACATATGGTGTTGAAAACCTAAAAATGATGGGGTCACCCCTGATCTTTTATTCACCAAAAAAAAAAAAAAAAAACTCAATATTTTTGTTGATATTTTCATTTGTTTTGGTTTTGAAGGCATCAAAGACATTTGACCTTTAGTTAGTACGGCCGTACTTTATATATCTTTTGTGTAGGTCTCACTTTTTTTCCCCTCTTATGATGGAGATATTACCAATGCCTAAAAATCATACTACCATTTCTTTTAAACTATCCAACCCAATTTCTACGCAAAATTAGGGAAAAGATGTACAAAATGTCAAACAACATAGTGGGGACAAAAGGAAATGTTGACGTGAGGGAAAAAAATTTTTTTAGCATAATATAATTTTGAATCATAAGATTTTCATTAGATTACGTTAAATTGTAATACTTGATAAAAATAAATAAATAAATAAATAAATAAAAACCTACTCATGTGTTTTTGATAAAGACGTGATGGTTCATAATTATGTCTCATTAGTAAAGAGTTTATTTATTTATTTTTTCCTTAAACTCCCTATCACATATTGTTTTCTCATACAACTTTTTCCAACCCAATTCGAAATGCACCAGCCTTTTTGGAATAAAGGAGCAGACAAACTTAAAAATGTGAAACAATTTGATGGACCGCATTTGTAGAGACAAAGCAGTTTATGTGGGCATCAATTTTGTTAATTTAAAATAAAACCTCATAGGTTTCTAATTTAGTGTCCAAGATCTTGAACCTCTTTTTTTCACTGCTTAGCTAGCTTTAACATGCTGACAATATATATATATATATACATTTATGATATAATACATGACTTTGTATATTGTCAAATTATTTATAGATTAATGTTTAGAATAACTGATATTATACATGGAAAAATTAAGGAAAGGAACAACTTTAACTGGAAACAAATTTTCTTTTATTAAAAAATAGCCAATCTCATTAAGTAGGAAGAAAGATATATTTTTAATAAAAATTTTATTGAGGAAAATTAATTAAGAAATCTAGCATTTACTAATTAAATCTTTGGATTTATTAACTATTTTCAGTTAATAAAACTTATATTTATGAACTAAATTTCATAAATATAAAATTTACTGATTATATCAATTCGTAAATCTAATATTTACTAAATAAATTTGGTCTTTTTTTAGAGCAGACG
Organism: Ficus microcarpa; assembly: GCA_025413485.1. Lineage (NCBI taxonomy): Eukaryota > Viridiplantae > Streptophyta > Magnoliopsida > Rosales > Moraceae > Ficus > Ficus microcarpa. The sequence continues at coordinate 10,877,332 of CM046383.1, read as the reverse complement.
ATCATTTGATCGTTTACAACAATTTCTCTTGTTGTGTCTCATCACCTGAGTTTTTTAACATAGTGCATGTTTATTTTTGCTTGTAGAGATTTTTTTTTTTTTAAAGAGAAGTAAAAACTAATAGGCATTTGGGAATAATATTTGTTAAAAAGCTTATCAAGTCAAAATGATTTTAAAGTTTTTTAATAAGTAACAAATAGTGTTAAAATGAAGTTTAGTATTGTATAACTTAAACTTTGATACTGGTATATTGTTTCATTTTAATAGTGTTGTGAATGACCCAAACATTGACTCAGAAGGAAAAAAAAAAAAAAAAAAAAAAAAGAGAGATCGAGAGGGGGAATGTTTGAAAACACTATCGATGTTAAGCAACATTACCTTTATAATCAATAGAAAGTCAGTAATAATTATGGATCTTGTGTTATAAGTAGGTGTCAATGGTGTCCCTAACATTATAATAGATTCACGTGACATTATTTATGGATCCCATATTGTAAGTCGGTGTCGTTGGTGTTTTTAGCATTGCTCTTAAAAGGGTCATCCTGTATTAATTAGAAAGTCGACTTTATTTATGGATCCTATATTATAAGTCAGTGTCAATGGTGTCCCGAGCATTGCTCTCCAAGGAGTCGTCCTTTGTTAGCGACACGAGGCCTGAGGGGGGGTGGGTGCCATGGCAGCCAAGAGGAGGAGGGGAAGAAGAGCGTTTTGGGTGGCGTTTCAGGTGCCTTTCCGCTTTAGGAAGCCGTTGGAATTGGGCGGAAAATCCTAAGAGCCTCAAAAAAGGCTCTCTACATTACAATTGATATTATGTGTAAGCCACTGCATTTCACACCCTCATGCAACCGCACATTTGGCTTCTTTTAACCACTATTGCTCTTCTTTATGTTCCCACCACCTTTTTTTTTTCTTTTTTTTTTTTTTTTAAACCACATGCGACAATTAAGTCTTTGCATTGAAATTCACGTGAATTGACGAAAATGCCCCTGATGTTAGTAACCAGTTTTTTTTTTTTTTTTTTTTTTTGGTGGTAGAAAAGAAATGAATGAGACCATTTTAGTACTGACGTGCATGACAATGGAAAATTTAATAGGTCCCCACTAGGAAAAAAAAAAAAAAGAAATGAAAAATTAATCAGCCCCATTTATAGTTGTTATGTCGTTTTAGTACGGTTGGTAAATATCCTGAAGAGTTTTAAAAGGCATTAGATGTGAACTTGATGTGCATTTACCTATTTTTGATTTGTCAATTAGGACTGTTTTTTCTTTTTTGTTTTTTATAAAGAAATTACAACTTTATTTTGATAAACATGTTTCATTAATTTGAGTTAAGAGACATGTTTCTTTTTGGGTTAACATATTTTGTGGGGGACAACAATTTCTTGTTTAAATTTATCTCTCTCTCTCTCTCTCTTTCTCGAAGATGCGTAAGAAACTTTGTTTGCAAAGAACTAGACATGTACTTTCAAGTATCCCAATCACAAACCATGGCAAGGAGGAACAAAGACTGAAATCTGAAAATAGAAAGCATTCTAGTTAGATTATATCATTATATAATTAAGGCAATTTTCACTTTGGGGTATGAAAATATCCTTATTGGTAGGATTGAAATTATATATTTGGACTGTCGAATTTGTATCAGAAACTATCATTTTTTAAAAATTTTATATTATAATTTAATTTAAACTAGATCTAACATTTAGAAAAAAGAACTATAAATAAAGTAATACCGTAAAAGACCCATGTTTATAGACGTGATGTAACGATAATTTCACACTTGACTCCACTATAATGTATATATATAGTTTTAATTAGGAATAATGACAATGAGGCGAGTTCAAGATGGAGCAGCCTTTTTGCCAACTTGCCCTGCGAGAAAATACTCTCTATACCCACCTCGTAACCCATTTAAATTAGCAGTGACGAGGCAGATTTTTCTCGTCGCGAGTTGGGGATACCAGCCGGATTCTCTATTTACTCGACTAGCTATTTTCATCACATAAAATATAAAAATGTAAGATGTAAAACATACTTATATAGTATTTTAAATTAAAATAAAAGAAACCCTAGTTTTCACTTTTTTAAATATCCAATATTTTAAAGTTTAATACTGACAATTATACATAGTACAAGGCATCTACGATAACATATTTAATACATTATACATATCACCGACCTAACCCGTCCAATATCCCAGCAACCCACTATTAACATGTTTGTACCCGAATCTGTTTGGATCTAATTTTCTCGCCCATTTAAGATGGATCCCCACGAGTTAATGGGTTAGCGAGGAAAATTGTTCCCCAAATTCGAAAACTAGAAAATTCCCGAACGTAGGGGTATTGATGTAAATAAAAATAAATGGTTGGCGGGAGGCCCTTTACGTCCACGTGAACAGATTCTTCATTCACAACTGTTTCTGCGACCAGTTACTTCTTCTTCTATAAATATAAAAAACCTCCATTTATAGTAATTCCTAGATCGATTTCTTCTCTTCTCTTCTCTTTCTGATCGACAGAGAGAGAAATTACTGCCAAAATGAGCCTCTCTTCTCTTCTCCCTTTCATTACAAATAATTAAAATCCCACACATTTACCAAAAAAAAAAAAAACACACACACACACATACAAAACCCAAAAGCTTGTCTAAGTTCCAATCACCTGCACTTTTCTTCTCTATTATATATAGATATATATATATATATGTATACATATACATTGCAGCTTATCAAGTTCGAATCATCTTCAATGGAGTCCTATTGGTTTTTTGCAATATTTAAGGTATGTCTACTGTTTATATTTTGTTATTTTTATTTTCTTTTTCGGGTACTAATTTGTTTTAAAATCCGAGGGAGTTTTCTAGAGAAGAGAAAAGAAAAGGGAAGGAAATTTGGATTTTGGAACCTTTTTTTTGTTTTTGATCCAGTGATTTTGTTTTGGTTTTTCAATACAATTCCAAAAGGCAGCAAAAGTAGAATCAAATGTTTATAAGTCATGCATATCAGTTATTTCAAAATTCAACAATGGTGAATATTTGATCTTGGGTTTTGTCTTTCTTTCTGTATATATTATATATTTATATTTTATATAGACACACACTTGTTTCATTATCGTTTTAATAATTGAAATTATTAATTTCAAATGAAAAATTTTTCCTATGTTAACTATTTTGATGAAGAGAGTTTAAATACGAAAAAGAAAATTTTAGAAATTCTTTGTAGAGTAGCTGATTCCTGAAGTTAATAAGTCCAGGGGGGAAAAAAGTCTAGTTTTTTTTTTTTTTTTTTTTTGTCTGTTTTCCTACTATACAAAGATTTCCCAAAAGGCAACTTTTTTTTTTTAATTTCAGAAAAGGAAAAAAAAAATGTACATAAAGATGTGTAGAAAGGTAATGCCTTTAATTGAGATAATTAAAAAAACACAGCGATGGCTGTTTCATTGTGATGTGCAGTCTAGTTCCACCTGGCGCACATGCAATTAGGTTTGTTTAATGGGTCCCACTAACAACCATGTTTGATTTATTATTATTATTATTATTATTATTATTCATTTTTTCGAACTTTGAGTAAAGTTGATTTATTTATTTACACCTTAGGAGTAAGTCTCAGCTGTGTAGTTATTATTAAATTAGACATAAAATTATAACATATTGATTTATGATAATTTTATTTATTAAAAAAAAAACTTATAGTGCAATGATATTTTTACAATGGGAGAGGCTGTGATAGAGCCTTTCCCAGAATAGCTACCGATAGAGTTTTTTTTTTAACCCGTTAGATTTAATCGAATGGTTGATATATTATTGATGTACCATAATTATCATACACCTTACCTCATATAAACTTTCCCACCCTTATCTTCTCCGTCGTCGTCAACCTTCCCACCGTCGACGGCGACCTGCCCTCCATCGCTGATGACCCCCTGACGCCAACAACCACACCCCTGGCCGACCTTCATCCCATCCCCGCCACCCCCTTTCTCTCTCTTCCCCTCTCTCTCTTCTCCTCTCTCCATGGCCCCGGCGCCCACCCCGCTCCCCGCCGACCCCCTACCCCCTTCCCCGGCCCCCCCCCCGACGGGAACCCCCCACCCCCTATCTCTTTCCTCTATTTCTTCCCCTCTCTTTCTCTTCCCGGCCGGCCCCCCTGCCCCTAGCCCGCCTGGCGTCCCCCCCCCCGACGGGAACCCCCTCACCCCCCTCTCTCTCCCTCTCTCCCTTCTTTCTCTTCCCCTCTTTCTTTCTTCCCATTCAACTCTTATCTTCTCCGTTGCCAACGACCTTCCCGCTGTCACTGACGACCTACCCAACGTCGCCGGCGACCCCCGACGCCGGCAACCACACCCCCAGTCGGCCCCCACCCCATCCTCGGCCACCCCCTCTTTCTATCTTCCCCTCTCTCTCTCTTCTCCTCTCTCCTTGCCCCCGGCGGCCCCACCCCCCCCCTGCCTGCCCCTAGCCCACCCGACGCCCCCTCCCCTGGTGCCCCCTGCGGGAACCCCTCCACCCCCTCTCTTTCTCATCTCTCTCTTCCCCTTTCTCTGTTCCCATTCATGATCTTCTTCAGCTTTTTCCTTTTTTTTTTCTTCTTTTTTTTAAATACTCTTTTTCACTTACTTTGTTATAACATGGGTGGTGCATACAATTCATCATGTGCACCCTCAATATGTAGACCATCCGATTGAATATCTGTGGTTTAAAAAATGATTGGATCGGTAGAGACTCTCAATGAGTCTCTACCACAATTTTGTCCTTCTACAATATCAGTAGTGTTATTTTTTAATCATTATATTAAAATTTTAAAGGTTTGATTCGTAAAGATATGCGTTAGGAGTATATGATACAATACTGTTTTCCATCATAAATCAGACGCGTTAAAAACTTTGTATAATGACTAGAATAACATATCTACCGATTAGACAAAAATATAATTTCTATCATAATTTTTTTTATATATAAAAGTATATTTTTCATAATTCTACTCAATCTCAGAAGGGCAACATAATTAATTAGAATTATGTTATTTAATGACATTGTTATGTCCGAAGCTTGTTGCCTGGGTAAAGTATGGTTTTTCATCTTACAAATGCTTCTCAAATTTATGATGACTCCAAGAGTCCGTGGTAATAAAAAAGAAGAATATATTCAAAACACTCAAAAGTAGGTAAACGGATCTCCACCTTTCTAGATAAGCATATGCTAAGGGGGTAAAAGAAGTCTTCCAAGAATAAACAAGATAAAATTTATTTGCACAAGGCAAAAGTTTGATTTTCAAATTTTTGTTTTACTAGATAAAATTTATTTGCACAAGGCAGAAGTTTGATTTTCAAATTTTTGTTTTACCTTCATATATGAAGGTATAAACCGGAATTTGTTTATTGAATAATAGGCCTAAGTTTCTTAACACACACAACACAAAAGTTAAAACAACTAACAAGAAAAAAACAATGTAAAAGAATAATTATTGAATGTCAAATTAATGCAGACTCATTTCTAATTGTTGGGTCAAATTTTTTTTAATTGTTAGAGCATATAAATCCACTATTCATAGGACAAAATTCATAGTAAAAAAAAAAAAAAAAAAACTAAAACTATGGAAAGACTATGTCGGATATAACTAAAACTTGATTTGGACATTTTTTGTCTACTTAGCAAAATACCATTTAATTTAAAAATACCGTTTGCCAATTTGGTTGGTTATTCTTCTTGGCCTAGTTAGAATATTTTTTTTTTCCGTTATTAACAAGAGGCCTCATATCATTGTATTTTGCTATAAAGCCCCATTTCCGTAGTTTGATTTATTTTCAAGAACTCAACCAAAATCTCCTAAAAAAAAAATTATTGGTTTTGTAGTTTCTCTTGATTATCTATAGCAAATGGTTATATTTTTCACTTAGAAAGTTTGATATTTGATTTGTTTAGGGCCAATCAAATTGAGAAGTTAGTTTTTGCCAAAAACTTGTTCTAGAGGAGCAAACTTTTGGGACAACCATGGCATGCGCTTCACTAAGTATTCCTGCCTCTCCGGTTGCGAGCAATTGCCTTTGCCGGTCGGAGTCAAGCAAAGATCTCCAAAAACGCGCCACAATCCAACGGTCCTACTCCGATAACCACCTTGTTTGCCGGTTCAACCGTGTCCATGCCACATCAACGCAACCGAAGCTCAAGAACAGCCGTTCCATGGGGCTTTTCCCTTTCCAATTCTCCGCGGGCTCAATTCTCCCGAGTTCGCTTAGATCGTTTTTGTTTGATCTGGAGACAAGTAAGGACCTGAGCATTGTAGAGAAGGAGACAAGTAACGTAGATCAGGAGATCATGGAGAGTGTCGAGGATAATACCGGAGGACAAGAGATAAAGAGAGCCAATTGGATGGAGAGGTTGTTGGAACTTAGAACTCATTGGAGGAATAGGAAACAACAAAAAGACGGTTTTGATGAAATCGAGGTTTGTGATGAGGAAGAAGCATTTGGTGATTGTAGTTGTGATGGAGAAGAAGGCGGCTGCGAGGTGAGTTATAGTTCCGACGAAGAAGGCGGAGGGCAAAAGAGAGTGGACCGCGAATCATTTTCTAGGTTTTTGGCGAAAGTACCATTGTCGGACACCAAGTTCTTTTCTCAGCTAGCTTTCTTGTGTAACATGGCTTATGTCATACAAGACATTAGGGTAAGTATCTCTCTAATTTTTTTTTTTAATAAATTAAAAAGTTGTCATGTAAAATTCTACGTCGGGTTAAAAAAAGATCGCGATGATCGCTATTGGCGATACGTAAAATTAGTTAAACAAACAACTGTTTATGTTTTGTGCGCTATGCAAAGTAATTTCATGCATTGATCTATGCAGCATTCGGATTTGACGAGGTACTTTGGCCTAAAGTTTGTAACGTCGTCCTTGGAGAAGAAAGCGGAGGCGGCTGCGATTAAGGCAAGACTTGACCAAGACTCTACTCGAGTCCCTGTAGATTCCGTGGAAGAAAAAGAATCCATTGGTAGTACTTCAGGTGATGAAGTTGTGGATTCGGGGAAGAAGCGTCCGATAAGAGCCTCCGTGGCTTACGAAATTGCAGCCTCAGCCGCATCCTACGTCCAGTCCAAGGCTAAGAACATGTTCTCCTCTGCATCCAAATTAGAGCCAGAGGATTCGGGCGAAAATGGAGAAGGAGATGATGAAAAAGAAGAAGAGGAGGAAGGAGAAAGCTTGCCACAAGTTTACAAGTCGGAAGTTGCCGCTTATATGGCTGCTTCGACGATGACGGCGGTGGTGGCTGCCTGTGAAAAAGAGAAATCGGAGGCGGCAAAGGATCTTCAGTCACTTCACTCCTCACCTTGTGAGTGGTTTGTTTGTGATGATTCCAACACTCGCTGTTTTGTAATTCAGGTCATCAACTTTTTTCAAACACAAACAAAATATATGTGTTTAATATATATATGTGTGTGTGTGTATATATATCTCACTATTTTGCATTTGATCTATAGAATTTTAATTGTATTTGGCATTGCAGGGCTCAGATTCCTTGGCTTCTTGGCAAGCAAATCTCTTTTTTGAACCTACCAAGTTTGAGGTAAATTTGCAAAAATAAAAACACCAGAAATTATTATTTGATTTATTCTTATGTGAAATCTCTTTGTGTAGAAAACAGAATGTCTTGTTCATAGAGGGATTTATGAAGCTGCAAAGGGAATATATACGCAACTCATGCCCGAAATAATCGAACACTTGAACAAGTACGGAGAGAGAGCAAAGCTTCAGTTCACAGGGCATTCTCTGGGGGGAAGCCTGTCTCTCTTGGTCCATTTGATGCTGCTGACCCGGAAGATTGTCAAGCCGTCTGCTCTCCGGCCAGTCGTCACTTTTGGATCTCCGTTCGTGTTCTGCGGCGGCCAAAAGATACTCGACGAGTTGGGGTTGGATGAGAGCCAAATCCATTGCGTTATGATGCATAGAGATATTGTTCCTAGAGCCTTCTCTTGCAACTATCCTAACCATGTCGCAAATCTCCTCAAACGTCTCAATGGCACATTTCGGTCTCACCCTTGCCTAATAAAAAATGTAAGTACATTCAATGCCGAAGCCAAAATCTTTTGTCGGGGTACTAATAACTATATAACGAGTAATTAGGAGCTTTATGATAAAATTTTTCTTTTTAAGGAGTCACTAGCTCCGTCCGTCCCTGAGTTCATTATTTATGTTAAATTAAGGCAAACATTATGATAACAGTTTTTATAGATAGAAGAGATTTCTCCGACCAAATTAGCTCATCATTTATATTCAAAGCATAAGAAACCGAGGAGTCGATTGGATACTAATTGTGGTCTTCTAATCTCAATTTGTTGAATGCAGAAACTATTGTACACTCCAATGGGAAAACTATTCTTTCTCCAACCTGATGAGGCATCATCTCCTCCACACCCTCTACTCCCGCCGGGTAGTGCCCTCTACGCGTTGGACAAAACCCGACGTGGATACTCCCGAGTCTCCTAAGGACCTTCCTCAATAGCCCTCACCCTATAGAGACCCTAAGTGACCCGACGGCTTATGGTTCGGAAGGCACAATACTTAGAGACCATGACTCAAGCAACTACTTAAAGGCCGTCAATGGGGTCTTAAGGCAAGACAAGAAAAAGGCGAAAAATGCTCAAAAGGTTAGGAACGAGTGGAACGTGTTGTGGCCGCTGCTTACGTCCCCATCGCCGCACTCGTGGAGCTATGAAAGTAACATGGAGAACAACAACAACAGGTTGAAGAAGGAGATTATGACTGGTGTTTGAATTTGAAGCTCGTTTGAAGCAGTTTTAGATAGAGGGTGTTCACAAGAAAAAGAGAAAAAGAAATGGAACTAAAAAACAATTTTTTCTTTTTTTTTTTTAAAGAAGTTGTTTGGTTCTTGTAAATCTTGTACTTGCATATTGTAAAACACATTTTTAATGAACCTAGCTTATACTCGTAACTCACTAACACAGTCAATATTTTTTGCACGAGACTAGAATCTCCCTTTGTTCTCTCGAATAATTAGTTGACTTTTATTCTATAAATAGTAATTAGTTCACTTTTGACAAGTCAGAATTTTTGTTAATAGTTGGTGACTGAATATATATATATATATATATACATAAATGATTGGTGTTTTAGTCCGGTATTTATAGTTATGGAAAGAATGACTGAATTAATAAGATCTGTTTAGGAATTAAATTATATAATAAAGATAGAGAGAGAAACAGAGAGGTGGTCTGGAGAGAGAGTGAGAAAAAAGGAAATTTGTGGACCCACCAAAAGAAAAAAAGAAAAAAAAACTTTTATTTTCCCCTTAGCTTTCTTCTTTATTAAGAGGCTAGGTCTACCATAACAAAGTTTGACAAGAACAAAAGAACCCTTGTCGATGCTAGCAAAAATAACAAAAGAACTCAAATTATTAAAGGCTAATGGGCAAGCTAATCCTTATTTTTACTCCTCAATGTCCTTTTTGTGGTGTACTTAGTAAAAAAAAACTATAAAATTGAAACCAATAAAAAAAAAATAAATTGAAAATAGGTGTGTTATTAAATTGATACTTATCGGGGGAATTGACTTTCTGCTCCAAAGCTAGGATATATAATATTACTTATGAAAAAAAATGAAAAAAGATTATTTAAAAAAAAAAAAAAAAAAGAGCTAGGATACAAAAATATAAGAAATGAGTCCCACTGTCCCAACGCAGCAAGCTTCTTGTTTATAGATTAATATATTATAAATTAGGCTAGAAATAAATACAGGTGTAGTTAAGTTGGTACATGTATTTTGTTAAAAGCTCACTGCCCGCCAAAAACTTGTGATAGTTGAAGCAAACAATGTAAGATCAGGATTTAAACTTGAGATACTCAGGGGGGGAAAAAAGTGAGCATAAGATGATTAAAAAAGCTTCACCTTTCTTCAAAGTTAAAAGAACTTAGGGACACTCCAAAGCAAGAAATATAGACAAATCACAAAAAGGCTTATACTTTGGTTAAGGGGTAAAAAAAAAAAAAAAAGAGTTTAAACCAAATTATTTGGAATCAGCTTTTAGAGTTGTAGACAATGTCACTTTATCATAAGGAAAGAGCCAAAAATACCAGTAAAACGACTAAATGATATCACCACACATACTGACTCGATTAAAACCGACAAGCTTCGAAATTAGAAATATCCATACAATAAAAAAAAAGAAAAAAGAAAAAAGAAAAAGAAAAAGAAATAAAACTCCTAAAACAACACCAGTAATAGATGTTTAGAGTTTTTCATTCATCAACTTATTCCTCCGCAAAGAAAGTTGTAATTCATCAATGTGGATCTTTTTCCACCTTGAGTTTAACTCCACTATCTTTGGCTCCGAAATCAAGTCAAACCCACTTCTTCAAAACTTGAATCGGCAGGCTTGGCATTCCAAACATCATGTTTCTCAAACTCCCCAAAGAGCTTGCTTTGGCGGGCGCATGAGAGAAGTAGGTCTTCGCTGCTATCTCCTCCTTAGCTCAGTTGTTGTTGCAATTGGCACACCAGATCTTCTGATACAACTCGGAAACCTTCTGGCTGTATGGGTTTATTGGTTTGTAATTCTTTTTCTCAGTATTGTTCTCATATCTCTTCCTTAATTTGCGAACTTTATCCATTAATCCCGTCTTATCAACCACAATCTGCTGTGAGTTTATGACAAGATCACGAAACCCACTCATGTCTGTGGTCGACTCTGAGGCATAAGCAATAAGCCCCTCAAGTATAATGATTTCTTCCTTCTCACTCCAACGCTTTATCTTATTGGAGGCGGGTCCTTTGCAAATATGGGATTAAAATGGGATTCATGTTGGAAGACTAACCCCAAAGAGAAAACATTGCAAGGCTAACCTCATTCATTAATGAATCTTTTATTTTCTCCAAAATACCCTTTACAAGTAAAAAATAAAAATAAAAGAAATATGAAATAAAAGGGGATCTGAAGGGAAGGATGACCATCTTCTCTTACAAAAAAAAAAAAAAAAAAACCTGAAGAAACCCACTTTGTTCTTTCATTGGTTTCGTCTCCTTAACCACCTCAAAACTACCATCATTTTTCATCTTCATCATACCCTCAAAACGACCATCCTTATATTCGGGTTAACATCATTGATTTCCAGCCACAAGGAGAGCAGAGGAAGTACTCTAAAATTTTGGTAAGTTCATCTCAAACCCTTAAATTTTTTTATTGAAATTGTTTTCAAAGTTATTCAAGGATTGGGCATTCATGGTTTGGGAGCTTATTATAGAAAAACAAAATGATTCAACCTATTTTGCACTAATTTTTGGCTTGTAAAATTTGTAAATTTGCAAATCCCGTCATAAATATAGTACAGTGACCTGACCGGCCGGACCGACCTATCTGGCCTGACCGGTCAGGAATTTTTTTTCCTAACCGGATTGTTCTTTTTTTATTTATTTATTTGTTTGTTACACGTTGTTGGTTTTCCTGACCGGCACCGGTCTAGAAAACCTACAATGTACACATTGCCTTTTTTTTTCCCTTCACATTGCTGGTTTTCCTGACCGGTCATGCCAGTCAGGCCGGTCATTCCGGTCTGGAAAACCAACAATGTACACACATTGTCACTTTTTTTTTTGTTTCACTTTGCTAGTTTTCCTGACCAGAGTGTTTGTTTGTTTGTTTGTTACACATTACTAGCCGGTCAGGCTGGTCAGGAATATTTTTTTTCTAACCGGGTTGTTGTTCTTTTTTTTTTGTTTTGTTTATTTGTTTGTTTGTTTCACATTGTTAGTTTTCCTGACCGGCCTGGCCGGTCATGCCGGTCAGGAAAACCAGCAATGTACACATTACCACTTTTTTTTTTTCACACTGCTGGTCTTCCTGACGGGCATGACCGGCCGGTCAGGTGGTTTTGGGGACAGTCTGATAATTTTGAACTAGTCTTCAATTTTTCATTAATTTTTTTTAATTCTTTCATAACAATCTTTATTGTTTTCTTATTTTTATTTTAAAGGAAAATAAGTGAGATTGTCATATATTTTCAATATGATGGAGAATGGAAGGATAAAGATGACGGGTCATATGAATGGTGCGGAAGAAATAAGGAAATCAAGAGCATAATATACTAGATGATCTGGCTAAGGTGAAATATTCTGAAGTTATTGATTGCATATTTAAAAGGCTTCATGTGGACCAAAAAAGTACGGAATTAAAAATAAGTTACATTTTTTTGTGTACAATATCGTCATGTCCTAAAAGTATTTTGGATGATTTTGATGCTAAGTGTTATCTTTTATACTTTTGTAAAACGACACAACGTAGAAGTATACTGCATGTTAAGCTTATGAAAAAGGTTAAAAATAGTGACAACAATGATAAAGACGGTTTTGAAGTTGAAGGAAATGGAGGATGCAATGTGGAAAATAATGGAAATATTCGAGATGAGTACTTCAACGTTAACATGGAGCCACCAAGGGTCTATGATGCTACTTCAGCACCAGGCAACGAATGTGATATTTTAGACGTGCCTACTTTGGAGAACGCCCTAATCAGGAGACAACAGCATCTGCCCCAACTCCGAAATGACAACGTTCATGCGTAGAAGTAGACCCGGTCATGGATCATTGTGAACCATTAGCAATAAATGACAGTTTTGTGTCTTTTAGTTTTGATGATGGTATGGGTATTGCAGTTGGTCAGGAATTTGAAAGCAAGAACAAGGTGAAGAATTTGATTATTGATGCTTCGTTGAAAGCTTGTTTTGATTATAAAATAGTCAAGTCAACCATAAAGTTGTTTGTAGTGAAATGTACAATCCTATATTGCAAGTGGGCATTACGAGCTGTGAGGATCACGAACTCAGATCGTTTCTCTCTCCGAACATATTACAACACTCATACCTGCTCTGCTAGTTTGGTGGATAAAACAAACAGACAAGCAACTATAGATTTAGTTTCAGATATGTTAAAAAAGGAGTTTACAGGCCAGCTTGAGACACCTACCCCGAAGAGAGTGATAGACATGATGAAAAATCGTTTGGCCCGGTCCAAATTCCCACCTCTAGGAGGGGCAAGCGAAAAGCAACAAGTGATGTTAGGGGTGCACCAGAGGTCAGTTCGAGATTCTTCCTAGCTATTTGTACATGATAAAGTTAATGAACCCCGGCACGGTCACATACTTGGAAGTAGACAAAGATTAAAGGTTCAAGTACCTTTTCATTGCATTGGGTGCATGCATCGAGGGATTTAAAGCAATGAAAAAGGTAATTGCGGTTGATGGAACGTTTTTAAAGACGAAATACAAAGGAACAATGATCATCGCCACCGCCCAAGATGGCAAGTACCATCAATATCCTCTTGCTTGGGGAGTGGTTGACTCAGAGAACGACAACTCATGGAAATGGTTTATGACGAAACTTGAGGAGCTCATACCCTGATGACGAAGAGCTGGTCATAATTTCTAATAGGCACCAAAGCATCCTGCAATGCAGTTGAAAAGGTATATAAAAAGTCTCACTATGGATTTTGTGCATGGCACCTCTCTGAGAATATCAAATCACGTGTTCACTAGGAATCTCGTGTTAGAGCCGGAAGGGTACAGGTCAGGTCAAAATTAAAGATACCGTTGAAAGTATTTTCATGAAAGTCGCTGCGGCATACTCTGAACACGAGTTCAACCGACTCTATGATGACCTAAAGAATAGATATCCTACCGCCACCGCAGAATATCTTGATGATCATGTAGATGTCAGAAAATGGGCTAGGTGTCACTTCACAGGATCACGTTACAATATCCTGACTACCAACGGTGCCGAGAGTATTAATAGTGTGTTAAAAAAGGCATGAACATATCATTTGTTGCCCTTGATTGATTCAATTATAGAGAAAATCTCTGAATAGTTCAACAATCACCGTAAGAAGTCGAGTCTTGGATCTTCCTCACAATACTTAACTCCAATGGTGGAGAAAACTTTACATACAAGATACAAAGAGTCTACAATCTTGACTGCGAAAGAACTAAACATATAATCACATATAAATAAAATATATTTTATAACAAAACCTAATAACATAAACAAAATATACAATTTCATAAATGACAAATAATTAAATACTTCTCCAAAAATTCGACAGCGTAACAACTTATTTTTATTGACATCCAAATTCAAAACTTACTTTATTTCGAAAAAGTACCTTTTTTGTTAACCTAAAGCAAAAGTGCATGGTTGATAACTTACCTTTGGTATTGAGACTGACGTCGATTGAGGTGACGTGTTGCCATCCAGTTGGGGATTGGTCCTACTGACTCCTTTAGAGTCATTTTCTAAGTCCATCTCCGGTAGTTCTAAATATCGCCGCCATTGGGTAGGACGAGGAGAGTATGCCGATGACGTTCGACTTCGTGCCATAGCTAGAAACGAAAATGATAAAACAAATTTAAGTATACATATTCATATATAAACAAATTTCTTTTAAAAAATTGTCTTCATTTGCGGAGTTTGAGAAAGTGAATTAATAATCTTTGTCAGAGCAAGAAAAAAAAAAGTAATAATTCGATATTCATTGCAATATTTTGTGGTAAGTTTAAAAAAAAACATGACAAATACACATATATATGCTGGGCTGTCACACAGCATGTTTTGTACGTGGCATAGAATTTTTTTTCCCCACATGAAAATGTCCAAATTTGTGTCTAATGAGCTTTTCTACGTATCCTAATATGATAATGTCCTTCATTAATGTTACAGGTGTGTCTTTTGGCACTAAAGAATTTCCTCCGCAACTCGAAAAATGTTAGGGTACTTGTTCTCAGGGAAGTTGTCAGGTTTAAGCCTATGAAGAGGGATTTTGTGACCCTATTGTTAGTGTAGTTTACTAGCTAGTAAACACATCAAAATAAAATAAACAATAAACAATAAAAACAAAAAACCAAAAAAAAAAAAAAAAGAGAAAGAGCTCAATAACATTTTGAGAAAATTACCTATCTAACAAACCTACAACTCCGATTAACACACCTAATAAAGAGTAAAAAGTTGCAAAAAAAAAAAAAATCAAAATGCAACAGCAACGACAATAACAATAATAATAATAATAATAATAATAAACAAAACAGAAGAACTGTTCAACAGTCTAGGAACCAGCAATATGAAATATATCATCCAAAATACATCCTCTCTCATGGAATTGCAAAGTTTTAACCGAAGTGCATCAAAGTTAGGAATCAGTTGTTCAACAATCGAGCCATGTTCTCTCTGTGCATCAAACATGTTGAATTCTACAGTAGAAGAACCAAATGATTAAAAACCAAATCATCATCATAAATCCCATTTTTAACATAAATTCCCATTTCTTTCAGTGGGAAGTAACGAATGAGCAAGTTTTACACACGAGTTCGACTTTATTAAAGGTGAAAAGGAGGGAAAAGTAATGCCCGACTAGCTTTACCATTCTTTCAGTTGCACCATATTTTGGCCATCTTTCTTTACTCCATCCATCATCATTAACTTGGCCAACATCCTCCTTAGCATTCCCATTTTTGCAAATGACCAATTTGATGACCACTTGTATTTTCATAATTCCCCACTTTTAGAAGTAAATTCTTTGTTCCCAGAACCAAAGTTGCACGTTCTCTCTAGAGGATAGTGTTTCCGATGGAACATTTTAGAGGTTTTCTAGTTCTGGTTTAAAGGTTTCATTTCATTTTCAATTTACATATGTGTTCGTGTTCATCACTGGGTGATCGGCTATCTATGAGTGCAGTTCAACTTAATTATCCAACTTTTTGACACTTGAATAAAACTCATGTTTGTTGTATTTCTTTATTTATTTGTTTGTTTATTCTATTAATTGAGCACCAATATGAGTGATCACAATCATCACAAGCACATATCAAATTACAGTTCCAAAAATGATTCGAGCAAAGTTTTATTTGGTTCAAATTACTATTTCCAATTTGGCCAAAAAAAAAACCTTAAATCAATCATCAAGAATCAACGAACCACTAAACACGAGTAAACGAGAAATAAATCCACAATCCACATGTCTAACAAGGTCTACAAACTCATTGTCGTAGATTAAGAAAGAAAACAACATATGTGAGAGATAGAGAGTAAGTTTAGCAGAGGTTAGGCGACGGAGCAGTGGGGGGGGGGCTTCTTTTTCGGTGAGGGAGCAGTGGGAGGGGCTTCTTTTTTCAGCGGGAGCTTCAGTGGGGGGGGCTTTCTTTTTCGGCGAGGGAGCAGTGGGGGGGCTTCTTTTTTCGACGAGGAGCGGCGAGGAGCTTCAATGGGGGGTTTCTTTTTTCGGCCAGGAGTGGTGAGGAGCTTCAGTGGGGGGGCTTCTTTTCTATGAGGAGGGGAGCTTTAGTGGTTCGGCGAGGAGCTGAGCTTCAGTGGGGGGCTTCTATCGGCGAGGGAGTTTGTGGGATGAGAGAGACAGAGAAGGCAAGGGGAGGGGAGGGGCTTCTTTCGGCGAGAGCGAGGGAGTTTGTGGGATGAGAGAGACAAAGAAGGCAAGGCAAGGGGAGGGGAGGGGAGGGGCTTCTTTCAGGCGAGGGAGTTTGGGAGTTTTTGGGATGAAAGAGCGAGGGAGTTTGTGGGATGAAAGAGACAGAGAAGGCAAGGGAAGGGAAGGGGTTTTAGGTATTTGACTGCCTTCTGACTTCACTTTGGCGCCAGATCTATGCTCTTTTTTTTTTTTTTTTTAATTGAAGATAGTTGAAGGAGCTTTTGGTCTTTTTGTTTATAAATTGAATTTAAAAAATAAATATAAAAAGGTAATTAGAATGGAGGTTATATTTGCAATGATGGTTCATTTTTTGCTTATATATGCAAAAACTCCTATTGGAGTCATCAGAAGGAGGCACTTCGGAGTCATTCTTCCTCTTCTTCTTCTTCATATTCTTCACAAGGTTGTCGGACTCTTGCGGACGACTACTTCTCTGGAATGGTTGCCACGGAAATGGAGGGCTTCGATTTGGCCTTCTTTCCACTTTCATTGATGGGACACTTGGATAGCTAAGACTTGGAAGAAGTTTCATTTTCGGTTTCGATTTTGATTTGGATCTGGATTTGGTCCTATTCCTCTAAAGAAAGGGGAGTAGCAGGGCCTATGCGTTGATGGGAATGTATTGAAGAAGCCATGAAAGCAAATGACTCTAGAGGAGAAGAAATGGTTTTTTTTTTTCCTTTTGCTGGAAGAGAAGAAAGGGTCTGAGATGTAAGAACTTTGATTATTGATTAGTGAGTTGGTTTTTCTTTTTTTGGTTTAATATAAACAAGGATTATTTTCAAAAATACCCCCCAAAACTATGTCACCAATCTCAAATTGCCCCTCAAACTTGAAAATGTGCCACTCACACCCCTCAAACATTGCTCTATTAGCAAAGATTCACCTTCCGCCGATTATTGTTAGTTTTTGTACCGACTTCGCTAACTTGACCGTAATTAACAAATTTGTTGGAGGATAGAATGGTCATTGCACTTATTAGTGATTAATTAACAGTTGGATAAGGATACAGATTCACACCAAAATCATACCATTAAATAAAGCAGTTATCCGCTTAACAAAAAATAGAGTATTTCTTGGTCCTATGCTCATATAATTAAAAACCAAAAAAAAATCAATATAAAAAATCAGAATAAAAATAAAAAGTAAGTATAAAATTATTTAAAAAGCCTCACCTTTCTTCAAAGTTCAAAGAACTTGGAGACATTCAAAGCAAGAAATATAGGCAAATCATAAAAAGGCTAATACTTTTGTTTTGGGGGAAAAAAACTAAAAAACAAAGAGTTTAAACCCAATTAGTTGGAATCAATATCGCCACTCATGTTAAAACCCGAAAGGTTCAAAATTAGAAATAACCATACCAAAAAGAAAAAAACAGAAAAAGGAATAAAACTCCTAAAACAACAATAGTAATTGCTGTTTAGAGTTTTTCCTTCATCAACTTATTCCTTCGCAAAGAAAGTTGCAGTTCATTAACGTCGATCTTTTTTCCACCTTGAGTTTAACTCCACTTTCTTTTGCTCCAGAATCAAGTCAAGCCACTTCTTCAAAACTTGATCCGCTAGGCTTGGCATTCTAATCATCATGTTTGTCAAACTCCCTAAAGAGTTTTCTTTGGCGGGCGTGCGTGGGCAAAAGGTCTTCGTCGCCGTCTCCTCCTCAGCTCGATTGTTGTTGCCATTGGCGGCCCAAATCTTTCTGGACAACTCAAAAACCTTCTAAGCTGTGTGGATTTATTGGTTTGTAGTTCTTTTTCTCAGCAATGTTCTCAAATCTCTTCCTCAATTTGCAAACTTTATCCACTAATTTCTTCTTCTCGACCACAATTTGCTATGAGTTTATGATAAAATCACAAAACCCGCTCATGTCCGTGGTCGACTCTAGGGTGTAACCAATAAGCCGTCGAGTATAATGATTTCTTCTTGTTCCCATGCTCATATAATTAAAAAGAAAAACAAAGCAACATAACCAATCAGAATAGCTCTCAGATGCCAAATCTTGTTCTTCTTGCTCCTAAGCTCAAGAATTTCATCGTCCTTTTTTCCAAACTTCTTCTTTGATAGTTATAGCATCAGTTTATTTCATACAAAACTTTGTTTGAATCTTCTCAGTTTCATCTTCAACGTGGCTTACCCAACTCAAATAGGCACCTTTGATGCAAAAGAATTCGACTAAAGCTACAAACCCCTTCAACAGCCGAAGAACAACAAGCAATAATGGAGGGGAAAATGGCTGGTTTCGCCGCCCTTGAGATCTGATATGGAGAGAAGGGGCATTTCATGATCTTGTTAATTTTGTAACTACCCTTCTTTCTCGGCCACGTCAGCAACGTTGGTACAATATCTAACTATAATTGATGGAAGGTGAATCTTTGGTAACAGAACAATGTTTGAGGGGTGTGGGTGGCACATTTTCAGGTTGGGGGTGGCAAATTGAGATTAGTGACATAGTTTAAGGGGGTATTTTTAAAATTAATTCTATAAACAAATAAAAAGAAAGAATTAAAGAAAAAAAAAGACTGGGATTCCGTGAGTTGTTGTCAATTCTGGCCCGGGATTTTGGGAAGCATATTGGGAATTAAAAAAAAAAAAAGAGTGTTATCATTTTTGTATTTATAATCTATAATCTATATCTATAATCTATAATCTATAATCTATAATCCATAACTATATTGAAAATGAGTGTCCCCTTAAAAAGACTATTCAAAAATTTAGTTAACTTATTTTGTCTTTTTGTGATAATGTTTTATATAATTAAAAAAAAAAACTTTTTTCTTGATTTGTTGCTCAGTAGCTCTTGTGAATCATATTTTTAATCATTGTTCTCAAGCTACCATGTGGCAACGTCACGTGGCAACCCCAGCACGGGTCATGTGGCGAGTTATGAAATACCACATGGTATTTTTTTTTTTTTTTTTTGGCTTTCATTGTCAACGCATGCTGCACAACTAATATGATAAATATATGGGATTTATATTAATACTCCTCAATTTATCTTTTCCAGACACTTTCTTAAACAACCCCCAATTAAATTTTAAATTTCATTCACTACTTATTACACCCTTCTATTGTTCAATAGCTCCTGTAATAGTGTTTTTAGTCATTGCTCTCAAACTGCCATGTGGCAACCCTATCATCATTATGTGACAACCCCGTCACTCATCATGTGACGAGTCATGAATCACCGCATGGTTTTTTTTTTTTTATCGTTGTCTATTCCGCACGCTCTTCGCGCGTGCTATATAACTAATATGATATATATAGAGGAGCTACATTAATACCCTCAATTTACTTTTCCCATACACATACCCTTTCTAAAACAACCCCCAATTAATTTTTAAATTTCAATCACTACTTATAACACCCTTCTATTGTTCCAAAAAAGTCTCTCTAACTAATATGGTAAGTCACAACGAAAGAGAGAGAGTAATTATCCAAGGAAAAATAAATTAAGAAACATAAATTAAAAAAAAAAGGATTGCATATAAGGCTGTGCAAGAATTTGTATCTAATCCTGCATTTTTGTAGGGATAACCTAATTCTTTTCGAAGGGGATGAGTCATAGATTGGATGAGAGTTTATCCATTATTATTTTAAAATGTTTTTCTCAAATAGAGTATTGCAATCTAATCTTAATTACGTCACTTTAGCCTCCCTAATCTTTCACATTAAACAAGCCATTTAAGAGATAAGCATCAACCTTTAGAGTAATACTCAGGAATGTGACAACAATTTCTCATCTTTTGATTCCCGTCACAGATTTTGAAATTTAAAATATATAGCACACAAATGAATTGATAATCTACTAGGTTATCACTGGTAATCTACTAGATATCGTCAAAACCAACAATAACCACCAACGGTCTTTGGTTGTCAGTCATTTATTGAGTAGTTAAAGTATGAAAAATAGTCAATGTAGCAGACATCTGAACTACAAATAAATTATGATGTAAATATAGAGACATGTAAAAAAAAAAATGTAGATGCCACCTAATTTTCTTGAATATTGTAAGAGCATTTCCTCGGCTAGAATCATATGACTCCAAATATTCAAGTAGACCCAAAATTATGGCCCTATTTATCTGACCCAAAATCATTTTGCAACATTTTTCTCCTACATAAGGGATAAATCTATGATAAAGTCTCATTTTTATACTTTATCAATAAAGCTCATTTTTAACTGTTAAGATGTAATCTACCTGATATGTTACTTGTGTATGATAGTTTTAATGCACCTTATCTCATACTAGCATAAACTAAAAAATTTAAAAATAATAAATAAAAAAATAAATTAAAAGAAATGAGTAAAACACTCATTCCCTCCCCAGTCATCGATGACCCTCCCCGGCCGACAACCTCTTGCTGAAGAGCCAGGCCACCCCGCCCTGGCGCTCCACCCTAGGTGCCCCTTTTCCCCTACGCTCGACCCTAGCAACCACGCTACACCCGCCCCCCCGCCCCCCGAAGTTTTCAAAAATTGGTAGATCAGAGATTGCAGCAGAGGTTAGGCGGTTGGCTATGATTCCTTGGAGCCATGGCAGATATCCTCCACATGAGCCAGTTCCAGTCGTAGTGATGACGACGGCTCTGAAACTGCCAAATTTGAGACTGTAATGGAGGTCAGGTGGCTGATCACGATTCCTCGCTAGCAAACTCTCTCGATTGGCAAGCAACCATTTATCCCATAAGGATATCTGGGCGACATGAACAGATCTCCGGTGATTGGATAGCGTATGGACTGGGCAGCAGCGATTAAAGCTCCTGCCACTGTCGAAGCTTTGATTCCCATCCTGGAGATCTCGTCGTTCCTCCACAATCCCCAATCTCTTCCAAACCAATCTCCACCATCGAAGATCACAAAATCTGAAAGCAGACGAAATCGCAAGGACGATGATGAGGCGGAGGCAGCGACGGACGGGGCAGTAGTAAGAAAGAATTCGATAGAGTTGGAGGAGAAGGTGTGGGTTTTTTTTTTAATTTTTTATTTGTTAATCTATACTAATATGAGGGAAGGTGTATAATAATTATGATATATAAACAACTTCTCAACTGTTCGATTATATCTTAATGATTTAAAAATGAACTCTATCGATAGAGTATATAAAAAGGGTTTTACCACAACTTTACCCCTAAATAAATTCCTAAAAATATTTTATTTTTGGGAAATATTACGGTATAGTCCCTTTTCTATACTGTATTGGTAAAGTTCATTTTTAAATCATTAAGATATAATCGAATGACTGAGATATTGCTTGTGTATGATAATTATAATGATTCTTACCTCATACTAATTTAGATTGAAAAATTAAAAAATAATATAAAAAAGGAAATTACCAAAAAAAATAAAAACCTCATTTAGGGGGGTAGATTTGGTCGGGGAAGGGGTGTGTCACTGGAGTCATTGGGGGGGGGGGGCGGGGAGGTGGGGTGGGTTGATGTTGACATAGGGAGGCGGGGCAAATTTAAGTGAGGGGGAAGGGAAGGGGGAAATCTGGTCGAGGGGTTGGGGACAGGGACGTCGCCAGATTTAGGAAGGGGACTGGTCTTTTTTTAAATTTTTTTATTTATTAATCTAGATAATAATATGTGATAAAATATATTATAATTATTATAGGTAAATAACATTTCAGTTGTCTAATTATATTTAAATGATTTAATAATAAATTCTATTGATAGAGTATAAGAATTAAGTTCTGTGTCACGTAGACACTCTTCTTTTTCTTTTATTTTCTTTTAATTTTCTATTTTATTTAATTTTCTGGGAAAAGAGCTATAATCTTATTATTCAAAAACCCCTCAAAATGCACCTCAATCTCCAACAATTTCTCTAACCCAATCACGCCCCCTCTGATTCTCTCTCTCTCTCTCTCTCTCTCTCTCCTGAGAATAAAAAAGAACAAACGAAAACCTAATTTTGATCTTCTCTTCTTCCTCTTCCTCTGTTTCCATGGCGATTTTCATCTAATGCCCCAACTTTTATCTCCCGCATTCCGCCATTTTTTGCCCAGCTTTTTCCCTTCGCTATAGCCATTTCCTGATTCGCCGACACCTCCAAACTCCTCGGATTTTCTCTCCCTTTTTTGTCGCCAATCGTCTCCAGGGTTTGGACAATCTCATCACTTTCCCCTTTGCTAGGGAAAAATCCCGCCCCTTTTCTATCTAGGGTTTTGTTTCGTTTCGTCCCTCATCGGACTGCGGATTTGATTTTAGCTACTCCGAGTTACCGATTTTCTTCAATAGATAAGGTCGGTGTTCTGAGATTTGTAAGGTTTTTAGGTTTTCGAGTTTGCCTTAACTTGATAAGGGAAAGAGACAGCAACAAAATCCCAAAATAATCCGATTCTTCTCGTTTTGACACGGAAGGTTTCCTTTTATAGTCGGAAAGTGTTTTATGTTTTGAGGAAAAATTTAAAGAAAAGATACGCATAATTCGAACCCCGATAGCCATTTTTATCTCTTGTTATGTGCTTAATTGGAGGTAGGTTAGATATTTAGCAAATTTATTTTTGTTGTGGCGGTGACGGATTTTGTAAGGGAAGGAGGTGAAAAGTTTAGAGCTTTTTGTATGGGCGAGCATGAGGCGTGGGCGCAGCCGCCGACGAGTGGGCTATTGCCAAATGGCCTATTGCCCAACGAAGCCACCTCCGTGATGCGGGTGCTTGATTCCGAGCGATGGTCGAAGGCTGAGGAGAGGACCGCGGAGCTCATTGCCTGCATTCAGCCCAACCTGCCTTCCGAAGACCGCCGGAATGCGGTTGCGGATTACGTGCAGCGGCTCATCATGAAGTGCTTCCCTTGCGAGGTGGGTCATGGTCTCATGACGCTTTGCACATTTTTTGTTCTTTACAGTCATATACATGGAAGCAATGTGTACGGTTTTCCCATTGTAATGTCATTTTTCTAGGCTTGTTAAAATGAGAAATTAGAGTCGAAGATGTAGTGCTATTTTGTTCAGTTTTAATTTTGTTTACTCATGTTGGTTCTTGATGGTAGAAAGTGCATTACCTTGTTATCTTTGCTGAAAAGTAGCTGTATGGTTTTACTCATAATCTCTTCTTGTTATCTTTTGGTGATCCTGCACCCCCAAAATAATCCTGTCGAATTGCACTTCATTTTTAAATAAATTGCTATGAAGGCGAATGTTAATTATTATATGCTTGAAATGATTCTCTGCGTAGGCCTTTTTTTTTTTTTTTGGTGTTCGAGTTGGTAAAAGAAAGTACATAAAAGGATAGGGGCTTTCTACAGTCCTTCAGCAAGAGTGGGGCGTTTATTCAATATAATAATGTCTTTCAGTAGGTGTAATAACCGGTATTAGGGTAATTGAATTCCTTGTTGTAAGTTGTTACACCTTTCATAGTAATCGACCACAACTTTTTCATGTCATACATTTGTGGATGCCATGTTACGCCTCAACCTTTAAACGTTATATGTATAGGAGCGGCCTTGCTTAGTAGAAAAGGCCTAAAAAAATAAAACATTTTTGTTTTAAATTACTTGTGCTTATTGATAGAGGGACGGTTATTTGTAATTATAGTCTGCAGCAAGTTGAATTGTGATACTAATTAGGTTGCCAGGGAAAATACCAGATTTTGAGGATTAAGCTTTAGATGAGTTGAGTAATTTTTTAGCGGTGGAGATTGACAGTGGTAATGGTTAGGCTTTTGCACTAGTATTTCTTCAGTTCTCTGTTCTTGTATGATTGGACTAATAACTTAATAATGTTTATTTTTTGATACCGTCTGCAGGTGTTTACCTTTGGTTCTGTGCCCCTGAAGACTTATTTGCCTGATGGAGATATTGATTTGTCAGCCTTCAGTAAGAATCAGAATATGAAGGAAACATGGGCCCATCAGGTTCGAGATATACTGGAGAATGAGGAGAAGAATGAGAATGCTGAATTCCGTGTAAAGGAGGTTCAGTACATTCAGGCAGAAGTATGCCCTTCTTATCTTATTATCTTTTCTTTTTTCCTACTGTCTAATTTTTATATTTATTGATGCTAGATTGGCACTTTTCATTTAGTAGGGCTGGTGATCTTGTTTTTGAAAAATTACTAGACACACAAGAAATGTGCTTGTTAGGAGTTATCATGACCATAAACACATAAGTAGGTTTGATGAGTCCTAAAGTTATCCATTGTGGATTAGGTGCTAAGTTGATATGGATACTCAGGGTTATATTTGCAGTGAAAAAAGGAAGAAAATGAAAAGACCACGAAACCCTCAAAAACGGTTTTAGTTGCCAACAAAGAAACTTGTTGAATTCAATATTATAAATATGTAACAGAAATATATTGAAACCAATTAATTGTTGGAATTTGTTCTAACTGTGGGTTATGCAGTAGAAATTTGGTTGGTATCTAATTTTTTGTAGAATTTCAGTTGCTTTCAGTTTATAACCATGCGCCCCTCAATAGTTAAATATATAGGTATGCCCCCATTTAATGAAAATATATCTATGATTCTTAGTGCCCCTGCTTTTAAAAAATTAAAAAATAATAATAAAAAATTGTTGCCTCTGCCACTGGTGGTATTCTTACTAAATTTTCTTCATTTGCAGCTTTGGTGCATGTTGTGAGCCCCAAACCTGTTGAATGCTTGTTAGATATTTTTTCACGCTGACTAGGAATCGTTTTTGTAGTTTTTCGACTTCTCATTGTATATCCATTTCGTTTTACAATGAGCAGTTAGATAATTGCAGGTCATTTATCTGTTATGCCGACGAGCATTTAAAAAAATAATAAAATCAACATACTTAAACATCTATAATTAGTCTTTATGCTTATTTAGGGATGTTGGAAATATTAATCTTCTCATGCTGGAATATTGTCTTTCTTTCTGTCAACTGTTGTTTCCTTTTCTGCCAGTTTAATTGCTCATATATATATATATATATATATATATTTGTTAAACTTTTCTTTGTCTAAATAGGTCAAGATAATTAAGTGCCTTGTGGAAAATATTGTGGTAGACATATCATTCAATCAGCTTGGAGGACTGTGCACCCTTTGTTTCCTGGACGAGGTGAGTTGTGCTATTGGAGGTTCACTCTAAAAATCCTTCTCTTTTGAAAAATAATCTATGTCAATGCTTGGGTGGTTTTACCCAAATTATGCTGTTTGCTTCTACAGGTTGATAATCTTATAAACCAGAACCATTTATTCAAGCGTAGTATTATATTGATAAAAGCCTGGTGTTATTATGAGAGCCGTATATTGGGTGCTCATCATGGACTTATTTCAACTTATGCATTGGAAACCTTGGTTCTTTACATATTTCACATTTTCAATAATTCATTTGCTGGACCCCTTGAGGTAACTTTCGGTGCCCTTTTCTCTATCTGATTTTTTCCTGACTCAAATCTTTGTTGCAGTTTTTTTGTTTGTTTGTTTGAATAAATTATTCATCACTTTAAATTCTTTCTCCTTTGTGCATTCAGGTCCTCTACCGTTTTCTTGAGTTTTTTAGCAAGTTTGACTGGGACAATTTTTGTGTTAGTCTTTGGGGTCCTGTGCCTATTAGTTCTCTCCCAGATGTAACAGGTATGGACTATAGTGATCTCGCTTGAACATTCTCAATGGTAACGTTGGACTGGGTTGCCTCCAATTTTTCTGTGTTTCTAAATTGCTAGATTAATTTGTTGGTCTCTGAATGTTGCAGCGGAGCCTCCTAGAAAAGATGGTGGAGAGTTACTCCTCAGCAAGTTGTTTCTTGATGCTTGTAGCTCAGTGTATGCTGTTTTTCCCGGTGGCCAAGAAAATCAAGTGCAACCTTTTGTTTCCAAACACTTCAATGTGATTGATCCTTTGCGTATAAATAATAATCTTGGACGTAGTGTAAGTAAAGGTATGTCAATCTAAACACCATGGTAGACATCTTTTTGAGCAACTTGTTCTAGAACCTCTTTACTTTTGAGCCGTTTATTAACATAGATGACAACGTCCTGTTATCTCTCAAATGAACATTATTAAATTCGTTCTATATGGTTGCTGTACTCATCGAAATTGTGTCAAGTGAAACATTACCAAATTGCTATGATTATTTTCCAACTTCTGATTTTTGCTTGACACAGTAGCAGTTGCTACTCTCTTTTTTTTCCTCCACAAATTAACTGTTCTTTATTTCTGTTAGAATGTTTTGCTTGGTTCTGGGTAATTTTCTTTGATATTGTCACAACTGATATCTACATATACATGTGTATGTTTTACAGGTAACTTCTTTAGAATTCGTAGTGCATTTGCCTTTGGGGCTAAACGGCTGGCTAGATTACTGGATTGCCCAAAAGAGGACCTATTTTTTGAAGTAAATCAGTTTTTTATGAACACTTGGGACAGACATGGCAGTGGCCATCGCCCTGATGCACCAAAGAATGATTTGTGGCGTTTGAGATTATCAAATCAAGATTACTTACTAGAGCCTGAAATTATCAGAAATAGTACAAGTGGTAAAAAGAGCGAGATTTTCTCTGATACACATGGTTCGTTTAACCTTCCCTCTCAGCAAGGTAGCTTGGAGGGCATATCCAGAACTAGAGATGTTGCAACAGTATCACAAGTTCAAAGCCAAAAGAATTATGGGATCTCAAACCACTCAAGGATCTCTGATCAGATTAAGAAAGACATTAATTTGAACCAGGGTCCACAAATGGATAAAGGACAGAAAACTGTGAAACCAGAGAACTTGGTCAATGATTTACAGGGACGGTTTCTTTTTGCAAGGACACGTTCAAGTCCCGAACTTTCTGATGCATATGGTGAAGTCTCTTCTCAAGGTAGGCATGGTAGAGCCCCAGAAAGTGGAAAGAGCCAAACTTCGTCCGCAAGGTCAGATAATACTAGGAGGAAAAATCTAGAGTCTGATACGGTGGCAAGCATTAGACCAATGGATGATCCTTCGTCGGTCAGACGCATCTCATCCCGGCAAAGTCTTGACACTGCTGTTGATTCTAAGAGTGTATCAAATAGCTATCAAGATGAGTCAGGCTTGGGGACCTTGGCTGATGATTTTGCTTCCGTTTCGGGGGCACAAGGGATGCACCAGGAGGAGCAAGATCTTGTAAACATGATGGCATCTTCAACAGCTCATGGTTTTAATGGACAGGTTAATCTTCCATTTAATTTAGCTCCTCATCATTTACCCGTTCCTTTTCCACCATCCATTCTAGCTTCGATGGGATTTGCCCCGAGAAATATTGGTGGCATGGTTCCCACAAACATTCCTTTGACTGAGAATCCGTGGGGCACAAATATGCAATTTCCACCAGGTGTTGCTCCGTCGCATTTGACCCATTATTTTGCTGGCATGGGACTGAGCTCAGGTCCAGAAGAACTTGTGGAGCCTGCTAATGAAACTTTAGTCCTGTGGAAATGAATTCAGTGGAGGCTGATCATGAGTTTTGGCATGAGCAGGACAGGGGATCTTCTGGCCGATTTGATCTCGAAAATGGCGGTTTTGATATGCTTCGCAGTGATGGTAAGCAAGAGTCAACCTCATCTGGGTATAACATTAATCCTTCTTCCCGAGCAGGGAGCTCTGGAAGTTATACACGAGGCCAGCTGAAGTTTGCTAAAGAAGGCCGTGGATCAGGGAGGGAAGATCACATAGATGATTTTCAGTATCATGATACCAGAGGAAATGAAGTTTACTTTGATGATAGAACTACAAGTTCGAGGTCCTTGCCCGCCTCACATACTGGCTCCCAGAGAAGTAAAACCTCCTCTGAGAGTTCATGGGAAGGGTCACCAGCAAAGGCCACAAAGCCGACAAGGGAAAAACATGGTAGGAAAACCAGTCCTTTTTCAGTGCCATCTGCTACTCATGCGAAGGATAAGAGTGTCTCTGAGCATTCATCCACTCGGGCAGATGATGATAACAGAGATTGGAATTCAACGTCACCCTAGGCACAGATATATCAGAGAGAAGCACAGTATCTCATTCTACTGCTTCCTGGATTGTTCCAAGGCACCAAATTCCTGGATTTGAACCAGCTCAGACAAGCGGATCTGATTCAGCAGTTCCCCTTGGCCCCGTGCTCTTAAATCCTCACTCACGACAGAGAGCTGTGGACAATTCTGGGGTTCTTCCGTTTACATTTTATGCTACAGGACCACCCGTTCCGTTTGTTACCATGCTTCCAGTGTATAATTTCCCAACTGAAGCGGGAACTTCAGATGCATCAACGAGTAATTTTAGTGGAGATGAAGGAGTGGATAACAGTGATTCTGGCCAGAATTTTGACTCCTCTGAGGGACTTGATCAACATGAGCCTTCAAATGCTTCAGATTCTATAAAAAGGGTTACTTCTCTTGAGCTGTCAGAGCATAACTCTGACATTCTCAGTAGTGACTTTGCTAGACATTGGAAAAATTTGCAATATGGACGCTCTTGCCAAAACTCACAGTATCCGACACCATTCGTTTATCCTTCACCTGTCGTGGTGCCTCCTGTTTATCTACAGGGAGGACGTATTCCATGGGATGGTCCTGGAAGACCACTTTCAACGAACATGAATCTATTTACCCAACTCATGAGCTATGGGCCTCGGATTGTTCCTATTGCTCCTCTCCAGGCCGTGTCTAACAGGCCCACCGATGTTTATCAATGTTTTGGTGACGAAATTCCAAGACATCGTAGTGGAACTGGGACATACCTGCCAAATCCTGTAAGATAAATTCTCCCATACATTATTGTTTTGGTGTTCATCTGCCATGATTATGAATATGAAATTATCATTTTGTTTTGCTATATGAAGTTGGAAACTTGACATTAGTGGACTTGATTTAGTTTCTTTCCTTTTAGTTCTTTACTGCTATCATCATTAGATTTTAATTGTTTTCTATTTCAATTTGAACGTACTACAGAAGTTTACAGTGAGGGAGCGCCATTCTACTAGCACAAGACGGGGTAATTATAATTATGACAGAAATGATCACCATGGTGACAAAGAAGGGAATTGGAATGCTAATCCAAAGTCACGGCCTTCTGGGCGAAACCACGGTCGTAGCCAGGGTGATAAACCAAATGCAAGGCTGGATCGTTTGACACCAAATGAGAGCCGAAGTGAAAGGCCATGGGTCTCACATAGGCATGACTCATTCCCTGCATACCAGTCTCAAAATGGTCCAATCCGCTCGAACTCTACACAGGGTGCTTCCCCAATGTTCCATATAGCATGTATCCGTTGCCAGCCATGAACCATAGTGGGGCGTCATCAAACGGGCCTACCATGCCACCTGTTGTAATGTTCTATCCTTATGATCACAATGCTGGCTATGGGACATCTGCGGAACAGCTCGAGTTTGGCTCTCTTGGACCAATGGGTTATTCGAGTTTAAGTGAAGTATCACAATTAAATGACAGCAGTCGGATAAGCATGGACTTTGAAGAACAAAAATTTCACAGTAGCTCAGCACAACAGTCTTCACCCGATCAGCCTTCGTCGCCCCAAATACAGAGGTAGTTGGTCTGGTTGCGTCTCCAAATAAGCTACAGTTAAATGAGACTGAAAAAAGAATTATGTCACGTGAAACGCACTTGTGTGCTGCTGATTTTGGGATAGGATGGTAGCTGATGGCCAAACTTTTTCTTTTTATTGTTTTTTTTCAAAAGCAATTTTCCCTTTCGTTAATGCTTCTCTCTTGGGTATAAAAGGGCTGCAGTTGCTAATAGACGTCTCGTTTCACTGGTTGTATTGTAATATTAGTAGTTTTACATTAGCAATTTCCTTTTTTTTTTTAATTGAAGCTTTTTCCTCTTTGCCTCTACTTATCTGCTTAACATGTATTTCCACTGATTTTATTATCTTAACAGGGGAGTTTGAGAATTTTTCCAGATGAGTGGCTCACAGAAGAAGTGTCGGTTGAAAGACGAGGATTTTTCCATCTCCGGCATTTGTAGGACCAAGGACGGAAAGTGATGATGGTGAGAACTACGATGGGAAACCAGGAAATGTTGTTCTCACCGAGCTGATGATGACACAGGATGCCGAACATGATAGTCTGCTTTTCATGTTTTTTCCTCCATGGAAAGGCTACTTCGACGCTGTTTTGGTTCTTTTGTGTTCACAACGAAGTAATTAACCAGCTCCTTTTCCCAAATCGAAGAGTATGTGGTAAAATCTCCAGACGACATTTAGCAAAAAGAGAAGGGGGATATTAAACCAAAAAGAAAAGGGAAAAAAAAAAAAAAAAAGAAGAAGAAGAAGAAGAAGAAAAGAAGAGGAGCGAAAAAGTAATGTTTTTACTGGCATTTTATTTTGGGTTCAGACACTACTGACCGAACTAGGACCCGAGTAACAGACGGAATCTTACGTTGAATGTGTTCCGTCATAATTATCATTGTATCTTTCTTTCTTTCTTTCTTCTGTTATAGAGTATAGACTCATGTTAACAGTTCAATAGTGTAGCAATGATACAGCCAAAGATGAAAAAAAATATATGAACTTTTTTTCTGCGGATATTCGTGGCAAATAGTTCTATGATTCAAGTTTTGATTGATATTTTTCAATTCCAAGAACCAAGAATGGTAGGGGAGGTTAAAAGAAAAAAAATAAAGTTTTGATTTTGATTAGCCACCGATTAGCTTTACATGTGCCGTGCGAGCGAAAGGCGCCAGATCAGTGGCTTCCACGGCTGAGGTGGTGGGGAATGAGTGGCAGAATTGCCATTACACGTGGCCATCTAGTTTGGTGGTTAAGGGAGAGAACTGAATAAATGTGGGGAGTAAGGTTGTGATAAGCTAAGCAGAAATTTGCAGTGTACTCTGTGGGAGAGAAGAGAACCTCTCAAATGTTCTCATTTGTTCCTTGTTATTTGGCTTAATCGTATAACAGTCTAACCTTAGTTTTCTCTCAATCACTTTATTGTTCTCTCTTTTGCCGCTATTTCCTATCCGGGTTTTATCAGTGGTATCAGAGCACGTACCTTCTCTGGGAATGGCAGGCAAGAAGATGGAGGAGAGGATAGGATCGGTTGAGGAGAGGGTGTTGGCCGTCAAGGGCGACATGGAGTCGATGAAGGAGGAGTTATAGCGTATGGGGGTCTCTGGAGAAGTGTTTGAGGCTCTGTGGAGAAGTTGTCCATCTTGGACCGTTTGGATCGCGAATTGCTGGGCAAGGGCCATCATGGGAGTTTGGCCAAGAATCCCAATGATCGGGACCAGCCGGTGCCGGATCCTGGCGATCCGGGCAATCGGCGACTCTGGAGACTGGTGGGTCTTCGGCAGAGGTCTCAAAAGGATATGGAGGAGTGACGGCTGTCGGAGAGATAGTTTAGGGCTCGGGGGTCCAGATCGGCGGCGATTTGGTGGTCAGTGGGCGTGTTTAGACCGACGGAGGACTCAAGTAGATTGGATCTTTCCGTTCATCGGTTGGAGATGCCAGTTTTTTAGGGTTGGAACCCGGAAGAGTGGATCTACCGTGCGAACCGTGACTTTTGCCTCAACAAGTTGTCGGAGCCGGAGAAGATGGAGGCGGCGGCTATCAGTCTTAACGGGGAAGCGCCAGCGTGGTTTCAATGGGAGGATCATCGGGGACCGCTTCGAGGCTAGGAATCTTTCACGAAGGAGATCAAGAATTATTATTATTTCGACACAACTAAAAGGGTTGTGGAAAATACCTTTTCTTGTGTCAAAGACTAGGAAGACAAATAATCCCTCTTAGAATCGAATTCTTTTTTCCTCTCATTCATCTTTTTTATACTTTGGTTTATATTCTCCGATTATTTATCTTATGTTTCGTATTTAGTCAACTTTTATTCTATTAGAATTGAGTTGAAACTCTGGTTGTTGGATCGTTTCAGTCAAACTCAGGTGGGATCCTTGTGTGAGAAGTTTCTGGCGTTGCAACGAGAGACCACCATTCGGGAATACCGTCGGGCTTTCGAATCCTTGGCGTCGCCGCCGCTGAATCTGCGGGCACGTGATGGAGAGCACCTTCATTAATTGGTCGCGACCGGGGTTCTGGGGGGTCTCTGGCTGGTTCTGGGTCCGGTGGGCCTTTGGGCCCTCCTGTTCATACAGGAGACTTGTCTCCGATGTTTCGCTACTTCCAAGCCGAAGTCTTTGGGCTCGTTTCCTTCCTTGGGCGGAGTATTGGTATAATGCTTCATTCCACTCGGCCGCCAAGACTGCTCCTTTCTAGTTGGTTTATGGTCGTGAGCCTCCGAAGTTGGTTCCTTTTTCAGCAGGCGCTAAGGCAAATTCGGCTGTGGAGCGGGAGTTACAGGATCGAGATGCCATGCTTGCGGAACTTCGCCGGCAACTGCACCGTGCCCGACAGAGGATGAAGAAGCAAGCGGATGGGCACCATCGGGAGGTTTCCCTCAAGGTGGGTGAGTTGGTGTACCTCAAACTCCGACCTTATAGGCACAAGTCTTCGTTCCAAGCGCCTTAATGAGAAGTTGGCTCTTCGTTACTCTCGGCCTTTTTAGGTGGTGGCTCCCGTTGGTGCGGTGGCTTATCGTTTGCTTCTTGCCTGCGGATGCGACGATTCACCCGATTTTCCATGCGTCCCAGCTGAGGCGTGCCCTTGGAGCTGCCGTGTCCGTCTCATCAGTGCCACCACAGTTGCTGGATGACTTGGAGTTACAGGTGGAACCTGTGGCTATCATGGGCATTCGCCCTAGCCAAGATCCATAAGAACTGGGATTTGAGGTTTTGGTTATGTGTAAGGGACTCTTGGACTTGGAGGCCACTTGGGAGCCGTTTATGGTAATTCAGCGCCAATTTTCAGCGTTTCACCTTGGGGACAAGGTGACTTTGCAGGTCGAAGGTAAGCCACCGATTCGCTTCACATATGCCAGGCGAGCGAAAGGCACTAGATCAGCAGCATCCACGGCTGAGGTGGCGGGGAATGAGGGCAGAATTGTCATTACTCGTGGCTAGTTATTTAGGTGGTTAACGAAGACAGCTGAATAAATGTGGTGAGTGAGGTTGTGAATGAGCTAAGCAGAAATTTGTAGTGTATTCTGTGGGAGAGAAGAGAACCTCTCGAATGTTCTCATTTGTTCCTCGTTATTTGGTTTAATTGTATAACAGTCTATCCTTCGTTTTCTTTCAATTTCTCTCTACTGTTCTTTCTTTTTCCACCATTTCCTATCTGGGTTCTATCAGATTGATCTTTTAACAAGAGTTGGGCTCACAAAAATAATTACCTTTTTTTTTCATCTATTGAACAACATGACACAAATTTTAATTAGTTAAGTTTAATTTTGTGTTTTATTCGTCTAGTGTTAATTTTTTGTGTTATGTTGGTGTAATGGTCTTTAAATTTCTGTTACTTAGATAGTTTCCTTTTTATTTTTCGTGTCCTTTTAATAGTATTATGTTATAATTAATATTTTTAGATTGATGTTGTTGATTTTTAATTGATCTCGTGTTTTCATTAGGTAACATAATACTATTAGAGAGATAGAAAAAGAGAGAAATGAGATATTGCAATAGAATCTGCTTTAATATTGGAACCTTTTAGGCTTCGTTTGATTGCGGGGATAGAAAGAGCATGACAAACAGAGCTGGACGGATTGCAAATGTAAGATGGAGAGATCGAAGGAATTGTCCAAGTGTTTTGGTGAAAGACTTGAAAGAATGATTGGTAGTGATTTAGCCCTTTTTTTTTTTGGTAAATAGTTATTTGTCTAGTTATTATATTGTTTATTTACAAATTTTGTTGATAAATTTTGGGTAAAATAATCTTTTCAAACCTAAGCGTGATGAGAAGCTTGAATCATTCTATAAATGGACGATGAGCTCGGGGCGTCGTCCACCACGAGAACTGACAACCTAGGTTCAACTGCAAATCCAAATCGTAAGTTGGTTGCAATTCCTGCCAATACGCAAAGCCAAGGGGCGTTTTGATTTTGCTTTGACAGAGTTCACAGTCTACCTTGCCCGCAATAGTGCCGGAGTTGCACAGCTACAGCAAGAGACTACTGGGAGTGAGATCGGGGAGAGTAGAGCGACTCGGGAGTATTTCTGGAATTTTTGAAACTGAAACCAAAATATACTATTTTTTTCACACCCAAAAAAAAATAAAAAATTGCTATAGTTTTCTACTCCACGATAAAATCTGCTATTTCCACTTTTATTCCTAAATTATACCCTTCAAGTTCATTGTGTTGTAAGACCGTAGCTTGCAACTTTGGTTTCGTATCTCCTGGCTTTTTAACCAAGAATCTTGCTCAGCTTGTATGATTCACATCCTATTAATTATTACCATTTGTCTATGCTGAAACTGCGTGGTTTAATGTGACAAAAAAAATTAAGATCTAGATGACTTTAAAAAAATAAAAGGACAATGGGAAAATAGTTCCGCCAATTTTGCAGTGTTTAAAAGAATACAACTACCAGAAATAATTTCAGTTTTTCGTCTCATGGAAATCAAGAAATACCCTGCCCTCTTAATGAGGCATCAAAATTTTACCTCAACTTCAATGGAAGTAATTTTTCCTCTTTACGAAACAAGTCAGAGTCGACATATAAATTAACTGCCCGGTGTCTATGCTCGGAGGGCGAGGCGAGTTGACATATAAATTAACTGCCCAGTGTCTATGCTCCGAGGGTGAGGCTTACCTGGAACGCAACCCAGGGACATTCAGTAGGCCCATCTTGCCTAAAATGAGCTTGGGAATGGCTGGAGGGTTGTCTAACCCCATGCATCGGCTGAATTCATTAGCAAGCTCCACAAGCTTACACTTATCACGTGCGACAGTCTTATTCGATTTGTAATACCCGAGCCAGGCTTGATATGCTGCTTCTTTCGTCTGCGTCTCTACCTTGGAAAGGGCATGCTCCACCTGCTCGGAATGTATCAGTACATGTCACAGATTTTCTCTTGTTTCTATTACAAATGTATCGTGTATTTTTGCTATTGTAATAGTGGCTGATAATAAACTTACCTTTTTCTTCGTGTCAGGATCAACTGAAGGTTCTGAAGCTCTTGTTATTGGCAAAGCCTTGATTGAAGATAAAAAGAATTCCTCCCAAGGAGCTAACAACAGCATGCCCTCCCCTTCTTTTCCTTTACGCCCTGTTCTACCGAGGCGATGTATATACTGTTTACTATTAGCAGGCAACCCCACCTGTAGTTCATAGCGGAGCTGGATTAAAACCTATGACACCTAAAGTCCTCTTCATTTATCGATGAACCAAATAGTCTTGCCAAAAAAAAAATTAGCAAGATATCTGAATACCCAAGGGGATGAATCACATAGATTAAGTCGATACCACGGTCGTCTAGAAATGCTTTAAGCTCTCCACAACAAAACACAGCCATAAAAGTTGACTACTTAAAACCGATTTATAAATGCAATGGATAATTGACTTCTTACCTGAATGACAAGGGTGACATCAGGATAATCAACCCCACGTGCTGACACATCAGAAGTTACAAGAATAAGACCCTTCGACTTCCTGAACTCATCTGAAACCTTAGTTCTATAATTCTGAGTCTTCCTAGAATGGATCTCCCTAACGTTCATGATCAACTGGCGAAGAAGCTCAGCAACCAGCCGTGTGATCATAGCAGTTGTACAGAACACAATAACCTGTGGAAATTGGAAAATAAAAAATTGTAGCCAAGGATTGGAATACGGTGACAAATAAAATCTCAATAATCAGAGTCAAAGAGCAACTAATTATTGTGTTCATCTCATATTTCTAAATTCAAATACTCAAATGGCGGATCCAGGACATTTTTCCTGGCGGGTACAATATGAGAAATATGAGTGATAATTTCCAATTAAATTAGGACATAACTTAATATTCTAAATCAAATGGGGACAACTTAAATTTTAGAGAAATTTTATGAATATAAAATTTAGATTCAAATTTTTAAAATCTAAGTGCAAGCACACGCTCCCATTAAAGGCATCTTCATGCTGACAACACAGAGAACGATCATGCATACCTTATAGTCAACATCGTCAGCAATATGTTCCTTCAGAAGAACATAAAGCTGGGAAAATTGCTTCTCTAATGGAGCAACCAAATACATCTGTCTAACCTGAAAGGATAATATTTTAAGAATCAAAGATGTATAAAAAGTGAACAATTAGATGTCGGAGTTCTATTAGAAAAGTATGTCATCAAAGGGCGTACTTGTGAATGTGTGTCTTCACTCCCCTGTTGAACAGTATTTATAAATTCATGATCTCTTTTCAAAGCAATGTGGCAAACTTGACGAACCTTCATTCAAAAATTATCATCAGAATTTAATCCCACAAGATGAACAATAGAAAACATAGCGGATGGTGCAGAAACCTCTTCTGGAACTGTGGCAGAGAAGAGAAGTGTCTGCCGTTGTTTTGGAACTGCTGCAATTATACTCTCAATGTCTTTGCGAAATCCCATGTCAAGCAACTGATCAGCTTCGTCAAGGACAAGTACTTTCACACCCATTAGTCGAGTTGCAAAACCTGCAGTGTTCTCCATATGATCTCTGAGCCTCCCAGGTGTGGCAACAAGAATCTGCAAGTAGTATATGTGTAAGCAAAATGTAATGAGTGATGATGCTTTAACTAGCGGGTTTTGCTAGTTTCTACAATTAAGTACAATCAGTGAGAACCCCAGCATTAAATAAGCCAGTGGCTAAGAATTTACAGTGAGAAACAAATAAGCAACAGTTTGACTTTGCCTTGGAGATCCATTAACAAACTAATAGTAATACTAATATTTGGAGACAACCGATAATGGACCAGTCACTCATTTTGAAGTTCATGGTTGGAACAAAAAAAAAAAAAAAACACGCACACAACAACTACTAATGATGGCAAAAACTCACTTGACAAGGGTTTGCCTGCATGCTCGTCTGCTCCAGAATGATTTTTGTACCTCCTATTACGACTTGCACACCAATAGAAGGATGATACTTCAACAAGGTATTGGCTTGCATGGCAGCTTGACTAGCCAGCTCTCTGGTGGGGCATACTACAAGCACAAGAATTGGGGGTCGCTTTTCGACAGGATCAATTGGAGGTGAGTTTACAACAACCTCAATCGATGGAAGCTGAAAAGGAACAACTTTCATGATAAGTACTCCACACACTTAAAAAACAATAAGATAACTTTAATATATCATGTTGATGATGTCGATAATTCAAATGCAGTATACATAGAGCAAATGCCTTTTGCTCATGATCTGACGTTTTGATTGGTAACCAATAACAAGCCATTGTTCAACACAAAAGAAAGAAAAAAAAAAAAAAAAAAGTATCTTACTAAAAAAGCTACGGTTTTTCCAGTGCCTGTTTTAGCCTTGACAAGAACATCCTTACCTAGAAAACAGAATCAAATAGAATAATCACTTTCAGAACCTCGACATCACAATGCAGACAAATCAAATTAGCTAAACAGCAAAAAGTGTTACATAGTACATACATGCAGCAACAGACAAGTTACTAAGTATCATTTCGTGTCATTTCCGTAAAAAAAATATAAAGTGTTAGTTTACCAATTCTCCCAAAAGCTTAAGCTATTAGGAGGTGGGCCAACAATAATTTTATATTTCAATACTCCCCCTCACGTGCAGGCCAGACAATAGGTAAACGTGCGGACAAATATTAATTTTGAAAATCCAACACAAATTATAAGAAGCCCGAAACATATTACAGCCCAACACGCAATGATAATAAATGGGGTTAAATAGTGCAATTGCAGGGCTTCAAACTCAGGACCTCCTGCTCTGATACCATGTTAGTTTACCAATTAGTTTACCAATTCTCCAAAAGCTTAAGCTTTTAGGAGGTGAGCCAACAATAGTTTTATATTTCAACAAAAAGAACCGATGGTCAATGCGGGTCATTCTAGATTTCCTTGTTCAGTGCCTGTCAAACATACCGGAGAGGGGAAATGAACCTAACCTTTGAGTATGACAGGAAGGGTTGCCTCTTGTACCACAGTCATCTTTTCATATCCAGCGTCTTTGATTCCCTTCAATGATAACGGAGAGACTGGAAATTCATCGAATCTGCCAAATTATAAAGAAGTTAGACACAAAAACAGACAATTAAGAATTTGATTTAACTAGAACTAGCCATTTTCAAAACCAGAGGTACAAGAAAAACATGGATTCCTCCAAACGAATACCTTGTTTCACTCAAATAAGACTCAGGTTTTCCGGTTGAAGTCTTTTCATTGACCTCCTTTCCCAAACTAAACAAAGAATCACCCTTTGCTTTCGCCCCTTGTAATACATTACCAAAATCCGTCTCTCCTTCCTCATCATCAGTATCACTTTCTTCCTTGCTAAGCAAATCCACAATGCCAATCTTTTTCGCCTCCCTATCCTTATCATCATCTTCGCCGTCCGCTAAACCAAATGGCTTTCTCGAATCCTTCCGATCTTTCGCCGAACCCTTACCATCTCGGTTCCGATTATACCCCGAGTGCATATCTCTCCGACCTCTCTTCCCAATCGAAGAATTCACACCCGAACTCCTTCTCCGAGAGGAAAAATCCTCACCATCATCATTTCTAGTATCGGATCGCTTATTTATCTGTGATTTCCTCGAAAATGACCCGGCCAGTGTCCGCAGTCTCCGTTGCTTCGGATCGTCGAATTCGTCGGAGTCAATACTCTCTCTCCTCCTCCTCTTCGCCGAATCAGAATCCCTAACCCTAACCCTACCGGCGCCATTCCTACCGCCGCCCCTCTTGCCGTCCGATTCTCCGCCGCCGTGGAACGAGTCGCTGAGCTCGGCCTCATCTTCGATCAGGCTCGTCGAGGCGCGGACCTCTCCGCCATGGCCGCCGCGCGAGAACTTGGACCTCGACCGAAACGGCCGAGCACTGCCGCGTCGGCCGTTCTGCAGAGCGCGTTGAGGAACTGAGGGGAACATTCGAGAGAAACTTGCGGAGGAATAAATGGAAGGTCCGAGCTTCAGGGGAGGAAAACAGGTGACCGGAAGAGCGGGGTTCAGGAAGACGTAGTTGGCAGCAGAGCTTGACTGGCATTATCGGCAGCGAGAAATTCCGGTTATCGGTTTCCGGCTAATCGGAGACCGTGAAGGAAGAAAGCATAAAAATGCCGTTTTTTTTTTGGTTGTTGGAAGAGGAAGAAGAAGGTAAGGAAGGGCTTAGGGTTTAAGGTGACACGCACAAGTTTTTCACGCGATACAAACAGACGGTGTTTGGCATCGAAATTACTAGAAACGGCGCCGTTCTAGACACCCAGGCCACGTTTCATCTAAACGATTTGTCGTTGGATTTTGAAAATGAAAGACATGTCGTTTTGAAAATAATCGTGCGGTTCACTTCCGGTGCAAATGCGGACGGTCTGCCTGTGAAGCGGGTAATTGTCACCTACCACTGTCTGGAATTGAAGTGGACTTTCTTGTGTGCGTAGGAGGTGTTTGGTTGGAAGTTTAGTTTAAATTAAGTTGTATTTTTTTATCATGATTTTTATTTTTTTTTTGAAAAAATTTTTTATTTTTTCTGAAAAAATTTATTGTTTTTTCTGAAAAATTACTATTGAAACTTAAAAATTTTAAACTAAATTCGTTCACCAAACACCCTCTTAATTTCTCTTAGGGGTGTTTGGTTTAACATCTCAACTCTAATTAAATTGTATTTTTTCATCTCAATTTTTTTCTTTTTCTGAAAAGTCAACAAAATTTATAATTACTTTTTCAAAAATTAATACTATTCAAACTTAAAAATTTCAACTCAACTCAAACTCAACACATTCACCAAACATCCTATTATTGTGTGCACCCCTGTCACGTACCACTGTCAGAGGCATATTAGCATGCCCTTCACCCTCGTCTTCTGATCACACTCGTCTGAAGGAATACAATGGGAATAACGCATTTCTCACAGTATCATTGACTGACCAATGACCATATATATGTAATTTCCAATCTAATGCCAAATAAAAAATAGAAAGGCTGAGAAATTTCCTAGGCATAAAAAATACGAAGTGGGTCTGATAGGGTCCATGTGACACTTGTTGTATAATAGATATCACAGTTTTTATTCCTTTTATATCTATTAGTTGAGATACGTACGATGCATGGATTAAGTTGTAATTGAAAATTCTCGTAACGTAGAATATAAACACTAATATGTCGAAATGGAAAATAAAAGAAAAAAAATTTTATTTAAAGATATTAGATGATACATTAATAATAGTCGAAGTGAAAGCACAAATTTAATCATTTAAAGATATTAGATGATTACATAACATTAATAATAGTCGAAGTGAAAGCACAAATTTAATCATGGAAATTTGAAAAAAAAAACAAAAACAAAAAACACACGAAATCAGAAATCAAACTTGATCACAGACAATAAGATTAAATTTTCCGGTGAGAAAGCTGAGATTATTATTATTATTATTATTATTATTTGAAAGGGTTATTATTATTGTTATTATTACTATTATTGTAATATTTTTTATTTGTTTTCTTAGTTCTTCAACACACTCTAATTAAGTTGCCTCCCTTAGTCACATTGGTTATGGCTTCAAGCTTTATGAACTTTTTTTTTTTTTAACTCTCTGCTGGTAATTAGGGTCGGTTACACAATTATCTAAAACTAATTTTATTTACACATTAAATTTATAAACATCCCTACTAAATGATACTTTCTCTTTTTGATAATTTTATCCTAAAATAAAATTATGTTAAAATCCATTCTACACCTTAACATGTGTAACACATTAAATATAAACAAAAATATGATTTTTTGGAAAAACATGCGTACACTAACTCGAATTTCACTTTTATATTTAAACTCTAATTTCACTTTTATAATTAAACAATAATTTTTCCTCTATCAAATTCTTTTTCAGCAAACAAATTATTAGGTTCTATTTTGTCAATTACTTTATGTACATTCGTCTTATTTTGTGATTATTGAATTTATTGTGAATGTTGAATTTTTGTGTTATTAAGAATTTGTTCTTGTTAAATTAAAACAATATTTACCAAAGAAACAAAAACAAAAATATAAGTAAACATATACACACTGTGCTATTTGCTTTTTTTTTTTTTTTTCCAGAAAAACTTTTTTTTCTTTTTGATTATTAAAACAAGATTGAGGTGGGAGTATAAGAAGGTTTGAGAGATTTTAGTTTTCTTTTATGCA
The DNA here is from genome assembly GCA_025413485.1 of Ficus microcarpa. Classification (NCBI taxonomy): domain Eukaryota; kingdom Viridiplantae; phylum Streptophyta; class Magnoliopsida; order Rosales; family Moraceae; genus Ficus; species Ficus microcarpa. The sequence continues at coordinate 10,835,785 of CM046383.1, read as the reverse complement.
GGAATAGATTTTAGTATTTTACGAATCTTCATTGTTAGTAGTTATTGACGTTGGGCCTGTTCGAGAGGACATCTGAAGATAGTGTTTTAAAGATTGAGTTAGAAATGGGTGTTTGGAAGGAAAACTTTTGAAAAATTTATGTGATATGAAAAATTATGCAAAAAATTAAAACGGTTCAGAAAAAAAAAATACGAAATATATATTATTTTGTTTGTCTTGTCGTTATAAGCATTTTAATATAAAAATAATCTCATTTCGATTTCAAATGAGAAAGTTGTGGACTTTTGAAATTTGAGTTTTTTGAAAATAAAAAAGAGAACAAAAACACCAAAACGCAACCACTATTTGCGTTTTTTATGACTAAATATGAACAGGAGAGCTTTACGCACTCTTTTATTTAGGATATTCTAATGTAATAGGTAGAATATAATATGTGCTTTGATGTTCTTTTTTGTATATTATATTTAAATGAAATATATGTTTTGATTGTTTACATTTAAAGAATCGTTTTAATATGTATTGTCATGAGAGACAGTATATAATGTAAGTGATAAAAACATAAAAAGTAAATAGATTATTAATATAATAAATGGATTTACTGTTTATTGTATATGTATTGTAATGGAATATATGAAATATTTAAATACACATTGTATCATATTGAGATATTAATGTAGAATAAATGTGTCTTCCGAATAGATACATCACACGAGTGTATGTAGTATATGATGAACTAGGCGATCTGATGGTAGGTGATTTGGACTTATTGGATTTGTTAACCAAAATAATAATAATAATAATAAAATAAGAGTAATATAAATATAACTTTGTAATTTCTTTTTGTTATTATGAATAACTTAATTAATCAACTAATCTTTTATACTAATAATGATCATCAAATATCAAACAACATTTATATTTAATATAAAAGTAAAGTAAAGATTTTTTTCCTTCTTCTTCTTCTTCTTCTCCTTTTTTTTTCTTTTTTTTTTTAATATTTTGTTGCGCACCCCTAGCAAGATGAGCACAGAATGGGTTAGAGGACGACCTTGTCAAGGTGGGATCGATTGTTGTATGAGGCTGGATGGTGCAATCTAGTAGGGGTTGGCACCGAATCAAAACCAGTTTTTTCTCACCATCCATGATCTAATCCAATCATGAAAAAAATTTTCAAGTCCGACCAATTCAATCCAATTTATCTTATCATCTCCAAAATCCATTAAACTGGATTAGATTAGATGATCGGATTACACTTATGTTTCCATAGAAACTTCTTAAAACCCACCAAAAAAGACTAATCACATTTTGTAAAGATTAATTTAATTTTCCAGTGTCTATTTATCATATAACAGTATACCTAGTCACGCAACATAATAAATATTAAATAAAATAAAAATTTTAAGGGGATTTATAATGAAACCCTTTTACTTTACCCCATCAATTGGGGTAAAAATTTTCAACCATACGATCTTTTTGGGATAATTTAGATAATAGAAGTGCACAAAAACCATCGTAGAACTCTTTCACAGGATTGCAGCCAAAAAAAAAAAATCAGTCCCCTTTCTTCGTCCATAACTATGAACTGTAGTTTTTTTTTATTTTTGTCCTCTTTGTTTCATGAATTCACGATCATGATTCTCTTACCTTTTTTTTTTTTTTTTTGCTCATAATTTGTGCATCTTAGGAATAATTTTCAGATGATGAGGAGGTCGCCGGCGACCATTAGACCTGAAAATTTTTCAAATCTGGTGTAGGGGAAGGGTTCGCCTCAGATCTGGAAAACTAGCAGTGGGTCATAAACACTTGTGATTGTCAGCACTGTTGGACTAACAGGGCTTGCGAGCATTGCCGACGATTCGGGGTGTGTCAGACTACTTTTGATCGTCACCAATGGCGGAGGGAGGGGGGTGGCCCCCCCTAACTTTTTGTGAAATTTTTATATAGTAAGGTTTTTCTTTTAATTAAAAAAATTAAGATATGTTTAAACTAATATTCACCCTTCATAAATTAAGAGTTTTATATATTTCATTGGACAAATAATTTGAATTTTAAAAAATAAAACATTTTATTAAATTCATATACATCAGTGAGCCTAATGACTTGGTCTAAAATTTAAATCTAAATTACAGTTTTGATAGCCCAATATCTTAAAAGATTGACCCATTTTACTAAGTAATATTTTGTCTATATATAAACTAAAAGCTTCTAAAGGAAGCTAACTCTTTACTGTCCCGTTTTACTACTTCCAAACAAATTTGGAAATTTACTCTGTTGTCCAAGGTGTGATTTTTATTATTCTTTAATTTACTATACTAGATTTCTTTTTAACTTGAGACAACTTTATTTAGGTCTGTCAATTCATTCTTCTTCAACTTTTTGTTTCTGCTTTAAGTTTGTATTTCTTTTTCTTACTTCTTGTTTTTATTCTTTTTTTTTTTTTAATTTGACTGTGATTTTTCTATTTGTCTTAATATGAAATTAGCAGGCCTAGTGCTACAATTTTTTCTGAATTTTTTTTTATTTGTTCTTATGTATTGGTGATAATATACAAATTTTGATTAGAAAATTGTGAATATCTCGCCAGAAATTAGTGAATTTTAGTTTTTATTATGGATTTTAACTAAAAAAATTAGAAATAACATTATTTAATATTCAGATTTTAAATACATTTTTTTCTAATTTAGTTTATAATAAACTTAGTACATGTCTTTTTTTTTTTTTTTTTTGAAGAAGAAGAATAGAAGAAGAAAAAGAATTTTGGGCTCTCATGGGCTATAATGGTATGGGTGCCTGTATACGAAAGATAATTTTTTGAATAACTGTTTGATTGTCTACATGGAAGAAGGAAATTACTGTAAAATTTAGTAGTAAATCAATTATAATATGATTTTGTCTTTATGAAAGATCATCGAGCACAACTTATATTTAAGAAAAGAAAATGATATTTTGAGGTAAATGAATTTAACATAACTGCTCTTCTTATTAAGAGAATAATGTTATTTCAAATGTATAATTTTTTTTTTTTTCCATTTTTACAAGTGATATATTAGACTTGGAGTTTTAAGATGTGAAACTTAAATGGCTATAATATTAATGAAGATATTAAGATCAACACTTCAATTTCAGGTTCTTTCTTGCATTATTTTTATTTTTAATTGCATATAACTGACAATGACATGTTGTTCTACTTAAGATATAATACTGGATATTTTCATGTGTCAATATATCATTAATTTAATAAATAAAAACTATTGCATACGTATATATATGTTAGTATAATCTTGATTAAAAAAATTTTGACTCCCCTGCCAATAAATCATGACTCCGTCACTAATCTCGTTGCTCATGGTTTGAATCACAACATGTAGATGGTTTGGGTCGCGTTGACACATTGGATCATCGCACGACTTTGTGACTCATCAGGACTTGGCGCTATCATTCCTCCTACACTGCCGGTTCCATGGCTCTACCGCTGCCTTGCCACAGGCCGTCGGTAAATAAGTTACCGGAGACCATGGAGGAGTATGCATTTGGATTTGCTTATTCAAAGTAGATGTTTTAATTTATTTATTTTGTTTGTCTATCTCCCTCTCTCTCTCTTCCTTTTTTTTTTGTGTGTGTTTTGTGTTATAGTGTGTGGTCAATCTTATGATTATTTGGTGTATTCTTTCAATCTGAACCATTCAAAAATCAGTCTAGTGGTTATAAATTTTTACTCCATCAATGTAGTTAAGTATGCTTACCACATCGTAGAACTCCCCAAATTTGAAGTTAATAAAACATAATCCTTGTTCAAATTAAAAATAAATACACTAGCAAAACAAACATATTTTCTATAAAAATACAAGTATATGGATTGAATTGGACTAAATTAGTTGGATTTTCAAAATTCAAATCCAATATCTAATTTCAATCCAATTGGATGAGTCAAATTAGGAAGTTTTATTTGAATCCCCAATATTTATAAATACCCCCCATAATCATTAAAAAGATTCTTATTACATTTTTCTACTGTTCTAAAATTACATAAAACTCATTAACAATACTCATACACGTACATATATATAAATGAAAATATTTTTATATTAAATAAAAAAATATACACCACATCAACAATAAATGGAAACAATATTTTTTAAAAGAAATTTAAAAAATTCTCTGCAAAGTATTTTAATATTAATTCATTTTATAAACCCTAAATTGTTCTTTATCAATTTTTTCTATTTAAAAATCTTTATACTTCACAATTATATATGGATTTCTTACTATTTTCTTTGAGGCCATAGAAAGGCTTAGTGAAAGACGTAGTGGCGAATGGAAATTGTGGTTTTCAAGCCATTGCCGATTTAATGGGAATTGGTGAAGACAAGTGGCCGCAGGTTAGAAGAGACCTGATTACTGAATTGGTTGCTTTTAAAATTTTTTTTTTTCATTATAGTTTTGTTTTCACTGATTAGATTTTAAGTCATTTTTGTTGGAAGTGATATTGTCACAAAAGAATTTTTATTATTTCCTCTTCTCTCTCTCTCTTTTTTTTTTTAGAGATCCTTTACGTTTCCTTCTTGAGAATGTAAAACTATTTTTTTTCTTATTTAAATTTGTTTCTTTATTTTTAAAAAATTAAATTAAAATTAGAATGGAAGTAGGTATATGAAAGGGTTAAATATGGTATTATATAAAAAAAAATCTATAAAAGGATAGATTTATTACATTTATATTAGAAAATATTTATTAAATGGATGTATTTATCAATATTATGAGTGTAAATATAAGAACTTGTCAAATTATCATTCAAGTCTAATTTAATAGTGTTTGGATATCCAAAATTTTTTAGATGGATTGGATCGGTTTATTGAATGCATTACGTAGTATGAAACTATTGAAGGGATAGAAAAATAGAGAAATGAGATATTACAGTAGAATCTGCTTTAATATTGGAACCTTCTAGGATCTGTTTGATTGGAAGGGTAGAAAGAGAATGATAAAGAGAGCTGGAGGGATTGAAAATGTGAAATCGAGAGATCAAAGGAATTGTTCATGTTATTTGGTGAAAGAGTTTGCAGAATGATTGGCAGTGAGAGTTTGAAGAATGATTGGTAGTAGTCTTTTTGTAAATAGTTATTTGTCTAGTTGTTATATTGTTTATTTACAAATTCTGTTGATAATTTTGGGTAAAATAATCTTTCAAACTTAAATGTGATTGGGAGTTTGAATCAAACTATAAGTGGACGATGAGCTCGGGGGGGTCGACGACCATGAGAACTAACAGCCTAGGTTCGATTGCAATCCAAATCGTGAGTTAGCTGCAGTTCCTACCGTGAGGTGAAGTCAAGGCATGTTTCGATTTCGCTGTGATGGAGTTCGCAATCTACCTTGCTTGCAATGGTGCTGTAGCTGCATGGCGACGACAAGAGACTATCGGGAGTGAGATCGGCACGAGTAGGCAGAGTTAGGAGTATTTCGGGAATTTTTTGAAACTGAAACCAAAATATAATATTCTTTTCACACCCTGAAAATTTTTGCTATAATTTTCTATTCAACGATAAAGATCTAAAAAAAAAAAAAAAACAACAACAACAACAACGTGAAAAAAGTTGGGGCCAATTTTGTAGTGTTTAAAAGAATACAATTATCAGAAATAATTTCTGTATTTCGTTTCATGGAAAGAAAGAATTGCCCTGCCCTCTTACTGAGGCATCATACTTTTGCCTCAACTTTACCATACGATGTATACACATGGAAGTAATTTTTCCTCTTTACTAACCAAGTCAGAGTCCACGTACAAATTAACTGCCCGGTGCCTAAGCTCCAAAGGCAAGGCCTACCTGGAACGCAACCCGGGGACATTCTTTAGGCCCATCTTGCCTAAAATGAGCTTGGGAATGGCTGGAGGGTTGTCTAACCCCATGCATCGGCTGAATTCATTAGCAAGCTCCACGAGCTTATACTTATCACGTGCGACGGTCTTATTCGAGTTGTAATACCCGAGCCAGGCTTGGTATGCTGCCTCTTTCGTCTGCATCTCTACCTTGGAAAGGGCACGCTCCACCTGCTCGGAATGTATCAGTACATGTCACAGATTTTCTATTGTTTCTATTATGAATATATCGCGTATTTTTGCTATTGTAATAGTGGCAGATAATAAACTTACCTTTCTCTTTGTGTCGGGATCAACTGAAGGTTCTGAAGCTTTTGTTATTGGCAAAGCCTTGATTGAAGATAAAAAGAATTCCTCCCAAGGAGCTAACAACAGCATGCCCTCCCCTTCTTTTCCTTTACGCCCTGTTCTACCAAGGCGATGTATATACTGTTTACTATCAGCAGGCAACCCCACCTGTAATTCATAGTGGATCTGGATTAAAACCTATGACACCTTAAGTCACCTTCATTTATCGATGAACCAGTCTTGCCAAAAAAATTAGCAAGATAACTAATACCCAAAGGGATGAATCACATGGATCTACAAGTCAATACCACTGTCGTCTAGAAATGCTTTAAGCTCTCCACAACAAAACACAGCCATAAAAGTTGACTACTAAAAACGATTCATATACGCAAGCAATGGATAATCGACTTCTTACCTGTATGACAAGGGTGACATCAGGATAATCAACCCCACGTGCTGACACATCAGAAGTCACAAGAATAAGACCCTTCGACTTTCGGAACTCATCTGAAACCTTCGTTCTATAACTCTGGGACTTTCTAGAATGGATCTCCCTAACATTCATGTTCAACTCGCGAAGAAGCTCAGCAACCAGCCGTGTGACCATGGCAGTTGTACAGAACACAATAACCTGTGAAAATTGGAAAATCAAACATTGTAGCCAAAGATTGAAGTACTGTGACGAATAAAATCCCATTAATCAGGAAGTCCAAGAGCAAGTGATGGCTGTCGTCATCTGACATCTGATATGTCTTAACTCAAACAATCAATGGCGGAGCAAGGACATTTTTCCAGGGGGGGTTCAATATGAGAAATTTGTGTGATAATTTTCCATTAAAATATAACATGACTCAATTTTCTTAAATTTTTCCAATCAAATTTTTTCTAATCAAATGGAGATATAACTTCAATTTAGACACATTTTATGCACATAAAAATATAAAATTTAACATTTAAGTGCAGGCACACTCTCCCAAAAGCATCTTCATGCGCATGAGACAGAAAAATTATGCATACCTTATAGTCAACATCATCAGCAATATGTTCCTTCAGAAGAACATAAAGCTGGGAAAATTGCTTCTCTAATGGAGCAACCAAATACATCTGTCTAACCTGAAAGGATAATAATTTTACGAATCAAAGAACTACAAAATGTGAACAAATAAATGTCGAACTTCTATTAGAAAAGTATAATATCAGAAGGCTCACTTGTGAATGTGTATCCTCACTCCCCTGTTGAACCGTATTTATAAATTCATGATCTCTTTTCAAAGCAATGTGGCAAACTTGACGAACCTTCATTCAAAAAACTATCATCAGACTTTCAATCCCACAACAAGACACAAAAGAAAAAACATAGCGGACAGCGCAGAAACCTCTTCTGGAACTGTGGCAGAAAAAAGAAGCGTCTGCCGTTGTTTTGGAACTGCTGCAATTATCCTCTCAATGTCTTTGCGAAATCCCATGTCAAGCAACTGATCAGCTTCGTCAAGGACAAGTACTTTCACACCCATTAGTCGAGTAGCAAAACCTGCAGTATTCTCCATATGATCTCTGAGCCTCCCAGGTGTGGCAACAAGAATCTACAAGTAGTATATGTGTAATGCAAAATGTAATGAGGGATGTCGCTTTAACTAGTGGGTTTCACTAGTATCTACAATTAAGCACAATCAGCGAGAACCCCAGCATAAAATAAGCCAATGGCTAAGAATTTATGGTGAGAAACAAAGAAGCAACAGTTTAACTTTGCCTTGGAGATATATTAACAAACCTAATAGTAATACTAATATTTGGAGACAACCGATAGTGGACCATTCACTCATTTTGAAGTTCATGGTTGAAAAAAAAAAAAAAAAACCACACAACAACTACTAATGATGGCAAAAACTCACCTGACAAGGGTTTGCCTGCATGCGCTTCTGCTCCAGAGCGAGTCTTGTACCTCCTATTACGACTTGCACACCAATAGAAGGATGATACTTCAACAAGGTATTGGCTTCCATGGCAGCTTGGCTAGCCAGCTCTCTGGTGGGGCATATTACAAGCACAAGAATTGGGGGTCGCTTTTGGTCCCGATCAATTGGAGGTGAGTTTACAACAACCTCAATTGAAGGAAGCTGAAAAGGAACAACTTTCATGATAAGTACTCTACACTCTTAAAAACAATAAGAAAACTTTCATATGTCTTATAGATGATGTCGATGATGCAAATGCAGCATACATAGAGCCAACGCCTTTAGCTCGTGATCGGATGTTTTGATTACTAACCAGTAACAAGCCATTGTTCATCCATAGAAACACAAAAGAAAAGTTTTAAAAAAAAAGTATCTTACCAAAAAAGCCACGGTTTTTCCAGTGCCTGTTTTAGCCCTGGCAAGAACATCCTTACCTAGAAAACAGAATCAAATAAATCACTTTCAGAACCTCGACATCACAATGCAGACAAACCACATTAGCTAAACAGAAAAAAGTGTTACATCGTAGATACACATAGCAACAGACAAGTTGCTAATTATCATTCCATGTCATTTCCGTAGTACAGAAGAAAAAAAAAATTGGAAAAGCAAAAAACAAAAATACAAAAACTGACTGTCTATGCGGGTCTACCTAGATTTCCTTGTTTAATGCCTGTCAAATATACCAAAGAGGCTAAATGATCCTAACCTTTGAGTATCACTGGAAGAGTTGCCTCCTGTACCACAGTCATCTTTTCATATCCGACGTCTTTGATTCCCTTCAACGATAACGGAGAGACCGGAAATTCATCGAATCTGCCAAATTATAAAGAAGTTAGACGCAATAAAAGACAATTAAGAATTTGATATAACTAGAACTAGCCATTTTCAAAACCAGAGGTACAAGAAAAAAAGGAATTCTCCAAACTTAATACCTAGTTTCACTCAAGTAAGACTCGGATTTTCCAGTTGAAGCCTTTTCATTGACCTCCTTTTCCAAACCAAACAAAGAACCACCCTTTGCTTTCGCCTTTTGTAATACATTACCAAAATCCTTATCTCCCTCCTCATCATCAGTATCACTTTCTTCCTCGCTAAGCAAATCCACAATGCCAAACTTTTTCGCCTTTCTATCCTTATCATCATCTTCAACGTCCGCTAAACCAAATGGCTTTCTCGAATCCTTCCGATCTTTCGCCGAACCCTTACCGTCTCGGTTCCGATTATACCCCGAGTCCATATCTCTCCCACCTCTCTTCCCAATCGAAGAATTCACACCCGAACTCCTTCTCCGAGAGGAAAAATCCTCACCATTATCTTTTCTAGTATCGGATCGCCTATTTATCTGTGAATTCCTCAAAAAAGACCCGGCCGGCGTTTGCAGTCTCCGCCGATTTGGATCGTCGAACTCTTCCGAGTCGCTACTCTCTCTCCTCCTCCTCTTCGCCGAATCAGAATCCCTAATCCTAACCCTACCGGCGCCACTCCTACCACCGCCCCTATCGCGGTCCGATTCTCCGCCTCCGAGGAACGAGTCGCTCCTCAACTCGCTGACCCAGTCGCTGAGCTCGGCCTCGTCATCGATCAGGCTCTTCGAGGCGCGGACCTCTCCGCCATCGCCGCAGCGCGAGAACTCGGACCTCGACCGGGACGGTCGAGTCGAGAATCGCTGAGTACCGCCGAGTCGGCCGTTCTGCAGAGTGCGTTGAGGAACCGAGGGGAATATTCGAGAGAAACTTGCGGAGGAAGAAATGGAAGGTCCGACCTTCAGGGGAGGGAACCAGGTCACCGGAAGAGTGGGGTTCAGGAGACGAAGTTGGAGCAACAGCTTGACGGGCATTATCGGTAGTGAGAAATTCCGAGGAAGTTCAGAGGAAGAAGAAGATAAGGAGGGTTTAGGGTTTAAGGGGACACTTCTGAGTTTTTCCCGGGGACCAAATAGATGGTGTTTGGCGTCGTAAAGACTAGAGACGACGCCGTTTAAGACACCCAAGCCACGTTTCATCTAAACGTTTTGTCGTTGGATCATGAATATGAAAAGCATGCTGTTTTGAATATAGTTGTGTAGATGAAGACGATCTGTGAACGGGGTAATTTTGGAAAAACCCAAATTAATAGTTCGTTTGAATGATAACATTCATTTTAATATAGTAGATGGAATATATTATGCATTTGATGTCTTTTTTTACATTGTATTCAAATAGAATGTATATTTGAGTTGTTTATATTATAATAGTCCTTTTAATGTGCATTATTAGTACGAGAGAGAGTATGTGATGTGAATGATAAAAGTAAATAACAAGTGATTGATGAATATTACAATGAATGTAACTGTCTTATTTAAACATTTTATATTGTAATGGAATATATGAGATAGGCAAACACACGTTGTATTATATGGAGATACAATATAGAGTAAATGTGTCTTTCGAACACATTATAAAAGTGCACATCCTATACGATGGACGAGGCGAACTGATGATAAGTGATTTAGATTTATTGGGATTTGGTAAGAAAAATAAAACAGAATTTTTTAAGAGTAATTTAAAGAGAATTTTATAATTTCTTGTTGTTATTATGTATAACATAATTAATCTACTAATCTTTTTTACCGAGAATGATCATCAAATATCAAACAACATTCATATTTAATATGAAAGAAAAGTAATGCATTTTTTTTTCTTTTTTTGCACACCCCTAACGAGATGAGTACAGAATGGATCTGAGAATGACCTTGTTAAGACGGGATCTGCTGTTGTATGAGGCTGGATGGTGCTCTCTAATAAGCAAGAAGCTCAAGATGAATGTTGACGCAGTTATTTTTGAAGGTGACTCATGATCTGGACCAGTCAAGAGATGTCTTATGCTGCTATATGGCCAAGAGATGGTCTCAAATTTGCTGTTGAAGTGGGTCTCAATATACTATTTGTAAAGACAAACGTGAAGAATGTTGTCGCTGGTTCGACCTTTAGGAAATGAGGGTCTAATTATTAGTGATGTTTATATCTCTTGTGTTTTCTAGTTTCTCCGACTTAGACGATAGAAAAAGATAGACAAAAAACAACGTGTCACTTAAATCTGTAACCGTGTGTACCAAAGCATTTTACTAGCAAATTGCCTTTTTCTTTTTCCCCCTACTTGAAAGATGCCTAACTCTTAGCTAGGGATAATAACTTTATCCATGCATGCAAGTACCCACTCCATTAGGGGTGAGATTGGGAGATAACATATGAGCATAGGGGTGGGTACGAGAGTTAATATTAACCTCCGGTATGAGTTTTGGACAGGAGTGGGGGAAGCTCTCTCATACCTGTACCCGTCCCATTTATATTCACACTTGTGAAAATATATATTTATATGTTTATATAAACACAATTTGAATATGAGTTTATTTATAGTTTTATGGATTGAATTTGTTTTTAAGATTTCATTTTTATTTTCAATTACATTTGTGATTATGTTGTCAAATTTTATGAAAACTTTAATGAAATTTGTTTTGAGGGTTTTTTTTTTTTATAATTCTTAATAGATAAATAGATAAGATATGAGTATAATACTCCTAGTAGAGATTACTCGCACATGCATTAAATTATGCGAGTATGGGAGATAAAATGAGTGACAAGTGGGTATAGGGATGGGGAAGCATACCCACCCCCATTCCTCCCCATTGCCATCTCTACTAACTCTCCGAGCGAGAAGAGGAAAGTGACAGAAAAATTTAGACCAAGTATTGATTTCCTTAAACAAAATCCAACATGTTGCCACAAGAAAACGACATGTAGTTTAAAACAAAAATTTCAAAACAACAAACGGCATGTCATTTTCATAAATATTTTTTTTCTATAACAAATAATTTGAAATTAAAAAAAAAAAATGCGTGCATGTCATTCTCATATTTTAACGTATCAAACAATTATTAATTAAACAATGCGTAGTTAAATCCACCTGTCTATATATATAAATATGGAAACATTAAGAGAGATCCCCCTGTCTTTTTTTAACTAAAACAAATGACAGCCTAAATTTGGAAGTGCAACATGTCGCTTGCTGAAATAAATCACATGAAACCTGAATTGTTATAACGAATTGCAAGCCGTTCCGCATGAAAACGGCATGTAGTTTCAGGACTTGAAAGATTTCGGAGCAATAACGACAAATTCTGTAATGATCCTTGAACTTCTAAGGAAGTGTATCATTTGACTCTTAATTTATTCTTAATTAAAAAAAAAAATCAACAGCTCATTGAACTCTTAAAAAGGACGCCAAATGGTGATAAAACTCTAACAGTCATTAAAATCTAGAAGGATTCCTCACATGATGCGATAATTTTATCGAATTTATTAAATAACCCTAAAGAAAAAATAAAAAAATAAAAACAAAAAAAAAAAAGGATTCAAAATAACCCTGAAACCATGTCATCATAGATGTCTTTTTTCCCCTTAATTGATGTCTTTTTTCCTTTTCTTAGGCGTTGTTTGCTTTATATTTCATTTCAACTCAAACTGTATTTTTTTTTTGTCTTTTTCTTAAAAAATTTTTGTCTTTTTCCCAAAAATTTTTTTCTTCTCTAAAAATTCAAAAAAATTTACTATTACAACTAAAATATTTCAACTCAAACTAACCAACCAAACACCCCCTTAGGGTTTTTTTTTTGGGTTATATTTTCTTAAGGTTAATTTAGTAAATTGAAATACTGATTTTCTAACTATAAAAAAATGAGGATCAAAATGTCATAGAACGTCATGTTTTTGAAGACATTCGAGCTTTACTTGGTGAGTGAAGTGGCTCTTGTTGTGCTATTTCACGTCATGCAAATAATACAGTCCACAACTTAGCTCGCTTTGCTTTATCTCAATCTTATGAGTGTATTTGGTTAGAGGAAATTCCCTCGTTTATTTCCAATGTAATCATTGATTAAATCATTCAATAAAATCAGTCAATTCCAAATTTAAACAAAAAAAGTCACAGATATAACAACTTAAATACTAATCGATCAATTAAGCATATTTGTTAACGACAGTTAATTGATTCTTTAGAATCATTTCAGCTTAAAAAATAATAATAATAGATAATAGTTTAGGGACAAATCGAGTAATCAAGACTAATATATATTAAGATTTAAAATTGAGGAATTTAGAAGGTAAAATGAGAATGATCTTATAATTTTAAAAAAAAAACACAAAAAAGAATAATAATTAAAAAGAAAAACACTATCAAACAAACCAAACAGTATCCTCTCCCCTTTAGTAATTATTCTCTAAATTTTCCACCCTAAGTTTGATTTTCTGGGGATTTCTAACATGTAATGTCTAACAAGTAACAACAACATGTCGTATCTCATCTCTTCACAAAAGAGAAGAGAAGAAACGACAACGACAGAACCCACCCCATTTGCCAAATGACAAAAAAACACAGGCAAATCCGTCCAATCACCTTCCTCCACCTCCACCTCCACCTCCACCGCCACTATATCTATATATGAAACCTATATATATATATATATACCTACACAAACATATAGCCTCTGACTGACCTTGATTTATATATAAATTTAAGAAATGAAATTGGTCTTTTTTTTTTTTTTTGCTAATTAAGAAATGAAATTGGTTGGTTGTTGTGAGGAACTAGTTTTCCAGTTGACAAGACGGATGAGGAAAGACATGACCTCTGTCGGGTCACGCAGAGAGTGGGCAGCGCTGGTCTGCTTTGGAGTGGAAGAAACCACAATGGGAAACCCACGTCCTATTTGCCGTATTGCCTGAAATCAACCCCACAAAAAGTAGATCTCAACAGTAAAGCAAAAGAAAAAAAAAAAAAGTAATGAATAGAAAAAGAAAAAAATACAAATTATTAAAATGGTGACTGGTGTCTTAACTCAAACCATTCAACTTAAACTTTTTTTTATTTTTTTTCAAAAATTTTTTTATCTTTTCTGAAAATTCAAAAAAATTTACTATTGAAACTTAAATTTCTCAACTTAAACTACTACACCAAACACCTTATAAGTTTTTAAAACTCCGTTTGGTTCATCAATTTGAGTTGAAAATTTTAAGTTCCAATAGTAATTTTTATTAACTTTACAGAAAAGTCAAAAAACTTTTTCAAAAAAGATAAAAAAATTTTTCAAAAAAAGATAAAAACTGAGATAAAAATTTTAGATTCAAGTTGACATACCAAACGAGTACTAAGCTTTTGATAAGTCAGTTAAAAATGAAAATCTTAAATTAAAATTAGTTGATTTTTAAAAAGTTAATTATAAATTATATTGATTTTTAAGAAAAAAATAAAAAATAAAATAAAATAAATACAGCTTAATTAAAGTTAAAGTTAAATACCAAAAGAAGGATACGATTATAAATTGAAACGTACATAAAGTTGAAGTTAAAGTTAAAAACTTATTGTGTGTTTCTCAACATAAAGATGGTTAAAATCAAATCAAATAAAAATGCATGTAAAGTTGAAGAAATATGATAAAAATATGATATAAGTGAAAATATTGATCCACAGATTGAATGATTTTTTTTATTCAACCGAAGAAATTCTCATATACAATAATTCAATTATAAACTTCCTATCAATGAATTTGATGAAGTTTCTGAAAGGCATTTTTTTTTAAATGGAGAAATTCTCAAGATAAAAATAGTTCAGAACTACACAATACTAAAAATAACAATATTTATTTATTTTGCCCTAGAACTCTCCAAAAATAATGGTAATAAAGTTTTTTTAAAAAAATCACGAAAACATAATTTAATCAAGGCCAACTTTTTAAGAAAAAAAATTGTAAAGCAGATTTTGTACAAATATTTTTTAGTGGAATTATAGTAAGTAGCATTTTTTATAAAAATAATTAAAGTAAATAGTAATGTTTTAAAATATTTGAAGTAAATAACAAATAAATAAATAATTTACAAGACATAAATAAATCATTTACCTTATTAATTTTTTATTTACTGCTATTTACTTTCAAATATTTTGAAAACATATTATTTATTTTAATTATTTTCTAAAAACTGCTATTTACTTATTTCTAAAAAGAAGTTAGATCAACTTAGAGTCATATTAAAACTAAAAAAAGCATGTAAATTTAACTAGATTTAAAAAATATCTAATGGTCCAGAATAATATATAATAATTCAAATAGAATATATAAAATGAAGCCAAGAAATATTGTGCAATACCATGAAAGCGTCTTCATCGGTTTTGTCATCACCAATATACATAGGGAAGACATCTTTGGAGGCACTGTCATACCCAAGAGTATCAAGCAAGTATTGAAGGGCTCGACCCTTGTCCCAATCTATGTTTGGACGAATCTCTATAACCTGTTTTTTTGCCAAAAAATAAAAAAATAAAAATAAAATATCAATGAATTGAGAAATTTCAGCTATTTTAATGAACTTTTTCCATACCATTTTCCCTTCTGAAATCCTGAATTTCTTGTGAGCTTCCATCATGTTCTTCACTATCTTTTTCAGCTTGTCAACATCCTGCATAAATTTTTTTAAAATTGATAATTTCATACTAGCATTTGAATAATCCTATGGCATTTTCTCGAGAAGAATCTTTGGAAAATTTCTACCGGGTAAAATCACATCAAAAAGTAATCAAAATTAACATATTCCCTTATATATTTATGACGCGTTTGGAAAATAAGTTTAACTCAAACTAAATTGTACTTTTTCATCTCAATTTTTATCTTTTTCTAAAAAGTCAACAAAAATTCTAACTAATTTTTAAAAAGTCAACCAACTCAAACTTAAAAATTTCAACTCAAACTCTTTTACCAAACGCACCATTAATGAATCAAAATTATAAGTTTTTCAGACATACACGACAATAATTTAAAAGCAAGCCCTATTGTATGGTATTTTTTTCTTATCCTGACATAGAATTCTCACAATTAGCTGACCTCTTCATTTGCTACTTTCCGATAATGGACAGAGACACAGGACTTGTTGTCTTCAACGATGCAACCTTTTATGTCTTTCGTTTTCTCTCTTAGATCTTTGATTATCTGGGAAGAAAAAAAAAAAAAAAAACACACATGATAACACAGATTTATTTATTTATTTTAAAGAAGTGATTTTAAGCTACAATGTCAACTTTATAAGTTCACAAATGATCTACCTGTTGAATTGTTGGGAAGAACTCTTGTGCAGGAAGAAAGTGCACAACCTCATTTCCCTTCCCAAAAAAAAAAAAAATGCAAAATAGAAAAAGAAAAATGAGAAAAACTTTCTGTTTGGCTAGAACAATATTAGAAGTTATAAAGTAGCATTTAAAGAAAACACACATTTTCATCAGTGGTCCTAACTTGATGCTCGTGATAACTGTACTTTGAAGAGCCCGATGGGGTCGAAATGTCCATCCCATGACTTCCGGCATAGTGGACATTCTTCAATTGCACAAATTTAAAGACCTATTTGAAAAAAAAAAAAAAAAAAAAAAAAAAAAGACGGGTTGTAAACTGGACACCTTTTTTATTTTGTCGCCGACATTAGGTATGTCGAAATCGACGATTAAATTACCTTATCTCGGCGCCTTCCAGACACGACTGCTGTTGGGAAAGCAAGAGCAACTTCTCCAAGTGCAGACCGCATCTGAAGTATTCATTATAAATAAATTAGTTCCAAAGCAACTCCATTATGCTTAAAAAAATGCTTAATTATAAAAAAATTTTAAAATGAAGGGGCAAAAAGGGGAATTGAATAAATTACCTCGTCAGTCATGAAGGCCTGATCAGGTTCCTCTACAATCTGGGAGAGAGTTCCATCATAGTCCAAAAACACCACCACATCCTTCCCCTCAGCCTTCTTCATCATCTCCTCGAAATCGTCCAGCGCCGACGGATGCTTCGCCTGCGATCCACCACCAATACATATATATATATATATATATCAAGATCACAAACACAAGAAACAAAAAAAACACACACAAATGTATATATGTTCATAGATATATGTGTATATATGATATATATATATATAGTGAAGAATTACCAGCCAAGAAGTGTAGGAATTCTCATCAAATGTTTCTTTCCTGATGGATTCATTGTCCTGCTGAAACCCCATTTTTTTGGTTTGCTCAAGTCCAGACAAGCCTGTAGTTTGGTACATACATACATACACACACGTATATAAAACAAAAGTAGGGTTGTGAAGAAGAAGGATTATTGATATAATGATGTGAAATCCGAAAAGTCCTACGATGGTGCTACAAGTGATGAGTTCCAACGTTGGCTGATCATGGAAGTCTTGAGCCAACAAAATGGTACTGAAAGACAGTTAAAAGAAGTTGACGGTTGACAGAGAATAGTACAAAAAGAGACATTTACCACTGCTACTACTATACTACCACCTCCACTAGGCCTTCTAAAAAAATATATATATATATATAATTATATATATTTATATAGGCCCTTCAGAAACCAGATTCCAACGTTGGTAAGTCTTCCTTTGTTCACGAAAAGCAAAAAAAAGTACCTACACGATATCCTTATCCCTTCCCACAAAGATCTCATCTTAAAACTCGTCACTTCATGATTTATATGTTGATTGATTAGTCCCTTTGTTGTTGTCCTTGCAGCCAAAAAAAAAAAAGTGTTTTACACTATCACAATTTAAAAAAAAAATTAATCTATCAGAATTTAACACGTCATAATAGAGTTAAAATCTCGTCATGACCAACATGCTCAAGTCATAAACAAAACAAATGTACGTGTACAAGCACTTTAATTTCAAATTTAAAATTTTCATCTCAGTTTTAGACTCCATTTGATTTATTAGTTTGAGTTGAAAATTTTAAATTTTAATAATAATTTTTGTTGACTTTTCAGAAAAGACAAAAACTTTTTTAAAAAAGATAATTTTTTCAGAAAAAGACAAATACTGAGATGAAAAGTTTGAGTTGAAATGGTGAACCTAACATTCCCTTAATCTTTTTTTTTTTTTTAAGTTTTTCTCTTTTTTTGAAAAAATTTTTATCTTTTTCTAAAAAAATTTTTGTCTTTTCTGAAAAGTCAACAAAAATTTTCAACTCAAAGTTAAAATTTTTAACTCAAACTCATTCACCAAACAGACCCTAGATATATATATTACTAGTTATGCCTGATTTTCAAAGGACTGCATAACTGAGATTGGTTCAGATAAACTTGGTCAAGCATTATACTACTTGTATTAAAATGCTACAGATTTTGCTTTCAGTCATTATTCATCATAAAAAGGAAGAAATGATTCACAATTTAAGAGACAAGAGAAAATTCGATAATTAATTGTCTTGAAGAAAAAAAAAAAGAAAAGAAAAGAAAAGAAGAGACCTTTAAAGGCAATTTTATTTTAATGTGATAAGTTAGTAGTTATTATATTTCTATGACAAAGTGCAAAATAGTAATTAAATGGAATACTACTATGTAAACTTGTCAATTTGTGAATAAGGTTGTATCTTAGAGAGCATAGAAAAATTAGGTTTCCCATTTTACACAAGGGCACATTAACAACGTTGTATGGCAGAGAACGAAAGGATCAGGTGAATACTTGATACTTAAAGATACGCAAGTAGCCGTTGCACGTCAAAATGAGGAAAAAAAAGAAAAAAGTGGGTCCTACTTCACGTGACAACGATCGACAACCATCGCCAACGGTCAAGGTTTTTTTTTTTTTAGTTTTCATAACCTAAAAGAAACTAAAGCTTTTTTTGGTTCAACCACTCAAACCATTCAACTCAAACTTTTTTTGTCTATTTCCCAAAAAGTTTTTGTCTTTTCTGAAAATTCAAAAAAATTTACTATTGAAATTTAAAAATCCCAACTCAAACTACTCCACCAAACGGACTATAAAGTAATAATTCTACAAGTCTTATTAACACTCAAATATGAAACATGTATACTATTTCCTTGATGCCTATAAATGCTCATAATTAAGATTGCACGAATGGCTGCTCTTGTTTTTCAGTTTGTTTGTCAAGATGGGGACAAAAGGAAAGTCATAGAAATAGGGCATTTTTTTTAAATTAGGGACAGGGAAGAGGGGAAAAAGGAGCTAAACCAGCCAAAGATCCCTGGGTTCTGATTGTACTAAGATTGGTGATCGCACCGTAACACCCACATTGCTATTAAATATTGCTTTAAAAAAATATTAAATTAGTCCCCATTGAGACACATCAAAACTTATGCTACATTCCTTGGGGGGAGGTGGGGGGCCAAAAAAAACAAAGAGAAAATACCTTGTTTTAGGGTAAATAAAAATAAGGGTATTACACTTTTCTCCGAAATAAAAAAGGAATCATTGATGTTATATTGTTCCTCTTTTGTTTCGTCTAAAACAAAAATTCATTGATTCACATTAATAGAATAGAAAAAAACCTTATTCAATTTTACATAAAGAATGAGCTCACATAAAATAAATTAAAAACTCAAAACAATAGACTAAAACATATGTTTGGTTTTCTATCTTTATCTCCAGTTCAAAATCCCAATTCAACTTTTGTCATTTTCTTAAAAGTCAAAAAATATTTTTAATTAGTTTTTAAAAGATAAACTAATTTTAAACTAAAAATTTTAACTTCAACCAGCAAACCAAAAGAGGCCAAAACAACAAGTCGATAGCTGAGTTTAGAGCGACACTTTTGTGAAAGTTACAAAAATGCCCCTAATGAGCCGATGAGCCAAAGGGAGATGAAATTTTAAGATGGGCAATAGGGTAATTGTAAAGGGATTGGTGATCTCCGATAAGTTATGTGGTTAGATACCACGAGACGTCAACCAATTTGACTATGCCATTGACCGGCATAAACTCGCCCCCGAAAGTGCTAGAATGCGCCGGCGAGTAAAGGCGCTTTTAGCCACGTGAACCGTATTAAAACACAGTAACCGCGCACGTTAGAAAAACCCAGGAGAGTACCCAATCGTAGGAATCTCTCTCTCTCTCCCTCTCCCTCTCTCTCCCCGATGACATTGAATTCACGAAACAAAAAATGGAAAAATAATAATAATAATAACAACAACAATAATAAAAATAATAATAAATAACAAACAGGAAAAACACAGACAGAACAAATAAATAGAATTAAATATTAAAAAAACAAAAAGGGAATGATATTGAATTTATAAATCAGCTCCACACGTATCAAAATAAGTCTGAATTCTGCATCAAAATCGAGTCCTTTTTTTCCCAGAAAGAAGAAGAAAACCAGAACCCATGTTATATAAAATGTTTTTTTTTTTCCAACTATTTTCGAATCAAAGGAAAGTAAAATCTCACGTATAAATGTTAACAGAACAAAAAAAAAAAAAAAAAGAAAGTTAAAAAACACGCATGCATGTTTAGATATAAAATGTATATATATGTGTGTTCTATACAAATGTGAATGCATTTCCTATCAATCTATATCTATAAAAATGTGTATGTATATATATTTCTACAAAACGAGAGATGGGAAAACATTGTAAGGAAGAAACAGGAGAGAGAGAGAGAGAGAGAGAGAGATTCGTACCTTTGATGACAATTGAAAGAAGAAAAAGAGCTTGAAGATCTGAAAAGGAGAGAGATGTGTGGGAGGGAGAGAGAGAGAGAGAGAGAGGGATACAAATGGAGGGGTTATTTATAGGAGAACTTTTCCATAGACAACATATAAGGCAACCTCGCTATGGTCACGGGATGCATGCGTTATATCTTACAAAAATTTGAGCCCCCTAAAATAAATAATTTCTTAATGACCATATTAGCCTTGCCAAGGAAAAGGTTTGCTTCAAAGAGAACTAATCAGTTGAGTTTGAAAATTTTAAAGTTTGAGTTGAAAATTTTTATTTATTTTTCAAAAAAGACAAAAACTTTTTCAGAAAAAGATAAAAATTGATATAAAAAAGTACATTTTAATTTGAGATAGAACAAATCACCAAATAAAGCCTTAATTCTAATAATCAGATAATAATAATTATTATTATAATTATTAAAAAAAAATGATCGACAGTTGGTTTTAGGGCTTGTATGAATCATTAGGTTGACTTGAGAAACTAGACATTATAGTTTGTTCAAATGAAGAGGAGTGAAAATGATTGGAGTTGTAAAAAAATAAATAAAAAATAAAAAAGAATATCAATTATGAAACCGTCAGAGTAAAGACGTCATAAAATGACAAACTATCTTATGGGCAATTTACTAAAATGCTCCGTGATTAAATATTCAGAAAGAGTATGAAAAACTATCTTATGGGCAATTTACTAAAATGCTCCGTGATTAAATATTCAGAAAGAGTATGAAAAACTATCTTATGGACAATTTTGATTTGCTAGATTTTCATGAAGTTTTGTTCAATTAATTATCATATTCTTGAAAGAAACAAATCAGTATGATTTGGTTTGAAATAAATGTTGATTATATTTTTTTCATGCCCACTACAGAATTTTTTAAATTATAAATAACTACTATAATCCCCCCAAAAGATTATATTATTAAGGGGATGTTTGATAACCGTTTCGTTTTAAACTAAACTGTACTTTTTTCATCATGATTTTTGTCTTTTTTCCAAAAAGTTTTTGTCTTTTTCCCAAAAAGTTTTTTGTCTTTTCTGAAAATTCAAAAAAATTTACTATTACAACTAAAATATTTCAACTCAAACTAACCCACCAAACACCTTCTAAATATATCAATAACTATTAGAAGAAAAGGGTAGTAAAGGGATTGAAGAAAATATGACAAGTCTGCAGATTGCCATCATGAGAACAATTGGCGCAAATCATAGATTTATTTATTTTCTTCGTTGAAACCGCAAATACTTTTTTTTTTTTTTCTCTTTTGGTAGTAGTTGAAAACGCGAACAATGATTTTGACCACGTTTTTCTTTCCTTTGTTTTTTTTTTTGGACTAGAAAAAGGATCTAATGAAGGTCTCATGATTTTTTGTCTTTTAAGTTCACGCAGACAGAAATACTATTCTAAATTAGCAGGGGATTCGAACCACTTCGATACCTTTCAAAACCTCCCTCCCTTTTCCCACCATTTGGATTTCCTTGTGTCTCGAGATTTTTCTTTTAATACTATAATGATTGAAAAATATATAATTTTCAATTAGAGAAGGGTTTTTGGAAGCTCTTTTGTCCATTAAACAAATTCAAATTAATACATACAATCCCTTGCAAACACGGCTACTTGGCAACAAATTTATCCCACAATCCCAATGAACTAAAAATCACTTATTTCCTTTTATATATATATACGAAAAAAAAAAAAAAAAACCAAAGATATCTGTGTTTGTATTAAAACGTAAGGTATTTCTCGACTGTATTAAAATTATTACTTGAGATGGTCGAAAAAAAACAAAATTTTTTTTAAAGGAAAAAAAAAATTTTAATAAACAAACAATTTTATTGTGGAAAAAAGAAGAAAGAAGCATGTACATGAGAGCAACCAAAGAGAAGAGAGGGCAATTTAATTTTAGACTTCGTTTGGTTCACTATTCTATTTTAAACTAAAATGTAATTTTTTATATCAATTTTTATCTTTTTCTAAAAAAGTTTTTGTCTTTTCTGAAAAGTCAACAAAAATTTTCAACTTAAACTTAAAATTTTCAATTCAAACTTAAAATTTTCAAACTCAACTAATGAACCAAACGAAACCTTAGTGGCCGTTCGGTTCGTTGGTTTGGACTCAATATTTTGAGTTCAAACCGAACTCAAACTGTTTGGAACACAAGTTCAGTCCCAACCCATAATTGGACCGTTGCACAGTAAACCAAACTCGGTTTACTGTGCGCCCAGCCCTCCTTCCCTCTTGCGCCATAGAAGTAGGTCGTTAGGGTCTCGAGAGCAACCACCGGAACGGAGATGGTCATTGGGGTCCCGCCAGAGACGAACCCTTCGTCGGAGAGCCATCGACGGCCCTCGATCACCGTGTCATTGGTGAAGTCTGAGGTTGGAGCCGAACTCGCCCTCTGCTCCGATGACGGCATCGATGGCCATGGCTATGAGCGAGGTAAGAGCCGGTGGCAGCTGCGGCGGCGGGTGGGTTTGAAATGGTGGTGTAGAGAGAGAAAGAAAGGAGAGAGAGAGTTGAAAGGGTCTGAGGTTGAGGGGTCGAGAGAGAGAGAGAGAGAACACATGCCATCTCCGTCGCCGTTCGAGGTTGCTCCGGCACCGTCCACACTACACCACACGTGTCCCCCATGCTAACCTTCTCTTCCTCGCGGTCTCTCCAGTGCCACTGCGACTTCTCCTCCCCATAGCCACTGCAACTCGCCAGCGAATCAGATCTGTCAATTCACACTGATCAGATATGAAGAAGAAAGCTGGTGAGTCCGGATCTGAGGCTTGGAAGGCGATGGGAGCTCGGGTGGCGATGGGTGCTCGACTGCTTGTGGCCGGAGGGGGGGGGCTCGATGGCTTGGGTGGATGGCTCGATGGCTTGTTTACCACCTGCAAGTCTGAGCCAGCGCTCCCCCCCAAGCTCGCCGACGTCGACCACTTCGCGAGCGGCGCCACGGTTGGTAGCACAAATCCAACGATGCTGATTTTCAGATTTGAAGCAGATCGGTCGCTGCGATGGTGAAGAGGAGGTTGGGGTGTACGAGAGAGAGAGAGAGACAGAGAGAGACAGAGAGGCAATTAATTTGAGAGACAGATGAAATGTGAGAGAGAGAAAGCAAAGAGAGAGAGAGAAGAGAATTTAACATCATTATTAATATTATTATTATCATTTATCTCAATTTGGTATCTCGTATTGTCAATTTATTCGTTATCGTCTATTGGATAGTACTCTATTGATGCGGTAAAAATTCTTATCACATTATAAAATCCTTATCATGTGAAAGCAAGCTCAGTTTTATTTAGTTGGGTCAGATTAATTAGTTTTTATCAATTTTTATTGACTAACTATGTACTTTTTGTTAGTGTATTTTATTATTATGTAAGAAATTTTATAAAAAATTTTGATGTATGTTGTTAGTGTGCGTTATTAATTGAATTTATTTTAATTTTTCCATTTTCTTGATCTGAAACCGACAATGGAACGTTAAATTTGAATTAAAAATTTTAACTCAAATTTTTAACATCCAAACAGGACCTAACACTTTTTAAACTTTTCAACTTAAACTTTTTTACCAAACACTCAACTCAAGTTAAATTTTTCAACTTAAACTTTTTACCAAACACTCAACTCAAACTTTCAACTTAACTTATTTTAAACTGAACCTAAAATTTCCAACTCAAACTGGTGAACCAAACGGACCCTTAGTCATAAAACAAATTAGCAAGGGTATCATGAGATTCAACAGTAAGGTCTTTTTTTTTTTTTTTTTCCCTTCTCTTTAATTGTTTTCGGCTATAGCTATGAAAGTCCTTTAATTAAAAGAAAAAAAAATAATCTAAAAAAAAAAAAAGAAAAACTAAAGTAAATTGAAAAGTTCATCAATCGCCGTGGAAGCCGACTTAAGTTGGTCAGTGCACGTACAACTTGATACTGTGGTCCCCTTCGCAGGGAAGCAGGCCCACATTTTCCAGTTGCTAGACATTTTTTTTTTTCTAGTTCGTTTTCAATTTCTGTTTTTTCAGTTTTTGGTCAAATACATCAGTGGCAGTCACAACCCCACTAAAGAACAAAAGAAAAATACATTGAACTGCAAACATTAAAGATAATCAAAAAGAAAAAAAAATGATAGAAATTATATTGCTTTTATTCTTGAAAGTGACGGTTTAAAAAGAGAGGCCAGAACTAATGGAACCAAATATAAATAAATATGTTTATGGTTTGAAAGATCATCTTTAGAATGATCCGATGAATCTTACTAATTTTAATACTTTATTGCTGTTTTTTTTTTAATTAATTTTTTTTGGCTGATATGCTTTATTTCATTGGAAGTTTGCTAGTCACTTATAATGCTTTTTTGCTCTGTTTGGTTAGAGGGATACAGAAGAGGAAGACGCTGAAAAAATGCGTAGGACGAGGAATGTGAATGGTGGAGAAGATTAGAAAAATCCGTTACATCAGTTGGTAAGAGTAAGCGAGAGTTATCTTGATTGATGATATTTATTTATGTAATTACAATATTATCTTCAGAAAAATTTGTTAATGAATTTTTTAGAAGGTAAAATAGTCTTTTAAAATAAGGTAATTTAATGTTTTGAAATCTTTGACTAATGTAAGGATTCTATTTGGTGAGTTTGGAAACTTCATCTTTTCATCTCTCCTCTCATTCTAGACTCTTCCCCTACCCATCTCTCCAAGCAAATACACTATTAAAGATATTTTTTGCATCTAATTTCGAATTAACATTACTTTTCAAAGAATAAATATTAGAATTAGCATTGGGTATCTCATTAGAAAACAAAATGTTGAAAGAAAAAGTATTTTCCACTCTTGATTTTGGTAAGTCTTGACAAAATTGATAAAATGGAATTTTGACTCTTATAATTCGTAATTGGAGGGAATTTACCTTCATTAATTTATTCTATTAGCAAGATGAAATGAACCTAATATAAAATTCATACATAATAAGAGAAGGAAGAAGTGAAAGAACCGAAAGGCGTGTCACAAGTAAAATGATAACTAAAGGTCTTTATGTATAAACAACATCTCATGTCTGGCAATCGTATGTTCTATTACATATAACATCAAGATTAAATATTTTGTAACATTAATTTATAATCGTGTAACATTTTATGTTCCAAAATGTTACATGTTACACGAGTTTAAAAAAAAAAAAAAAAGGATTACATATGTCGTATCTTTATAGCTGTCGGACAGAAGACTCAATCATATATATGTATGTAGACACGCTACGCACATAGATAAAAGCTTTTGGTAATTCCTTCAATGAAAAGGACGTTTTGAAGAGTAGACTTAATTTGTTCAATGGGAATTTCCCTGGTTTTTTTTTTTTTTTGAATTTTTCTCTGGAGTTGATTGATTTCCTCGTAATGAGTAATCAACGTGAATCTCATTATTGATATGGTTGACTAGTTACATGTATAATTTATAATTATTTCACATCTAAGTTTATTATAAGATGTAAAGCTTAAAAGTCGAACCCTGTATTCTAAGTCTAACCCAAAAAAATAAAAAATAAAAAAATCAGGTGATTAATTGTAGATTTCATGGCAGTAAATTGGTCCATGCATGAATGGTAAGAGAAATCTACGACTTTATATCTTTCTCCTTCCGATCTTTCTTTATTTTGAGAGAGAGAAGAAAAAATAAATAAATAAAGACGACGATAATAACACATACAATTTTTAACATCTCCATCTTGAAAAACCATGGAATTCCTCTATGGGAGCTCCATCAAAATGGACATAAATCTGTCGACTTTTTTTTTTTTTTTTTTTCCGAGCTACCAAACACAACACCTGTTGCAGGTGGACCGACCGACAATAATTTAAATGTAAGTGTCAAAGTGGCGAATTAGATCTTCTCCAAACTCAACTTATTAAATAAAATTTATCAAATAAACTATGATTGTGAAAATTTTGTGCCTATACTTTTAAACAACAAAACCTTAACCGTTCATTTTAGTGCTCTCAACACTTGATCTTTCCATATCCTTACTTAATATAAATAACCCAAAAAAAAGGCACTTCAACAATCATATCACAACTGATTCCGCTTAAGGGCTTCTTTTTCATTTGAACATGCACTTTTCTTTTTCATAATTGATTAATCAATTGATTGAAAAAAAAAAAAACAAAAAAAAAAACAAGCAAACAAAACAAAAAAATTGTTATGAACCTATTAGCACGCAGCACTAGCGAGTTAGGGTAGGTACATCGATGAGAAACATTTTCTTCTTCTCCTTTTAGGATACATTATTAGGTTCGGTATTTTATATCAATATTTTAGGCCTCATTTCTACTAATTAATGGATTGTACCACATTATAGGTATAATAATAAAATAATAATTGAACACATTTTTCAAGAATAGTAAGAAGTATAATCAAATCCTTAATCCTTCACATTATATTGATAAGTTACAAAAATTAGACTGGGTGATTTTTTTTTTAATCATAATTTAATAAAATGGCTCAACTTCTTTTAATTTAGAAAAATGGTTATTTGTCATTTTTCATATTTTATCAATCATTAATTAACTAATGGTCAATTAATGATTGACTATGAAAATTGATGATTGATAATGAAATTATTTACATTAAAGTTAATCAGTAATTTACCGTAAATCAATCACTGTTTGATTATTATGTAGTCAATTATTGATTGATCATTTGAGAAAATTGATTAACTATTTTTAAAAAAATGACATTTTAATTAATTTTTAAAAACTTCGATCATTTATTAAAAAAAACTTCTTAAAAATAGACTATTTAGCTATAAATTCCTTACAAGATTTCTGAAATGACACAAGAAATAAAAGTGTGAGATAATACCAATAATGCTTTTTTGTTCAACAAAAAACCAAAAGCATTCAAAATATTTTATATTATGAGATCTTCGTAAGATTGGGAGCATAAACAAGTTAAAAAGGTACACATAAATAGGCTCTATTTTTTTTTTTTTTTTTTTTTTTAAGGTGGTTTGTGGCATTAGTGGGCACATGATGGGTCATAAGTGGACAGAACCCACATTCCTTTGGCAACTTTTGTACATAATTTAATAAAAAGTAAAGAAAAGGATAAAGTAAATATAATGTCCAACTCCATTAGTTATTAACTAAAAAAAAGTATAAAGACAAAGGAATGTATTAACCAGTTTAATTATAAACTCTTTTGGCTTATGTTCAACGTCGAATCTTCGTTATCGCACCTTCACAATTTCAATGATTTTATAACAAAGCGAAACTATTACCGCGTGTAGTAAGAAATATTCATTGACTTCCTTCTTTAATTCTGTACCCCGTTCCCTGTTTTAAAATTCTTCCCCTCTAATACCACTTTAAAGAGCTAATACTTTATTTGGTAACAAAGTTTAACTTCAACTAAACTGCATACTTTTTCATCTCAAGTTTTGTTTTTTTCTGAAAAGTCAATAAAGTTTATAACTATTTTTTAAAAAGTCAACTCAACTCAAACTTAGGAGGTGTTTGGTGAATGAGTTGAGTTTGAAAATTTTAAGTTTTAATAGTAATTTTTGTTGACTTTTTAGAAAAGACGAAAAAAATGTTCATAAAAGACAACAAACTTTTTAAGAAAAAGATAAAAAAAAGTACAGTTTAACTCAAGTTAAACTTGCCAATCAAATCAGGCTCTTAAAAATTTCATCTCAGCTCAAACTTAACTCATTCACTAAACTGATCCTAAGAGTGAATTAGAATTACACAAATCTTTATTCCCTTCACCTCCTAGTCTTATAACATGTTTATATGTATATATACACACATATGTAAAGAGAGCGAAAGGGCTAAATAGCTGCTTTTTTTTTTTTTTTTATAACTTAAAAAGAGTGAGAGAAAATTGTGAAAACAACCACTTAAATAAATATATTTTTACGTTTTTATCCTCCCTTAATGCTTATTTGGATTTTTATTCTCCTTACTTATCTAATTGGAAGTAAAATAAATTTGAATTGTTTTTTTATTTTTTTATTTTTTTGGGTAAAACAATAAACTGAAATTGTTATAACTTGTACAATAGTTCATAGTTATGCTTTTTCATGCAAATCACCCTATAATAGGATTTAAATAATAAATAACATATATTTTTACAAAACTAGTTATTTACAGAGAAGTATAAGTTATTTATCTAGTAAATATATTTACTTTGAATATTTTAAAATCCGCTATTAATTATTTGACTCTAAAAGTTCTTAAAAAAAAGGTGTTATAATTCTGTTCTCTCTCTCTTTCTTTTTTAGATAATTTTAGTAAATAAAAATTTTACAAAAAAAAAATGATGGGGACACCAATTTTAATTCCCAACTTTTAAATACTTATTTATCTGGTATATGAGCTATCGTTCTTTTATTAGTAAGCATATAAAATATTAGCATATTAATCGATTACATTTACCAATAAACACAAATAATGAATTAGTACTCAAAAAGTTCGATTAGAATTTGTGTCATTTGTATTACTCTTTTACAAATATAATTGAAATAAATAGCCGATTCTTAAAATGTTTGCATTAAATAGCATATTTATCAAGTAAATGAAAATTTTATTAGGTAAATGATTCATTTCACTGTACTAGTCAATTTAGCGTAGTCAATGAATTGTTTACATGGTAAATGAATAAAAAAAAAAAAAAAAAAAAAAGGTATTTTAACCCAGGGACTTGGGCCAATTGGCCCATTCCATTCTGGCAGGAGGTGGGAGAAATGAACTTGTTGGCAAGTCTCTCTTTCTGGACGCGACTGGAAAGGAAGTAGTCTCTGCTGGACCCAGATTTTGGCCCAAACATAGAATGTCCATCAATTTGGCCCATTTAATCATTTTCGACTGGTTCAATCAAAGTATGGCCCAAAACCAGAACAGGGTGAGTGTGTGGATTACCGGATGCCGGCGGGATGATCGGACGCCGGTGTCGTGAGAACATCCGTAGAGCCGAAGCGGTGTGGGTCAAGGAGAAGAGTGAGAGAAAGAAGAGGGAGAGAGAGAAAAAAAAAACCCTCATTTCATTAATGAACGTAACGTCCATCACCAATATTGATCTATTAGTGATGGACTTCGGTCCATCAGTATATGTTAAAAGAGAAAATTACTTAAATAACCACTTTTTTTTATTTATTAATCAATAAGACACAAATTTTTTACTTTTAACCAACGTAACATATAAATTTTAGTTAATTTTAGTTTAATTTTAAGTCATATTGATCTAGTGTTAATTTTTTATGTTATACTGGTATAGTAGTTTCTAAATTTTTGTCATTCGGGTACTTTTCTCTGTTAAACCACGAAAAAGCAATTGCGATTTTTTAAAAGAAATAATAAAAGACACACGTAGACTGTTTGATGTACGTTTTGGACATCCAATGAAAAGGCTCAAAGGCTAGAGAAATTGCTTAGGAATAGTGTTTGTCACCAATATAAAGTGGCTTGACCAGTATTTTCACTGGTGAAAGCACACGCGAGGTGTGACACTTCAACCAAAATTCATTATTGGAATTACAAAAAAATTAGATGTAGTCATGTAAATATACATTTATATATATATATATGTTAACATATATGATATAAATATGGACAATTTATGCACGCCAAAGGTAATATATACGATTACTCCACACGGTGGAGACCGGAGAGTATAGACAAAAATGTGAATAGGAAGGGTGGTGAAGATGAAATGGAAGTGGTCCTTCCAAGTCCCAATAATTTCCCTAATAAGTTCAAACTCAAATTTGGCTCCTCAAATGGGTACAAACTCATTCATTGGCCTATCAAGTCCTTCCTTTCTCCATTTTTTGCAATTACTTTGGATTCTTCTTTAGTGGCATCTATGAATACATATGTACTTTTTTTTTTTTTTTTTAACTGGTTATCCTTCCGACATAACGTATAAAAATAAGAAATATAACATGATATATACATATATAAAATAGCATTGATATTATTGAAATGGTGTAATATCAAGAAATTTTATTCGAAATTGTTGTCACACTATTCTAATTTAGTGTTGTTGACATTAGAAGGGTGTAACACCGAGAAGTTAAGTTATCTCAAACCAATTTTTATATCCTTTAAATGTTAGTATCATGTTGAATAAATGTCATGTTATGCTTCTCACTTCAATATGTTATGTTGAAATGATGGTTTGGGAGGACCGTAAAAATATATATTTATCAGTAGTTTTTCTGAATAAACAAGGAGAGGAGAGGAGAGATGTGGATGGAGTAGTTTTGTTATGGCTACAAATGAATGACTTCAAAGCACTAAATAGATCTTGGAATTAATTTCACTTGTGATGCTTGACTTTATTACCACGTTTATATATGTGAGTGGGGATTAAATGGCTTATTTATTACATTCATGGAAGTCGAAGTAAAACACAAAAACATTACTTCAAGTAGGTAAAATCTAAAGCTACTCAAGATGAAAAGGAAAAGCATTCTTGAGGGTTTTGAGGATTTTATTTGTATCTATTCAAGTCTATATAGCATGTTCAAAACTTCAATATTCCAATGTCATCCCATTGATAAGAACTATTCCGAACTTCCCTCTAAGTCGACACTTTTACCACTAAATATACCCGCTATAATTTTGTTATTATATGTAAATCGAGTTTTTGATGAACAGAAAACTCGATCGTTTTAAAAGATAAGACCAAAAAAGAATTAAGCAAATTAGAAGTTAAAAGAGGAATGATTAGTTAAAATCGTTAATTATTTCTTCAAAGAAAAATACCGAAAGGGATGATTTGTGATCGTAGAGGCATGATTTTGCAGCCATGATATCGAAAGAACACACCAAATACACTTCTGTGGTGCAAAATTGGTAAGTGAATAATGGAGTTTTAATTAGTTGGTCGGCCATATCTTCATCAAATTGGAAA
This sequence comes from Ficus microcarpa, assembly GCA_025413485.1. NCBI lineage: Eukaryota > Viridiplantae > Streptophyta > Magnoliopsida > Rosales > Moraceae > Ficus > Ficus microcarpa. The sequence continues at coordinate 10,804,239 of CM046383.1, read as the reverse complement.
AAAAAAAAAAAAAATTAATAATAATGTTTGTGATTTGCAACTTTAAGGTCTGTTATTTTTTGATGAGATGATGGTGACCTTAAGAAAAGATAAGCCATCAGAATTATTTTATTGTCGACGAGATTGAAGTCAAAGTACCAAAAACCATCGTTCCAACTCATATTTTTGTCCAGACCGACAACACAATCCATCTTGAAGAGCATTGCAAACAGCAAAATCCTTTTCATGGACCCAAAACTCAAACTCAAAAAAGGACCTAAGTTTCTTTTGGGCTTCATGTGTTTTTTTATTTTTTTCATCTCAAATTTGAACTTACCAAATCTATAGATAAGATACTTATTTAAATTATTAACAAGTAGCTAAGGGGACGTTTGGTTCACCATTTCAATTTAAACTTTTCATCTCAGTTTTTGTCTTTTTCTAAAAAAGTTTTTTGTCTTTTCTGAAAAGTCAACAAAAATTACTATTAAAACTTAAAATTTTCAACTCAAACTGGTTAACCAAACGGAGCTAAAAATCCATTACGTTTAACCCCAAAAATATGTCATGTTTTATCCTATGTTTTCAAAAATGTCAAAATTAGCCTCTGAGTTTCTAATTTCACGATAAAAATCTCCATTCTGATAGAATTTGATTTGTACATTTCAACAACCTCAACGTACCTTATTTTTGATCAATTTTGTCAATCTCGTGGTAACATTTTTTCTTCTCAAAACTTTTAATTTGGCCACATTTTTTCAAAAAGGAGGTTTTATTCCTGAAAACGCAAGTTAAAATGCAACTTTTGATTAAAAAAAAAAAAAAAAGGGAATGTTTAGACATTTATCCTTTTAAATTAAGTGATAAATTTCAAATTTGACCCTCGAGGTAGAGAGGTTGTCTAAGTTTTCCACCTAGAACTAAAAAGGGCACAGCCACGACTATACTCAAGCTTATATCTTAAGTTGCAATTTCGATACAGTCATTATTGAAACGATGATGATTTCAATCATCGTATGAGTCGCATGACTAGTTGGTTAAGGGCAAAATAGTAAAGTAACAAAATAGTCTTTAAAATTGTAAAATAAAAAATTATCAAACTCCTCCTCTTGCTAACCCTTTGTCCCACTTACTCCTTTTTCTGACAACCCCCACATCGTTATAATGCTCCTATATTGTGTTTAACTAACTGATCACATGACTCAGAATGGATTAAAACCATTTAAAAAAATTGACGATTCGATTATGAAATAACAAGTTCAAAATGGAGTTTTATGTCATTTTGAATTAAAAGAGAGAAGACCCCTTATCTATTGAGGATCAGATTTAGAATTTATCCTCTAATTAAAGATATCTCATGTCACATGAACTTACACATTAAATTAGATACATCCATTCAAATCGACCAAACATTTATAACAAAAAGATACGGGCATCCTCAAGGAAAACAACGTTAATTAAATGAACAAAAGTCGAGCCAAATCCATGTGATATCAATAAAGACAGAGCCAACATAAAATGCAAAAATATATGATATATATTTACCATGTATATTGAGATATTTCAAAAATGATACTTTATATTTTGGATCTTACCACGTTTACACCTTCAGATTTCAAGTTATAGTCAATTATTACCTATTTATTGTCAATACTAAATTTCGACATAAAAAAGAACTAAACCCTTAAAAAAATAAGGAAGAAAAAAAAAACTCCAAATGTGAAAGATATTTAGAGCTTTTTCATAATTAATGCTTTATTTGGATCACACATTCAATTAAGATATAATAATAATGTTCATTTAGTTGCCCAAAATATTGTATTTTGATACACTTTTATTTTAATAGTACATTAACTTTTACCATTCATTCATTTTATTTTTCTATCCACCTTTACTAATCAGATTACAAACTTTTTTCCTTCTCTCAGTAATATTCAATAGAATGACTATTTAACTGTAAATAATCAAAACACACGTTCATTTTAATAAAATGATAAAAAGGGACATTCAAATACATATTAGAATATATTTATTCCATTGAAATATAATACCAAATACAATACGATATCTAAATGCACTGTAAATCAATAAAACACAAATATGAAATAAACCAACCAAGATTTTTTTTTTTTTTTTTGTTTTAATAACCTTAAGATGCATGGCATTAAAATGAAAACTATAAATATATTTAAAAAAAAAAACAATATCAAATGCTCATGAAATTTATTTATTTTTAAATGAAAAGAAAATGAAATATGAAAAAGATCAACATTGAGAAATATGCGGGCCCCAATGTCGTGTTCTGTAGCCGAAACGAGATCACGACGACGACGAAGACAACCTTAGCGGGAATTTTGAAAACCGTACCCATTGTTTTGCTTTTCTTTTTTCCTTTTTCTTTTTTTCTTATTTAATTTCAATAATGGAAAAAAAAAAATCAAAATCAGATAAACGGCCATAAAGCGGGCCACGCTCAGCCGCTATTTTATTGACACGCGTCAGACCAGAAACGAATGCGACTGGTCGTCTTTTCTTGACGTGACTGTCAGGAAATATTTTCATGGAAAATATTCAAAACATTATAATAATACACACACACACACAAATATATATACATATACGAGTTCTTTTAAGTTTTTTGAATGATTAGTTTGAGCTGAAATATTTTAATTATAATAATAAATTTTTTTAAATTTTTAGAAAAGTTAAAAATATTTTAAAAAAAAGATTTAAAAAAAAATAATTTAAGTTGAAATGATATGATGAGATAATCGGATCCTTAGCTCTCATTGGTTGATGTGTTGGGGAACAGAATATTGTCTACGTGTAGCTGACGCATTGGCTGATTCTTTCTTTCTTTCTTTTATTTCCTTTTCTTTTTTATTTTTTATTTTTTAAATGGTTGTTTTTTGTTTGTGTGTTTTTTCACCTATATTTAATTTATTAGCCTTTTTCGGATGTTAATGTCGCAAATTATATAGAAGATTGGCCTATCTCCATGATTAGGGGGTTCAATAAAAACAAGATTAAAAAGTAAGTGTCTTAAATTCTGTCACGTGTCAGTGCATGTCTGGCTCGTGACTGCTCACGAGACAAAGCTTACATAAGGGTAATACCTCATTTAATTAAACTACTTTTTCTTAATGAAATTAATCTACTTTAATCGATTATAACTTTCTCACTTTCTTTTTAATTAAAAAAAAAGGTCTATAATTTGACACCTTTATCATTTCAATTTTGATCCATAGATGCTTAACAAACTAGCACTCACTTTTATGGTACGTTAGTTTACCAATATCTTATAATATTTAAGCTAAGAAGAAATAGATTAAGGTCTTGTTTGAGGTTTTAACTCAAATTGTACTTTTTCATCTTAGTTTTTGTCTTTTTCTGAAAAAATTTTTGTCTTTTTTTAAAAAAGTTTTTGTTTTTTTCGAGAAGTTAACGAAAGTTTTCAACTCAAATTGTATTTTTTCAACTCAAACTCATTTATCAAACGGAATCTAATTTTAAATCTTTCTACGAATGTTTTTTTTTTTTTAAATAGTTTTAGTTGTCAAATTAACTTTGCAAGTGTGTAATTAATGAATGAGAGCAATTTTGGATTATACGTTGCAAATTTTTAACATTAATACTCATACATTAAACTGTCGAAAAGTTAATTCAACATTTTAAATTGTACTTTTTTATTGATAATAAAAAGAAGCAATTCCAATCATAAAAACTCTCCAAATGTAAGTGTGAAAAAATATCAACGCCACGTGAATAAAATTAGTGCCGTGTTGTATTCTTAATATTTCTTTTCACTTTCATTTTCATGAGACGATTTTATTTTATTTTTAAAATTTTTACGGTTAATGTAGCCACATTTGTCCACGCAATAGGTTGGATTTTGATTTTGTTGGTTTCTATCAAATATTCTTCCAATGACATACTTCTGATAAATACTTTTAAACTTCATGGTAAAAAAAAAAAAATATATATATATATATATATATACACACACACTATACCCCACATAAACATGTGATTGAATTTTGATAAACTAGTTTAGGATGTGAAAATAACTAGCCTCCAAAGGCTTCCTAAGCCACTAAAATATTCTTATTTCAACTTTTCTTTTAATTTTAACTTTGATGATTGTTGAAAGTGGTCCTCCGTAAATGAAGAATAATATCAAAAAGATCTTAGATCACAATGAAGTTCCTATCAAAAATTCACAATGAAGAAGAATCAGCATGATGGGCCTTGGGATTTTCATGGTTGGACTTGGACCACACCAATAGTGGGCCCCAATATCTAAGGGAAAATAATATTAAAAAATTAAATTATTTGTGTTGCAATAATTTTGCACCATACTGTGGAGGTCAGGAACACGAGTAAAACAACCAACAACTTGGATTGCATTTCAGTGTTTTCTTGTCAGTTTCTATTAATAGGTATCTTTTAATTAATAAAAGAGTAATAGATCTAAATAGTCCTAAACAACTGAAAAGTTGACGATTTAATATATATTTTTTTTTAATTTTAACTAAGACGATCTTAAACTCTCTAAATGGTAACAATCTAGTCTTTTTCTTTTAATTCCGTTAAGTGTCTAATGGAAAAGGTCGTGTAATCCATCATATGAATTAGATTAACCATTAAAAAATGAAAATACCCTTATTTAAAAAAAATAATTCCCAAAATACATATAAAATAAAAATAAAGAGGGGAGAGAGAGAGCTGACTAAAACCAACCCCCCCTCGAGCTCCGTGTCGTCCGTTCGTCACACCCCAACGAAGATGGAATGAACTTGCACCCCCCACGCCGAGCTCTAGCCCCCCTTTCCCCCGAGATATGGGCGTTAGCAAGCCCAGCCCTCCCTCGGCCCATGCCTCCACCGATGAGCTTAAAGGCTCATTCGCCACCTCCGCTGGCAAGCTCGAATCACTCCCCCGTGAAAAACCTAGATCTGGGCTAGCCCCCTCCCACACATCCAGTGTAGTTCTCACCTAGTCCAGCCCCCCCTCCCTTATGTTGGCGCTGAGTCCCCCCCCTCCCCCACACACACACACCCACAAAATCTAGGCTTTTACCCCCTCCCCGTCATTCTCGTCGAGTCAACCCCCCCTCCCTCCACCCTTCACCCACACAAACTACAGATCTAGGCTCTCAACCACCTTCTCTGCCATTCTCATCAAGTCCGCCCCACCCACCCACACACACTACAGATCTAGGCTCTCACCCGCCTTCTCTGCCGTTCTCATCAAGTTCCCCCCCCCCCCCAATGGGCTTGTCAAAGAGAGGGAGATCTGAGCTTGTCGAAGAGAGAGAGGGATAATTTTCTTTTTATTTTTGTTAAACTAATTACTGTTATATTACTCAAATTAGATCACATGCTTTACACGTGACTCATTCCGTTAGAAATTCAACGGACTTAGATGGAAAGGACTAAAATTATAAACATTTAAAGAGTTTAGGTTTAGCTCGGCCAAAATTAAAAAAATAGTGACCAAATTATCACATTTTCAATTGTTCAGGGACAATTTCGGTCAATTACTCTTAATAAAATTGTCCATGGACAAGCACCACAAAACCCACTTTTTGTGTTTCTTTTTCTTTCCTCGCTCAGCCAAACAAGGTTCAAAAAGTGAAGGAAGAAAAAAAAAACAAAAAACAAAAAACAAAAACCTATTTGTTGATTATTAAAAAGACTTCAATGCTTTAAGTTGTTTTCATAAACCATTTGTTGAATTTTGTAGTCTTTCTACTTGCCAACTTTTGTTTTCTTCTTTTCATTTCTTTCTTTGGTATCTCTTTTTAAGTTTGAAAGCAAGACGAATACATATGATAACCAGTGACAGAGCTTTTTTTTTTTTTTTGTTAATTATTGATTTCAGTGAGACGTGAATTAACTAAAATTATACACTACAAGAACATTCTTTTAAAAATTTAGTCTTTTAAACTTTTTTAAAGTTTAAAGTCCTTAAACTTTTAAACTTATAAATTTAGATAATTGTATATTGATTTTTGATTTATTTTGCGTCTTAAGTTTGAAATATTAGTATACTAAAAGTTTTTATGTATTACAATTTAAAATTTTCATGAAAACTTAATGATTTTATTATAGGGATTAAAATATAATGAAATCCTTTATGCCGGTAGCAACTATCCCTTGGGTCCAAGATGGCTCCGTCAATGATGACTGCTATTGCTAATGGGAAGAAGATCCATTTTGGACTCGGCATTTTTTAGTGATGTTCGACCGATGAGTTAGGATCGGAAAGTTTGAAATTTTTTTTTAATTAAAAAATTTTTTTTTTTGTTGAACACCACCTTAGAGTTCCGGTTTGTTTAGGTATGACATTTAAATTTAGGTTGTTTGATAACGGAAAAAAATGTATATAACTTAATTAAAAAAAAAAATAGAGAAAAATGAGATGACCCTTCTCGAAGTTATATTTTGTGTGTACATGAAATCCCTCTATTTTGATAAATATTATGGTTGAGCATTTTTTTTGTAAGGATTTAAAATCTCTCACCTAATAAATGATCTTTTCTGTTGTTTTCTTTGATATAAAACAATTAAAGATACTTTTTTTTTTAAAATACTAATCCTTTCATCACTTTTCTTCCTTTTAGCTTTCTCTCTTATCAAAGGAGCTCGTGTTTCGCGACAATTAATTTCTGAATGGGAAGAAACACTTCGGTTTTGAGTTTGGATTTTAACTCAAGTTAAAATATGCGTAAGAAGAATAATAATTTTTAAATTGTATTTTATTCTCGTTGAGAGACAGAGTTAAAGGCAAAAAAAAAAAAAAACTGCTACATTTAAGGCTTGTTTGGTGGAACGGTTCAACTCAAACTAAACTGTACTTTTTTATTTCAATTTTTATCTTTTTCTGAAAAGTTAATAAAAATTATAATTAATTTTTAAAACTTTCAACTCAAATTGTTTTATCAAATAGACCATTAATGTTCAAAGTTTTAAGGTAATTGGAGCCCGTGGAGGGACCCCGGGAATTTCCGACAGAATTTAAGTTGCGTGGTCAGTTTCAGAAAAATTTCTCAACTTCTAACGTTAATTGATTTTGAGCTTTCATCAACAACTAGTTTCTCAATTTTTTCTCACTAGTTTTTTTTTTTTTTTTCTGACCCTTAAAAAGACTTTTTTTTTTTTTTTTTCGTTACTAAAACAAAAAAGAAAAGTAGAAAAATATTTGAGAAAGATAAAATCATTTTTAATTATTTCCTGTGCTCCTAGTGGATCTATTATTGACAATGCTACGGAGTCATCTCACACTCACTCTGAATAAACAATACTATTACCATAAGAATATTCAACAAATTCACATATTAGTTGGAAGAACGTTTTCGGATGAAATTTTAGCACTCAACTCCAATACTCCTAAATCTATATTTTATTTTCTCTTTTTTCTATATTCAAAAAATTTAAATTTTAAAATGTTTATAACTTTCTTATTTCAAGTCGCAAAAATGATAATTTAAAAAAATACCAAGAATAACAAGAGGAACGAAATAAGATCATTATTTTATTTTTTTTTTCGAACACATTTTAAAATCTTATACTGTTTTCTATATCACAATTCATATCCAATTCACATCTAAATAAACATACATTTTAGTGTCAACTTACAAAACTTCAACTCCAATTATTATTCCTAACGGGTTTTTAATTGTTAAAGTGATGAAAAATATTGCGAGTTACACACTTCTCACTTGATTTAAATAAATAAATAAATAAAGAGAAAAATGCAATAAACAATGACAGAGTTAATATTTGATTTAAAGAATAGAAATTAAGGACATGAAAAACGTTTAAAACCAGAATATCAGATCCTAATACTATTTACTATCTAGAAGCACTACGCATGTATTTCGTTTGTTGAATTTTTCTACTCACGAATATTGTTAACTTTTCTTAAAAATTTAAATTCTTTTCTTGATCTATTATTCTTTTAAGAGGTTAGTTTAGTAAAAAGAATTAAGTAGAACCTTCTGGAAAAACTAACGGGAAAAATTAGACCAAAGATATATGTGAGAAAATAAGAGTTGAGAGGGTATTTTTTAAGCAGAGTCATAATTCTAAAAAGTTACTTCAAATGGGGGCAAATTAGAGAAAGGAATTTATGAGAGAAATAGTAGTTGAGGGAGCCGTATGCTCTGTGTGTGTGTGTGTGTTTTTTTTTTTTTTTTTAAAGTAAAAGAACACTTTTGAAAAAATTGTTTTGATAAGAGTGGATTATTGGCCTAATATTGGGTTTAAAGAAAAGAAAACGAAAAAGAATAATAATAATAAACTTAATAAAAAAAAAATTAAAAATTCAATCATTAATAGGACATGTATGAAAAAGAATACTCTCTTCATTAATGTAAAATTTTATGAATATTAGTTTCAAGGTCAATGACATTGTTACAGTTATCCTGGGAATAATCTAGCGGTACTTTAATATTTTACTCTATTATATGATACAAAGTTTAAATTCTTCAATTCTAAATTCAAAAAATAATAGTGATTGTAAGCATAGACTAACTATAATACCACTTTTGATTTTATTAAAAGGTAAATAGTTCGAATTCTCTCGTTCCAAAAAAAAAAAAAAAAACCAATATAGCCATTAATAAGCATTAATAAAGGATTTTGTGTCAACAGAAAAAACTGTCACGTGGATAAAAGCAAAATTAAAAAAATAAAAATAAAAACCTCACCATATTATACGAAAATCTAGTATATTATAATTTATAATTATAAGTATAACTTATCGTTAATTTTACATTTGATTTTATTATTAGATTAATGGTTCGTTTGGCATTACATCTTAAACTCAAATTTTTCATTTTAATTTTTATCTTTTTTTTAAGAAGTCAATAAAAATTATAATTAATTTTTAAAAAGTCAACTAGCTCAAATTTAAAAATTTTAACTTAAATCATTTCATCAAACAGAGCATTAAAGTTTGAATTCCCACTTAAAATATCATTTATAAAGCTTCCAACGGATATCTCAAAAGACAAAAACGTTGCAACGACAATAAATGTTTTTTTTTTTTGGTGAAATGATGAAAGTATGTTTTTTTTAATAAAATAGTACACCTTAATAACGTGAATAAGCAATTTAAAAAAGGCTTACCAAAGAAAATAACAAATGACTTTTCAGTGGTTACGGTATATCCTGATTAGGCTGATGACCTGTATTATACACAAATTGATTCTCGTTAAGGGTTAGTTTGATGAATGAGTTTGAGTTAAAAATTTTAAGTTTCAATAATAATTTTTGTTGACTTTTTAGAAAAGACAAAAATTTTTTTCAAAAAAGATAAAAATCTTTTTCAGAAAAAATAAAAATTTTTTCAAAAAAAGATAAAAAAGTACAATTTATCTTGAGTTGAACTTAAACACCAAACTAACCCTAATTCTTGTATCACAGTCATATGAAGAATTCTAACCATTTGGGGTCTGTTTGGTTCGTTAGTTTGAGTTGAAATATTTTAGTTGTAATAGTGAATTTTTTTGAATTTTCAGAAAAGACAAAAAATTTTTTGGGAAAAAGACAAAAAAAAAGGTACAGTTTGAATTGAAAAGAACCGATTCTCAAACAAAGTCTTAATGGATTTTCCATGTTTGCCCTTTCAGTTTTGTTTATGTGGGCCTGGTATCTCAAGGGCTTATTGTATTTCCAACCCTTTTTGGGGTTTGTTAATAAAATCTCTTGTACAGGAAAAAAAATATAATAATAACAATAATAATAAACTAATTGATATATTAAAAAAGAGAAATGGTCTATCCAAAAAAAAAAAAAAAAAAAAAAGAGAAATGGAGAAATGATTTGACTAGTGCAGATATATATACATATATATATATATTATAAAGGTCATAAAAGCCTCGTGAGTAGTGAGACGCGTCACAGACAGCGGTGGCTAATTATGGTAAAATTCCGTACGCTTTTACTGCAAACACTGTTAAAACCCGAAGCCGCCTAGATTTTCTTTGTCTTTTTTATTTTTTTAATTTTTTTCCCATTATTACTACCGTTAAAATTATGTGGGTTGTTCTTTTATGTAATGGAAATGGAACGTTGATTAGCGTTTTTTTGGGATTTTAACTTAATTTTAATTAAATTATGTTTTTTATTTTTTAAAAAATTAGTGAAAATTTATAATTAAAATTTAAAAAATCAATTAATTTAAAATTTAAAATTCTATCTTTTATTAACAAATCAAATATAAGTTAAATATATTATTTTCGAGCAATTTCTTTTTTCCATTTGTACTTTTTTTTGTATTTTTATTTTTTGTCGTAAAGTTGAAATATAGCTGTCAATAGCGACATCCTGTCTAAATTTTCCTGAAGGCTGCGTAAGAAAGAATGTACCATTTATCATAATTACCTTATGTTTGAAAAAAAAGTTACAATCTTGATTAATTATGAATTGATCACGATTTATTTATTTATTTTTAATTACTTCACTATTTAAAAAAGTGTCCGGGCTATTTGGTGTTTGAGTTGAGTTTGGGTTTGTTTGGTTGTGAGTTTTAGTTTAAGCTAAATTATACTTTTTTTATCATATGATTTTTATCTTTTTCTGAAAATTTTTTTTATCTTTTCTGAAAAATTACTATTGAAACTTAAAAATCTTAAATTAAACTCATTCACCAAACACCCCCTTTGAGTTGAGTTGAAATTTTTAAGTTTAAATAATAATTTTTGTTGATTTTTTAGAAAAGACAAAAAACTTTTTCAGAAAAAGATAAAAATTTGAGTTTAAACCTTAAAGTTTAAACCTAAACACCAAACACCTCCTTAATTTAATGGGTGTAGAAATAATCCAACTATAAGGAGGTGTTTGGTGAATGAGTTTAGTTTAAGATTTTTAAGTTTCAATAGTAATTTTTGTTGATTTTTCAGAAAAGACAAAAAATTTTTTCAGAAAAGATAAAAATTTTTTTGAGAAAAAGATAAAAACTATAATGAAAAAATACAAGTTTAATTTAAAATGAAATATAAAAACAAACAAATTCTATAAGAATTAACCTGACCGGAATTAGACCCATTGCTCAACACTAATCGTACCCGGAGTTTTAAAGTCAAAGTTTTAGAGTTTAAATTTCGTGACTTTTATTAAAAAATTGATAATCAAAGGGTAAATTACTTGAAATGTAACGTTTTTAAATTGAGCGGTAGGTAAGATTTGTATAATTCAACGGATTAATTTTTTAATGATTTAATTTAAAAATATTTTTACGATATATATAATTGTTGTCAAATATAAATCAAACTATAAAATAATTAATCTAATAATAAAAACAATATTTCTCATCGTTATTATTAATGTTTCCACTATTTTGTTATTGTTGTTTGGGCAATTAAAGGAAGTAAAGCCCGCAATCTCAGTGGGATTGTTTAATGTTAAGAACTCGCCTCTGCTACTATTTTTTACAACATTCAATAATGTAGCAACAAGAAATGAAAAATATTTCATTATAAAAAATTTTCCCTTTAAAGAAAGTTTCTCCTCTTCCTCGCAGAATTCATTTTCCATGAACATAGAAACTAGAAACTATAAAAGCCAAACGCCTTTTCCAGTTTCAAGTTTGGTGAGAGATTTTCTCTCATATATATATATATATATATATATATATATTTACTCCTCCTTTTCGTCAGTTTCCGTCTTTTCCACTTCAGAAGGAAGAAAAAAAAAAAAAACAAAAAATCATATGAACGCTTTGGCCTTTGAATAATGGCCATAGCAAAACCGACTTCCTATTCTCCAATTCCTCATGTTTTCCTCTCTAACCTTTTAGTACTTCAATGACTGCTTTGATGCTCTTAAACAAGTCCTTGAACTGACAATTTTAGTCCTTGAATTTCCTTCTCTGTCATTATTTTTATTACTTTCTTTGATTTTTTTTTTTGAAACTTTTTTTTTTCTCCTGAGCTGGAGATTGTTTCTCTGCTGGAGATTGTTTCTCTGTGCCTGTTTTGATATTTTTCCGAATCTCCAGCTTGAAAGAGGAACTGGGTTTCTCCTTAATTGGTCGAAATAAAGATTGTTCTTCCATTCTTGGGAGATTCAGAATCTGGGTCTGAGGTAATATTCACTGGATCTTTATCTTCCTCTGTTTTTGAAACAGGGATTTATTTTTTATTTTTTTTATTTTTAATTTATATTAAAAATATATTTCATAGTTTATTAAGCTTTGCCTCTTTACTGTTTGAGCTAAGTAAGTCTGAGATTATATTATCAACAATAATCCTGGGGTTTGGATCTGGTGATTTTTATTTTAATATTTTTTGAAAGTAGCTTTTTAGCTTCAAAATATTGAGTGTTTTAACGTTTAATAATATGGCATTATGCTAATTAAACACGCGGATGAGAGCTTGTGTTTTGTATCTATGGATAAGTATGGCGAAGATGGAATATTCCGAATAAAAAACCTTGGAGTTTCTTCTGTTTGTTTCTCGAGGAAGTTCAAGATTTTCACGGGATTTGTCAGCGTAGAACTCTGCTTGGAATGTTGCCATGGTTGGTCGAGCAATTGATGCGCTGTTGTGTGGATTTCGCACGTCGATGATTGTAATGTGCGAATAAATCATCGTGCTATTGTTTTTATGGAATTAATTTTTGGGAGTGGAAAATTTATGCTTTTCTAAGCTTGTTCTATAAATCTGCGTATTGCTTTCGAATGCTTTTTCGTTAAATGTTTAGGATTTGTTTGTACTAAATAAGACTAGGTAATCGTTGAAATGGTAATTATTTCCAATTAATTTTATTTTTCTGTGGAAGTTTAGAGTTTGTTAATTTTATGATGTTCATTTTTCAGGTTAAATTTGGCTCAATTTATTAGAAGTACTGCCAAAAGGTTTTCATTAGCGTCCGCAATCTTAGCTTGAGAGTGATACAGAAGCCGTACAAAGCGATGTGGTCAGTCTGCATTCAGCTGAAATGAAGAGCTTCACAGGTTCTGTTTTTAATGTTTCTTCTCATCTATAAGTGTTCATCGACGCCTTTTCATACTTTGAAGATACTTAATTGTAGATTCTCCGATAGGGAACATGGGAAAAAATTAAAAGCCGCCACCGTTAGGCACGCTTCTGAACTGTTAGATTTACTATTTTTTTTTCCCTTGATATGATTGTGACGTGATCTTATGGTTCAAAATCGTGTCTTACCGATTCGTTTTAAAAAAAAAAAAAAGGACAAAGAGAACACTTTGGATATCTTGTTTATTTTGATATATTCTTCTCGTTTGATGACGAGACCAAATGTGGGATTAACAGAACACTCAAGAAGTACCGTCAGCCTCGCAAGTTTCGCATGATTCTCAGGGTGACCAACCTCCGAACCTCAAAACCGAGGCACCGGCAACAGATTCTGCGTCGGTATCAACTCCAAGCAACGATACTAAGAAAGTTTCGCGTCAAGATATCGAGCTTGTAAGACTGGATTCCATCAGTTCCTATTTCCTCCCTTTCCTTGTTGTTCTTATAAAGTTTTAGTTATTTTATCGAGAATATTATCAAAAATCAATAATATTCGAGAAGGAGTTTATCGAATCTATTTTATTAAGTTTTGCCTTCATGATCGTCTACAATATTTCTATTGCAGGTCCAGAATTTAATCGAACGATGTCTACAGTTGTACATGAATAGAGATGAAGTAGTTAAAACCCTCTTGACCCGTGCAAGGATCGAACCTGGCTTTACGACGTTGGGTAGGAATTTCAAAACATATATTTTTGTGCTATGAAGTTGAAAATTGGAAGCCTACAAGAATCGGATAGTGACTACAAACATTGATCTTCTGTTTTGTTTTACCTTTTCACTAAAACGCGTTGCATTTTTCCGTTTCGCATCAACAAGCAGGCAGATTGTGTCTTATGTTTTTACTTATTTACTTGTTTCTTCATTTCAGTATGGCAGAAGTTGGAAGAAGAAAATGCAGACTTTTTCAGAGCATATTATATAAGGTTAAAATTGAAAAGACAAATCCTTTTGTTCAATCATTTGCTCGAGCATCAGTATCATTGCACGATGTATCCTATGCCACCAAAGGTTCCTTTGGCCCCTATACAAAACGGAATTCATCCAATGCCCGGTAAGTTCTTGTCCTTCATGATATGGTTATCCAAAACAAGAAATCGACCCTGTAATAAGGGGGAAAAAAGTTGAAGAGGAAAAGAAAAGGAAGCAGTGCAAGACTCCCTAATAAACTAGTGGTCATACTACTATGGAATTCATTTCTATCCTTTGAATGTGTGATTATGTATATCAGAGAAAGTTGAATTTCGTTTTTTACGCTTACTACATTTTGGCATTATAAAGTTAGAACATGGAAAGAATTGGTCATCTGATGCAGCATTCTGCATTGTTATTTACCGCCACTTATTCGCAGTGCAGTTAACAACTTACCAATGGGATACCCCGTCCTACCGCAGCCTCCAATGGCAGCAGCAGGTCAATCGCATCTCGACTCCATGGGCTGTGGCATATCAAACTGTCATGTGGTTAATGGAGTCCCTGCGCCTAGCAACTACCATCCTATGCGGATGAATTCTAGCAACGAGTGAGACTAAATCCATTTTCATCATTCTTGCCTCTCTAAATAACGATGCAGGCATCGGTAGTTCCCCGCGCCACAACACACAATGGGATGGATCCCATGAGGAAAAACACCACATTTCTAGTTGCATAGTTTTCTCTCCTTCCTACATTTCTCTTCGAGTAATGTGTTGTGGTTAGCGATATTGCCTTGTAAGTCGCTACCTTTTTTGCTTGAAAGAAATTTTGCTAATGGCAGCTGCTTTTGTTCGTGACTCTGTGCGTTCACAGTATGGTGATTGACAGCAGCGGTGCTGACATGGCTCCAGTAATCCCACCAAACGGTGCCATGTCTTCGATGTCGGAGATGCCTGTGAGCCCAACATCGGTTGCATCCAGCGGACACTTCCCTTTCACTGCATCAGAAATTTCAGGAATGGGAGTGGATACATCCGCTCTCGACACAGCATTCACGTCTGACGTAGCCAGTTCGGTTGGGTTGCAACTTGCACCTGATGGTGGGGCCGGAAACTCTAGGGATCACCTAAGACCATTGGATCAGATTCCGTGGAATTTCAGCTTTACAGATCTTACAGCAGATTTGTCAAACTTAGGAGGTAAATTTTAGTTTAAATCATACATGAACCTTATATGGCTCCAAGTTCGGGTCATGATTGAGACTTCTATTAAAAGAGGTGCTAAATGTACCATTGCTGAGTTTTATGCGATACGAGTCCTAACCCCGAGACCCTAGAGTGAATTAGAAATTATCCAGCTGCAATTGGATCTAAACGGATTCTAGCCGTAATCTACTGTACGAGTCTTCTTCGTTGCACAATCAAATGATTTTTTAGGACTTTATTAATATAGCGCCATGTTATTTTTGCAGATTTAGGAGCCCTGGGAAACTACTCCGGTTCGCCGTTTCTGCCATCTGATTCTGAAATGTTACTAAACTCTCCAGAGCAAGACGATATAGGTAAGTTACGCTGCATACGTTGAAAAAATGTCTGCTGAAGTTTTGATTTTCAATCATGGGCAAACATGATCCCAAATTCCAATCCTAAAGTACTTCATCTATCCGTGCATTCATGTTAAGTATAGTCTCCGGTTTCCTTGTTTGTGGTGTTCAGATATGCTTAAGTAACCTTTTTTGTTTCATTTCAGTTGAGGACTTCTTTGCGGATTCCGTCCCTGGGCCTCCATGCTCTCAATCGGACGAGGAGAAAAGCTAAGGAAACGCAAAAAAGATGCTTCTTTTCACTGTAATGTTATAGTTAGGAAGACTTTAGATCCCCTTCAATAAGAATTTGCCATATGCTAGTCGACATCCGATCTCGGGTTTTTGATACGAATAGATTCGAACATTCGTGCTCGGCTAAGTTTGGTCTGTATCAGCACTCTAATAGAGACAGAGCAGTTGTAATCTCTTTTAACTACAGTTTTTTTTTTTTTTTCCTTCCTCAGGAAAGTTCATCATCTGAGAACTTGATGATCATAACTAGTTTTCTATTTGGATTATGTTATTTAACATTTCCAACTAGTTATTCCCTGAATTTATTTCTTGGAATAGATCAATGTGACCATGAAAACCTCAATCAACTGGCAGGAGACAACCTCATAACGAGCATCTTCCTCTGTTCATTGCCATCTTTAAGGAATATATATATATATATATATATATATATTTTTAGGGGGGCGTATGTCATTTTTATTGGAACCAAAACTTTTCCATTTTTATTTTGTAGATGACATTTGGATGACCAACTCATTTTCAAACTCATACTTCAGTTTGTGGTAATAATCTCAATTTACGTATCTTTTTCTCTATTCAATTTTCAGAATACTCAAATTTTTAAAGTCTATAATTTTTTTTATTTCAAGTTAAAATAAGGGAATTCTTGTGTCTAAATGCTCTCAACGATAAGACGTACGAAAAAATATCCAAGTTGTTTTTTTTCCCCCCCGAATTCATTTCCGGTTTTTACAGTATTTAATTATAACATAATTCATTTTGAATTTACATTTCAATCAAACACACGTTAAGTCATTTTAAATAATAATAACAACACCACCCCAAAACTCCAACTCTACTTGCTATTTCCATTTTACCCTTTTTGTAAGATTTTCGTTACATCTCAATTGGGCTTTGTATGGAACCAAGGCTAAAAATCCGATTCTTAGGGTCCGTTTGGTTCACTAGTTTGAGTTGGAATTTTAAGTTTAAATAGTAGTTTTTGTTGACTTTTCAAAAAAGACAAAAAACTTTTTCAGAAAAGACAAAAAATTTTTTAGAAAAAGACAAAAACTGAGATGAAAAGTTTGAAACGGACCAATGAAACAAACGGGGGCTTAGACTTACTAGCTCACTGCTTGACGTACATTTCCCTTTCTTCGTGCTCTTGCTTCCTTCCTGTTTAGGGTTCGCCGTGTCTCCGAAAGGTTGTTAAGAGAATCCGGTACTGATGCAGGTCATTCCGTACCCACTGGCACGGATAGATGTTTCTCTTGGTGAAGGTTCATCTCTAGGCTTTCAATCTAAAAGCGAGGCAGAGAGAGTGACACCAAAAGGTTTCCATCTATCAAATTCACGACAAAATTCAAGATTCTTAAATATCGAGGTTGTCCTCATCTTAATCTTGTTGATCAAAACCACCTATTTTATCAAAGATGTTGACATGATGAAATAGAACAATTTTAATGCAAATCACGTCAACTGTTTATTATTTAATCTGCCACCCAACACTAGTCTCATAGTAATATAGTACGTTTATACAATTAGGTCATAAATATGAAATATATATACATATATATATATATATATATATATGTATGTATGCGCATGGCTCCTCTCTATTGACTAACTTTGCCTTCCATTCTGCCGTATAAAAATATCAACCGTATTTTATGTGCCAACCCAACAACCTTATTAGATATAATTTATTATTTTAATTTTTATTTGAAAGAAAAGGCTTTAGCTTTGTTGACTTGAAAAGAAGACCAAATGGATTATAATAAATCGGACAGGTGGGTCTCGAAATTTTTATTAGAAATTCGACTAAAACTTGCACCTGTCAATCCCCTTTGAAGAAATTATAATAAATTACATTTTGACGAAAATAATTAAAATAAATAATAAGATTTTAAAATATTTTTAAGTAAATAGCATATTTATTAAGTAACAGTAAATTTACTTGATAAATAACATATTTATAAAAAATTAAAAATAAATCATTAATATGATAAATTAATTATTTATTCTAAATATTTTTAGCACATGCTATATCCTTTAGTTACTTATGTAAAGCTGTTATTTTCTTCTTTTTATCGTTAAAAATACTAAAAAGTTTTATTTTTGTAATTGGAGTCACAGAGTTTGTTTTTGTTTATAGCTCTTGTGATATATATATATATATATATATATATATATATTTGTCTTCTTTAAGTAAATTGCTTTTTAAAACATTTTTTAGTATCTCTATCAAGATTATGTTGGTTTCTAAATGGAAATAAAAGTTCAATAAGAAACGTTAAACTTTTGCTTAAAAGAACTTCAACTTTTTTTTTTTTTTTTTTTTTTTTTTTTGTGTGGGTCTTGCTGATTTTTTGGATAATAAAATGACCTATCTTTGCTTGTCTCAAGACATGAGTTAGGGCCAAAAGCCAAGAAAAGCTAACAAAAGAGAAAAAGGAAAAATGTCTCTTTAGCCGGAAAAAAAAAAAAGTGAGAGAAAAAGAAAAAACGATAATTTATTTTAAGAATAGTGATAGAGATATTAATTTTAATATTACCATTTAATTATAACTAATTCACGTTATAACGAATTCTTATTTTTTTTATTGGTTGATATCATTGGGACAATTCATTAAATACATACTAATAAAAGTAGAAAAATGTTAGGAACACACACTTAAATTATAATTTTTGAATATCAATCTATATGATAAATAAATTGTCATTATTTTATTGATTGGTATTTAAAAAATTTTACGTCAAGTAAATTATACTAATGGAAAGATGACGACTCAAGCTACCATGGGCCCAACAGTCCCTAGCCATGGCGGCCCATTAAATGTTTAAAAAATATATATGAATTTTTCTTATTTTTTTCTTTTTAAGCCTCAGCCTCCCTTTTATTTTTATTTTTTTTAATTTTTGATGGAAAGCTCCTTAAGACTTTTTAGAAAAATCAACAAAAATCATAATTAATTTTTGAAAAGTCAATCAATTTCAATTAAAAAATTTCATCTCAAATCTGTGTTCCAAACGGAGGCCTAGTTCGAGACTTGGCTTGAATTCAAGTCCCCCCTAAACAAATTTTCGAACTGTAATATTTTAATTAGAATTGATATCTCTGACCTAATAAAATAATCGCAACTCACATATCCTATAAATTTCATGATTTGACTTTTTTGATTTTAATTGGTTAAAATTTCGTGATTGAGTGATCGCATGAGAAGGTGACTCTAACCGTGGTTATCCATAAAATGTCTATTCACATTTTAAATTTTCATTACTATGGACCAATAGGACTTTAAAATGTAAGGAATCATGATTGGTAAAAGAGTGTATGGCTCTCAATAATTCACATAAAAGTTGGAAATGAATATGCTATGTCCCGTCGTTATGTTGGTACAATTTTTATTTTTGTACTTTTTCATAATTTTTTTATTTTGTGGTTGAAAAATTCTAATTCATTTTATATGGGCTACGTACTTAAATGTTCTATGTCCTACTTAAAAAGCTAAAAGAAACAAAAAACATTTTGAGAAAAAGATAAACTTTTTGGGAAAAGACAAAAAAAATTTTGGTTTGAACGGAAATGAACTAATGTACCAAACATGTATAGAAAATAAATAATGAGGATGGTGACTACAATTATAAAACATATAAGACCGGAAAATTTTAAATTAATTTATCCATCCTATAATTTGGACAATACTTTATGAAAAATGAAAACAGAGAATCCTTTTAGAAAATCTTGATCTAGACAAAATGGTTAAAGTTGTCAATTAAAAAAAAAATTGGATTGTCGTGCTTCTTTTTTATTTTTTATTTTTTGGTGTGTGGTTGTTTGTAATTCTAACCTACAACTTGGTACCCTTAATTTTTTTTTTTTCATTTATTCAAATTCAAATTGTCAAAATCAAACTTCTAATTTTGTTTTCATTGTCGAATAACTGATAATTCCATATTAATGAACTGTAGTCAAAGGCCAATGGTTGTAGTTATGAAGTCAATCTCTTACACCCTTGTCATATTAAAATTTACAATGCATATATATATATATATGTAGATCTATATATTGGTTTAAGTAATCAAGAGCTAATCTTTGTTGTTTTGAATTAGTCAGAAGTCAATTCATGTTTACACCAAGTTGAAAACCATATTTCGGGCCCGGGGAAAGAAAAAACACTTTATGAAAGAAAAAAATGCATTTCACTTAACAATTACTCCTTTGGAAAAAAAGGAGAAAAAAACAACATTCAATTTTTGTAGAGGAATAACCTTTTATTATTATTATTATTATTATTATTGGTAGGAACTGTATTTGTAATTGTTGGATTAATTTTTCAACTATACTAGACGATTTATATGAGTATACACGTTAAAAATTTGAAGCGTGCAATAGAAAACTACTCTCGTTTCTAATGATTGTGTCTTGTCTACTAGATTTGTTTCTATACGGTGTAGTGAGTAATCTTAATGCTATAGGTCTCTTGATCTCGATTGACTGAAGTTTTTATCAGATTGTAGAAGTAATGTAGAAAAAACTATATACGTGTTTGACATCTAACGTGTCTATAATGTTTTATTTTTCTGGAGCTTGATACACGTTTTTTATCTTGAATGTTTCGTTCGAATTTGCTGATAAATTTGGTCTACGCACGGGTCCAGTCTCATTGTATTTTGAGATCATTCGTTTAATATTAGTGTTTGCATTCTCTCATTTGGAATGAAATTTTCTCTAAAAAAAATATAAAATAAAGGAAAAGAGACGTGGAATAAAAGCTCTGAAGTTTGACATTAAATGCTGCTTCATGCTTTCCCAATTGACACTCTCTTTGTGGATGTCTTTATCATGGGGGACACCACTTATAAATAAATCGCAGTATGTGTTACAAAAGCGCAATCTATTTAGTAAAAATTATCAACTTTTAGTGATAATTTTCGAGACTACTATGCTTTTTTTTTTTTTTTATAAAGAATATAGATATGTTTATTTAACTAATTTATGTTCAATTGGACACTTAATCTTTTAGTTAGTAGGAAAAAAAAATATTACTGTTATTTTTTAATAAGTATATAGAATAATTTGATTGTAAACTTCTTGATAAACTAAAAAGCTATCATTATTTAATTACTTTTAGAATTAGCTTTTAAATCAATAAAATTTATCAAATAGGCTCTATAAACATATAAATATAACGAGGGAAAACTTGCAATACGAACTATATTTTTATTCTACCAATATTGAATATTGCTATTTTAACTGTTAAATTAACTATTTAATGGTTTAAATTATAATCGAGAATAGTTTTGCATCACACAATGTATTTTTTTTAATGTAAAAATTTACCAATTAAACCATTAAAAAGTTAAATTCACCAATAATATCTATCAATAGGATAAAAATAAAGTTCCTTCATATTCTTCCAAAGTAATAAAAATATTACAAGAAAGAAAAATTCTATGCAAGAAAACATAGGGGCCATCCTTCTTTTGTTTCTTTTCAATCAGTTATTTTTTTTTTAATATATATTTTTCCAAAGGGAAAAACCACTTTGTCTTTTTTCTTTCTATGGTTGCCATCACAGGGAAAAAGGAGTAGCAATCATAAATAAGCTGCAGCGGTCATAAAAGCCAGCCACCAATAAATCAAATAAAATCAAAATCCTCGTCGGAACTATCAATCTATTTCACAATAGTCTTTTTGATTCAAAACTCCGTTAAAAAATGGATTGTAGTGACCATATAACGACAAGAAAAATGTGTTCTGATCAGGATTAATTTTACCCTTTCAACATCTTAGAAACATTTGTTGAATTTAGTTTTAATTTTGAAATTCGTAACTCCTACGCACAAAATCTTAAATGCACACGATCTTCACAAGATAACTGCTGTCAATTTTTTAAACAGTATTTTGAACGAAAGGCCTACTGTAAAAGAAATTGATAGTTTAAGGACGGACTCGGGGCGGTTTTAAGTTTAAAGACTAAAAATAATTTTGGTTGCTTGTTTGGTCCTAAGAATATTCGGGAACAAAAATAGTAGTAATGATAAATAAATGGGGCTCAATTGCTTGTATGGTCCTTGATTTTTAACGAAGTTGCGATTTTCTCCCCCAGATCTTTTTTGTGATTAAAATGTCCTTAAACTTTTTTAAATTATATAATTGATCCTTTTTATTTTTTAGGGAGAATGGGTGGAATAGCATAATATAAATATAGAATTGAAAATAATATAATTTTTTCCCCATTGATGGGATAAAGTAATGTGTGCCTATTGTAGAATTGCCTTTTTTTTTTTTAACTAATAAATATTAAAAATTAAATGGAATAGATCACTTTTATGTTACATGTAATTGAATTATGTAAAAAAAATTTTATTAATTGATCTTAAATATTAAATATTAAATAATATGTAATTAACATGATATTTTGGGTTAAACTTTTAAAGTGCATTAAAAAAAAAAAAAACCTTTTTACATCATTTAAAAATTTTGGATGCCTTTTAAGTTTTAACAATAACTTTCTAAAAAAGTTGAAAGCAAA
Organism: Ficus microcarpa; assembly: GCA_025413485.1. Classification (NCBI taxonomy): domain Eukaryota; kingdom Viridiplantae; phylum Streptophyta; class Magnoliopsida; order Rosales; family Moraceae; genus Ficus; species Ficus microcarpa. The sequence goes on along the minus strand of CM046383.1, from coordinate 10,781,942 downwards.
CGTGTAATTTACCCAATAAATAAAATAAATACAATAGAAGGGCAAAAATTTACTCGGAGGCTAAATTCTTTGGGTTCGGAGACGATGACTTGACTGTCGTTTTCATGACTTGAGGAGAGAGGCCAAGGACCAAGTCTCCTTTAAGCCCCCTGTTCATTTTTTCCCTCTCTTTTTCTCTCTGAAAACTCCAACTGCCCATTTCAGTTTCTCTCTCTCTCTCTCTCTCTCTCTCTCTCTACGAACCTTCTTCTCAATCCTCTCTCACCGGGAAGTTTCTTCTTCATCTTCTTACTTCCTTCTAGACATGTGATATTTTCTTTTTCCTCTCTTCTTTTCGTTCAAAATCAAACTCCTCTGTTTTCCATCTTCCTATTCTTTTCTTTGTCCCGTTTGGGAAAAAAAAAAGGCACTGAATCGGAGGAAAGAAGGAAGAGAAAGAACTTCGATCGGTGGTGAGAAAGGAAACGTGAGTTTTTGCTTCTTCCTTTCTTTATGTTCCTGGTAAATCTCTTTTAGGATTTCTTCTTCTTCTTTATCATTATTATTATTATTATTATTATTATACTTTAATTAATTGTTAATTACTTTATGTGTGAAAGAAAAATGGTTGAAAAAAAATTAAAAAATAATTAAACATGGGAAAATCACCGTGTTGAAAAACTGACCATGTCTTATGTTGACAATTGCAAGTCACCCAACGAGTTCATATATATTCATATTGTTTAATCCCTCTTATGTTCTGCCAGTTTTTGCATGAATCCAATTCATGTCTTTACACATATATATATAAATATATAATATATAAATAGTATATTTCAGACTTGGAATTGGATTCTTTTTCAGGGCCTGAATCTTGCCTGAAGTTATGGATAACAAGGTTCGAAAGTTTGTAAGGTTAGTTTATAATTATTCAAGCTTTAACACAAGAGTTAAAAATCCGATTTCGCGGTCGTATTTATTCTGTTTCAGATACCGATAATCTTGTCGAATTCTAGTTTATTTTGATATGAAACGCAAAGTTTTATTTATTTATTTATTTTAATTTTAATTTTAACTTTGAAAAAGTTTACTCAATCGGGTAACTGGTCTTATGTGTTTACCATCTTGTTTTCCATTCCATTTATTAATTTGAGTTTGATTTTTTTATGCCTATTTCCTTTCCAGATTTGAGGACTGGAGATCAGAGAGATCTCAGAGTTCTGAGCCAGAATCCTCCACTGAAGGTCATCATGGACTCAATCGAAGTAAAGCTAGACTATTCGTAAGCTCGACTTTCGAACGCATTTACGGAGGATTCCAAAGGGGTTATGAGAGGATTAGAAGCCTCAGAAAAAGACCAACTTCTCATTCTGTTGTCAAGAAGCCAGAGAAAGAGCCGGGTTCTCGGAAGAAGATTCTTGACCCGCAAGGCGCTTTGCTTCAGAATTGGAACAAGATATTTGTTCTGTCTTGTTTCGTAGCCGTGTCTGTGGACCCTCTGTTTTTCTACATGCCTGTTATAGATGATGACAGGAAATGCCTCGATTTGGACAGGCCTTTGAAGATCATTGCTTGTGTTCTTCGTACATTTATCGATGTCTTCTACGTAGTTCGGATCATCTTTCAGTTCCGAACTGGGTTTATCGCCCCTTCTTCTCGAGTGTTCGGTAGAGGCGAGTTGGTTGATGATCCCGTTGCAATTGCTAAAAGATACCTGTCATCCTACTTCATTGTTGACGTTTTGTCAATTCTTCCTTTACCACAGGTACTACATTTTCCTTCTTTCTTAGTCGAAAGCGAAAACGACGATACTAATGGCAGCCGGACAATGCTGTGTCCATGGTGGTTACAACAGGTATTCTGATGTGTTGCCCTCTCTCTGACTCTCTCTCTTCAGGTGGTGGTAATTTTGGCATCGAACCCTTCTACAATGCGGCCGGTTGCTCAAATCACAAAGGAGTGGTTGAAAATCGCAATCTTCAGTCAATATGTGCCGAGACTAATGCGAATCTATCCGCTATTTAAAGAAGTAACCAGAACCTCCGGCATACTGACCGAGACCGCTTGGGCTGGTGCTGCTTTCAATCTTTTCCTCTACATGCTAGCAAGTCATGTAAGTTCAATTATTCGTTTCGAATTAAAACATTTTCCAAGAAATTGTCTGGAGTTTCTGACGAACTGAACATGACATGCTTACTAGGTAGTTGGAGCCTTTTGGTACTTGTTCTCTCTTGAGCGACTCGATACGTGTTGGAGTAGAGAGTTTAAAAACAAGGGTCACCAAGATTGGGGTTCCTATGAATTTTATTGTGTCGAAACTACTACTGTCGATGGATGGAGTCGACATGGAGTTGGAGTCGACACTGTTAGGAATTCACTGAATTCTTCTTGCCCTTTCATTGATCCCGACAACATTTCGGATCCGAATGTGTTTAACTTTGGAATTTTTATTGATGCTCTCAAGTCTCATGTGGTTGCAACCTCGGATTTCCCTAAAAAATTTTTCTACTGCTTTTGGTGGGGCTTAAGAAATCTTAGGTTGGTTATAACTTAAACGATCCATTTCTTCTGCTCTCTTTTGCCATCTTCAAGAATCTCGAGTCTAATTCGTTTCGCTTTTATTTGCAGCTCTCTGGGCCAAAACCTCAAGACTAGCACTTATGTGTGGGAGATAATGTTCGCAGTCGCCATTTCAATCGCCGGATTGGTTCTTTTTTCACTACTCATCGGCAATATGCAGGTAATCAAATGCACTATGAGTTTACTACATGTAAAGTAACTGGATTTAGCGAGCCAAAATACATAATTACCTCGATTCTTGTTGTGCGTCTATAGAAATATCTGCAATCCACTACTGTGAGAGTTGAAGAAATGAGAGTGAAAAGGCGAGACGCGGAGCAGTGGATGTCCCACCGTATGCTTCCTGAGAACTTGAAGGAGAGGATTAGAAGATACGAACAGTACAAATGGCAAGAAACTAGAGGTGTTGAAGAAGACAAACTGGTGAAAAACCTTCCCAAGGACCTAAGGAGGGACATAAAACGACATCTTTGCCTTAAACTTCTAACGAGAGTGAGTGTTTTAAACAATTTCCGCTCCAGTTTTCTCTCCGATTTTTATCAACTCTTTCTCACCATTTGAGTTTGATCTATAAAAAAGGTGCCGCTGTTTGAGAAAATGGATGAACAACTCTTGGACGGGTTGTGTGAACGTCTCAAGCCAGCCCTCTACACAGAGAAGAGCTCCATTGTTAGGGAGGGTGATCCGGTTGACGAAATGCTCTTTATCATGCGAGGAACTCTGGCGACTATGACCACTAATGGTGGCAGAACCGGCTTCTTCAACTCGGTTGATCTTAAGGCTGGTGACTTCTGCGGAGAAGAGCTTCTCACATGGGCCTTGGACCCCAACTCTGCCACCAATCTCCCCACGTCGACAAGGACGGTGGAAGCTAAGACAGAGGTCGAAGCCTTCGCTCTCAAGTCCGATGACTTGAAGTTTGTTGCCTCGCAGTTTCGGCGGCTTCATAACAAAAAACTCCAGCACACTTTCAGGCAAGGCTATAAAAATCATATCTCTCCTTTAAGCAATTCTATATTTTATTAGTCAGCTTTAGTTGACTTATGATAGTATCTAATTGGACCAAAATAACTTGGGACTATTGCGTTCACTTTCAGGTTCTACTCTCTTCAATGGAGAACATGGGCGGCCTGTTTTATTCAAGCGGCTTGGCGGCGACATTGCAAGAGAAAGCTTGACAAGTCCTTACGCGATGCAGAAGACAGGCTCCAAGATGCTTTGGCGAATGAAGCCGAAACCACGCCAAGCCTTGGCGCCACCCTTTATGCTTCAAGGTTCGCTTCCAGCGTGCTGCGAGCTTTGCGTCACAACAGCACGCGCAGCCCTAGACCAGCACAGAGGTTGCTACCTCTGCTGCCTCAGAAACCTGCGGAGCCTGATTTCACCGCGGAAGGTCGCTAATGGCTTAGGGCTGATTGATTTCCTGGCTATTGCAGGTCCAAGTTTTGTGTTTTGCGTACAAGTTACAAGATTTGTTTGTGTATAACATGTATAATAAGCCTAGCTTTATAATCAACCAGAAATCTTACTTTGACAATTATGTATATCATCAGAAGTTCTACTTTGTTTTCTAGCCAATGGAAATTGGCACATTCAATTTGCGAATTTTATCGTAGTGAATTGCTGCAACAACTGTAGGTGAATGTATCTCTCATGATTATCTTGTAACCTTATTTAGAGTTTGACTCTATGATCTCAAAATTGAGAATTTACCAAAACATATCTGAATTGTTTAGCCTTTAAACATAAACTTTACCAATTCTGTGATTTTAAAGTAATTTATTTTCTCATTTGTAATGAAATAGAAAATCTTTTTGTTTACCTTTATTTACTTTCTTTTGATGTAAATCAACCTTAATATTTTTTTTCCCTTCACGTAGAAGATATTATTCATAATATGGCTGATTAGTACAACATCCTTGGCTACAATTTATTTTTAATTACGCATTACAAACTCAGTAGTCAAGGAATCCTGCATGGCCAGAAATAAATAAATAAAAAACAAACAAATAAAATAACATCTCAAAATGCCACATGAGAAAGTAATTAAGAAAGAGAGAATTAGATTTGCATTACCTAGAGCAGTCGATGTTGCGGTCGATCATAGGCATAGTCGCGCTAATTCTGCACTGCTCGGGGATAAGCTGGATGCGGCTGGGATCGACGTCGGAGATTGGAGTGAGCGCATCCTTAAGGCACTGGCAGGCGGCCCGCCTGTCTTTCTTTGTCTTGGCTTGCTCGTTCAGTTCATTGCGCCGTCGCAGCACGACTGCGAGGGCTTGTCCTCTTTTTTCCTCAGGTAGTTCAGGCACGGCGGGAGTAAGGAGACGATGTGGTCGCAAGAATCCCCTCCGGACGACAGCGGAGACGGTGAAGGCACAGCAAGGACGGCGGAGCTTGAGAGGAGTATGATCAAGGATGAGGAGAAGAATAGTGCTAGTGTTAGGCGATCCGTGGATGTTGCGGACAAGAAAATGAGGAAGTGTTCGGGGGAAAATTGATAAGTACAAGAAAATCTGCAGTGGCGTATTTACACTAATTTGTAGAGCTTAATTAGTTTTTGGGCTTGTTGTTATGGTGAGGTTTTTCTGCATTTGTTTTGTTCATACAAGTTTTGTGAAAAGAGTTTTGTCTGGATTTTTTTTCCATGGTCGAATGAATTTAAGGAGGTTTTCACGGATGCATGATCTGGTTGCATGGAAAAATGGTTTTTCCTAACGTGCCCACTGACGAAACTAAAAATTATTGTGAAAGGACTAAGAAATTATTTTATTATGATACAAGCTATATGTAAATTTATATGAAAAATATAAGATTATTCTTATTTATATCCTTAAACTTTAGAATCGTTCTCACTTTATCTTTAAACTTATAAAAAAATATATATATCATAAGCCCCTTAAACTTTGAATTGGTCTCATTTAATCCGCTCTATTAAAATTTCTGTTAAAAACATACAAAAATAAAATAGTTAAAGTATAATCATATAGTCTTTTTCTATTTATATTTTAACAGAAATCCTTACATAATATATTAGTGAGACTAATTCTCCTTCTTTTTTTTTTTTTTTTTTTTTTTTTCCGTCTGTTTCTAAACTAAATTCTAAAAGGGATTAAATAGTACTAATTCAAATACTGTTTGTATATTTATACAAAAATATATAAGCTCAAAAGAAAAAAAAAACTATAAATTATAGATAGTTTTTACGAAAATAATTGAAGTAGGTAGATTTCATTTTATGATAAATTTGCTAGTAACAATAATTTACACAATATTTTCAAAATATACTATTTATTTTAATTATTTATGTAAAAATGTTATTTACTACATTCTCCCACGAGATAGTAGAGGGCGGCCAATTATGTCCCCCCGACCTTATTCATTGGCTTCGTCCCTGTGTGCAAGGAAATAATCTGGTGCAAAATCTTCCTTAATTAAGGACCTCATCAGGGATTTGCATTAAAAACAAAAAACAAAAACAAAAAATGACCTCAGCAGGGACATAAAACGCTATCTTAATTTGCTTTAAACTTCTCAACAGAACAATTTCTACGACAATGTTCTTTCCAATTTTTTAGTAACTTCTCTCATCATCCGAGTTTGATCTTTAAAAAAAGGTGCCAATGTTTTGAGAAAATGTATGAACAACTTCTGGATGCAATGTGATGACAGTCTCAAGCGAGCTCTCTACACAGAGAAGAGATGCATAGTTAGAGTGGGTGACCCAATCAATTCATTTTAGAAACTTAGCATCAGTTTGGTTCATCAGTTCAAATTATAGTTTGAACTAATTTTTTTTGTCCTTTTCCTAAAAAATTTTTTGCCTTTTCTGAAAAAGTTTGAAAAAGTTTTTTATCTTTTATGAAAAGTCAACAAAAATTACTATTAAAACTTAAATTTTCCAACTCAAACTGGTTAACCAAACGGAGCCTTAAACTAATATATAAATGACGAGTTAGCAATAATTTTGTATTTTAACACTCCTCCTCAATCGGATAATTAGAAAATGTGTGAAAATAAATATCAATAAGAAAGCCAACACAAGTTTTAAGAGAAAGTCCGTAACATATTAAAAGGTCCAACACATGAGAGTAATATTAAAGAAGATAAACTAAAAAAATGTAGTTACAACATATATCATTGACATTTTCACGAGATAATTCATATTTTGAAATCTCAACATGAATTACATAGGGGGAATATTTCTTCCAAAAGTATTCACAATGTCTAAAAATATCAGTAATATCAATGATTATCCAAGATGTTTTTTACTATGTCCACAAAATATCCAAAAAGTCTGGGATTTTATTGGTAAAATTTCAATTCTGTCTAACATTTCAATGTTTTAAATATCAATAAGATGTGACAACATGCTATAAAAAATGAAAATCATGGTTGTAGGGTAGCAGGTGAGGATACTTGGGTTATTGGAAAACAAAATATAAGAAGATATTGTGTAACTCAAATGAATCAAATTGTGATGAGGATACTATTGACTTGAGTTTTGATTCCATAAGCTTAAAAACCAAGCAAAGTTCTTACGATTATAATTCTCATTATGGTTCTCAAAAGGGGTTTATTTCAAAAGTATAAAATTGAAAGGTTTTTTTAATATATTGGTATATCCTCCATCACAAATTGATATCGAGATGTCAATATTGTATATCTATCAAGTCTACTCATCAAGTTTGATAAACCAAACAATATCCAATTTATGGGTTAAATAATTGAAAGAGACCAAAAAACACATATGTGGCACAATTACAATTACCTTTAGAATTATAATTTAAGGATAATATCCTGACAAAAGTATTGTTTAAGTTCAAGATCATCACCTATCAAATGTTTTCCAATATGCTAGAAACACTTTTTTTGTATTAAGGATACTTGAAACTTGGTTGTGCTCCCATATGTTTGACATTAAATTTTAATGTATTCTATCATATAATTGTGTCTTGTTTGTAAACGCAATCCCATGCTTTTCTTCTTTCCTTTTTTTCTTTTTTCCGTAAATTTTTTGTACAATAATTCTTTATTCTTTAAGAAGGGTAATAATGTCTTTATATTTACACTTTCAAACATATATGTAAATAAAAGAAAAAATGGACATATTTCAAAATACCACCTCTAAATTGGACATTTATGTAAATAATCCTAACCTATTAGGAGGAGTAGCCTAAGTTCTTTTAAGCCCATTACTAATTCCATGTCTAGCCAATGTGGGGCTTTTTGTTCACACATACTCAACAATCCCCTCCTCGAATGAAAACCCATTATCACCGTAGCCTCCTCTCAAATGATGATTCATCAATCCATCTTATTCAAACCAAGAAGATCCCAACTCCATCAAGACCTCTACCACGTCAGGGCCCACGTAACATGGAGTTTCCATCTCGAGAGTCATACCACGGATTTTCTGATCATCACACTTTCTTTGGGGGCCACCGTTCCTTATACAATTTATCTCTGGGATTCATCTTGTATGTACACATGGCTACACCTAAAATCTGACTCTGATACACTTGTTGAGGTCTTTGGGGTTCCATCTTAAAAGGTTAATTTATTACGAGGAGTAGCCCAAATCCTTTTAAGCACATTATCAATTCTATGTCTAGCCAATGTGGAACTTCATTTTGTTTGCACATACTCAACAATAGATATATTTGCTCTATTTTTCAGTCGATAATTACTTACTTGGTGCAGAGTAACTGGAACAGAAAATTACATCAACATGATTTGATCAATAACCACTATGGTTTGTCCACAATTTAGTTCTTAATCACGCATGTCCTTGATATTGCATGCATAATTATTTGGAATTAGCACACAACTATCCCAAACTTAGAAAATTATCCGTCCATAAGTCAAAGTAATCCTGAATGGCCAAAAAAAAAAAAACATTATTAATATCTCCAAATGCACATATATATGATAATTTATGAAGCATGAATTGAATATTGCATAATTACGTAGAGCAGTCGAAGTTGCGGTCGACGGGAGGCAGAGTGGTGGAGACTCCTGGGGGATCTACGGGATGCGGTTGGGATCGACGTCGGAGATCGGAGTCAGCGCCTGCTTAATGCCCTTCTTCTTCTTCTTCTTCTTCTTCTTCTTCTTCTTCTAATTTTGAAAGAATAGTTTTACAAGCATGGATGTAATTTTAGCCTCACACTTCTAATGTGATAAGAAAAAATCTTTCGAGGTTGTTTACAAGCATGGACGTAATTTTAGCCTCACACTTCTAATGTGATAAGAAAAAATCTTTCAAGGTTGTTTGTTGGGATTGGTGTCCATAAAACATATGATGCTACAACTTTGTTGCGATTTATATCAATAAATGTTTTATTTCAGTATAGTTATATATGCATGTATGTTTAATGCTTATTATTATTATTAAAATTCCATAATTATCTATGTGACCTTAAATAGTGTATATAAAAGTTATATCTTAAAGGATAATATTTAATGATGATAATTAAAATGGTCCATGATAAATAATCAATTATTTAATTGACTAATTAATTAAAGTATGGATTCTTTAATTGAATATCACTAGTGCATGTCATCACCATTAAGAATGGAACAGTCTTATCCAAACTATTAATGTAGCAAGACATTTAATGAGTGCACTGTGTATAATGTGATTATGTAGGACATGAGACGTGACATTATATGAATTGCTGATAATTTCTGTTAAGTATAGTAGATTCAAATCACATCAACCGATGGTCATATATATAATAATCTTAATTCTGAGTTATTAATAGACTCTAATTTATGGAATCATGTCTTTTGATTTACTCGGTATGGATTTAAGTAACAAATCTTTTTCTTGTATTTTGGGGATTTGATGAAGTAAGTAGCCAGAAATGCTAATATTACAAGATGGAATCCATTCCTTCTTATTTAAGAAGCAGATAAATAATTCCCTTACATGTTGATTCGGCGCTCGAATGGTATGTGCGCTCAATTTATTATTTAACTTCATGAATTTATCATTCATTAGAGAATCAGTGGTAATCAAGGATAAAGATGTAATTAGAGAGGTTAACAAATATTACCTAGCTCTAATTATGAATTTTTTTGGAGAATAGATCTATATGTAATGAGTATATCAAATGGACGACTTTATTTTTTGAGTAATTTTATATCTATAATTTCAAGAGTGTAGTTCCAAGTTTTTAGTGGGGTAACTATAGGATTAATAAAGTTGAAAAATTAATCAAAGAGTTTGATTAGTTATCAAATTTATTGGTGCTCGAAATTATAGATTCATTGTTTCCCACACCGCCTTTATTAATAATTGAACAAGTGTATTTGACATATTGTATTTTTAACTCACTAAATGTGGGATATAATATATAAAGGAAAATATCTACTTTTATTATTTTATTGTCACAAATAATTATTTGTTATCCAAATAATTAATTATGAATTAATTGTGCTATTTAAATAAAGAAAATTATCTACATATTAAAATTGAAAAACACACTAAGTGAAATTCAATATGTGTACGCCTACTGTTAGTAGGTAGGACCCATCAATGTGCAAATTGACATATGCTAAATTCCTATTTATGAGATTATAAATATTTATGATATGTGTCAGAAAGGGAAATAAGCTTTCCTTCTTTCGGTTAAATTATATATATATATATACACAAACACATATTTTTATGTGACATAAATAATATATATTAATTATATATTTAAATTTAAAAAAGGGGAAACAACGTGACCTTTCCTCCAAGAAAAGTCAACGGCCGCATATATACATATAATTATATATATAATCGTTATATATTTATATATGTATATAATTAATATATATTATATTATATTCGATATAATATAATACATATTTCTAATTTTTATTGATCTTGAATTTAAATATTAAGAGTATAAATTTTAAAGGTACTTATAAAATATTCTATTTGTTATAATTTTCGTTAAAGTACTTGTTTTTTCGAAAAGGGATTTTAGATTCAAGTCGTTATCATTACGATGATCAAGGAGCACCAGGATGATCCCTTGGAACAAAAGCAAAACAAAATAAAAAGGAGCATCAACCTGAAATTGATAACAATCTTAAAAAAATGAGTTCAATTGGACAAAAATGATAACAATTTATTAAGAATTTATGTAACCAGAAACGACTAAGACGTATGTCAACAACAACAATAGGAAAACGACAATTATCGCAAAATCTAACAAAAGTTTGAAAAAAAAAAAAAAACACCCAAAAAACGACGATGATATGAATACAACAGCCTGTAGAAAAAAAGGACAGGAACCTGTAAACGACAATAACGAACTACGACAACAAGTTTGAAGTATAATAGCTTTAAAAAAGGGGAAACAACGTGACCTTTCCTCCAAGAAAAGTCAACGGCCGCATATATACATATAATTATATATATAATCGTTATATATTTATATATGTATATAATTAATATATATTATATATTATATTCGATATAATATAATACATATTTCTAATTTTTATTTATCTTGAATTTAAATATTAAGAGTATAAATTTTAAAGGTACTTATAAAATATTCTATTTGTTATAATTTTCTTTAAAGTACTTGCTCTTTCGAAAAGAGATCTTAGATTCAAGTCGTTATCACTACGATGATCAAGGAGCACCAGGATGATCCCTTGGAACAAAAGCAAAACAAAATAAAAAGGAGCATCAACCTGAAATTGATAACAATCTTAAAAAAATGAGTTCAATTGGACAAAAATGATAACAATTTAATAAGAATTTATGTAACCAGAAACGACTACGACGTATGTCAACAACAACAATAGGAAAACGACAATTATCGCGAAATCTAACAAAAGTTTGAAAAAAAAAAAAAAAAAACACCCAAAAAACGACGATGATATGAATACAACAGCCTGTAGAAAAAAGGACAGGAACCTGCAAACGACAATAACGAACTATGACAACAAGTTTGAAGTATAATAGCTTTAAAAAAATGCAAAATACAAATGGGTACTAATTAATCTCTCGAAACAAAAGTAATGGATAAACTGTCAACACCGCTCCGTCTTAACTCTGCTAAAATTTGTGTGCAAAATGAAAGAAAAAATAAAAATAAAAATAAAAAGAGACTACATCAGTCAGCCTTTCCATGGCATGGTTCCTCCTCAAGGCCCAAAATCTAGGAAGGTTATCACATTTTGGTTTAAACACTTTATACGCGCACACACACACACACACACATTAACATATATTATTCTAGTTTTTGGGATGAGTGTTGAAGTGCTACAATTGGCGCCGGGTTGGAGTATGGATTCGAAATTGGAAAATCCAATTCAAATTGAGAATTAAACTAGTTTCGTATTTGTGGGGAACAAAAATGAATTGTGCCAATTAAAAAAAAAAAAAAAAAGTTAAAACATTCAATTTGTATTGGATTTGGTTTATATTTTTCTAATCCAAACTTTTGCTCCAAACAAGTGTATATATTAAATGTTCTTAATATCTCAAATGTCTCAATCGGAAAATGTTGATCCATCTGGCTTGTTGGGTAGTTTTGATAGATATGTAATGATATGTCAACATTAATTTGTAATAGAGGATACATAAATATGTATATGTATATGTATATTATGAGACAGAAAATTCTAAGCAATCAAATACTTGAATGGCTTTATTGCCTAATGAACATGATCCTTGTATTGAATAAGCGACATGAACTAAATATGTGAAGCATCATTGTGAAACAACTATAACAATTTAAAAAACTGCAAAAAGAAGATTTTATTATTATTATTATTTTTTTTGCAAGAAAATAAATTCCTTGAAATTTTTATAATTTGTGGATATTTCCAAAAACATGTTTACATGATAAATTGATAATTGACAGTTGTAGATATATTTGGATAATGTGAACATTGTCATATACACGGAGGAAAAGAGTCGTATCTTTGCCCTAGTTGTTAATGTTGGTGTTTCATATGAAGTCATGGATATTTTGTGGCATTTGGAGGATAAATCCCAGATTGGGCATTTGTATGGCTCCACTTTAATATGGTGCTTTTCTCTTCATTTGCACTTGAACATCCATTGGGAGTCTATACTATTTTTCCCCCCTTAATTTCCCAACGGATAAATACATTTTTGTTTTGTTTGCCCATTTAGACGAAAAGTACAATTTATTTCTATGCTTTCTCTGTATTAATGAGATGAACAACATTTCGTTTCTTTTTTCCCCTTTTCTGCATATATATTTACATGTACAATTATCCCTATCTTAGGATCTCTATCCATTTCAAGCAATATTTCAGTTTTTTTTTTTTTAAATTTTGGATAAAGTTTTTAACTATTAATGCATTCCTTTTTAAGAAAAGGAGATAAGTATCATCACTTATTACTATCGCATTATAATCTAGTGCAGAATCACATGACTATATTTGTTTATAATCATAAACAAAAAAGGTACCCGAATTGATTAGCCTTCTGAAGTATACGTACCAAATTCAAAGATATGTAAGTCTAAATATATGTATATATATTTGCTCTTTTTCTGGGGATGATTACTTGACATGGTGGAGAATAACAAGAACAGAAAATTATATCATGATAATTCATTGATAACCACTTTGATATGTCCACACAAAAGTTTTTATCCCTATATAGATATATAATGGCTGATGTTGATCCGTAGTATAACATATATTCCTGACCACAATTTATTTCTTAATTACGCACGTCCCTAATATTGCATACATAATTATTCGGAATTAACACAACTCTCCCAAATTTAGAAAATCATCCCTGCATGAGTCAAAGTAATCCTGCATGGCAAACAAGCAAACAAACAAAAAACATTATTAATATCTCCAAAATGCTTAAATGATAATTAAACTATACATTTAAGAAAGTGTTAATTGTAAATTAATAAAATGAATTAATTAATTGCATATAATTAATTACGTAGAGCAGTCGAAGTTGCGGTCGACAGGAGGCAGAGTGGCGGAGATTCCGCACTCCTTGGGGATCTGCGGGATGCGGAGAGGGATCGACATCGGAGATCGGAGTCAGCGCCTGCTTAATGCACCTGCAGGTGGCTTGCCTGGCTTCCTTGCTCGTCGCCTGCTCGCTCAAGGTTCTTCGCGCCGTCGCAGCACGACTTCGATGCCTCGTTCTGTTTTTTCGTAAGGTAGTCCAGGCACGGCGTCAGGGGCCCGATGACGCTGGCGCAAGCATCCCCCTCCGGCGCAGGAGCCGGAGAAGGCGCAGATGCCGCCACGACCTCCGAGCTCGAGAGGAGTATGATCATGGCTGATGTGGAGAAGAATAGTAGTACTGCTAGGGTTTGGCGATCCATGTTAGATATGTTACTGCACAAAAGAAAATGAGGTATATTATATATGTATTAATATATGAGAAAATTGGCTGGTAAAGTATAGAGTTGTAGAATATGATATGTATATATAGTAGAGCTTGGTTAGGGGTTTTTTTTTCTTTTATTATTATTTTTTTTATTTTCATTTTTATTTTTTTTGCGTGTGTGTTTATTCATTCAAGATCTGTGAAATGAAAAAGTTTATGGTTTTTCGCATATGGTTGAATGAATTTAAGGAGGTTTTTTCGGACGCATGATCTGATTTTGGAAGGAGAAATAGTTTTTTACGCGGATGGAAGTAATTTTAGCCTCACACTTCTAATGTGATTAATCTCTCGAGATTGTCTGCATATTAATGCACATACCTTTGAACCATTGAAAGCCTTAAAAATAAAAAATAAAAATAAAAATAAAACTTCCAGTTAAGGATTCTAAGAGCTTCCTTGTAATAAGATGAGGAGGAGATGAATTAGTAAAATGCATAATAATTGCAAATTAACGAGGAAAAAGCCACAAATTTGAAAAACAAGGAACAAGACAAAAACGAATGGAAACCACAAAAGCGACAACAATATACAAAACAACATCAAACTGAAAACAAACGTTTAAACGGAGGGAAAAAAAAAAAAACCAAAAGGGAGGATCAATCTGAAATCGATAACAACCTAAAAAATGAGTTCAAGTCGACAAAAGTGACAAAAATTTAATAAGAATTTATAAAACCAGAAAAACGACAACGACGTATAACAACAACAACCGTAACAGAAAAACGACAATTATCCCAAAGTGTAACCAAAGTTTGAAGAAGGAAAAAAAAAAAAAAAAAAACTTAAAAACGACGATGTTATGAATACAAACAGCCTATAGAGAAAGGACAGGAATCTTGTAAACGACAACAACGAACTACGACAACAAGTTTGAACTATAATTGCTTTAAAAAAAATGCAAAATACAATGGGCACTAAGATCTTGAAACAAGGGCAATGAATAAAGTTTCTTCGTCTTAACTATGTTAAAATTTGTATGCAAAATGAAGAGGGGGAAAAAAAAAATCCCTACTCATCAGTAAGCCTCCATTGGCGTGGCTCCTCTCCGATCAAGGCCAAAATTCTAGGTAGGTTATCATTTCGGATTTAAACATTACGTTTGCTAACATATTTGCTCTTGAATAGTTTTAGGGATGAGTGTTGACGTGCTACAATTAGCGACCAGCTGGAGCGTGAGTTTGAACGGAAAAAAATCCAATTTGAATTGAGAATTTAAACTGGATTAGTGTTTGTTAGAGGGAAAAACAAAAAAGTTGTGCGGATTTCAGAAAAAGTGAAAATTTCTATATGAATTGGATTTTCCAATACAAAAATTTTGCTCCCAACAAGTGTATATATGTTCTTCATCTCTCCATTATCTCAATCAGAAAGTGTTGATTTATTTGGCTTATGATAGGTAGTTTTGTCAACACTAATAGCAAAGATACATAAATATGTTAGACAGAAAATTCTAAGCAATCAAAAACTTTGAGGGCCTAAAACACGATCCTTCTATTGAATAAATCGTGATATTAAAATATGTGAAGCATCCTAATTAGAGGCATATTTTAACAGTAATACCATACTTGATTTCATTTAAAGGTACAGAGTTTGAATTCCTCATCCTTAAGTTTAATATATATGTGTGGGGGGGAGGGGAGCATCATGATGACACAAGAATAATTTAAGGAAAAAAAAGAACTGCAGAAAGGAGGTTTTAATTTTTGCAAGATAAGAAGATGCTTCTCTCATCATTTGCGCTGGAAACCATTGGGAGCCCGCAGCTTTTCCAGTCTACCGGGCCTTTGCCTCGATGAACCTATTAGGTTAATCTATTAGGAGGAATAGTCCAAGTCTTTCTAAGCTCATTTCCAATTTCATGTCTAATACTCAATGTGGAGATTTCTTGTCCACACATACTCAACAATCCCCCTTCGAACAAAAACCTATTATCATTGCAGTCCCCCTCAAACAATGATCCCTCCGACCCATCTTCCTCAAAAAAGAAAACCAGAAAGATCACACTCCATCGAGATTTACACCACCGCATCAAAGCCCGCGTTACTATGAAGTTTCCATCTCGAGAGTTCACACCACAGATTTTCAACGATCACACTCTCCGAGGGCCATCAACCTTCGTCCGGTTTTTTTAGGGGTTCATCTTGTGCAAATGCACATGCGGTCACATCTGGAACTTATTGAAGAGAAGTATCCCAAATCCTTTTAAGTCCATGTTCAATTTTATGTCTAGTCTAATGTGAGACTTTTGTTCGTACACGTACTCAGCAGAGCCACCACAAGATCTACATGGAAAGCTTATTTATCCACTTTTATGTAAGTGTTGGTTTACACTAGTGGCTTCCCCTCTTGCCCGCTTGTTGGGAGCACATGTAAGAATTGCCCTTTTGGGTTAGTGGTCATCATTGTTATGAAGCTCCTTTAAATAACTCCCGTAACACTCAAGTAAATTCGAAGCATGGTTTTAATAGACTTTAAAAAAAAAAAAAAAAAAACCATATTCTCATAGTTACACTAATTTGTTAGTTTGATTGATGTCTCGAAAAGCTATTCATCTTTGGAACCTAATTCGCTCAAAACTTGGGACATATCTAGAACCCAAAAATTTTACAAACCTATTTTAAGAATTTTGTCCTGCGTATAGCGTTTTACAAACGGAAATAGATAACACAATAATTTCATTGATATAACAAGACTTTTCTTACAAATGAGATTATTCGTAATATGACTAGGCCCATATTGTACATTTATGCGGCCACACACTTGGAGCAGAACTTCTTCCCAGCTATATCAAGCCAGTAGAGTTAAATCTTCTGTTTATTTATGCACGCATAATAAAGCCGATCAAATAGTTAGAAACATAAAATAAAATCAAATGATTACTTTGGGCAATCAAATTTATCATCAATATTGGGAGGCAAATCCACAGAAAGCCCACATTGGTTGGCAAGTTGAGAGACGCGACGAGGATCATATTTGTCGATACCAGCCAGTACGACCTTAAGGCACCAACACGCAGCTTGTCTCTCTTGTTTGGAGTCATTGTTGTTGAACACTTCCTCAACGCCGTTACAACATTCCTTGGATGGCTTGTTGTCTTTACCTTTCAGGTAATCCAGACATGGGGTTAGCTCTTCGATTACGTATCCTTGCACGAGGACGGTTCAGGGTCGGATAGGGAAGGCGTCTTGGCGTTAACTTGGGAAGGGACGTCGGGGTCCGGTTCAAAAAATGTCAAAGATATTGAAGAAGTTGCAACTGTAGAAATGGCAAACAGTAACACGATGGATAGGAACACAGTTATTTGAATCATGGCTGATACGGATAGGAACAATGTTTTTGAAGAAATTCTCAAAAGCAATAAGGTCTTTTTTTAAGGTTGTGAGAAGGATAGAATATATATAACTAAACACATACATTTATACACTATATACACTTAAACACGGCAACTTTTCCATGCAAGTTTTGTGAGCTCTATACCAGAGTTTAGTTGCTTTGCTCAGTTGAATCCCAATATCTGTTGGTTACAAATCAACACATTACGGCAAGAGTTGTTTTTTTCATGTTAGGAAATAGTTCGACGCACACTTCTATTATGTGCTCCGTCGGAGAGTAGGAAAATACGACTTTTAACCCATGTTTGGATCTCCGTTTTAAATCTACTATTCAAAAAAAAAAAAAAATCATTCTCTCTTAAATCTTTTTTTGAATTTTTAGTTTGAGAAATTTGTTTAAAACGGAGATTCAAACGGAAGCTTGGATTGGCATGAATCTGAACTATAGATCAAACAGTTCAGCAACGTACATAAAATATATATATATATATATCTAACAGTGTCTTCATGAAGCAGAAGATTTATTAGTTATTGGCGGCTCCTTAGCATTAAGGCATATACATGGTAGTGGACTTCTGTTTCTTTTTATATAAGGTTTTCAATTAAAAAAAAAAAAAAAAGGCGCACACACAGACATTGTGGTAACAAAGTTTTCCCTTGTATGTAAAAGACTACTGGATGTGTTATGTACATGTTGATATGTTGCCTATACACTGATTTCCACTTTATTGGGTTGTTGAGTTGCGAAAGTGGGATTTGGAGTCCGAGCCGCCACGCTTTGTGTATAATGAGCCACTAGCAGGGACTTCGGCGTGTGAAGATACCATCGCAGAAAGTGGTTGGAAATTTGTATTCGCAACAAACCAAAAGAGAGCCCATTTTAAGTTGCAAAGGGTGTATTTTAGAGCTTTCGTCCAGTTCTCCTGCTTGTTGAAGCTTTGTGTGATAGAGTAGCTCTCCACTTTGTCAAGCTCGATCCTGCAAATTCCGTCATTTAAGTTGACATACTTATACCTATGAATTAAGCCAATTTTTCAAAGATTATACGAATTTATGCCTAGGATAATGATTAGGGTCCGTTTGGTGAATGAGTTTGAGTTGAAATTTTTAAGTTTGAATAGCAACTTTTGTTGACTTTTTAGAAAAGACAAAAAAATTTTTTAGAAAAAGACAAAAATTTGAGTTTAAGGACAAAATGTTTTGGAGAGTGCATGTTTACCATGTAGTACAAATTGCAAAACTTACTTGTATGGCAATCTAAAACATTTCTCAGTAGGTATGTTGTTTTCTAGATCCTTCAAGCAAGCAAACTCAGCAAACTCCTTAAGGCAAGTCAAGAATGTCGTCATTGCTTTGTCATAACGAGTGCTCCAAAACAGGTTCACGGGACCAAACCTAATCAGAATCATCACTTACAAATATGAGTCATGAAAGAACTAGATTGAAACGATAGAAAGATATCCTTTTTAAAAAGCAAAGAGGGGGAAAAAGAAAAATAAAAAAAATCACGAAGTTCTATAAACTATTGTCCTTTCCTGACAGAATGGAATACGATGTCTAGAGTGTACTCACAGTTCATAAGTATTATTGTTGCTGTCCACAATTCGAGGATAGCTGCCCATAGGAAGTATCTTTATTCGAGATCTAAAAGTTGAATAAATTAAGGCGTTTTAACAACAACTACAACAGTTCCACTATGAATTTTAAAAGACAGACTTTTAAAAAGATTCATCAAAAGGATACTGAAATTTCGGCCGGAAATATTGACACATCGTATGCAGGAGGAGGCAAGCTTGGCCCCAGGCAGCATTTATCTCATCCCACTCCACCTAAATGTTTTCACACAGTAACATTTTATCAGAGCCCTGTCTTAGAAAGAAAAAGCATACAACAATTAAGGGGGAAAAAGGAAACAAAACCATCACTCTCTAGCTTGGCAATATTCATATTCTGCAACTATAGATGGAGGAAAGATACAACTAGTTCTGCCACAATTCTTAGAGAAGGAACAAGCTTAGCTATCTCACCGGAATTTTAGGAAGCCGTCCCAGTCGAAAATTGTTAATTGTTCCAAATTCTCCATCATGCCCAATGGGAAAGGCATCATTTAGCACATTAGTTTTCTTCAATAAGTCCAAATGCGCTTGTGAAACTTCTATCTTGGCAAGAATAGCATCTCTCTCTTCCTGTTGACCCAAATATGTGGCTCCAACTCAAAAATGACTTTCAAATAATGCAGAAGAACAAGATTTATTTCTTGCTTAAACTGGAAAGTTTATACATAGATTTATCGTACATCTACGGGGATGGGATAACATTTACTTTGGCTATTTATCATTATCAACTTCCAAAATTGAAAGCTTTGTCATGAACTAATATGGCTGGAAAACAGTAAAAGGAGAAACACAAAGGAAACATAGAGAACACTAACACCAACCTGATGTGTTATTAATTGAGATTGGAAATTATTGAACTCATGCCAATACCTGTAATATATTACATTCCAGATTATGTTAAAATCTTGTGTTGAACAGGAAGTAGACAAAAGAAAAGGGAAAAGATGAACTTTCGTAAAGGGTAGTGCATGCAATTACGTTACAAAAACTGCATCCACAAACTAGAAAAACTGATCAGGAAAAGAGATTTACCGCTCCTCCAATTCCTTAAATTTGCTCGATTTTGACTCAAGTGCTTTAAGTTCAGCATTAACATCAGCATTCTGTTTCTCTATTTCTTCAATAGCTGCTTCAAGTTTTCTCTCTTCTTCCTCAATCTTAGATATAAACCAAAGAAGATGTAATGAGTATGTGCACCTTTTTTGAAAGATTTATTGTAAAAACTAAATTAGGTTGTATGCACATATTCTATATTGTAGGATAAAATAGAATAAAATTATAAACAAAAAAGGTTCACCAAGGAAAACACAGAAAGATTGAGGGCAAACTACCATTTCGCTTCATAACTTAAAATTCCCCTAACAGAAAATGCAGATTTGTGATATAAGAAGTTACGGAGGCCTATAAATAATAAGCATGATTTTCTAGCCCATGTATAATTATTTCACACCCTTTTTGATCTATGTAATTTTATGTCCTTTTTACGTCAAAACTGTAAGGTTATTTTCTGCCGATGTCAGTAGGAGATAGATCTCCAACTCAAAGAAATTTATGCACCAATGACAAGTTCTAAGTAAGTACCTTCAGTTTCTCTTTAAGAAAATCAGCTTCACTAAGAACATTGCGAGGCTCCCCCTCTAGGCGCTTAAGACAGGCCTCATAAGCGTCAATGTCCCTATTCACGTCTTCAATTTCCTTATCAAGCTTTTCTGACAATACCCTCATGCACTCAAGGCACAAAGGTTGCTCAACCTGGAAATGTTAACATAACCACATGAAAAATAATCCCCAGTTAGCCCAAAAACAAAGTTAAAAACAATAAAGATCACTTAAACCAACGACAACAAACATCAAAGTTTCTGGGACAGCATGCATACCTGTGTCTGGGTGGTGGCAATTTCAAATGCACGCTTCAAGACAGTTATCGTCGAGTAAAATCCAAAATTGTTTGGTTGCGAATAACCATTGGAGCCTCCATTGGGTAATGGCGAATGGTTTCCTCCAGCATCAGAAGAGGACTCAGATTTATCCACAACCACAAAGGACTCCTCCATTGCCTTTCCAGACTGGCCTGCATAAGACTGAACAGCTCCCCCACGAGGTCGGGGAGGGACACCTTGTGCAGGGGGCCTTTGCTTTGACAAGACCACAAAAGAATTATCCATTTTCGTTGAAGCCAACACGCTATTCGCCCCATGCATTGACGAGCCCTGCATTCCTGCACAAGTTTATTGCCAAACCAAATGACTCACCAAGAATGGCAAATCAACCCACACAACTCTTCTAAGAATTGCATGTATATTACAGCCCTGGAATGTCATGACGACCTTAATTCCAAATTAAAATCCCAATAAACAAAAGCTACCACATAGTTGATAATCGGGTTTATGGACTTCCATCCTTATGAAGCTAACATATGCAGCAACAAAAAGTCCAGTTCTTCAAACTAAACATGCTTCATTAAGACATCAGTAACTAATTGGTCAATACAATCCTCCCCACAAGTTAATGTCCATACAATATGTATTTGTGCGAGTGTGTGTGTATTCAAATTTCAACTACAACAATAAGTCGTGCAAATACTCCAACAAATATGAAATTCATTTCAATTCCACACAAATTAAACTGAAAAGCATCAAACTTGACGAACAAAGACGCAAAAAACGGAATTCGTTTCCAAGAAAGTGGCTTTTGATAAAATTGAATTGGAAGAAGAAAGGGAAACTGACCGGAGCGAGAGGAGGAGTCGTTTAAGAACCTGTCGGCGTAAGAATCGACGCCGACGACGCAGAGGGAGTGGCGGCAGTTCTGGCAGACCAATCTCGGCAGATTCGGATCCACCGGCAAGCTCCGACCCTTTTCGTTCATTGTTACTCCTCGCCAAACTTCACAAAATTCCCCCCCTTTCCTAGTTTCCTTCCAGACTTCAACAGGTTTTCCTTAGATTCGGGAAAATCACAATAGTTTCTTTCCTTCTGTTTGCTTCTCAACTCGAAATTTGTTGTCACCCTTTTTCTCGTCTTTTTCCTTCTGGAGCGAGAAATTTTTCTCGTCGTTTCTCTTACCTCCGTTTTTCCTGGAAAATTTCGTTTTCGGTAGAGAATTGGGGATTCGTATTGGATTTGTTTCTGGGCCCAAATTGCACTTGTTAAGTGGCCCAGCCCACTTATAATGGGCCTCAGGGCCCATTTCAAGTTACCATAAAGAGTGTACAACCGAATGGGCAAATCCCTTTTGACCAAAACTTCTTAGAAGTTCAGACTCTACTCTCTCTGCGATTCGATTTCGATCCCAAATCAGATTTTGAAACCCTAGATCGAGCTCTCTCAATCTTCGACAATGGCGATTACAACGAATTTCACCGAACCGAAGATCTACCAGCTCATGGTGACGCTGCTGGAGAGGAAAACCCTAATCTTGAGGTACGAAACGCCGAGCGTCGTTGCCGGCGACGTCAAGCGCAGTCTTTACGAAATCACCAGAATTCCGACGAGTCTCCAGCGATTGGTCACCGGAACGCGCCAACTCCGTGACGATTCGGTGATCTCCTGCGACGGCGGCACTTTCCGACGGTGTCTCTGACGCTGCCGTTGCGCGGAGGGAAGGGAGGGTTCGGGTCTTTGCTGAGGGGCGCGGGGTCGAAGGCGTGGCAGAAGAAGACGAGCAACTTCGACGCGTGTCGCGACATGAGTGGCCGTAGGCTGCGCCACGTCAACGCGGAGAAGAAACTGGAGGAGTGGAAGGCAGAGAAGGAGGAGCGGAGGCTGGAGAAGAAGGCGGAGGAGTTTCTGAAGAAGATGGCGAAGAAGGGGAAGAAGGGGGTTGGGGACGGGGAGGCCGAGAAGTATGTCGCCAAGTATAGGGAGCAGTCTGAACGCTGCGTTTCGGAGGTCTTGGATTCGGTTAAGGAGGCCGTGGCGGGGAAGCGCAAGTCCGGTCAGTCGAGCAGTGCTTCGGAGGCTAAGCGGTTGAAGATATGGTAAATTTCCATTCTTTGTGCTAGTTTTACAGCGCTTATTGATATATTTGATGGACGCTTTATTACTTTGTTTGGATAAACACTTGGTTTTTGGGATTGGAGTTTTCAGAAATTTGGTTGTAGTATTAGAATTCGGTTTGGGAATTTGGTTATAGAACTGGAATTGGGTTTTCATCTTTTGGGAAATTTGGTTGCAGTATTGAAATTGAGTTTGGATACTTGTTTCCAGTACTGATGTTTATTGTTATCATTTATCTTTTGGAAATTGGTTACAGTTATCTGTTCGGTTTAATTTTATTTTGGGCTGTTAGAAATTTTTACTGAAAGTTTGGTCTGATTCATTTGATATTAATATCTGAATCTTTTGAAATAATCCAGGATGGGTAAGCGAAAATTGGCTGAAAGTAGTGATGATGATGATTCGGATGACGAACAGGAGAATGAGAAATCCACTGTATTGAATAATGGCAATCATTCGGATTCTAGTAAGGATGCTGAGGGAAGTTCAGATTCTGTTACTGGTGGGAAACAGGATGGAGAATTTCCAGGAGGCAGCTACTCCGAGAGTGGCTCTGAGGAAGAAAAAGAGAATGTTGTGTTGGGAAAAGAGGAATCTGTTGAACTTCCAATTGAAGATTCTCTTTCTGATGGGCAGAATGATCTGTCTGAACCAGTGACTCACAACGAGATGACTGCTCAGGTTTCAACTGTACCTTCCTTAGATGAAGTTGTACGAGATGAAAAGATGAATTGCAATGAGACTGTTGTGGAGAATGTTTCGATTTCAAGCCGCAGGGATGTTGTTGAAAGCAAGTTATTGGTTTCTGAATCCCGTCCATTAGAATCTGGTCCAGAAGTTCATGAAGAAGCAGGTTCTGGTAGAAACGTTACAGAAACAGAAACTCCTCTGAACTTTGATCAATTCAATTCGGCTGTTGAACTAGAGGTATGACTGTCTATCTTCTTTTAGTTGAATCCTTTTATGTCGACATTCTTAGGGTGTTGAGCAATCTAGCCTGTTACATTTTTTGTCTTTTCTTTAGTGGTGTTCATTGTTTAGACTCTGCTTAGCTATTTGGCTTATATCCTAGTTGCCTGTTCTATTGGTTATATGTCCTTTTTCGTGCATATATCTATTGAAAGTTTGAACTTTGTTCATTAGTTTGTTGTGGAACAGATATCGTGTAACGTTCCACCTCACTAACATCAGTGTCTTTTATGGAAATGAAACTTTGAGGCTGTTATTCAGTTTCACTACCTTGTTTCAACTGTTATCAAAGTTGTCTGCGTCTATCGTTTCAGTGGTTGGTTCAGTTCTACAGCATCAACTGATCATAATGTGTTCTGTAGTTCGGGTTCCTTATTTTTTTTCCCACCTGTTCTGATAGGTTCTCGGCCTGGAAAGGTTAAAATCTGAACTTCAGGCTCATGGGTTAAAGTGTGGAGGCACTCTGCAAGAGCGCGCTGCCAGGCTTTTCCTGCTAAAATCTACCCCTTTGGAGAAGCTTCCCAAGAAGTTGCTTGCTAAAAAGTGAGTCTATGTAATATTTGTTTCATTTGTACTATGTTGCCATGCGATCAGTTTTTCAAGTGTTTCACTAGCCAATGGAAATGTGTATATTTGGAGCTCGGCTCAGTTCCGACTATTATTTCATGATGTGTAACAGTATAACATAGAAGAGTATTATGCCAAATAGGGATGTATATGGGGCAGGGCAGGTCTGGGCAGGGATGTAAAGTTTAAGAGAGAGAGAATTCATATATCTCTTATCCTGAAAAGAAGAATACACGGCAATATAAAGGAAAAAGAAGGCAACAATCCTGCCTACTCAATCCCTACAATCGAGGCTAATAAACACCAAAATAAACACAATCAGGAAATCAGCTAATAAATCTGATCCTACAGTTATTCTGCCCATTCTAAATAAAGAAACAGATTCTTGCGATTCTTTTCCTAGAAAGCTGTAATTCCGCAGGATGTTAAGTGAGCTTGTGCGGTGCCCTGTATCCACATCGTGATTTTTAATTTGCTCCATCATGCTTGTTATAGTCTGGTCGGATATGACCAGACCTTAGCCATTAGCAGTTGGATTTGACCAGGCATTACCTGTTTACCGGTTGAACACCTCGTCACAAGCTGGTTGTTTGATCTCTAGACTGTGGACCACAAGCTCACCAATGTAGCTGAGCTCTACTAACAACCCTATTGTGAACATTCAAGTTCGTAGAGCACAAGGGGGTTCATAGAACACTTGGTAAGGGATGGGGGGAATGTGACACATGACTTATCGTCCTCCATTTTTTCCACACGGAAATCTCGCATTTACTACTTCAATTTGTCCAACCAGCTCATTGTTGGGACTTGCATCATGCATCATTATTAGGACTCACAGTATGTGTCCTGCAAATTTCGTTACTAATTTTCTAGTACCAGTGTGATCAAGTGAGCATGTCCTCTGGGCGAAACCCACTGAAAAATGCGCCTATAAAAGTTGCACCAATCCACCTCCAATGGAATGGGATTTTGGTGAAGTTTTGATTCACTCTGACTTGAGTATCGGTTTCGATACTACACTGTTGTCTTTCCCTTCTTGCGTTAACAAAGGAGATTGGCTATCCAACGTCTGCGTGCTCCGCATGCATTTCTTAAGTTTTCAACATCAATGCATTAGCCAAGTGTATGCTTTAAGCAGTAATTTTGTTAAGATGCGGTAGATCAACAAGATCAAAACTTTGAGCACTTCAGAAGTTTTCAGTATCAATGCATTAGCCAAGTGTATGCTTTAAGAAGTAATTTTGTTAAAATGTGGTAGATCAACGAGATCAAAACTTTTAAGAGACCCACCGCACATGTTTCCGACATGTAATTGCATTCTGTTGAACTGGACTTACATACAAAAGACCAGATTGATACATATCTGTCCTAAATTCATGTATGCAGTGTCTTAACAAATAGAGGGACAAAAATACACCAAAATGTACATGTACAACAAAGAGAGAAGCACTATAAAGAAAAAGGATAGGTGATACAAAAAATACTTTCTTTATCAAACACTATCTAAGCTAACATGAGCAGGGGAAGGGGATGGATTGTTTCTGCAAACCGGACAAGTACCGTTCAATCGCAGCCACTCATCGATGCACTCTGCATGGAAGCAATGTTTGCAATCGGGTATGCATCGTAGCGTCTCCTTGCTGCAGTACTCGGATAAGCATATCGGACAAGTGATATCATTGGGACCCGGCAACCGCCGGCTCTCTCCCAGGACAAGCTTTTCATAAGATTCAATGGTGGCTTCATCAAGACCCATTAAGACAACGGCAGGCTCCGGTCCTTCTGGTGCTACTGCCACCGCAATTGTACTCCGTCGTCGTGTGTTATGATTAGTCCTATCTACAAAGCAAGCAAAGCAGGCGATCCCTATTGCACAAGTGACGGCTGGCAGGGCAATGGACAAGCAAATGATCCGGAATATTTTGAGGCCATCATTCGACCCACCTGAATTTTGAATATTTTTATAAATAAAAGTGTCGTTTTAAAATTTCTACTCAATCATATTCAAACTTTTTGCAGGAAGTTATTGGTAACGCAACCGGTTAGAAAGAAGCCATCTGCCAAATGACCTTTTTTATCCTCTTCATCACTTTGTAACCAAGATTTCTCAATTTACCCCACCAGGGCTAGCTTAGTGGGTGGGAGGGAAGGAGTTTGGGTAGAAACTTTAATGTTCAAAATTTGAGAGTGTTTATATTTCTTTTTAACAAGTGAGAGTCAGAGACCTCACAACATAAAAATATATTAAAAAAAAAAAAAAACGAAGATTACTCAATTGGGTTTTTGGAATTCTTTTGCTCGGAGTAGTATACATGAGTCTTTACATCACTTTTTTACTCACTATGATCATGTCAAATTGGCTGTTAAGGAGTCACTGGATAATTACGCTTAATGAGAAACCAACGGTTCACCCAAATTGATAGATCCTGAGGACCTAATATTCATCTTGGTAGAGAATTGACATAGGTCATCTATAGCCGTGGCCTATTAATTAGGTGGAAAATGGATTTCAGAGTCGTACAAATTAGAGCTAAAATTCAAGAAAGAAACTAAAGTACAATATCTACGTGTTTAGACTTTTTTTGCCTCTACAAGGTGTGGAGTGGGTTTTTTTTTTTTTTTTTTTTTAAATATTATGATGAGAAGCCTTGGGGCGTCTTATCAAGGACTAGCTCAGAGAGGGCGAGTGGGTGAGAAGGAAGTCTTATCACAATGGAGAAGAACTTGATGGCAACCGTATCCTACGGTTCCATTCAGTTGACATTGCTTTCACAAGTCAACGATAATAGTTTATCAAATACATGTATAAATACCGTATTCCATTAGAATTATACTAAAACAAGATTCATATGTCACGCACGATTTAATTATACTATTGACCTCGCTAAGTAAATGCAATTTGTTAGAACTTTCTGACCGAGTCAGAGAGTAACCACTACTTCTCCAAGGAGAATTCAGTGATGCATAGATCCGAAGACGACAAAACCATATTTCGGAAAGAGAAAATTTCTTACCTTTTCCGGGAAAGTAGAAGCAGCCAATATCTTGGCTAGTGTTGCTCTTAAATCCGCACATGCCACCTTGGAGTTCGCAGCTGCTGCAATCGGGTTCATACCAAGTTAAATGAAGATCGTTGTCGAGAGTGGTCGAGAATCCTTCGCCGAATTGAACAGGCGTCGAAACCGGGACTTGTAACGTTTTGAGAACCTCACACGAAGCAGACATTGAAGTGGCGAGACTGATGGAAGAGGTGGCTAAAACCGAGTGTGTCGAGTTGCTGAGACAATCGATGGAAGGGAACCGGGACTTGGTGAACGAAGACGGACACACAAGGAATGTGAAGTTCTGATAGAAGGCTGAAACAAAAGGAGAGCCTAGAAGGTTGAGGCTCAGAAGCCGATGAGGAAGGCATTTGAGAGGATCATAGAGGAGTATTTCTTGAGTGATGTAACTGATTTGTCGGACGTAAAACTCCCCGGAGAAAGGGAGCTGGAGAACTGTTTTATTCTCGCTGCTGCAGGTCAGGTCGAAACCGGGGTAACCGCAGCTTCTCGGGTTAGTCTGGTCTTCCAGCTGAAAGGGGAATCTGATGGGGATGCTTCCGTTGCCGCACATCGAAATTTGACATTCGTGGGATGCGCATAGAATCGGAAAGAGGAAGAGGAAGAGGAAGATGAGGAGAAAGAGGACATCTTTGGTGCCCATAAGTTGAAAGCCTGAATCTAAGAGGAAAGGGGAGGGGTTAGTCTGCTATAGCGATGGCTTATATTAAAAGTCACTCGTAAAATAAAATTAGTTAATATAAAGTCAAAATTAATATGAAGATAAAAAAAAGTGGTATTGCCTGTGTAGAGCAATATAATATATCTAGGTAGTGGTCAATGCTTTTATGAACCTAAAGAAATGCTTTTATGAACCTATACTTAGGCCGAGCAATATTATATACGCCAGATGCCGTAAGGGAAGACCTAAAGAAATGGTGTATATTTTAACTGTTTATATCAGTTTCTGTCAATTCCAAAGTGGAATATCCAATCGTAGATTTGGTGGCTTTTTTTTATTCAGTTGTTTCAACCAAAGTAGTAATAACCAACCTAAAGTGGAAAAAAAAAAAAAAAAAAAAGTTGTTACAGTTTTTCTGGGTCAGATCTTCTTCCATCTGATTAAAAAGCAAATTAATGCATTTTTTGTAAGTAATTAATAACGGAAGAGAAAATTCCTTACCCCAACGTAATTTTTTGGGCCTCTCTTTACATTTCTCTGGAGATTCGCTTGTATTTTCTTGTTGGTTTCAGTTACAACATGTAATGTTTTTCTTCCCCCTTTCTGTATGCGTAAATACATGGATTCACCATGTGTGTCCTCTCTCTCTCTCTCTCTCTCTCTCTCTCTCATGTGTGGAATCAGCAGGGAAATAACTTTGTTAAGAGGCTGAACGAGCAGCTCCTAATGGTACAAAATCGTCGTTTTATCGTCGTTTTTTCTTGCTTTGCGGGGGCATTTCCCTTTATTTCTATTCTTGATAAGAATTTGAAAGAAATTAGAGAAGCTGTTGAGAGATTCTGATAGAAACAACTTCTCCACTAGCTCCATTTCTCATCGCGTGGTATTTGACATGAAGTCCTGCCACGGAGAAATCGGAAAAAGAAAGTTATTAGTGACTTGGTTTGCAACGCAAAGTTGTGTTAAACATCTGTACAAACTTAATTAGTACTGCTAAAGTAAATAGAACATTTAAAGTGATTTATTCACGACGGTCTCGATAGATCTTTCATGAATCAAAAGAACATATATTGGAGTTTGGAAGGAGAGGAAAAGGTCTACCTTCATTTTTCTGTAAATTGGTGTTGACAGCAACTGCGTGGAGAGAAACCACAGCCCGGGGTTGCCAGTCCATTTGTTTTCCAACCCAAGACTTCAGATTAAAGACCGCTGCCATTTTGTTTTGAAATTAAATCAGATCAGCTTATAAACACACTCGAGAAATAAGAAACCGAGCATTAAATCTATTAAAACAGTGACAGTTAAAATTTAACCTTGAAACTTATGCCGCAGTCTTAAAACTTTTCTTACTCAATTAAGAGAAAAAATTAAAAAAGCTTCTATCAAATTCTTGAACCTTTCCTAACTCAATTCAGAGAACAAAATTATTTGAATCACGTTGGTGACTTGTAGATATATAAGCAGTTCCATATTATTGCCTTCTCCTAAACAATCACTTTCGATAACATTTGCTAACAAATCATTGTCTATTGGGTACATCAGTTTTAAGCATCGTGATATTTTAACATATTTCTATGAAAATAAGTGCAGTGTACTTGTAAAGAACATCGAGTTTTACCAGATGTCGAAGGGTCTTTGAGGTGTTTGAGATCAAAAATAGCCCCTGAAGCTCCATCTGAGTGCTTTTTGATATCATGAGACCCTACAACCTCGTAATCCCAGCTCCCATTACGGTACTCCTTGCTCAGGAATAGTTCAATGTGTCTTGCGTCTAAGGTCTGCATCGTTCCTGTGTAAGTAGGAAAAATATTTCGGCATCATGTGTTCGCATATAAGAATATAAGATGACGAAGCAAAAGTGCACAGGCACAGAAGCCGCTTGCAAGGGAATTCCACTAACCAGATTCTGTAAGCCAGGACTTGTTTATTTCCAATAGGATTCATTACTATATCATATTTCTAAACTCGCTGGTTATATGAATCCGAAGATAGTGTCATCTACCAAATTGGCTTAAAATTCAATGGCACACTGTAAATTTTATGGGCACTTGGCCAGTAATATCTGTAGATTTTAGTTGTCCTCACCATCGCATGTGTTGAGGTCACAGACTGGGCATCGAACAAGCTGAAGATCTGTAAAAATCATACCGGTTCAAGGTGAAAAGTATTAAACTGAGGACAACAAGCAGAGGAATTTTGGGGCTTCATATAACCATAGTATTAGTAACAAGAGGAAGGTTAAGCAAGGAGAACCTACCGGCTATCCATATCCCTGGCTTGACATTATTTAGAACACAACAGCCACTTGCCTGCAACATCGTCTCCGTCTCATCTTCTGTTGGGATTCTCATTGGAGCACTTAGCCTTTCTGTCAGGAGTACTGCTGAAGAGTCCAGTGAAAAAGCACCAATTCGCATCCAATCTGGTTTCTCCCAAGTTATACAAAAATTGCAGCAAAGAAAACATCAGTTGTCAGTAGACTACGAAAATACCTAATAGGTATAATGTTGGTGTTTGGTGTGCATTCTTTAAGGACAGTACAAAACATAGGTAAAATTAATCTGTTGTTTGTTTGAGTATGGTTCAAAAGATGGATAGAGCAGTGCTACTTCTTACTCTTATGTGTTGTGTGTCAATTAAACAATTATAAGACTTGGACAACAAATAATAGTTCTGGTGATCATGTTAGCGCCAAACAGTACAGAAGAAATTTAACAGCACTTACCAATATGTTTCTCCTGTTGGCGGAACATAAAAGAATGGCTTCCATCTGGGAAGAGAAGACCATTTGAACTCTCAATTAGACGACTAAGTATAGACACGTTCTAAAACATTTTTATCTTAGTTTCATTCATTGACAGAAATAGCAGATTACATCGAAACTTTAGTTCTTACCAAAAGCAGAAGCATAGAGGTCGATCCACTTGGAGTTCACGTGGCAAGGAGCAGGAACCTGAAGGTCACGCACACAAACATGCTTCCATATGCTGTCTTCCATAATCAGATGGTGGAACCAGCGACTAGTGGCTGCCAGCATCACCAGTGATCTCGCATCCAGAAACTTTGCAATCTCTGTCCACAAGTCCTTTTCATACCTTTTTTGCAAAAGAACAATTAGTCGATCAAAACAACTTGATTAGAAAATCATTCATATCCAGTTATTTTCTACTCTCGTTTTTTTTCCTCGCTTTTGCCAAACAACTATAATAAGCTATGACACAGTAAGCAGTACAGTAATACTTGCAGGTGAAAATTTTCCGACTTAAACAGAGAAATTCTCAGGTTATGCAAGTGAACACTAGAATAATTTATATGTTTGCAGACTGAGAAAACAGATTGACAAAGTCTGTAAATTAACTAAAATAACTGAATTTTCATTCAGTGGTCTGTTCCCTTGGTTTTAGCAGAAACGAAGCAGACCAAATAGGATTAGAATCTGATTAATAAGTCTAACACTAAAGTTGGTGAGCCGAATCAAACTGAAACAGTTGCTGTAATGAAAATGACTTTCCTAGCTTTAGAAACACGTAATTAAAGCAACAAATGCAAAATGTGAATTTTCAAATTATTGAAAAGATCTGTGCTCAAACTCAATCGTTGATATCCGAAACAGCAATTATCGAAAAACACACACACACACACACACACACAATTAAACTGGTTTGGGAAACAGTTTCTCCTCTACGAGGCTTTAAATCTCAGATCTGTTCATCAAGTAAGACTTCATTGAGAATTTCGTAAGCAAAAGCAGCGATCACTAACTTTTCATGAATTCCTAATTCACAGTAATTCGAATTTTCAAAATTCAAAACACGATCTATAAGCCCGGTCAATCTCTAATTTCGAACCGGAAAACAAGAAATTCAGACGGAACTGGTCGCAAAATGAAATCAAACACAAAAAACGCAAAAACATTTGAATTAGCTGCAAATTCACCCGCGCAAAAGCACAAATACTTGTTCCACATGAAAGTCGACGGAAAAGTGAATTTTCCTAGAAATCAAGCTGAAATTCCAAGAATCGGAGAGAAAAAGATAGAGAGGAGAAGAGAAGAGAACCAGCAGAAAGTGGAGGGAGCGGAGAGGAAAGCGGAAGCAGGAGAGCTACAGGAGCAGATCGTCTTGGATCTTCTCATCGGCCTGCGAGTCCGCTGTGGTGGCTGAGGAGCGAGATTTCTCTTCCGCTTCGCCATTTGCTCATCGCCGGCGGTGGTGGTGGTGGTGGCGGCACCGGCACCGGCGCCGGCGGATTGGCCTCTGGAGGTCCTCTTCCGATTTGCCATTTTTTCATCGTCGGAAGCTTCCCTTTGCAAACGCTTTCCCATGACCATGGCTGTTCTGCGTCATCCGGAGCTATCCGATCGCACTGCTATTTATATACTCGCGCCAATTCCCCGCTTTCAAAAAACAGTAAAACTGAAAATTGAAAATCCCAACGGAAATTGAAAAATAAATGACTAAAACATGACGTCATCTTTTTTTGTCATTTTGTGCACCTCAACGGCAACGCCGACGCTGGTAGCCGGGCTTTGTTGGGCCTCGTTTACCGACATGTTCACTTTGGGCTTAAAAGATTGCCAAGGTAGTCGATAGTGAGGATTTTTTTTTTTTTTTTTTTTTTTTTTGAGATCAACAATATGCCTTTAAACATAAGAAAAAGAAAAGAAGCAAAAAAAAGCTTTATAGTAAATACTTTTAAATTATTTAGAATAAATAACTGTAAAGAATAAATTTTGTAACTAAAAATAAATTTGTCATTTATCTAGTAAATAATTATTTTACCTAAAATGTTATTATTTATTGCCAAGTAGAAGCTACTAATTATTTATTTCATTTGATTTTCGTAAAATGTTATTTACTACAACTCCAGTCTAACATATTGCAAAAACTAACAAATGAAGTTAAATTATAGCATAAAAATTTAGAATACTTTACAAATAATTAAAAAAATGACATTAAAAACTTTAAAATCATTGGATATGTAATTAAAAGTTTTAAAATCATTAGAATAATGATTAGGTAATTGTGCTCTGTTAATAATATTATAAAGAATTTATATTCGAATTTTGTATGTATAAACATATCATACAATATAATTTCTCTTTTTTGCATTTTTAATTCCAATTTTGCTAAAAATCATAATGGAGGTATTGGAATTCCTTACTCATTGCATTATAATCTCATTAGTATGCAAATTAACTATTAATTAATCATGTCAATTGATGTTAGTCCAATTAATAAGGATGGGATGGATTAAGAGAGAGATCGTATGTTCAAATCTTGAGAATGACTAGTAATATTTTGAAACAAAAAATTTATAATTTATTCATCTTACCATGTTTACAGTGAAAATTTGGAACAGAACGAGTGTAATGGATGATAATTTTAATTAGTGAACTGGATAATCAATCTATGTATATTCTAATGCATTCTAGATTATTGTTTAGTTAAAATTAACATAAATAGTCTATCTAGGATTGCCTTTTTTCTCTTTAAGAATTTTCATATTAAATAACTTTAGTAATCTCAATTTTATCTTAAAAATATATATTTTTTCTCTATTTATATTAAGGGTGAGTATTTCCAGCCTCTAGTGAAATTATGGGGGAGTTTGGTGGAAGAGTTTAAGTTGGTATTTTGAAGTTTAGATTGAGTTAAGATGAGTTGAGTTTAAAAGTTGAGTGTTTGGTAAAAAGTTTGAGTTGAAAAGTTTAAGTTGAGTCGAGTGTTTGGTAAAAAAGTTTGAGTTAAAAAGTTAAAGAAAAACAAGGACTCTGTTTGGATGTTAAAAAATTGAGTTAACCAATTTTTTTGATTTTCGTGTTCGGTAACTTGTCTTAACTCCAACTAAATGATTTAAAATACAATAGGGTATAGAAATTTGCTTTGACAGAATGAACGTAGAAAAACAGAACCACCGCAAAAGTCAAATTTTAACGCCATTGTGATACAATTCTGACACGTTTACTTGTCATAAAATGAAGACTGAAAGTCAATCTATTGTATACTTGTTCATTTTTCTTTTATTTGAAATAGAAGTGGGAATAGTAAACCCTACACTAATTTGGAATTGAAAAATGAGATTGATAATTTTATTTCCACTCCAAATTGTGATTCTCAATCTTCATATTGACATTAAGTTATTATATTATTCTTAGTTTACTTGTAAAGGACTATACTAAAAAATATCAGAAAAATATAATTGTAGTAACTTGTACTAATTTATATCTATTCATTTACTATTTTATGATTATCCTTTTTTTATTATGTTTGTTAGAATAAAAAGAAAGGCATATTGTAATTTGTAACACTTTATTTTTATTTTAATTCAAGTTTTTTAACTTTTCTAATTTTTTAGAAAAAAAGAATACACAACTTGTATTACTTATTTTATTGTATTAATATTATATCAATCGGTTTAATATTCATTAACAACATAATACTAAATAAACACCTCAAGCATATTTTTTAATTTTGAAAACACAATTATGATGGGCATACAAATACATTTATATTGATTCATAATAATTTCAATTCCAATTCCGAAAACTAAATAAACAACTTATTTGGATTGCAAAATCTTATGCATTCCAAATCTCACTCCGACTTATATTCACCCCGATAACGCATAAGAAAGCACACCATAAATATAGAGGAACGGACACCTACCTCAAATGTCAACTTTTAACGTTTATCATGAATTTATGATATACTTAATTTGCGTTTGATTTACCGATTTGACATGAATTTTTAAATTAGAGTTAGTTCATTTTTCAAAAATAATTATAATTTTTATTAACTTTTTAGAAAAAAATAAAAATAAAAATTTAGATTAAAAAATATATAATTTAATCTTAGTTAAATTGAAATATCAAATGAAGTCTTCTTGTGGATAATTTATCAAATAAAAGAGGGGGCAGTTTGTGC
The DNA here is from genome assembly GCA_025413485.1 of Ficus microcarpa. Taxonomy (NCBI): domain Eukaryota; kingdom Viridiplantae; phylum Streptophyta; class Magnoliopsida; order Rosales; family Moraceae; genus Ficus; species Ficus microcarpa. The sequence continues at coordinate 10,746,845 of CM046383.1, read as the reverse complement.
AAAACTTTAATGAAAAGAACAAAAGTCAACATTCGCCAATAAAACGCCGGCGAAACAGCTGGTGAATTTTATATTTTTATTGTGATTGAATGTGTTTAATACACAATAAATGGGGGGGTGAGAAGAAATTACAAAAGGGGGAGTACTCATATTAGCATAGTACGAACTTGAAGGACAAAAAGCAAAATTCCCAGCTAAGAAATGGGTCAGAACTCAGAACTCGGCAATGAAGGGATAAAAATGGGAATGTGAGTGAAAAAAACTAAAAACTAATTCATGAACTTTCTACAGTGTGGAGCTTTACATAGACAGGGCACTTTGAGCTCATCACGCTCGTCGGGATCAAACAAGTAATCGTACCTGTTTAAAAACGAGATGTTAAATTTATCGTTCCATTTAATTGTCCGTGAATTTCAGGGATGAAAAATAAGAGAAGAGAGAGATCATACGTTAGTTCTTCACCCGCAGAAACATTAGACTTGGCGATGAGGACTATCCGGCTCTTGCCGCCATTGCCCACGCTCATAATTCTGGCATAGCAGTTGGGCATGCACTGCAGCAACATGCCCTCTAGTTGTTAACATCACCAAGAATGAAAAAGAACAACAAGACATGAAACCCCGATTGGAAAAATTAAAAAACAGAATCGGTCATAAAACTAACCGAATGGTTAATTAGACGTGCAATGTTCCCTTTGTTCGTGGCATCAACTACTACCTCCTCACTGATCTTGAAGAGCTGCAGAAGAGATTGGCTTTGAGAAATTAAAATTGCAGGAACAGAATGAAAATTTAATATTAAAAACGGAGAATAACTAATAGCTTAAATGAAATCTGATGCTGACAAAAATAATCCAAAGGCTTAATAGTCCTTTCTAAAGTTGAATAAAAGAAAGGGACTCCGATCAGATAAACAAAATAGCTGATGAAGTACACCAACGGGTATCATACGGAGACTAAAATACCGCTGAAACCATCAACTTACATAGCAATCTTTGCCTTGCAATCGGTACTGTGCTTCCCTTCGATCCGCAACACTACGCCTCACCTGCTCACCACGATATTCAACAACCTAGAAAAAAACATATCCAGCATTAACAATTAGCTACCTTTCACACGGATTTAAGTTATTAAACCTATCGTAAAGAAAAAACTTTTCCTTAAACAAGAACTCCACTAACTTTATATACTTAAACACGCTGCCAGGTCCAAGCACTGGCAGATCCAACTTGTGAATCACATGACAAGAAGAAAATATGCATTCACGTGCGCAGACATCTACAAACATTGCAAAGCCGTCTAGATACAGTTACATACCATTTCTCCTTCTTGGATATCCATACGTGCAAATAGGCCCCATCCATGTATTTGTGATTTACCGAAACAAATCCGACGATTCTCAGTTTTCTGGAATCAGAGAAAAAAGTATGTGATTATTATTATTATTATCATTTTATTTCCACACATGTTGACAAACTAAGTGTAATTGAACCATTGTGCAGAGGTATGACTTGCCTGTAAGTATTTAAGCCGATCTATGAATGAAGAAAAAACAATAGGATCTTCTACCTCCTGATAAAAAGGCAACATAATTTGATTGTAAATCAGCCTAACAGGCTAAATCTTTGAGAACAGCAAAGTAGACACAAGAAAACAAACTCAATTAACTGAGGACAAGAATATTACTTTTGACTTGTTCAGTTTATTTACTGCGTCAAAAGAATGATGTGCTAGCCCCACTGGGCGGTGGGATATTGGCTGCCGTTCAATATTCTGGATAAAAAAAAATCATTGCGATAAATATTAAGCAAAAAAATAACAAGGAGAAAGGAAAAGCATAAACTATCACAAGGACTAGCTGACAGAATAGCAGAACTCAGCAATAACTCTCAAGGTTAAAAATCTATTTGTAGAATACGTGAATGAAAGAATATGTATTTTTCCCGCGTATTTACCTTATAGCTTGATCTTTTAAAAACACGACATCTTGCAGCAGAGTCAGGTTCAAACTCAATAGTCTCTAACGTTGATCCCTGAACCTCTATTCTCTTTGATGAAGCCAGCCTCGAACCCCTGAAGCATCCCTTCTGGTTTTGAAGCAAGCTTCTTGCAGCAAAAACACCAGACGGAGTATGAACAACTAAAACAGCATCTGGATTCGGGGCTCTGCATAAAGATCAAGTTAAGCAAAAATAAATCAATCGATATGCTATGTGATTGAATACCAAAACCTTAATCCTCTACCTTTGCTTGGAGAAAAAGAAACTTGAAATTTAGAGACATATGACGAATAAGAGAGTTCTAACCTGTGAACTGCACAATATATCGACTTTCTTGTTGTTTGTTTTCCATTCTTCTCGAAGCAGTGCAACTGAAAGTGAAATATACAGATATACTCTGATCACTTAGAAGCATTGAACATGACAGGAAAACACACAAACAAGGCCCAAACCACATGCTATTTCCCAAGAAAAACATGGTTATGTTACCATTGGATGACTGCGTGAATGCAAAATATTATTTCAGACCAAGGACTAACAGAAGAATAAAACGACTATGACAAACTTACTTCCATGCTGTAGCCTGCTCTTGATGCACACGTCGCATGGAAATGAGTAGCACATTTGCAACACTGCGTACAGGAACCATGACTCTGCTTACATATTACACATTTCTGCACTCCACATAGACAAAGAATATATTGTTAAAAACATGTAAACTTGAACCCAGAAAAAAAAAATAAAAAAATAAAAAACTTTATTACTTAAAAACAAATTCCAGATCATAGACCATAGACCATTTCCGTGACGGGACTATGAAATCATAAAACATATACCTCAATTCCAGTTAAGAAGAATTTGCCTTAAATAGACTATGTAAGGTTGAAGTGCCAGATCGAAGTTCACATAATCAAATTGTTGATTGTTGTTTTACCTTCAAAAAGGACGTTGTTGGAATTCTAAGGATTCCAATAGCTGGTTCCATCTTCTCATGATCCAAGAAAGCAACTTCAGGTCGAAACCAAGCACATGTGACATGGACCCACAGTCCCTCTACATCGGTAGGCTTCAGAGCACCCCCTAAAGGAACAATTTCAAATACTATAAGCACAACGGCACCGGATATCAACTTCATAACGCATACGCTCATTTAAGTATCTGAAGCGAGCATAATGTTAGCAATACCCCGACCCAAAAAAGTACAGAATTCAAAAAAGAAAGAGAAGGCATATTCTGAATGGCACCATATCAATCTGGACTAAGCAGAAAAACAAAATATTTGCAGACAGAAGAGGCAAGCCAATATTGGAGCACAAGCAGAGATAAATGAAACTAGTAGTTGTAAAAGCTAGATTAGAAACCTTTAACAGGACAAAGGCAACATTCTCTATTGACGTCAGGTGTTTCACATGCTCTACAAACCCATGACGTAAAGTCCTGTACATCTTTTACTCCATAGCATTCCTGGTGGACGGCTATCTGACACCTGCATAGAGCACAGATAAAACAATGAAACTTTTTTCTTATATTTAGCCAAGTAAATAAAAATAAAAAGTGATCCAATTGAATACTGAGAAAGGTTCATAAATTAACCGCCCAAAATTATAACAAAATTGGTAACTTGGAACACGAATCCAATCAACAAAAGAAGCACCTGTTGCAAATAATAATTTTGTTATCATCCCAATCTTCAACCCATCTACAAACGGCACATCTTTCTGTTGTCCATTTCGCTATAACTGGCTCATACTTCTCTGTTGCAATGAAGACACAGGTTAACATGTTACCTCAATGTCAAAACTTACGAGAACACTACCACCTCCCACCCCAACAGCAACACACACACACAAAAAAAAAAAAAAAAAAAAAAAAAGGGAAATGACTTTCATATATTCACCTCCCAAAAAAGTGAGTAATTGCTGTTTGTCTAACTTAAGAGGATATATACTGGGTGCACTATTCTCCGCAATCTGAAAAGGAATGTCAAAATGTCAATAAGTACCTGGAGTTGATAGAAAGATCAAGTATCAAGCAAGCAAATAGACTAGTAAAGGTTCCAAAATAAAACAAACCCAATTTTCCAGCGGCAGCATCGTGCTCTTCACTCTCACACTATACTTCCACTTTTTGGCTCTACAACCCGTGTGTCGTTCCCACTCACTTAATGTTTGCTTTTTCGACCCACATGAACCACAATTGCACATAACCCTAGAGCCAAAAAGAAACATGAGGTCGCAATCTCTCAACCAATCAAAATTTTGTCAAAGGAGATGAAAACATAAGAAAGTAATCTCAAAATTAAATATGAACTTACAAATGAAGTTCTGGAATGTATGTCCCATCAATGCCATTACACACCACAGCTACATTCTCGGGCATCAAAGTCTGTTTTTTGTTTCCAGTAGAACTGCTTCAATGGTCAAAGCCAAATAAAAATAATTTAATAAACAAAAAAGCCGCATCATAGGTATTTGAACTTGAGTCTTGACAAAGACAACTAAAGTAGATTCATAAACTCAAATTTGCAGTTTCCTTTGGATGAGATAAACAAAAACCACCAAAAGTCTACATACTGGCTTTTGAGCTGACATTGCTCCAAATGTAATGAATCACAATTGAATTTTGCTTTGCAATCAGGGCAATAATAATCAACATTCTCGAGGTCCTGAACCAGAAAGAAACAGTGATCCTTTAATTCTTCATCAAGAATTAAGCTGAAAATTGCAAAATGAGATAGAGAAATGGAAGACATACCTTGAACAGTTTGCCAGAAATTTTGTCACACTCAGCGTGAACCCAAACATTACACCCATCACAACATACCTAAACATGAAACCACATGTCAACAAATATCTCAGATTGAAATGAATAACCCAACCAAGAAAAAAAAAAAAAAAAATAAAAGTTCTGGATGGCTCACCCAATTACCCCCATCCGAGTGGTGCCATATCTTCTTGCATATACCACAATATTGTTTCGACTTTTTTAACTATACAAACAATAAGGACGAAGGAAATTAGAATCAAATTTCGTGTAGTTGGAGAACAAAAATACAAGCAAATAAAACTCTAACATTATGAACCTTGGCACAATGTTTGCACAAATGATGGGTTTTACTACTTGAACCCTTGGCTTTCTTCATGACTTTGCAAAGCAGACTCAAACCACACCCATCACAAGGTCTAATGTCTTTATGATATACTTCCTGCACAATAAATTGATTAAATATAGGCACCTACGGTCCAACGTTAGATAAAGGAGACAGTTTTATGCATGCATTTAAAATGAAACCAACGTATGTATGAAACTTGAAAGAAGAAGATAAAAGAGGTAGGAAACGGAAAGCACGTAGGATGAAACAAGCCAAAAGCACATAGTACCGAGTCCGTTTGAGAACAATTTAATAAAATAAAATAAAAAGGCAAACAATTTGTTTGGGTTCTAGTTTCTACAACCCTGTGACTTGTTATACAAGCAAAACCTGGAGAGAGGACACACTCAGAAAACGAAGCACCTGAGGGATGAAAGAGACAAAATTAAAAACAAGAAGGACGATCCGTAGTGACAGACATGAAAGAGGAAGATGTTCAGCTTTGTTTGGTTTCAAGTTTAACTCCAATTAAATTAAATATTTTCATCTTAATTTTTATCTTTTTTAAATTTCATCTTCTACCAACGAACAATGCAGAAGCCAAAAGTTTGAGATATAAAAGCTGTTCCGTGAAATATCAGTGCTTCACTTCCTGTTTAATCGTGTCATGAAAATATATATTGGACAAGAAGTGAAACGACAACTGAAACAAAAATTTATTAAAAAATTTTGACCAATAGACCATACTGTAAGTCACTTATTAACTATTTACGAATATATATATATATATATATATATATCCTCAGACGGCCAGACCTCATCATTATTCGTAATTTCATATCGCATAATCGGTTCCGTAGATATTTGCTCACGATAATTGTAACGATAAAGAAAAATAAATAAACAATAAACAAATACTTAAAAAATAAATAAACTTGTGTTTGGTTTATTGATTGATGGTGAAATTTTAAGTTAAAATTGATTAATATTTCAAAAATTAATTATAAATTATGTTGATTTTTCAAAAAAAAAAAACAAAAACTCACATTAAAAAAATATAATTTAATTAAAGTTAAATGTAAATATCAAACAAAATCTTACTAAAATAAGTAATTTTTAGAAAGGAAAAGAAAAGGTAAAATTTTATAAAATTTAAAATGAGCGGGGGTTTTTTTTAATTTTCTTTGAAGATTATTTAAGAAATAAATAAAATAAAAAAGTACTATTATTATCTAGTGCAACCCCAAAACACGTCATCTTAAGAACGAAAAAATATTCTCAAAATAGAAAAAATCAAAAGACAGAAAGAGATGGGGGGTGTTTCGAAGAACAATTGCCTGGCTCTGGCTCTGGCTCTGAATCTGGGTGTAAAACTCTTGTCCCTGACTTGAAGTGGTGGCCCACTCTTGTGCTTCGCAGGGATATGCTTCTCCATTAGTAACTTCGCTTTCGCCACTTCCAAATCCCTTGTTCAGAATGCCATTCTCCGCCAACAACGCCTCCTCTATAGCCATCTGAAATTCACTCGGCGTGCTCTTGTACAACTGGGTCTGCCCACGAAATCTGAAATAAAGCCCACCAAAAAAAAAAAATAAAAATAAAAAAACCCCACAAAATGCTCAAAATTCCTTCAAACAACGTCAACAAAAATCGAATTCTCGCGGGTACTTCATCAAAAGCGTCGAACCTGTCCATGAACTCGAGAAAGGGAAAAATCATTCCTTGTTTCACCCATCCATAGTCCTGCCCAAATGTACGCAGATTTAGAATCTTGACACAACACACTCAGAAAAATAGAGACAGACAGATGAAAAAGGTTTTACATTTACTTACCCTTTGTTTGCCGTTCTTTGAGAAGCCATAAAACATGACGCATATAGCACCAGGAACACAACATCTTAGGACCCGTTCGGGAGCTTCCAACAATGGGTCGATCACTACCGCCGGCCATGCCGGAAAACTCCTTCCACACTTTGCCCAAACAATATCCCCCAAAGCAAAATCCTCTGGCTTGTAAATCTCCTTTCTCTTCCCAACATTTTCTTTTCTAAGCCCCTCTTCACCGCCCACCAATGGCTTCAAACCAATGTACTTCTCACATTCCAATTCATCAAATCCTGAGTTCTTTATCCTGTATTTCTCCTTGTGAATATTCTCTTCGCCTTCTTCGGTGAAGATTTTGACATTGTTATCCGATTCATCGGATTTGGATTCCTTTTTCCAGTAATTGAAGACGGTATTGTTGAACTTCGACGGAAGCATCCTTACGCGCCCTCGCGACGATTTTCCGAACCCCTTCGAAACCCGATTCGGAGCGTTCAACGGCTTCAAATCCGATTCGACCTCGCCGTTCCAATACGATTCTTCGTTGAACCAATTACCTGAACCACTGCTTAAATCTCCCGCGTCGCCATTACAGAGCGAGTAAAACCCATTGGCACCCCGCCGCTTCTTCGCCGCCGCCGCCGAGTACCTGTAATCTTCTTCGCCGTCAAGCGCTTCGAGCTGGCAGCGTTTCAGATTAGGCATTTCGAATTTCAAAGTCCGCTTGATAATCATCTTCCCACCATTCAAAATTCGGCGAATTCACCTTCGACTCCGAGACCAAACCCTAATTCGCCTGGAACCCTGACCCAAACAATTCCAAAAACTAAAAAATAAACCGACCACAAGAATTCTTTGCGCTCCCGATAATTACACCGAATTCGGATCCAAAACTCGTCTCAGAACAGCTATATCGTCGAAAATTCCGATCGAAAACCCCAAATTGTAAGGCGAAAACCTAACTGAATCAAAAAACCAGAGAGCCAATCGGAATTGAAACGATTTCCGCCAGTTTCTCTCCAAACAGAAGCAAAACCTCAAACGCAAACTCAATTGTGAATCTCCGAACCGGACTATAACAAGTTTCGAATCAATTTTCCCGGGAAAGTAAGCTAGAAATAAATCCAAGAAAATCGGAATAAGAATTCGCGGAGAGGAAAAAGCCCGACCTGCGACTCTCACACAGAGGAGGTCCGTCCGTCTCCGTTTCGCGCATATATAAAAAAATAATAAACAAAACGAACTGTTTAATACACTCTTCTTTTGAAGTCGTATTATTAATACTCGTTTTACCGATAATTATATCGTAATTAAAATAAATTTAATATTTGGCTCTGTTTTTTATTAATAAAAAATAATTTTTTATTTTGGCGTGTGCCTGGGACGTAGTGTAGGGGATTTTTGGCTCCAAAAATTTAGGGGACTGAAATTTTGGTCTCCCCGAGAGCGCGAAGCCAAAAAATTTTGGTGGGTGCACGGAGTTTTCATGAAACCTTTTGTTAGTGGCCGTGGTTGAAGTTTTGGGCACCCGAACATATAGACCTCGTTTGGTTTAACGGTTTGCTTTTTATCTTTTTTTGTATGAAAAGTCAACAAACATTACTATTGAAACTTAAAATTTTCAACTCAAACTCATTTTTTTTTTTTTTTTTTTTTTTTTTTTTTTTTTTTACCTGGTTTGTAACATGGGTTTTGAATAAAATTTTTATATTAAAATTGATTGATTTTTTTAAAGTTAGTTATAATTTTTATTGACTTTTTAAGAAAAAGATAAACCGATATGAAAACTTTGGTTTATAGTTGCAATCTAAATGCACCATTAATTTATAATAGAGATTCAAATTTTAAAGACGGTAGATTCAGGTCTAATTATCATATAATATGAGAAATTTAAACTTTTTATCTGATAATAAAATTAGGTATATAATTAGTATTAGTATTAAATTATATTTGCAAACATGAAAAAAAAAAATTTGTGTTATTGAACAGTTATTTATATTTCTATTTTTTATTGAAAAGCAGCAAGTCCTTTCCTTCCGATCAAGAAAGCCAATCGGTCTTAATCAATTACAAGACCTTGATGCTGCAATTCAAGCATTACTCCATTTGTTTTTTTTTTTTTTTTTTTTTTTAACAAAAAGGGAGATCGGTGATTTCTTGATATCCATTTGGACCATCCATTTTAAGAATCTAAAGAAACCACTCTATGTTGAGACTAATATGTTAGCCATAAATATATATGTATATATATATATATGAATAGAAAGTATAAGCAAGCTGTTGCTTTTGATGTAGCGGGTAGTAGTTAGAAAAACAAAATTGGGAAAATCTACCCACACATTATTTTAGAGTTCATTAATCTTAGCATGCGTTCATGTTTAATCCAATTTGAATCATAATTTTTTTGTTTTTTTTTTAATTAATATCAATTTTACTATTTATGGTTACTATTAATTTTACGTGTACAAGTCTAAATGAGATTACTTTTTAAAATTGTATCGAATTTCGAAACGAACAATACAAATTTGATATTTTTTTTTTTCCTAAATACATTTTAAGTTTGTATACTTTTTAACTCTAATAATTCAAACACTTCACCAAATGCATAACTCAATTTAACCCAATTCCAACCTTAAGAATAAAACACGTACACTAAGCGCATTTTTAACGTCAAACCTAAGACAAAGGAGTGCAATAGGTCACTATTGGAATATGAACCCTCCACGAATGACTTTCTTTTAGGTATAGAAAGGGAATTCCACTTATAGCTAGGAATGGACCTGCGCAAAATTTAGTGTTTCACCAAAACATAATAGCTCTTTTACTTAAACTTTTGATGTTGAACACATGTTTTCTAGTCTCCAAACATGATCCCAAAAGGGCCCTAAGTATATCGAGAAATGAGAATCCAATTAGCCCGTTCATTCACCCAGTTTGTCATCATGGTTGTAATCGTTCTCTTTTTTGGTAATATTTTAGCACTGGTATTTTCTTTGTCAGATTTGTCCTTATTTTTTAAAGCCCTTTTTCTTGCAATTTATAAAATTGAATTTGAATTTAGATTTTATAATTATTTCCCCATTAGTTAATCACTGAAATCACCAAATTTAGAAAATGAAAAACAATCATTTTGCTAAGAGTAGTGCTTGGGACACCAATTCCAATCCCAACTTTTTGAGTACTAACTCATATGTCATATTTTCATTAATAAATGTAATTTATTGATGTGGTAATGCTATAAATATTTACCAATAAAAAATTGATAACTCAAATGCTACATAAGTTGGTACTCAAAAATTAAAGTTAGAGTTAGTATCCCTAGTATTTTTCTTTTGCTGAATTAAAAACGGTTGTGTCATCTATTAAATTATATGAATAAAAAAATTCACCCACTAAAATATATTACTAAATATACTTAGCAGTTGCTGAATACTATTTTTTTTCTTAGTTGTTTCTTCTCACTAAAATTATATAAATAAATATGTTAGTAACTTAGTAAAGCTTAGTATTTGAATTAAATTTGCACATATATAGTATGTGTTTGTCTAAATATAGTGATAGAAATATAGATAAATTAATAATTAAAAATATCATAGATTTTCAAGGTAGTATCAAAAACGTGTTTTCCTAAAAAATAGGGGAAGAATTATAAAATCTAAATTCAAATTATTTTATAAATTGCAAGAAATAAGGGCTTTAAAAAATAAGGACAAATCTGACAAAGAAAATATGAAAATATTACCAAAAAACTAGAAGATTGGGCAAGCTAGAAAACAAGTGTTCAACATCAAAAGTTTAAGTAAAAGAGCTATTATGTTTTGGTGAAACACTAGAAACATAATAAAAATAATAGTTTAAAGAATTGAACACGTTTGAGAAAATTATCACAATGGGGCAATTAATTGAAGAAAGAATTTTTTATTAAAACTATAATTGAAAAAGTAAATATTTTAGAAGACTTTGTAAAATATGTTTAAAGGGGCATAATTAAGAAAAAATACTTTAGCCCTCATTTGGCTTATCATTCCAACTCAAAATTTTCATATCAGTTTTTGTTTTTTTCTGAAAAAGTTTTTTGTCTTTTCTGAAAAATCAATAAAAATTACTATTGAAACTTAAAATTTCCAACTCAAATTAGCGAACCAAACGAAAATATAAGTTAGTGAAACAATATCTTTAAGAGAGAGAGAGAGAGAGAGAGAGAACAAGTCATTGATGTACCAACATTTGTCATATAGAAGTTGAAGGAAAAATAATATATTGGGGTGTTTGGTTGGTTAGTTTGAGTTGAAATATTTTAGTTGTAATAGTAAATTTTTTTGAATTTTTAGAAAAGATAAAAAACTTTTTGAGAAAAAGACAAAAATTTTTTAAAAAAAGACAAAAAAAAGTACAGTTTGAGTTGAAATGAACTTACGAGGCAAACACGCCCTATATCTTTTTGTGGTAGAAGTACAAAAACATTCTCCCTTCTATATATTCCCATAGATATAAGAACTCAAACCAACATGGTATGTATACGGTATACTCAATCTTTCCTTGGACTTTTTGAATTTTTGTTTAAAAGAACCTTTTGAATTCTTATACTTTAAGATCTGTTAAGACTAAGTTCAGAATAGGTGAGAAAGGGAATTTAGGATACGAGTTCTATTGAAATCTTAATTTTAAGATTTTTTATTTTAAAATAATAAAATGAGTGCCCATATGACTAACTAATAATACATATCGTTTGATTTTTAATTTTTTAAGATAGTATTTCTTAGTAAATTTTAAATTTTATTGTGAATAAAAACTTTTTGGGGCATTTCTCTCTGATTGGGGATTTTTTTTAATTAAATAAAATTTGTTGGGATGGTTGTTGAAAAATCTGGCTATCTCCACCCTAGAGACCGTTCCGTTGCTTTCATTTCACTGTATTATGCTTTTATGTCTTGTTCTTCTCATTTATGCTCGTTTTGTTTTGTTTTTTTTTTTTTTTGAATAATCATTTATGCTCTTTTTTTTTTTTTGGAAAAATCATTTACGCTCGTTTTAGTTCATGGGTTTTTGTTAGTTTCGAATGCTAGTACTCAATTCTACAAACAAATTGTATAGTAATTGGTTCATTACAAATTACTCTTCCTTCTCATAATGAGTTGATATTTTAAATAACTAACCAATTTCACTGCAATGGTTTCCCTTTTGATGTGACCCTTGTAATTTTTACCAAAATCCAAACAACCTATTTTATGGATTCCACCGGGTCATTTTCCCTCTAGTTGTTTTATCCTATAATTTTATAGGATGAAGTGATAACCTTTTTCTCATATGTTTTGAGGATAAAGTAATCACATTGTAAAAAATAATGATAACAAAAAAATACAAACATAAGACCGCTCACATAATGTCACCGGCTTAACAACCTCCAAAACTTGTCGACCTCGGAGGACGATGACGGAGATGAAAAAGGCTAACGGTCTTTGACTTCCTCAACAACGGTCAGGCCAACCTCTTCTTTGCCTCTGCCTCTACCATCGTCTAGCTGTGAGCTTGCATTCGCCGTCACTTCTTGACAAGCCCATCGCCCCCTCCCTCCCTCGCCATTGACTAATCCTAAAATATTCTATGATGGTTTAGGAGTGATGGGTGAAGAAAGCTTATGTGTAACTGATCTCACACTATAACACATGTGCACTTTTGTAATTTGCATCATTAGATCTAATTTAATAGTGCAAAAATATTTCATATGATTTTTGGGGTTTTTTTTTTCCAAGAATTGTCAATTTATACCGTTTGATCTAATCCTTTTCTTTATATATATAAATATATACATATACACACACTTTTAGATCTAATCAAATTATTTCCTCGAATTTTTGAGTTTTTTTTTCCCTCAACAATCTACTTGGATTACCAATTTGTGCTGTTAGATCTAATATAATTATTACAAAAATATGTACCAAGATTTTTTTTCCCGAGAATCCACATGGACAATCCATCTCTACCGTTATATCTAATCTAAAGGTACAAAAATATTTCTTAGGATTTTTTTTTAAAGAAGCCACTTGGATTTACATGTTGAACATTTATTGATAAAAAAAGGCTCACTTTTTAATTTTCCTCGCGGTTGTCTTATTTTTAGTACAGAACAAACTCAAACTTTCCGACGAGATAATGTGTAGCGATGATGCAATTCCGAGACTAGCCTCCAAGACTACCCTTGCGTGTTTGACATTAAAGACCACCGTCTCCACCACAGACCACCGTTTTCACCATGAAGACCATGTTTTGCATCCATTTCATGATGGTTTTGAACACCCCAAACCTCTTTGGACGTACTGAATTTTACCTAAGAATAACAAACACTTTAGAATTTTGTCAAGTAATAGCCATGATTTTTCAGTGTCTGAGAATAGAAGAGAACACTCCTTTATATAAGATTAAGGAGAAGCAATAACTTTTATTCATTTCTGGTGTGGGATTAGTGACCTTGGTGCAATGACTTCTATTACTTTATTAGATCCAACATTTCCTCATTTATAGGTGCACATTTAAGAGTTAATTTCTTGTTCAACTATTCATCATTTTAAACATATGAATATATCATTTCGAACTCCACGTCACACGGACGTGAGAGCATATATCCATCTTGACTTATCATAAATATGTTATAGGTTCCGCTCAAAATTAAGCATAAAAAATGGTACCCAACATGGATTCGCAAGCCATTTTTCTAGTAGGTTCTTTGGCTTTTTCATTCTCTTCATCCTCGTTATCTTGGCTATCTTTTTCAGTTTTGGGGCTCGTCAATGTGTTGACATCCCTGTTCCTCGTATGATTTTCTTAACTTTTTCTTTCCTTTCCTTTCCTTTCTTTTCTTTTCTTTTCTTTTTCATGGGAGTTATCGTTGAACTCTGTTGTTCTGTTGGCTAGTCGGTTTTTTCTTTTCTTCTCTTTTCCATGGGAGTTGTAGTTGAATTCTGCCGCTTCGTTGGCTAGGCGGGTTCTCTTTTCTTTCCGTTTCCTTGGGAGTAGTCCTTGAATTTTGCTGCTCTTTTGGCCAGTCGGTTTTTCTTTTCTCTTCCCTTCGGTAGGAGTTGTCGTCCAATTCTGTTATTCTTGTCCTCGTTAATTGAGTTTAGTTTCTTGATTGCAAATATTTAGAATTTCATTATAGTAATTGTACTTGTCTACTTTGTTGCTCTCAAAGATTAAAAGCCTATTAGGCTGATTTGCAGTCAAATCTGTTGGCTTTTTACCGGGAAGTAAAAGATACTATTGTGTTTTCTTCGTTTAAAAAGATCGGCTTGAATATGTTCGTTTGGTTTTTAGGTTTATCTTTAATTAAATTTTACTTTTTTGGCTGGATTTTTATCTTTTTTCTAAACAATCAATAAGAATTATAACTAATTTTAATTTAAAAATTTCAACTCCAATCGGTGATCCAAATAGAAACTTAAAGGCAAATCATATCTCTCCAAAATGGTTCAACCTCTTTAAATGAATTATAAATTAATCACTACTTTTCATCTATGATTCCAAAAACTGAGGATCGTTAGATTTGTTCCTGTAAATCACAAATACACGGATACTGCTTATTTGCACGTACTGATATTCAAGGAGACAGTTTTTTTCTTTCCTTTTCTTTTTTCTTTTTAATTGTTTTGAACATGGCTATGTATGTTATTATTTGGATGATTGCAATGCTAAAAAATAAAAATCATTTATAGTAATAGATTTACATCAGCACACTCCATATCTTTAAGTCGATTAGGACTGCTATTAATATAAGGTCACGTGCGTGTTACATATAACAGAAGGTTATTATCATCTATGCTTTCTTAAACTATAAAATCATTATCACTTTGTCTCTTCAATTTTAAAAACTCTGATACTGTCTCTCGAATCTTCAACTAGTCTCACTTAATCACTTTTATTAAGAATTAAAGTTTAAGGGGTTTCAATTGTAAATATTTTTAGCTCAGAGACTGATTTTTCAAACACGATAAGTTCAAGGGCATCCCCGCAAATAAGCCAAAAATACAAAAACAATAAATAAATAAATAACAAAAAAGAAAAAGAAAAAGGAAAAGGAAAACGTCGTCGCATAACAAAGATTGCTCTTTACAAAATTCGAAAACCAACGAAACCCTAGAGCAGAGAAGCTCAAAACTCCAGACATGCTATCCGGCCTACTTCACAGTTCACATCCAGACTCATTGTCGGTGCAAGATTTATCTTTTTAGATCTTAATATATATATATATATATATTTATTGCTTTTTTAGGTATTGGAATCACAGCACAAAATTGGAGACTGGAAATGATGGTGAATAATAGTAAAAGGTCTGAGCATGAAAATGGTGGCGATGGCGATGAGTTTGAGTTTTTTTTTTTTTTTTTTTTTTTTGGGAAAAAAAAGGAAAAAACCAGGAAGTGGGCCCCAAGTCCTTGCGAAAGATATGGCAAGTTATGGCTTTCGCAACCTCTTCCACAGCAAAAGATAAAAATAAAAAAAGATGAAGCTTTACAAGGGCTTTTTTCTTTTTTATTTCTCGGGTTGAAATGAAAAGGCGTGGGTTGCATTCTAGTATTGAATGTCAATCTAGACTTCTCCCGACATTAAACTCATCTCCTCCCACCTTTATTTTCCCCTTGTTTCTTGCTTTGATCACAACCTCTTTTACTGATCCTTTGTCTCTGATAATACCCAGATTTTGTTTTGTTTTGTTTTGTTTTGTTTTGGCTTTTGTTTTGTGGGTTGTGCTTAATTTGTTCTTATTATTATTATGTGTTTTTTTGATGTGATAAAGTTCATAACTTGATTATTGTTGTTTTGGTAAAATTGTAATATCTGGGGAGAATGTATTTTGCTGCTATTTGTGTAGGAAGGTCAGTGGTTCAATCCATAAAGTTCTTCTGGTTTAAACCCTTTTTGCCATAATGTTTTATCTCACACAAATTTAAACAAATTTGAAAAATTCTGTTCAAACCCTTCACTCAAATACAATAATTAGGTAACTTTTGGATCTTGATCGGGATTATTTTTGTTAACTTGCACTTTATCTGGGATTCATGGTGAAGGGCTTCTAATTATTGCACGTTTATTGATATCTTATGTTGCTTTTGTGTAACAAAGTTCAGTGCATATCAGACAATTGCTGCCATAGACAAGCTTCAACTTTATACGTGTTTTAGCACTGTCGTTTCACTTGTCGATAAGCATTTCTGGTGCAGGTGACTGGTGACTCTCTATTTTTGGGCGACGTAGGACTAGGGTCTGAGATGAATTCTGACCATATTTTGGAGCATGGACATCTGGTCATCTGATGTGTGTAGAAATATGTTGTGTCATGTGGTTTAGGAAGTAATTTAGTTGTGTTCACCGTAAAAGATATTTGCGTAAATTTTTATTGAGATTTGAAATCCTTGAGTTCCATGAAATGTCAACCTCCAGAACTAGCTTGGTGAAAAAGAAAACTCAAAACGATACTACTTTCCAAAATGTCTTTGATCTTAGAACTAATTGCTATTCTAGTTTAAATTTATTCTCTCTGTCTCTCTGTATGTGAAAGATCATATTGTTTTTAGTAATGTCATAAGATGTTTCAGCATCAACAACCGGGCTGCTAGTGAAGCAACTGGTGATGCTGAAGATGAGCGTGAGCCTAATAGCCGCTCGTTGTGCATGGTAAAGAGATTCTTGACCAGGCTGTGGCTCATCCAAATTCCAATATCGGTTGAGGGCTAGAGATGACAAACGCTTCCTTTGGACATTTATCGGTCAACAGGAGCTGGAAGTCCATTTGTTTAGATTTTCAGCAGTGTACGGCTCAGATGTCTCTTTGTCAGCGGCCACTTGTTCAGATGTCTCCAGTTGCGCCTGTACATGCCTTCTCTGTGGTGGAAACTCATTCTTGACCTCACCGCTATCTATCATAAGCCTCAACTTCTAGCTCATACTAATCACATTGTCTAATAACTCTGATTTGGTTCCTGACACTGCAGAATATCTATAAGAAAAACAAATAACAATGAAGAAAAATCATGACTATGGATTCTAAGATTATGGCTTCATCTACTTAGGTTTCTCAACAGCTGACTCTGAAAGCTCTGATGTAGCTCGGGATACAAATATTTCGACGCTGAGGATGCTGCCACACCTGAAGGATTTAATTTTGTGATCGGAGTAAGTTTTATCAATGTTGAACACAGATTCTTTTGCATGTTTTATAGGAAAATAGACACTCGTAGAGATTCTAGATTTTACTTCCAAATGACTCAAAGCTTTTGCTATTTGTTCAAAACTAGGGAAAGGTTGGATTCGTCTTGTAGAGTTGGAAAACACATCGTCGGTTTTGATAAATGTCCTGTATCGAACCACTAATAAGTTTTAGCCAAAACTAGATTCATATGTTAGTTATGAAATCAACAGATTATTACACAAGGACCGTACTCTGTGTTACGTTGATAAATTTGGTAATTGCTGTGTCAGTTTAGCTGTGATTCCCGTATCAAGCAACTAATACGGGACATATTTTAATAGCAATCTTCTAGTGAGGTCTCACCGCGTTGTGGATATATAACGATCTCCTTAATGCTTCTTTGATTGCTACCATAGGGGAGATTGGAGAAGAACAAAGAAAGCAATGTACCGCACAAGCCGAAGGCTATTACAGCAAGCAAATCCCATTTGAGGTTTTTGAGGATGTGAAGTTCGTTGTCCTGAAATCCAGTGCTGTAACATCAGCAGGATATAGTTTTGTTTTGTTTGTAAATAGTTTTTTTATCGGCTCAAAACAAGTGGTTTTTTTTAAGGCATAATTGACTTATTTTAAGAACGTGGAAACGAAAAAACAGGTTTACAAGAAATTCCACAATTGTTAAATTTTTGTCCCCCATTTTGTCGATGTTTTGTGCTTCTGTTTCGATCATGAATACGGAATGCTTTGTCTTAGATTGAGAGAGATCTTTATCCAGTCTCCTTGTGTCGTTCGTTCTTCTCGCATCTTTGTGAATTATGTTCGTTTTCAGATTTCAATTTTTTTTTTCTTGGTTTTTATTATTTGATGTGTTTGAATGGTTTTACTATTTTCGCGGTCGTTTCTCTTTATGTCACTGTTTTGGATTTCAAGAAAAAGAAAAAAAATCTGGAGCTCTGCTGTGTTGATTTCTGATTTAATTTGGAGGACTTGAAAAATTGCCGGTGGCAATCAAAATGTTGAGAGACCTTTCACCCCTTGTAACATGTGTATGAAAGACCAGTTCTTCGTGAAAGTCTTAGGCTCCGTTTGGTTCACCATTTCAACTCAAACTTTTCATCTCAGTTTTTGTCTTTTTTTGAAAAAGTTTTTTGTTTTTTTTGAAAAAAATTTTTGTCTTTTCTAAAAAGTCAACAAAAATTACTATTTAAATTTAAAATTTTCAACTCAAACTGGTGAACTAAATGGAACCTTAGACTTTGTTTGATAACAAAGTTTAACTTCAAATATATTGCATTTTTTTCATTTTATTTTATTTTTTTTTCTGAATAGTCAATGAGATTTATAATTTTTTTTTAAAAAGTCAATTCAATTCAAATTTAAAAATTTCATTTCAATTCAAATTCAATTCATTTACCAAATAGATCTTTAGCCTCATACCAAGTATATTCGTATAGCAGGAAAAGTTTATTCATTGCGGATTAAACAAAAAAAAAAAAAAAAAAGAAAAAGGAAATGATCATATTTCTAATGATGGAAGTAAATAGCTGAATATACGTTTCAAGTTAAAACTAAAAAATAAAAAATAAAAGCCCAACCCAAAATTCTCCCATTGTCGTTGAACTATTCATCATTACCCATGTCATTTGGGGGACATGCGCCCCAAACGATTGTAAACCGAAGTTGGAATCGTGACATTGAAGCATGTTTGTTTGTAGGATATCCTAGAGATTAAAGAAGGATTCTTAGTAATAAAGATAGTAAAGTGTTTTTATCGGCAAGTACCAGTTTTCTCGAGAAAAAACTATGTGAAGAACTTTATACCTCGAGGCAAAGTTGTGCCAAAGAAATTGGTGATTGATGAGACTAGTAGGCTGGTCAATGATCATAATGATTATATTGTAAGTGAATCGCCGATCTTTGGAAGTGATACCATCTACGAAACAACAATTGACCACACTCCGTCGTGGTAGGAGCGTTGCATGGGAATTAGAGAAGCCAACAGAAAAATGTCTGATAAACAAGAAGGCGATTCGATCTCTTTCACTAAGGCGATGAATGATGTTGATTCTGAAAATGTCCTCCATTATCATTAATACCAAAGTTATTGTGATCACGACCAAAGCCAGATCCCTTTTGGCAAATACCACAGCTCTTTAAAGATCTTTTGGCAGTCAACCGACGTGGTTGATTTTCCCCATCGGTGACTGACGTGAAAAGGGCGACGAGAAAAGTTCCTATTCTTGTAGTGATTATTGTGTTCTGTAGCAGCAACATTTGCACTCATGGAGCTTGGTTTTGTAGAATCTAACTCCTTTGTTGTAATTTTCAATGCTTACTTTTAGAGAGAGTAAGACTGACCCAATATCATCAATCGTACGAGGATCAAATCGAGACTCGATAGTCAAAATAAAAGTGACATATTCTTAATTCCTTAAGAATTACATCAGTGTGATCTTTTTTAGACATTTTGTTACCAACTAATCTCATCAAGTCGATAGAAACTACGATTTTTTAATAGATACTCATTCGGGCCTAAGAATCACTCTTGGTGTTCTTTAATTGAATCATGAATAGCGAAGCCTTAATTAACTCTAACTTGAACAACAAAGTTTCAAAGTTAACAACATGAGGGTGAACTCCGGCCTCATCCCGTGGATGAAATAAGGCAAGAGCACAACAATTGATCATGCTATTACCATTCTTTCAATTTTGGATTGGCAAAGTCATTATTTTTATCCTCGACTTCCAAAAATTATACTGTTGGTGATTTCCTTCTAAAACTGAAAATGCCTTCAGAACAAGAGAAAGCATTTTGAGTTGCAAAATTTCGAGAGTTTAGTATTGTAGGTAGATTGTTGGTTTTATTGTTACATTTGGATCACCTTTTTAAATTCACTTTTAAAATTAAAATTTTAAGTGAGAAAATATTACCGAAAAATAGGAACAATATTAAAAAGGATAATCCAAACAGCTGTTATAATGTTTTCATATCTTGTAGATTATATTTAGGGTTGTCGTTTCTTGTTGCTATTTGTATAGTTGTCGTTTTCCTGTTATAATGTTTTAAAACTATTGTCGTTTACTTTCCAAAGAAACTGATGTCGTATACCCCAACATGACGTCCCCTTTTGACCTTTTTCTTTGATAACGGTCACTAACTGTTGTCGTTATTAATCTGTGTCGTTGCTTAGGTTGATTACGGGATTTTGTTATTGCCCTCTTCCAATTAACGTTTTTTTTTTTTTTTTTTTTTTTTTTTTTTTTTCAAGTTATGGTTATTTATTGTTACCGTTGAATTTTTTCTCCAAGTTTTTGTTTTTGTTTTTTTTTTTTTCCGTATCCTTTTATTCATTATGTGTCGTCGTTAACTAGCGTAATTGTCGTTTCACTTGTTGATAAGCATTCCATTGCAAGTAACTTCATATATATATATATATATATATATATATATAGACACACACGTCAAGCGGAGGCTTCAGAGTGGAGGTGGCAATTCAGGTTAACGAGTCGCCAGTGTCATCTTATGTTATATGTGGTGTCTCTAATTTAGGGTGTTAATTAGTTAGTATAGGACTGCAGCTTATTATAGCTGATTATCCTTTAAGTTAGATGGCCAGGTATACGTATCTCATTGGTTCCTAATGTAATAGATATATATGAGTATTAAAGGAGGTGAACGACAAGTAGTTCACTCTGGGCTTAAGAAGCAAGATCAGAGAGAGAGAGAGAATTTTCTTGGAGAAATTCTGGGGATTGTATTTAGGGTTCTTGGGTGAGAGATTGAGAGCTCTCGATTGTAAGAGTCCTGTTGATCTTGGCTATACTCTGTAATCGTCACATATAGTGGATTGGACTAGGGAAGAACTCCCTGCCTTGGAGTAGGATCGATTTGATCCGAACCAAGTAAATACTCTGTTCTTCATTTTTTCTTCTTTCTGTAATTGTTCTTGCTGTTTTCGGTTCTCTGTTGGTTCTTGGTTGAATCTGTTTTGCAGATTGTTCGTGATTTCTTCACAAATTGGTATCAGAGCCAAGGTCTACCAGATTACAGAGAACGACGATCTCTTCGGACGCTCAAACGAAGGAGGATCGAACGATGTCGACTTTCAAATTTGATATCGAGAAGTTCGATGGCAAGAATGATTTCAATTTATGGAGAGAGAAGATGATGGCTCACCTGGGAAATTTGGGGCTGGACGAAGCCCTAAGAGGAGAATCGAAGATGTCTGGGAATCTCACTGAAAAAGAGAAGACGGAAATCTTGAAGAAGGCTCGGAACACAATAATTCTGAGTCTCAGCGATCAGATTCTTCGGAAGGTGATTAAAGAAAAGTCTGCTGTAGAGATGTGGATGAAATTGGAGCAACTGTACATGACGAAGGCTCTCCCAAACCGAATCTACCTAAAGCAGAGATTCTATGGGTTCAAGATGGACGAGATGAAGACCATTGATGAGAACATTGACGACTTCACCAAATTGGTTGCAGATCTTGAGAATCTTGAAATAGAAGTAGATGAAGAGGATCAGGCAATCTTCTTTCTGAATTCTCTTCCGAAGCAGTATGATCAGTTGCGGGATACCCTCAAGTATGGAAAAGAGACTCTGTCCTTTGATGAAGTTATTAGTGCTGCGTATTCTAAGGAACTGGATCTCAAGGCAAATGGAAGACAACCCAAGCCGAATGGTGAAGGTTTGAATGTTCGAGGAAGATCTGAAAAACGGGACTCCAATAATAAGAAAGAAAGGCAGAAGACTCGGTCGAAATCTAGAACGAAGAAGACCTGTTGGATTTGCCATAAAGAAGGTCATCTCAAAAAGTATTGTCCTCAGAGGAAGAAAGGGAATGGAAAGTCTGAAGACTCTGATCAAGGAGATGCTGCATCTGTTTCTGATGGATATGAAAGTGCCGAAGTCCTGGCGGTTACTTGTGATGATCCTAAGGATGAGTGGATCTTGGATTCTGGCTGTACTTTTCACATGACACCAAGGAAGGATTGGTTTGTGGAGTACAAAGAAATCAAGGGTGGAAAGGTCCTTATGGGAAACAATGTCGCCTGCAACATTGTTGGAATCGGAAATGTGAGAATAAAGATGTGGGATGGATCAATCAAGACTCTAAGAGATGTTCGACATATCCCTGATCTGAAAAGAAATTTAATTTCTTTGGGAATGTTGGACTTGAAAGGCTGCACCTATAAGTCTCAAGGTGGAGTTCTGAAGGTGCTAAAAGGAATCATGGTGGTGATGAAATGGCTGCTTCATCAAGGACTTTATGTGCTTCAAGGCTCTACTGTGAGTGGTGAAACTGCAATCTCGACTAACAAGAAGGATCAGACAGAGTTGTGGCATAAACGGCTAGGACACATGAGCTTGAAGGGGATGCTGGAGTTGGGTAAACAGGGCTTGTTGGATCCCAACAGGATTGGTGAGTTGGATTTCTGTGAAACGTGCATACTTGGGAAGTCACATAGACTCAAGTTTGGGAAAGCTATTCACAGGACAAAAGGTACTCTCGACTGTATACATTCTGATTTGTGGGGATCACCACAGGTACCTCTATCTCTTTCTAAATGCCAGTACTTTATTTCTTTCATTGATGATTTCTCTAGAAAAGTTTGGATTTATTTTCTGAAAACTAAAGATGATGCTTTTAATAAGTTTTTGGAATGGAAGTCTTTAGTTGAGAATCAGACAGGAAAGAAAATTAAAAGGCTTAGGACTGATAATGGTCTTGAATTCTGTAATAAAGAATTTGATGATTACTGTGCTAAGAATGGGATTGCTAGACAACACACATGTACCAGCACACCACAGCAAAATGGTTTAGCTGAACGTATGAATAGGACTATTATGAATAAAGTAAGATGCATGTTAGATGAGTCTGGTTTGTCCAAAAGTTTTTGGGCAGAAGCTGCTGCTACTGCATGTTATCTAATTAATAGGTCTCCTTCTTCTGCTATAGAATGTCAACTTCCTGAACAGGTTTGGTCTGGTACTAAACCTGGATTTGATCATCTTAGACCATTTGGGTGTGTTGCTTATGTCCATGTGAGTCAAGGAAAGCTTAACCCGAGAGCTAAGAAAGGAGTATTCTTAGGATATCCACATGGGGTAAAGGGTTATAGAATTTGGCTCATTGAGGAGAAGAAATGTGTGATTAGTCGTGATGTGGTGTTTAATGAAATGGTTTTCTATAAGACTAACGTGCAGGATAAAGTTTCTCAAACTAAGCAAGCACAAGGAGAAGAAGACCCTCGTCTGGAGCTTGAAACTGAAGTCCAAACTTCAGAACCAGTGGCTGATTCAATACCTGACCTAGAAGATACAAATGAGGTTGATCAAGGTGGAGGCTCTCAGACCCAAAGAATCGTGGGCAATTCCTTTGGCCAACCTGAAGCAGATGGAAGTGCAGATGAAGTTCTACCAGCATCAGAGCAAAACCTGGATAATTATGTCTTGACCCGAGACAGAGTCAGAAGACAGATTAAACCTCCTTCTCGGTTTGCACAGGCTGACTTGATTGCTTTTGCTTTAAATGCTGCAGATACTTTAGAAGATGAACCAGCCACGTATAAAGAAGCTAGAGGCAGCAAGAACTGGACCAAATGGAAAGGTGCAATGGAAGAGGAAATAAAATCCCTCAAGGATAATCAGACTTGGGAATTAATTGATAGACCAACAGGACATAGAGTCATTGGCTGCAAATGGATTTTCAAGAAGAAACCTGGAATTCCTGGTGTTGAAAAGCCGAGATTCAAAGCTAGATTGGTTGCCAAGGGATATTCTCAAATTGAAGGGGTAGATTATCATGAGGTGTTCTCTCCGGTGGTCAAGCACACATCTATTAGGATTGTTCTTGCTATCACAGCCATTCTCGACTTGGAACTGGAACAACTAGATGTAAAAACTGCATTCTTACATGGCAGCTTGGATGAACAAATTTTGATGCTTCAACCAGAGGGGTTTCAAGATCGTGATAGCTCTAAGGTCTGCCTATTAAAAAGATCATTGTATGGCTTGAAACAATCTCCGAGGCAATGGTGTAGGAGATTTGATGAGTTTATGATCAAGAATGGGTATTCTAGAAGCAAGCATGACAGTTGTGTTTACTTTGCAAGGTTACAAGATAACTCATTTATATATCTTTTGATATATGTAGATGATATGTTAATAGCCTGCAGGAACAAGGGTGAAATTCAGAGATTAAAGGAGCAGCTGAAGTCTGAATTTGACATGAAGGATCTTGGTTCAGCTAGGAAGATTCTTGGCATGTATATTCACCGTGACAGAGGAAAAAGACTGCTTACTCTCTCCCAAAGCAGCTATTTGGATAAGATTATACAAGTCTTTGGTATGAAAGATGCTAAGCAGACCCGTACTCCTATTGGGGCTCATTTTAAACTCACTGCAGTCAAAGACCAAGATGCTGAAGCAGAGGAAAAGAAGATGATGGGTGTTCCTTACTCAAATGCCGTGGGGAGCTTGATGTATGCTATGGTGAGTACGAGACCAGACATAGCTTATGGAGTTGGTTTGATAAGCTTATGGAGTTGGTTTGATAAGCAGGTTTATGAGCAGACCTGGTAGAGTTCATTGGCAGGCAGTAAAATGGCTTCTTCGGTATCTAAAGGGAACAACTAATCTAAGATTGTTGTTTGAAAAAGGGGAAAAAGCTGATTGCAAGATAGAAGGATACTGTGACTCAGATTTTGCAGGAGATCTTGATAAGAGAAGATCGATTTCTGGTTATGTCTTTACATTGGGTGGAAATACTGTGAGTTGGAAATCTAGTCTACAGCATGTGGTCGCTCTATCTTCAACTGAAGCCGAGTATATCGCTTTAACAGAGGCTGTGAAAGAGGCAATCTGGTTAAAGGGGTTTGTAAGGGAACTTGGAATTGCTCAAAGTTCTGTGGAAATTCACTGTGACTCTCAAAGTGCAATCCACTTGACTAAGAATAGTGTATTCCATGAGAGAACAAAACATATTGATGTGAGGCTGCATTTCGTCAGAGATATCATAGAGAGGAAACTGGTGGAGATCATGAAGATTTCAACTGAAGTGAATCCGGCGGATATGCTCACCAAAGTTATTCCAGTTAGCAAGTTCAAGTCTTCTTTGAGCTTGCTAAGGCTTCGCATGATGTAGTGTCTGGTGTGTAGGGAGTTACTTTTCTTGTACTAATCCACAAATTAGAGCCAAGGTGGAGATTTGTTATATGTGGTGTCTCTAATTTAGGGTGTTAATTAGTTAGTATAGGACTGCAGCTTATTATAGCTGATTATCCTTTAAGTTAGATGGCTAGGTGTACGTATCTCATTGGTTCCTAATGTAATAGATATATATGAGTATTAAAGGAGGTGAACGACAAGTAGTTCACTCTGGGCTTAAGAAGCAAGATCAGAGAGAGAGAGAGAATTTTCTTGGAGAAATTCTGGGGATTGTATTTGGGGTTCTTGGGTGAGAGATTGAGAGCTCTCGATTGTAAGAGTCCTGTTGATCTTGGCTATACTCTGTAATCGTCACATATAGTGGATTGGACTAGGGAAGAACTCCCTGCCTTGGAGTAGGATCGATTTGATCCGAACCAAGTAAATACTCTGTTCTTCATTTTTTCTTCTTTCTGTAATTGTTCTTGCTGTTTTCGGTTCTCTGTTGGTTCTTGGTTGAATCTGTTTTGTAGATTGTTCGTGATTTCTTCACATCTTATTTATTGCTTGTTTCAGGAAATATTAGTAGTGTAAATCCGTATAACCTGTTGTATTAAGAGTAATTGGTTCAAATAATCTTAAATTCTTAAAATATTGATCATTATAAGTCTTTTTATTCAAAATAGTTAAATTTTTAACAAATGAGTAATTTGAGAGGGAATTTTAATATTTTAATAATAATTAATTTAATTAAAAATTTAAAAAAAATCATAAAAAACTAAAATTCATCACTCTTCTCTCTCTCTTTCTTTCTCTCGCTCTCTCTCTTAGATCAGTGGATTAGGGGGCACGAGGGTGGTTGGGTTTGGGAGGTTGGGGCCCAAGCTCGGCGGTGGTAGGGGGTGGAAGCCCAGATTTGAGTACTTAGGCGGCGGTGGGGTTGGGGGGGTGACCAGATCGTAGTTTGGGGAGGTGGCGATGCTTGGTTTTAGGTTTAGATTTGGGGGGGATGGGGGGCAACCCAGATCAGATCTGAGTTTTTTTTTTGGGGGGGGGGGGGGGGGGGGGGAGGGGGGTTGTTGCACGCCAAAATCAGGGTTTGGAAGGAGGGGCCAGATTGGAATTTTATTTTTCATTAGGGGCCTTGTCACCAGTTTCTGCATAGCCGACCGATTGGGAGGGAAAGGGTCACAAGGATTTGGCGTGGGGTGGAGGGGGCTTGTCACCGGTGACGACTCTCTCTCTGTCTCTTCTTCTCCCTCTCTCTCCCCTCCCCCTCCGGCGGCTCCCTCCCCCTTTGCTTATCTGGGTTCTTGTTTGGCTACCTAGAGGTTTGGGTGTTTTGTGATTTGAGGGGGAAAAAAAGGAAAAAAAAAGAAAGAAAGAAAGAAAGAAATATTGAAGGAGAACATAAATGAGTAAGGAGATAGAAAATTAAATGGTATTTTAGTCTTTTTACAACAAAAAAATATGATTTGTGTAAGATTTCTTTAGAAATTGAACGGTTTTGGACCGAAAAAACTATAATGGCTAACATTTTAAGAATTTAGAGTCATTATTTTGACAAATAAAATAAAATAAAATAAAATAAAACAGGGACTAAAACATTACCTTGTAAAGAATTCATGAACTATTTGAGTCAATTACTCTTAAATTAATAATTGATAATAATCTGATCAATTTAATTGCGATACTTTTATTAACATATTTAATACATCAACTTATCTTTTCTTTTAAGAAAAACAAGTGAAGTTTTTGCTTACATATTTAAAACTCTTATTATTTGTAGTCTTTTTTTTTTTTTTTTTTTTGTGTTTTGAATTTGAGAATGAGAAAATTCGAACTCTACACTTTATGGTATAGTCAAGTATGAATGAAGTTGCAATCACATATTTTTTATGCTTAATATTATTAACTTATATTATATCATATATAATTAGGTTATAATTAATACATGTAGTTAATCATGTCCATTCATGTCATTTCATTTTAGGTAGGTCAACTTAAACATGTGACCTGTTTTCTTGATAATGTCTATCTATTACCAACCCAAACCCGTTTATAAAAAACCTAAATCATCTAAATTTGTGTTGTGTCATGGTATCGTGACCCAATTACCAGTCCTACATACTTCGAAGCATGGGCAGCTGATCATCTAACAGGTTTTAGAATCTCTTGTTTCACGTGTTTGGGAAATGAAGTAGTTGAGTGTTTTTGCAGAAAAAATAAAAAAAGATATATGTGGTAAAAACTTGTTGCGCTTCAACTTTACCGAAAGATGTATATAAGTAGCTTGAGGATCTTATTTTCTTCATCTCTTTCAATTCGTAAGACTTCAATGTTAGAAGGAAGGAAAAGATAATGAAAATTGTGCTCTCAAATGTTTGTTTATTTCTAAGGTATTGTTGCTAATTAGCTTAATATCAATGATTTGGACCCGATCTGATTATATAATATATATATATATATATATGAATATTATTACTTTTCAGCCCATCTAACAGTGGGACATACAGATAAGTTTGTTTGTTTGTTTGTTTTGTTTTATACTAGCAAGCTTATCACACATTTTCTTGCTGAGACAGATCAATTATAAGGATCTTAAAGAGAAGATATCAAGTGGACCCATAAGTGGATCCCAAGTTACAATTTCCAAATAATTATAGATTGAAAAAGAACTTATGAATACTTATACACTATTCCATGTTTCCTTAACTCAACGTGATCTAAATGGTCTCTCACTAACTTGTGGCATACATGACAGTATTTTATTTATTTGTTTTAAGTTTCTTATCTTCTATGCTTCAGCTGTTAGCCCGTTTGGATAAAGGTTTCAAACCCACGAAGTTCTTATTCAAACAATTAAAAATTTTTAAATTCAAACAAAAAAAATTATATTTAAACCTTTAATCTAAACGGGCACTGCATATTTTAACTGAAAGAGCCCGAATTCGTGAGATCAAATGACAATGCTGAGAAAAAGGTCATTGACGTATTACGTGTTTGGTTTCAATCAGGATCAATGGAATGCCACCCCCATAATCCAGCATTGGTTGGCATTACCGTTTGGGGCACTCTCATTGGGTGTTCAACAAAATTGCAACGATCCGATTGGCTCGTTTCGACCAATCACGAATTTACATTGCCCCCAAAATCTATGATCTACTCTCCACTATTCTAATTTTAGCATATATTGTATTTTTTTAATTGTTACTAGTGTATACTTGGCACAAATCTGAGTCGAGGACAATAAGATTTGACGAAAAGGCACTAAAAGAACTATTTTTTTTTGTCACTTTTTTTTTTTGGACGGCCTATACTAAATGAAACTTACCATTTAAGTTAAAAGGTGTGTTTTCTTGTCCATAAACAAAGACATAATTGCGATACCGCCCCACTCATAATTAAGTGGGTTAAGCTGGTCCTAACAAACCATTCGGTAGTGGCCACTAGTTGACTTAATAATGTTAATATCTCTTTTGTAGTGGGTTTAATTGTAATATTTTGTAAATATTATTGCACTTCACCAACCTTTAATTTTGGGGGAAGCATAAAAGACAAAAGATTTCTTTTTTAATTTATTTGGTTGAGGCAACCATGAAAGAAGGTATCATATTTTTCGTGCCTTGTTAATCCTTTGACAATTTAGTGCTTGTGATGAAAGGGCTGTCGTACTCATAATCCTTTGGTTCTTATTGTTTTATTGGAGCATCTCAAAACACTACAAAATAATTTGAGTCTATCAATTCACACATTCAAAACGCTTTTTTCTTCTGCTCAGCAACAAAAATGTGTATAATATTATATATATATATATGGAGGAGTATTCCATGATTATTCTTTTTTTTTTTTGTAATCATCGGTGATTACAAAAAAAATTATAAAAAGAAGTGTATGTATTAAATATATTTGATGATACGATATTTTAGTTTACTTGCTATAGCAGGTCAAGTAATCCTTTTATCTAAGATTTTATTTTATTTTAACTGGACAATGAATATTAAGAATCAATATTTTCCTTTTTAATTTCAATTATTTTTTGAATTTTATTACAACGTTTCTTTTGTTATAAATTTCCTAGTCCATTTTCTTTTCCAAGTAAATTAACATTTTTTTTTAGTAATTTTGATTACTAAGTCCATGAGTTTTTTTTTTTAATGAAATGAATTATTATTATTTTTGTCTTCACTTTGTCTTCACCGAATGCATTTTGAGTGCCGGACGTCTGGGATTAGTGCTCTTTTCATCGAGACTGTAGCTTAGATTTCACATAAATAAAAATTGGAAGCTTGTGTTATGATTTATGATTTTTTTTTTCAGTTACAGAAAAGTACTTTTTAAAAGGGAAAAAGAAAAATGATAGTAAAAAAAAAAGGGGGGGGGGGGGATAGAATCATGAGTGAGATTTAAAAATAAGGAATGAATCTTTAACTTATATATACATATATATATATATATATTTAGGAAAAATACTTAAAAAAAGTCATGTCATCAATTTAATAACAAGTTATCCAAAATTGCATTTAATGAGCTCTCTAAGTTTAGTGCTTATTTATTAATTATCATAAATGATTGTTGCTTAACTACTTAATTTGTTCTAACCGTCCAATTGACATTAGATGGCTAAAACAACCATCATCATTGATGGGTAAATATGAGAGCAACCATTGAAACTTCATCCATATAAATATACCGCCAAAGCATATAAATATATTATAGTATTAAAGAAATTTTGTTTGATATGTATGTCCATACAAATGCATTTCCTTGAATCAATTTTCCTTTTCGTATGGTGTAGTCAGATAAATATGCAGGAAAATGAGTTGTATTTGACATATTAAGGGCTTGTTTGGCTGGAGAGGAAAATGAGTTGTATTTGACATTTTAAGGGCTTGTTTGGCTGGAGAGAAAGGTGGAAGCGAAGACCGGAAGGTGATGATTAGGAATTAGTGAAAGAATTTTGAAACCTATAATTGTTCCTCTAAAAAACTCCAATTTTACTCTCTCCCACTATGGAGCGAATAGAAAAAGGAAACCGTATCAAATCCAGTAAGAGACATTTTCCTGTCTTAGGTTATATAATTTTTTCTTTTTTCTTTCTTCTTTCTTACCGAACAAAGCCCAATTAGACTGTGAAAGCTCTTACATAACTATATAAATACATACATACATACATATATATATATATATATATATATATCAAACTTCTAAATCTATCCTCCGGGTTTTTGATAGGCCAAAGCTACGAAACATTTATTATTTTTCCTAAAGTCTGTGAAAAACAAAAGTCTCAAAATATCAAAATTGATCAACAAACAATGCCGCCAAACTATTCTTTGCAACTCCATTCACGAAACGAAAGTGTTCCTTGAATCTTTTTCCTCCAACCTACTATTAAACTACTTTTGATATATGGGTTTGGTCCAAAAGCTTTATGTACTATAAATTTTTAAGTCCCTTTCTCAAACTTTTGGTTTACTTCTTGTCTCAAAAAACCTCATCTTTTATTTTTATTTTTATTTTTATTTTTATTTTTATGCTGAAATCTCTAAATATTTATACGTACTAATAAAAATACAATTTATACGTGGAATACACAATATTTATTTTTGTATTTTGTAGAATACGATATCATCATCATGTCATCATAAACATGCATACATGCACATATCGATCTTATTATGGTGCATGTAAAAACAAAAGTTCAACCATATCCAAAAAAGAAAAATACAAATTCAAATTGAGAAAAATTTTTTATTGATAATTGTACAGAAGAGTACTATTTTCAATTAATAACACAAATATTTCTGAAAAATTAAGAACCATAAAAATGAGAAGAATTTTGACGGAAGATATAAGGTGGAGAAGCATGTTACGCAACAACAAAATTCATACGTGAGTCGCCAGACTTCTCTTTTTTGTTCCTATGCAGAAACAGTAACCTATTATATATATATATATATATATATATATATATAAGGGCAGAGCCATAAACATATTTCAGTAGGGGTTTATACTAAAATTTTTTTATAAGATAAAATAAATTTTAGTGGAGGCTATGTAAGAACTTTTAATTTTAGTGAGTTTATTGGAGAATTTTTAATTTTAATAGGGGCAAAGCAATAAAATGTAAACATAGAATTAATCTTAGTACTGATTATGTGAGAATTATTTATTTTTGATGGGGGCAAAGTGTGAACTATATGAATATTTTTTTATTTTTAATGGGGGTAAATTGTATAAACCTTAACATTTTTGGGATAAATTTGTAACAACAAAAAATTTCAGTGGGGGTAGCCAGCCCTATGCACCCCGCCGAGCTCCGCTGCTATATATATACACACACACATACATATACTTTCTCTTTCATAAAATATAGTTTTTGCCATTAAAATGACTTTTCTTCACTTCTTTATTTTATAGTCTCAAAAAAAAAAAAAAAAACTGAGTAACATAAGTATATATGAAAACTAATTAAGAAAAAGAAAATCCAGGTTTATGCCTTATTTTTGAAATTAAAGTTACTGGATTGACTTTCAGTAGTCAATATAGACTTTAACTTCACTCCATTCGTCAATATAGACATCCCAAAAATAATGCGATAATTAGAATGAGAGTGAAAAAGAAAGGTGGTGTGTTCTTCCTTTCACGCCACCTATCAATCAAACAGTAGTAATTTCCAAGCGTAACAAATTATGTTTATTAAGATAATTATGTCAAAAGAAGTTTTTGCTAAGATTAATAATTTTTTAAACTATCGTAAAGAGAGACTAATGATAAATGATATTTGAAATTCTCATAAAGAGTTAGAATAAATAGCTTTTGAAACTCCCAAAAATTAATAAGAAGTCGATAATCTCCCATAATAGAATATTTGAAAAATAGTAGAAAGGAAAATAAAGTTCTAAAAGAAAAAATAACGGTTTTGAAAAATATGATTAGACTCCTAGGTTGTTTATTGTGGTTATTGCAATTTACTTTGTTTGTTTGTTTGTTTTTGTTTTTGTTTTTCGTTTTTTGTTTTTTTGTTTTTTGTTTTTTGTTTTTTGTTTTTTGTTTTTATAGTATAAATCACAGGAACTTCAATAAAAAGCCATGCAGATATTGTCATAGTAATCCAACCTTTTTCACTTTGTTTGTTTCAATGATTTTCATTTTGACTAAATATGAGTAATTAAGGGTGATCTTCCACTTGAGAGATATGGTCTAGTACCTAATGCAAAAGGTGTTCTTTAGTCTCTTCTTTTGTCCAATCTGCTATAAAATGTTTCCCTAGTTTTTTTTTTTTTTTTTTTTTTTTTTTTTGGGTTAAATATTGCATCAATATAGTTCATTTTCATAACAAAAAACCTAAACAACGTGACTTGCTGGACTAACTCAGTGGTTAAGAGGGATACGATTTGAATATGAACGGTTTGTAGGGGTGAGAGGGGAACAATATTAATAGAAAACATAACTCGAGTCACCTCTTGAGCAAACTTAGTGGATGAGAGGTGAATAGTTTGGATTGGAACGATTTGAAGGGGAACGGTTTTGGTGAAAAACGTGACTTAAGTCACCTGCTGGGCTAACTCAGTGGGTGAGATAGGAACAATTTGGATGAGAATTATCAAATTAAAAATTTGATACTGCTTTCATTTTTAGTAAAAAAAAAATAAATAAATGAGAACTAAATCCCCCATATTGTAATTAGGAAAAAAAAAAATTATGACTCATCCCAATCGGGTTGTATATGAGTGTTCTTTCTACTATAAGAGTGAGTTCAATACTCCATGCAATTCTGTAAATAAGCACAACAAACTTCAAGAGGAGAGATAAAAAAGTTCAGGCCCGATAACCAATAATTCCTTTGAAATTCCCTTTTTTCCGTAATTAAACTTTTGTATAATTGTGATTTTCTGACTGGTTACAGGATTTCTCTCGTTTTCAGTGGGCCCAAATCCCCCACCCCCCCTTCTTTTTTCTTCTACATACGTACAGGGTGCTGCCTGCCCTTTTTTCCTACAACATTATTAAAAATTTTGAAAAACTAATTTTCAATTCAAATCCATGAAATAATAATAATAATAATAATAATAATAAAGAAAATAAAACCCACAAAATGATAATCACTCTGTATAAACCAGCGACTGCCATAAAATGCCAAATACACCATTCTGACTGTTAAATCTCAACCCTTCCTTCCTTATCACACCCACCTCCCTCTATGTCTCTTCCTCTTTCTGGTTTTTGTTTCTCACAATAACATTAAATATATATATATATTTATTGATATATATATATATATATCTATAAATATTTTCGTTGCCCCTTCAAAAATCCATTACCTCCTTTCCACACGGTACTTATTATTTCTCTTCCTTCCTTCATTATCCAATCTCTGAAACCCACCTCAGAGGCCCTCACTTCATTCATGGCATCTCCTTGATTTTCTTGCAGAAGTTTGTGCTATCTCCATCATCCTATCACTACAAAATTTGTCTCTCTTTTCTTTCCTTTTCCATTTCCTGAATCTTTTCTTTCTGCTACTTCAGGTATAATTATTTCTTTACTTAAACTTGTCTCTTTTTTTCTTTTTTTTTTTTTTTTATATGTTTTTTTTATATTTTATTTCTTTTCAGTTTGATAATTATAGACTCTTGAGAAGTGGGTATTAAACGTTATCCATATGTCTGCTTTCCAAAAGCAATAACTACTTGGTGGGCTATGTTTTTTCCGTTCGTGGAAATTGTCAAATTTATCGTAGTTTTTGGTTTCATGTTGTTATCTTGTTACACGTGTACTTAACGGACCAATTTGATTTTTTTTTTTTCTTTTTCATATAGTTGCAATCCACAACTTCGATTTCAGCTCCAATGGCGCCGAAGAACAGCCGCGGAAAGGCCAAGGGAGAGAAGAAGAAGAAGGAGGAGAAGAGTATGAACTCGGAACAATTCGAACAATTTTTTGAAACATTTTTGTTCAAAGAGTAACAATTTTTATTTTTAATTTTATTATTGTTATTTTTTTTTGTTGGCTTTGCAGTTCTTCCTGTTGTCATGGACATCACTGTGAACCTTCCCGACGAAACCCATGTTATTTTAAAGGTTATATGTTTTTTTTTTTTTTTTTTTTAATTTATTAATTTCAGGGCTTTTCTGTTGGAACCATTTAACAAAAAGTTGTGCCTACTAAGTTTAGCAAATTTTTTTTTTAAAATTTTTAATTTTTTTTTTGGTTTATTAGTTGACTTGTTTATAAGTCACAGCTTAAAAATTCTCCATGTCACTCTGTTTTGTTGTTCTTTGTGTTGGCCTCCATTTCACATGGGCATCTTTTGCCTGCTTCTGCATTATACAGATTTTTTTTTTTTTTTTTTTTGGTGTGTAATATGATATTCAGTATTTTAAGTTCAGTTGTTTGGCTTTAAAAAATCAGCGATAGGCTCCAAAACTTGATGCTACTTTCATGGTTAGAACCATGGAATCTATTGCAAGCATCAAAATTGCTCTGTCATTTAGCTCCCAAACAAGAAAACCTTCCTTCCACGTATAATTTTCCTTTTATCAGATATTTGCTAACGGAAATTTCTACCGTAAGAATTGTACTCTTTTCCATTATTAGCAGGAATTATTATTTTGATCGTCGATTTATAATTGAGAGCAGTTTTTTGTTGAGAATTAATTCAGTTGATAATGAAAAGTAAATTAGCTGCGTTTCTACATTATAAATTTCCTTAATTTAGGTTAGAAATACAATTAGAAAAAAAAATTCATTTTTTTAACTAGCTAACTGTTGGAAACAAATAAGTGGATACATAAGTTGAAGGGTTAGTTGTTAGTGGTTAGTAATTATTTCTGAAAGCTATATATGCTTCTGTAGTTTATTTCTTTATTTCTTTTTAAGTGCATTTTATGATCTAATGTGTGATTAAAATGAAATCTTAAGCAGGGAATATCAACGGACAGGATCATCGATGTTCGTCGATTATTGTCTGTAAACACAGAAACGTGCAACATCACAAAATTTTCACTATCCCATGAGGTAATTCCCATATTTTCTTCTTCTTCTTCTTCTCTCTTCTTATTTTATTTTATTTTATTTTTTTTTATTTTTTTTTATTTTATAAATTGTTGTTGTCTTTATTTTTTTATATTTCAAATGTGTGTTGAATAGTGGCTGGAGATTTTTCATTTTGATTTAAACCTTTTGATTTAGAAGTACCGGGAAACATGGAACATGGCTTTTGTTAGCTTGCTCATTTTAGTACGATATCACTCTTTGCTTGGAAAAAACATGTCGTTTGCAAACAAGTAACATCATCGAATCCATGGTAAAACCTCATAATACAAACCTTTTATGGTTTTTGATGAAATGGTTTTGAGTTGAAATTTTTAAATTTGAAGTTAGATTGATTTTTTAAAAATTAGTTCTAATTTTTGTTGACTTATCAGAAAAAAATAAAAATTGAGATGAAAAAATATAAGTTTAATTTGAGTTAAACTGTTTCATCAAGCAAATAAGCTTTTAGTTTGCAGCTTTGTATACTCCGCGTAACTTGTGGCACAAATTCTGAAAAGTAGACGTATAATACCTATAAGGACCAAATACCCACCCACCCACATGCCCATTCTGAAAAAAAAAAAAAAAAACACACTTTTGTTATTTTTAAATCATTAAATTTGATTAAAATCAAATTAAAACAAAAGGTAACATAGCAGTATTTTAATATAAATTTGACCATTGAAAAAACATATTCTTTTCACATCCTTATAGAAATCTGAAAAAAAAAAAAAAAAAGAACCAAAATACTGAGAATAGAAATAAGATTCCAAGATTGTTGGAATATTCAGTTGTGGAAGATATTAGAGATTTTGTCTCAATTATCCACATGTGGCACGAATTCTAAAGAGTAGACGTGTGAGAGCAATAGGGAGCAAACACCCACATGCCCATTCTTAAAAACACAAAATTAAAAAAAAAAAAAAACAGTTTTGATATTTTTAAATCATTAAATTTGATCAAAATTAAATTGAAACAAAAAGCAACATAGCAGTATTTTAATATAAATTTGATGATTGAGAAAACATATTCTTTTCACATTCTTATAGAAATCTCAAAAAAAAAAAAAAAAAAACCAAAATACTAAGAATAGAAATAAGATTCCAAGATTATTAGAATATTCGATTGTGGAAGATATTAGAAATTTTGTCTCAAATCATTCGGTGACAATATTTATTATGTTTCTTGTTAAGTGAATTCGATAACTCACTGTTTATCTAATGTTGTTTTATACCAATTTCTTGATTGTAGTTGGTTAGATTCAATGTCTCATTTCTTAGACGTTTTTATTAAGGCGGATTGCAGTTATCATAAATAAAACCAACTCATTTTACTCTTAAAGAGGAAGGAAAAAAAAAAAAAAAAAAGCGCACGAGAAAAAGAGAAAAAGAAAACAATTAATTAATTGGTGACGTATATATATATATATATATATATTTTTTTTTTCTGAAATCTATACGGTAATTGAATAATAAGGTCAAATTGGACATTCCCAAGGAGAATCTAACTACGGAACAACTAATTGGTTGCAGGTAAGAGGTCAGCGCTTAAAAGATACGGTGGACGTCTCTGCACTGAAGCCCTGCAACCTCACCCTGGTCGAAGGTAAATTCAAAATAATACGACGTCGTTATACTTTCCCTCCTCACCAGTTTTCTTTTCCTTTTTTTTTTGCTGCGACATTTCTTATCACAAACTTAATACGACGCGTTTAACTCTCTCTCTCCTCCTTTTTCTTTTTCTTTATTTTTTAATTATTTTTTATTTTCAGAGGACTATGATGACGAGAGCGCCACGGCGCACGTTAGACGGGTGCTGGACCTCGTCGCCTGTACGACGTGCTTCGGAGCGTCGCCCGCCGTCAAGGACCACCAGAGCGCCAAGCCGCCCGCCGATGCGTCGTCGTCTCCGGCCGGTGGAGGCGCCGCAAAATCTGCGCCGCCGGGTGCGCAGGATAATAATAATAAGAGCGCGAAGAAATCCGCCGCCAAGTCCCATGGGAGCTCTCCAGCGGCGATCAAGCAAGATACGGCGGTCGACACGGAGACCGACATTACTCACTCCTCTCCGAAGCTCGGCGCCTTCTACGAGTTCTTCTCTCTCTCTCATCTTACTCCTCCTCTGCAATGTAGCTCTCTCTTTCTCTCTCTAAAAAATACTTACATTTTGGTGAAATATCTATTGGATTTTGCAAAGAGTTTGTCTGAAATTCTGTGAATTTTGCAGTTGTAAAGAGAGTTATGAGACGGCAAGTCGACGAGATTTTGGCCGACGATCATCTTTTCTCTCTTGAAGTAAGCCTCACACAAGCATACTGAAAACTATAAATTTATGTGTGTATATACACTTCAAAATTGAGTTTCTGACGGGCTGGTTTTGTGATGAAAAAGATGAAGCTTTGCAATGGAAAGATTGTTCATGTCGAAGCTTGCAGACAGGGGTTCTGTAGCGTTGGGAGGCAGCGAATTCTGTGCCACAACCTCGTTGATCTGTTACGACAGCTTAGTAGAGCTTTTGACAATGTTAGTTCATACATACGAACATAGATACATACTTACATATATATATATATATATATATATATATATATTAGCTGTTTCAATGGAAAATGTTAAGTTGATAAGTTAAAGCTTTATGTTCTTCTCGTCGTGTCTTTTCGACATTCTGAATATACTTTTTTTTTTTTTAATGTCTCTTTACTTCATTCTTCTTTCTTTGCTTGATGATGAATTCGGCTGAAGTTAAATGACTCGGTTTTTTATTCACGTCGCAGGCTTATGATGATCTTATGAAAGCATTCGCTGAGCGCAACAAGGTTTATAATGGTTTCACTTTTCGTTTCTGACTCCTGTTTTCAAACTTGCTTTTAATTGTTATTGTCCTTGCCAAAGACTTTTCCTTTCTCGTACAACAAGCTCTTTTATACCTTTCATGCAGTTTGGGAATCTTCCTTATGGGTTCAGAGCCAACACGTGGCTTGTCCCACCCATCACTGCCCAGTCGCCGACGGTTTTCCCTCCTCTTCCCGTGGAGGATGAATCTTGGGGAGGAAACGGAGGTGGGTTAGGAAGAGATGGAAAAAGCGACCTGATACCTTGGGCTAATGAGTTTTCTTTTATTGCATCTATGCCTTGCAAGACAGCTGAGGAAAGGCAGGTTCGAGATCGGAAGGCATTCCTTCTTCACAGCCTATTTGTTGACGTCTCCATTTTCAGAGCCATTAAAGCTATTCGGCATGTAATGAACAAGCCGGATTTAACATTTCCAGTTGCAGACAGTAAAGTCCTTCACACTGAGATCGTAGGGCACTTGAGCATCACTGTAATGAAAGATGCTTCAGATGCAAGCAGTAAAATAGATACTAAAATCGATGGAGTTCAGGCATTTGGAGCTGATAAAAAGAATCTAGTCGAAAGAAACCTTCTGAAAGGAATAACTGCCGATGAAAATACTGCTGCCCATGTAAGATGCTCTCTCTGAAATAATGTTTGACCATGGGATTTCATTTTAAACTATTTCCGATTGAGATTGTTTGAGGTGTTTCTTTTATCAAAATGATTGAATAAGGGCCTTACCTTCTGGGTGCAGGATGTTTCCACTCTGGGTGTTGTGAATGTAAGATACTGTGGTTACATTGCGGTTGTGAAAGTCGAGGGTAAAGATGTGAAAGTCGGTTCTCCATCCCAAAGTAGTGAACTCCTTGCTCAACCTGAAGGTGGTGCTAACGCTCTTAATATTGGCAGGTATTTCGTAAACTCTTAGAATGTGTCCTTATGCGTTGGCCATTTATTCAAATGTATTGTGCTTGTATTGAATATTTTTGGTTGTGTAATCATTGAACTTTTAGAATCCTTTCCATCATTATTGCCTAACTAGTGTCTTTGTTCTTTTAGTTTGAGATTACTGCTCCACGACACACAGGCTTTAGAGCACAATAAGCCTGGATCAGATTCACAAACATTGGAACGTGAAGAGCTTTCTGTTTCCCGTGCTTTTGTTGAGAAACTATTAGAAGACAGTCTTGTGAAATTGGAGCAAGAGGACATTAGTTCGGATCAATTTGTCAGGTGGGAACTTGGAGCTTGCTGGATACAACACTTGCAGGACCAGAAAAACACAGACAAAGATACGAAACCATCTAGTGAGAAGGCTAAGAATGAGATGAAGGTTGAGGGACTTGGAACACCTCTTAAGTCCCTTAGGAACAAGAAGAAATTAGACGGAAACAACGCAAAAATTCAACCTGAGAACTTAAGGTCTCCTGCCGATGGAGTTACCATGGAAGCTGAAACGGCTACATCACCTTCAATAGAGGTTGAAATGACTGCCAAAGAGAATGAGCTTGCTTTGAAGAGGTTGTTGTCTGGTGCAGCATTTGGTCGATTGAAAGAATCTGAAACTGGACTCCACTGCAAGGTAATATTTTGCTGGTATCATTAACACTATATAGCTACTCATATATCCACTCTGTAGCGTGAACTAATGTACCACATACTTTGCAGTCTCTTCAAGAACTAATCGACTTATCTCAGAAGTATTACTTGGAAGTTGCTCTTCCCAAACTGGTAATTGCTGAATATTGTTTGGTTAAATCCCATTATTTTTCTGTACTTATACTGTTATGGTGATTCCTGTTTTTTGTATATCTGAATAAATGCAGGTAGCAGATTTCGGTTCATTGGAACTTTCACCAGTTGATGGTCGGACTTTGACTGACTTCATGCATACCAGGGGTCTGAGAATGCGTTCTCTGGGACATGTTGTAAGTTCCTTTCGCGGAATCTGATTTTTTGTGGTTTAATTCATGTCTTTGTATTTTAATCCACCTAAAATGCATTTGTTTTCTATGTTGCCTCTCCCAAAATTTTTTTACCTTGTTAAACTTCAAATAGAAAGCTTTGTCTATCTTTCTAGTATTAGTGAATGCGGTTATTGTTAAAAAAGGATAGTTCTTATAGATTCTTAAAAAGGTATCAGCTACCACACAAGCATACATCTTAACAAGCCCCATTTAAATCTTTATAATAAAATCTTCCGAATTGTTCCAAGCCCAGTCTTTATTTCTCTTATAGCTGGTGCAGGATTTGTCCTTAGTGCAGTGAGAAGATTAAGTTTGAAATTATGATCCTACAAGTCTTCCATAATGACTAATTATTACTTTTGTATTTTCTTTACTAGGTCAAGCTTTCCGAAAAGCTGTCTCATGTGCAGTCACTTTGCATTCATGAGATGATAGTACGAGCATTTAAGCACATTCTTCAGGCAGTAATTTCTGCTGTTGTAGAGAACAACAAAATGGCTGTATCAATAGCTGCTGCCTTGAATATTATGCTTGCTATTCCCGATGTTAATGAGCGTGATAAGTCTTGCAATGTCCACCCTCTTGTGTGGAGATGGCTGGAAGTATTCTTGAAAAAGCGATATGACTGGGATCTTAGCAGCTTCAATTACAAGGACTTGAGGAAATTTGCAATTTTACGTGGGCTATGCCATAAGGTACTTTGATTAGAATATGGTTTCAAAGATTCAGATATTGCCACTTGATCAAAATATCATGACACAAAGAAAGTTTCTATCTTAAAAGTATTTTGCATGAGAATAGAAGCTTTAGGTCATGTGTTGTCACTATTTACGAGCTAATGGGGCTGTTATTAATCTATTCGGTTTTCTTCTGGAACTTTTATGTCTAGGTTGGTATTGAATTGGTTCCAAGGGATTTCGACATGGATTCTCCAAACCCATTCCGAAAGTCAGATGTTGTCAGCTTAGTCCCGGTGCATAAGGTGATGTACCAGACATAAGCCTATCAAAAAGTTTTTGTCAATATCTTCGTAATTGATTAATTCTGTTCATGTTTTTCATTTGGCTGCATTTTCTGTTTATGTGCAGCAAGCTGCATGCTCTTCTGCGGATGGAAGGCAGCTTCTAGAATCTTCCAAAACAGCTTTGGATAAAGGAAAACTTGAAGATGCAGTAGCTTATGGAACTAAGGTAAATATCTGGTTCTTTATGATGTTTTTATTTTTAGAAAATTAACTTCAGCAGAATATCTTGTCCTGGATGGTAGCCGTCGATACTTTCAAAATTAAAGAAGGAATCACTTGATTTCTCCTTTTGGATGACACAATCACAATTATATATATTTCTTAATAATCTATATACTTCTATATACCAACTTAACTTATTTTATTCTTGCAGGCTCTTGCAAAGCTTGTAGCAGTTTGTGGTCCATACCATCGAATGACAGCAGGAGCTTACAGCCTTCTTGCGGTAGTTTTATACCACACTGGAGACTTCAATCAGGTCCACCTATTTTCCTTCTCGTTTAGATGTTGCAGGAAAGTTTATTTATTTGGACATTGGATGCCAAGTTTCAAATTTTACTTATTGGAGCATGTGTAAGACTCAAACTCTCTAAAATCTTTGGAGGAAAAAAAAAAAAAAAAAAGAACACTCTACAAAGTAGATACATGCCATTATATGGTCTAGGAAATGCCCAAGCTTCTCAAGTTTTTAATTCAATTGTTTTTCCATATCTCAGGCTACAATTTATCAACAAAAAGCCTTGGATATCAATGAGAGAGAGTTAGGACTTGATCATCCAGATACAATGAAGAGCTATGGGGATCTTGCTGTGTTCTATTACAGGCTTCAACATACAGAGCTAGCTCTCAAGTATGTATTTTTCCTGTCTGAAGGGATATTTCTACCAACTAGTTGTGAGCTTGGTTTGATTTGGTTTCTGATTATTGTAAGTTTTAGGTTTCCTATATGATTTTGGTTCAGAAATGCTGTAGTTTATTGCTAATGTTGTTACGCTATGGTTAATAGATGATAGTTGTGCTAGACATGCTAGTTATGGTGCTTCGATAGATTTCCAGCAAATAGTTCACATATGTTTAAGTTCTATGGTTTTAATGTTCTTTTATGGATTTAGTAAATTTAGGCATACACTGGGTGATAGAGCATTATAATCATATTTCTTGTTCATTCGTGGATGTATTGCATTAATTTACTTCTTCAATAAAATGCTAATTAGCCTGTTAATTCGTGGATGAATTGCCTGTAATTTACTTCTTCCCCTGTTTGAATATTTATAATTGCTGTCTTCAGGTATGTAAAGCGTGCGCTGTATCTTTTGCACCTAACATGTGGTCCATCTCATCCAAACACTGCCGCAACATACATTAATGTTGCTATGATGGAAGAAGGTCTGGGAAATGTGCACGTTGCCCTTAGATATCTTCACAAAGCTCTGAAGTGTAACCAAAGGTTACTTGGCCCAGACCATATTCAGGTTTTGTACCAATTTTTCGTTTTCTTGATTTTTATACAGTTTAACCTGGGCTTTCCCGTTAGGACTTGTTATGGATTTTTATACAGATATGGGCTGATAGTAGTAGCGGATAAATGTTCTTGTAATCAATCATGATTTTATGTCCTATACTAGCTGATTTGGCAGTTGAAATTGAAACTTCACTTTATTATCCTCTTCAATTGTACATTAATCTCGGCTGATATTCTTCTCCAGACAGCAGCAAGTTACCATGCTATCGCAATTGCCCTCTCATTGATGGAAGCATACCCTTTGAGTGTTCAACATGAGCAAACGACCCTGCAAATTCTGCGAGCGAAGCTTGGTCCTGATGACCTCCGTACTCAGGTAGGTATCTTTCTTAGCATGTTATTGCACTACTTGATAGCGGTAATCATATGGGAAAAAAAGGCAGTTGAGAAGAGGAAGAAGAACAAAATTACATATCTCTTGTTTTGTTGTCAGGAAAGGCAGGCAGGGAGGAAAAATGGAGAGTAGTGGCATCCTGTGCTCATTATTTTTAATCTTTTTAGTGGATAGTACGTAGGGTTAAAAAGCTATGGTCGTACCACACATATGAACTATAACATTGCTCTAGCGAATAGTTGTCACATTGGAACACATATGCTATACCTTTTATCTAGTCTTCTTTTCCTTGGCTTAATATGCCTGAGTTGCCATATTTAGTATAATAGTATTCATAGCTACGCCAATGTTGAAATTTTGTGGCAAAAATCTTCAGGATGCTGCTGCCTGGCTTGAGTACTTCGAGTCCAAGGCTTTTGAACAGCAAGAAGCTGCAAGAAATGGTACTCGAAAGCCTGATGCCTCAATAGCCAGTAAAGGCCACCTGAGGTAAGTTTACAATATCTTTTATGATATGCATTTTACACAAATATCAGCAATATTTGAGCTCTCTGTGCCCATCAGTTATGTATCCCTGTTCTGCTTGCTCATTTCACCCTGTAATCTGTCTGGTTATTCTCTTTGGGCCTGCGCGTGTGTGTAAATGTTTGCGATTATTTAGTGTATATAAACCTATGCAAGTGTACGTAATCTAACAAGTAATATAGAAAGTGAGTTGAGTATCGTCTCCACAGGGATTGAATCACTAAAGCGAATTTGCAAAAGAAATCAAGCACAAATAAATTTGGATCGAAAATTAAACTAAGTAAAATGGCAATATTTTGATGAAATAAAATGAGTATAATGAAAATGCACTAAAATAGACAAAATGAACAAGATTAGATCAAGAGTTTGTAAATCAAGAATGAGAATGAAGCTAGGATTGCCAATTTCCCCTCAATTGCAAGTCTGATCCGAATGCTGTAGAAATGCTGCAGCAAAACCTGTCCTGTTAACTGAAATTCAATTTTATCATAAAATTCTTCCGAATTAATTATGACTAAAATTCTTTAAACCTTTTTCAACATATTCCTATGTGAATCTAGTTCTCAGAACACAATTTCATGTACCAATTTCAATGGGTTATACAAGGTAAATAGCATATTCCTATACCATTCACAAATCAATATAAACTTCAAAAAGCATATTGAACTTGCATCATCCAAGTTAGATCCAGCTCAAATTAATCTTTTTAGAGTTAAATCAAAGCCTAGTTTCCTAAAAATTGATGGCCAATCAACAATAGAAATTAAACAATCAAAACACTTGAAT
Organism: Ficus microcarpa; assembly: GCA_025413485.1. Taxonomy (NCBI): domain Eukaryota; kingdom Viridiplantae; phylum Streptophyta; class Magnoliopsida; order Rosales; family Moraceae; genus Ficus; species Ficus microcarpa. The sequence goes on along the minus strand of CM046383.1, from coordinate 10,702,563 downwards.
GAACAAGAAAGAAATTGCTCAACATTCTGACAAACATTCAAATCATCCTCCCAATTTCGGGTTCATCAACAATCCCAACTAAAGAAATTTAGCTCATGTTTAGGATTACAAAAACAAGCAATAATACATCATCCATGTTCATTAGAGAACGAAAATCAAAGAAAATAATTCAAAGGAAGAGTAAGCAAGAGAAAAAAAGCTCCAAATAGCTAGATGAAGACTTCTTGTCCTCTCCTTCTTCTCCTGAGCTCACTCTCCAAAATAGGCATGAAAAATAGAAGCAAATCTGTAGCCCTCACTCTCCTTGTACTCTCCGCCTTTCCTTCTCTATACTCTCCTTCTTTTCTTCTTTTTCCAGCTCTCCCTCTTGCCCAATTCGGCTGCCTCCTCTAATTGTACTAATCCTTTAGGGTAAAAAGCAAGGCTCACGTGACCTCCCAGCTGAGGTAGAAAAGTGGTCCCCACAAATATGACCTGTAATCTTCTTTTTTTGTTCTTTCAAAAAAATGCCAGCTGGTACAATTTGCTGCAAGAATTGTTGCAGCATTGCTGTAGTATTTTCGGCTCAGATTCTTCTACAATTCACACAAGAATTAAAACACACATCAGCACTTATTTGATCCTATTTTTCTTCACATTTGCCATGATTTCAACCAAACACCAAACCCAAGATAAAAAGTTCACAAACATAAAACAAAGGAAAATATGCTAAAAATAACACAAATACTCTCTAAACTTAACGGTCATCATATTACTCAAGGAAGTTTCCTAGATTCATGAGACAATGTCATGGAATAGTTAGGACATGACGTGTTTCAGAATAATCTTTGGCTATTTTCAAAATAAAATATTGTAGGTGGTAATCATTCCAGCTGTATTTTAATGTCACCATGGTTGTGCTTATGCGCTTCATTTTTGCAGGTAGCTAAAAAGTTTGAGCATGAAATGCGCTTTTTTTCTTACCATGCACATTTTCTCTTTCTGATACTTTTTCTTCCCCAACAAAATTTGGCAGTGTATCGGATTTGCTTGATTACATTAACCCAAGTGATGATGCAAGAGGGAGGGATGTGGCGGCCAAGAGGAAAAGCAATATGACTAAGGTATTTAGAGCCTCAGCTGCTCATAACTTTAATAAACCTCTCTCTCTCTCTCGCGCGCGCGTTGAAATTCAAGCAAGATATAAGACCAAAAAAAGTAATACTTGTCCTATTTTAATCTTTATATCCTGCAAATGCATCCCATCAGACTATTTTTATTTTTCCTCTCCAGTTGAAGGGAAAATCGTACCAAAACATCAGTGTAGCAAGCTCTGACGAGTCTCCAAAGGAAATATCGAAAGAGACTTCGGATGAAGAGACACCTACTCTTGAACCACAAGGCAGCAAAGATGCCAACCAGGAATCCACCCATGCACCAGTTGAGCCCCATTTGACTGTTTCAGAAGAGCCTACAGTGGAAAGGCCACATAGTTCCAGTGAGGTATCTTCTGAAGCACATGCTGAAGGAGAAGATGGATGGCAACCAGTTCAAAGGCCTAGATCTGCTAACTCCTATGGGTGTCGTCTAAAGCAGCGTCGGGCAACTATTGGCAAAGTCTATACTTACCAGAAGAAACATACGGATACTGACGTCGAATATCCTCCAGAGAAGAATAATCTTCAAAATAGTAGTAGGTATTACGTTGTGAAGAAAAGGACAATGTCTCATGGAAGTTATCTGGATCAACAGAATACCAATACCTCCCAAGTTACGAAGTATGGACGAAGAATAGTTAAAACCGTAGCATACAGGGTCAAGTCAATGCCTTCATCCTCTAAAACCACTACGCCTGAGAATTCCAGAAGTGTTGGTCTGGTTTTTAGCTCTCCATTAGAATCTGGTCAAAGTTCTACAGAAAATGAAGTCAGTTCCCTGAAAAATCCGATTGTTAGTATTGGAAAATCTCCATCCTATAAGGAAGTAGCATTGGCTCCACCAGGTACTATTGCTAAGATGCAAGTTGAGATGCCCCAAAGTGACATTCGGGACAACACTGAACATGATGTTCGAAAATATGAAGAAGAAACAAATGAAGTAAAAGGAAGCACCGACACGATCATTTCTGGGTAGAAAATATACTTCTAGACAAGAATGAGAATTCTACAGATCATTTAAAAGAGGAAACTAAAGTTGTTATAAAGGAAGAAGAGACTCCTTCAACTAATGCAATGGAAGAAAACCCTTCTGTAATTGTGTTTGGGAGCGTGGATGGACTTGGTTCCAGTGGTGATGAGATTCGTAGAGTGATAGAAGATAGCGTGGTGATTGATGGCTGCAAAATTCTTTTCCTCCAGAGGAGGAGGGAGTATCTGAGAAGAATTCATCTAGCAGTTTCGAACTACATGTCAGTCCGGGGCCCAACGTGGCAGGGGTAGAGGATTTGAAGGACAAAGCGATGCTTGTAAATTCGGGTGACAGTCGCACACTTACCAATAAAAAGTTGTCAGCTTCTGCAGCTCCATTTAACCCGTCAGCAGTCATTGCACGTCCCACACCGGTTTCCATGAACATCACTCTCACGGTTGGTCCTGGCGGTGTCCCGGCTATTGCACCTTGGCCAACAAACATGAATCTTCACCCAGGACCAGGTGCTGTCTTACCTGCTGTTAATCCAATGTGCTCTTCTCATCACGCATACCCATCTCCTCCATCAACGCCAAACATGATTCAACCATTGCCCTTTATGTACCCTCCTTATACTCAATCCCAGCCGGTTTCAAGCAGTACTTATCCTGTAACAAGCAGTGGGTTTCATCCCAGTCATTTTACATGGATGAACCCGAGTGTACCGGAGTTTGTTGCTGGACCGGTTTGGCCCGGTTGCCATCCTGTGGAGTTCTCTATCCCAGCACCTGTTGTGGAGTCAAATGGTGATCCTGTAATGGAGCCGAAAGTACAGCATGATGATTCTGCTCCAATTCTGCCGGTGGACATTGACAATGTGGCGGAGGTTAAGAGAGAAGTGAACCTTCAAGCATCAGAGACAATTGGTCATGCAAATGAAGTAGCTGGAATCGGGTTGGATGGTGTAAAGGAAAACGGTCCTTCCAATCTGGGAGGGGCTGAACATGAACTAAAGAACAAGAGTAGTGTAAAAGCTGGAAGGAGTGATGAAAATATGGATAGTGAAAAAACCTTCAGCATTTTGATAAGGGGGAGAAGGAACCGAAAGCAGACTCTTAGAATGCCGATTAGTTTGCTCAGTCGACCATATGGCTCACAGTCCTTCAAAGTTATCTATAATAGAGTAGTTAGAGGGAGTGATATTCCGAAGACAACCAACTTTTCTCCAAGCGAAGATTGTGCAGCTGGTGCTACTTAATCCCCTTTTGTTATTCTTATTATCTAGATGTACCGGGTCAATGAGAGAACAGTGCTTTATAAACCTCCTATCTTGCACAAAAGGGACAACAGATGTTCGCTTCTTTATTGACTTTCATATCCAAGACTTTTGCAGTTTCTGAGTAAACTTAATTCTGGCGGAAAATGACGGGTTAGTTTTCTGATTCTACCTTAATTCCTTACCCATTATTCTTGTTATTGTTTCCATAACTGCTATGACTTTCCAGCCAAAAAAAAAAAAAAAAAACTGCTATGACTGTTAAAATTTCTGAAGCTCTGCTCTCACTTAAGCTAAAGTTTTGTCGTTTGCAGTGTATATAAATTGATTTTCGCTTCACAACATGGATTGAACCGTTGTATGATGATTTCGCAAGTGTGTTAATGGAAAAAAATTACAAATCCTTGCTCTTTGCATTAATCTTACTACCCTAATACGAAAATTATGTATTGATAAAGACTTATTACGGGTGTAAATCTTTTGGCATGTTGGGGTGTTTCAATTTTTTCCACACTTTGATGCAGTTTTGACCGAGTAGTTGTTCCACAAATACCATAGCATGAATATATATATATATATATATATTTACATTTTTGTTGTGCAAATTTGCAGGTTAGCTTTAGCTTTTGGGACTTCTACATGCCGTCTTCTTGAGGTGACGACTTTTGCTTTACCATTAGTAGGAAAATTTTCTTGCTTTGGACCACAGCATTTTAATGACAATCAGTTTTTACTCTTTCCAGAACAATGATTTTGCTCAATAACGGGAAATAAAATTGTATACGACCTCCAATTTTGTCCTTTTATTTTCTTTTTTTGTCTTTCTGACTGGCAACTTATATTTCTTTATCAAGTTTGCCATTATATCCACTCTATTTTTTATTCCACATTTTTTATGGAATATTTTCTTTTGTTCTACATTACATAATGTGAAGTAATTGACTCTTCAAGCTCCTAGTATTTTTTTTTCTTTGTTCAACCAAGTTTATTGGTTATATCAGAAATCAAGTAGTATTTAAGCATGAGCATATGAGCTTAAACGTACATTTAATAAGATAGTTTGGTTGGAGAGACGGTATTCGAGCCGACCCAATTTTGCTTGTGAATTTAGGTATCGAGGACACAAATATCAACAGGTACAGTGATTCCAGCTTGTAGCACACAAATATCTGTGTTTTCAGTATGAGCTTGTAGTTAAATTTGGGAGGAGGGATTAGCAGAAGAATTTTAAGGACATGTTCAGCAATATTGCATTCATTCTCAATCTCTTGCAGCGTTGCAACCAGAACTTCTATAGGAACAATTTGATCAAATCAATACTTCAATTTGTTTATTTATTTCCTTTTTGCTCAAAAACATCAATCAAAAACTGATAACAAGGAAAATTGACAATGTTTTCACGTGCTTTACAAGACGGTGAGTATAGAACTCAAACACAAAAACCTTGATGGATTTACATGTGGAGATGGCAAAGAAAATTCACATCCACGACATCACAAAATGAGGGGCAATGGATCAGTTAGCTTTGGCCAAGGGAAACCTGAAATTCATACTATTCAACTTGAACAAAAAAACCCGTTAGTTGTCGTTTTTCTATCATCCACACTGAGACAGCCACACATTTTGGAATTCAAGTAAATAGCATCTTCAGATCATCAAAGTGTCGGTCGATGCTCGTGTACCGGATTCATCTGAAAGTTTGGGTTGTCCATTTTTGTGTCCTCTGACCTTTTCATCCATTTCAGTACTTCTAACACAATGACTGCGACAAGAACAATACCAAGAAGAAATCCATAGCCTATTTTCCAATCATCCCTACCACCCCCAATTTGGATGCCCACCAATATGTTTATGGCTCCAAAAAAAAGGGCAATTCTTCCAAAAGAATGGTGGTACCAGTTCCAGTACTTGCGAATCTTCGTTTCCTTGTCAGGCCGCAGAAAGAATGCCAATATCTGAACAAATCAAATCACCATTTAGATATTCTTTTAATTTAATTATCTCAACTTGTGTTTACATGAACGAGAAATGCTAAATGCACTCGCAAGTGGATGATGCGAGCCGTTTGTTCATGTTTGTTCATGTGGGCTGCACAGAAACTAACTGTCTAGATCGTGCACTTGCGACACTCGTGAGTGCATTTATCATTCCTCTTACTTATTGTGTAGCGTTGACATATTTTTAAGGTGAAAAATATGGAAAAAAAGCTACATCAAATTTAGTTTCCAAAGACAAACCTGAAGGATACTGAGAACAAGGAGAAAGATGCCAATCCCTCTGTGCGTGGAAAGTCGGCTCTGATCTTATTATAGAGTTGTTGACCGAGGACTACAGCAGCAAGTCCGAAGACAAATCCCACAAATTGAATAACCGAATGAAGATAGTACCAAAGAGGATCCTTGTGTCTGAAGTATCTCGCGACTATCGCCCCGATAGGAAGGAGAAGACCCCATCCCAGTATGGCCAAAATCCCATGGTTCTTCTTCATCTGGCCTAGGTCACTCGGTACTGCGGTTGCTGAACCTGCGAAAGACTAAGGTTAGTCTCTTTATTCTTAACTTCAGCAACGATAATTGGCTATTGCCGGTTTTCGCAAAAATGTTATTCAACGAGTGGTTGCAGGCTTAGCCAAGCAGCAACAAGAGACCCTGGAAGGAAAAGGGCAATACCTCCGGAGAAATCGAACAAGACGGTGGTCTTATCATCATGTTGTGACAGGTGCAGGTGCTTCGGGTATGTGAATCCGAAGGCGAAGATGAGGGGTTGGTGAGTGAGGCGGTTTTCGAATTTCAACTGAAATGCCAAGTAAATTCTAGGGCCATGAAGAACAACAGAAGCAGGAATGCCAGTGAGTGGTAATTCTCCTTTCTCTGCAATGACTTGGGACTTCCTTGCACCTTGCAAGTAGAATTGCTTGATTCTTGCTTGGCCCTTTTTAGTGACCCACCCAACAATGGCACTGGACCCCACCATCATTCCATTCTTTGAGAATCCCATTCCTACCCATCCTGTAGTGTATACAGCTGATAATATAACGTTCACCACATTCTCTTCATTTTGTGTATACTACAAAAAAAAAAAAAAAAAAGAAAAAAAAAAAAAGGGAAGAAGAAGAAGAAGAAAGAAGAAGCCTCTTTTTAGTTAAAAAGATTAAAAAGACACAAAATTTCCTATTATACTTTTTTAAAAGAGATCAGTGGTGTCCTCATGTCTCTATCTATCGGTCATTTAAAAATCTAGTAAAATCATATGTGAAACACTATTAGGATCCGACCATTCTCTTGTCAGGTTCAGTCTCTAGAAACGTTACTTTTTACGACTAGACCACAGAATGAGCACGTAAGGATTCGAACTCTGGCGTACTTACGTAGGCAAAAAGAAACTAAAAAAAACGCACAAACCAACTGAAAAAACTGAACCGGAATCTAGATCAGACTGACTTACCCTCAAAACAAAAGTGTTCCATATGGGCTTGCATACAACATTAGATATGTTACTATAAGGAGGAGGCAGAAAACTGCTCAGATCATTGGTGCAAATCTCGGTGTCTCCGGCGCCAGAACCGCCATTAACGCCAATGCCATTTCCACCAACATAGCCAGCATCATCATCATCAGCCGACACGAAAACCGCGGACTTAAAGACAAGAGTCACAAGACAGAGCCCAACAAGGAAGTGAGAAACAGAGAAGGCGTGTCCCGAATTCGCCATTTCGGGCACCGACAAAGGGGGAAGGAGATTCGGCGGAGAAACAAGTGGTTCGCAGGGGAGTTGAGGAGGGAGCACAAGGGGAGTGAAAAGGACGGCATGTTGAAGGCGGTTGGGAGGTAGTAGTCTCTTGGGATTGAAGGTTCGATCGAATAATAGTTTGGTTGTAAGGTGGGGCCCTGGTGGTTGGTCATGGCGGTCAATCATGGTTCCCGCCAAGCTAATTCTTCTCGACTTACTACCAACAGCCTCTATCTCTCTCACTCTCTAACTGCTTTTTAATTTTTTAATTTTAAGAGAATATTCTATAGGTATGAAAAAAAATACTCGATAGTTTTTTATCATCCGATTATAAAAAAAAAGTATGAGACTAAAAAAAAAGATCTACAATTAAATAACCTTTTTAAAACAGTTTTTTAACAATGGAGTTTTTGAAAATTAATTAAATTTTTTTTTTCTAAAATCGTCAATCAATGATTGACCACATAATATATTTAATTTGGTTAATCAACAATCGACTATGATAAATCACTGATTGACCATGACATAATTTATCAAATTTCATAGTCAATCACTAATTTATTATGAAAAACAGTCATTTTGTTAAAAAATAAAATGTTAAGCTATATATTAGATTAGGTGATTAAAAAAGGTAACCCAATTTAATTTTCCTTAAAAGAAGATGAGAATTTAATTAAACTTGGTGAAAATCTGACTATCAATAATTATGCCCATTGATAAAGGGTTTATATATTTAGGTATATCTTAGAATTCACCTTTTTTGTTTTCTTATAAATGTAAAAACTACCTTTTAGACTTTGTTTCTTAGAAGAAAAAATGGAGAATAAATAAATGTGATATTAACATAAGAGACGTTTATTGACACCCTTCTATTTGTTTTTTTCACCCTCTTTTTAGTAAATTTTTTTTATCACTGAACTACCCTTAAAGAAAATTACTTTAAAGGACAAAAGTGATTTAAAAAGTCATCTTCACACGCCTCATTCTAATAATTGGGGGGAAAAAATACACCTTTGAAGGTTAATTGTTTTTGGTACTATTAACGCTGGAAATTTGAAAGTCCTATTGTTGTACGTCTTGGCTGTCTGTTACAGAAGGTTCTGATTTGGGATTATTGACAATGAATTGAAGGATTAAAAAAGCCATACGCTATATGTTTGATAATAATTATCCTTGCTGCGAAATGGAATTGTGAAGAATCCCACAAATATAGAACCAACGGTTTGCCTTTTTATCCAAATCAAACGGAGAAAAACTATGAATCTCACAAAAGATGCATTATTGATTTATTATTATTAGTTATTTATTTATTTATAAAGATGTGGTATCGGTTCTGCTATTAATTATGCAAATGGAATTGTGAAGAACATGGATATCTGGATAAATAAAAATATTAAATATTGGATTTCTGAGAAGAAGACAAATAGAGAGAGAGAGAGAGAGAGAGAGAGTTTGTTTGGAAAACGAGGGTTATTTTTTGTTGGTGAGTAAAATAAAAAAAAAAAAATCAATTTAATTGTAGGGATTTTTTTGGAATATTAAAAGGGTGTAATAAGTGGTAATTAAAACTTAAAATTTGGTTGGTGGGTGGTTTGAGAATGTGTGAGAAAAGTAGATTGGGGGGTGAGAATAGATTCCCCTTTCATTTGAACATATAAAAATTACCAACTAAAAAGTGTCATGGTAACGTTTTATTTTTCATGTTTGGGCATATTGGAGACACAGAATATCAACGTGTTTTACACTAAAAAGGGTTGCTTTTGCAAAGTTGGGTTGAACTACTAAATTATGCCACAAAATGAAGCAATTTAGACAATTCTTTCGTTCGTTTTAAAGAAAAAATAAGGTTAAAAAGGTAGAACTTACAATCAAGTCATCTCACAGTAGAGCATATGTTCAAGTTCTCTCTTTATGATGAAACTTTTTTTTTTTTTTGAGAGAGAGAGAGAGAGAGAGAGAGAGAGAGAGAGAGAGAGGGAGAGGGAGAGAGACGGTAGAACCTACTCTTTCTGCAAAGAGTATTCATGTTGTCTATCATTTGTGTATTTCTTGACCTTTATCAGACAAAATAATTAATATGGCCTAGAGCAACTAGTTTTTGTTATTCATTTTTAATTTTTCCAACTAAATTTTAGGCTAGGTGTGGATTCTTTCTTATACATACAATGCAATGCTGAAGTCAACCTTCCACTTCAAGGTATATATTATTATTTTTTTCTTTCAAAAGTAAATAAAATAAAAATAAATATGAAAATAAAAATTGTATTACATTGTTTTTTTAAAAAAGGCTTTTTTACATTGTACATCTTAAACTTATCATAGAATTGTAATTTGCCCTCTGAACTTTTAATTTTGACAATTTACAACTTGAACTTGTAAATATGTAGCAATTTGCACCCTATGGCTATAATATTACTCTTTTGATAGAAATTGATATTTGATTGATACATGGATTGCTAATTCATCACTTAAAGAATCATTTTTATTTTTGTTAATTAACAATATTTACACAAGTGAAGTATCAATTTTCATTAAAAAATCAACGTTGTTTATCAATGGGTTAATTGCTACAGATTTGTAAGTTTATGGTGTAAATTGCAAATATTAAAAATTCAGGGTGTAAATTATAACTCTATAATAAGTTTATAGTACACTAATATAAAAAAGCCTAAAAAAAAAACCATATACATTTTGAGAATTTTTTTATGGTAGGATTTGAGGGGGAAAAAATTGTCATGCCAGTAGGGTTTTATATTGAACCGCTGTATAAAAATAAATATAAAAATAAAATAGTAAAATTAGGGAGGGGGTAATATGGGAAGATATTCAATCCCATTATAGAAAAAAAAAAATGAAGATTCATAAATTTTTAAGTTTCAAAAAGTAGGGGCAGCTGCACCAGTCAGCTCTTCGTAGCTCCACCCCTTCAAAAAAGGGAAGGGAAAGAGAGGTCTTTGAAGGCATGATGTTAAGGTAACAAGATCATCTGACATAGTTTTCTAGGATTAAAGTAGTCTAATTTTTCTTTTAATAATTAATCAACTTACTGAAAATAATTCTGTTGGTAAATAGAAAATTGACTCATAAATTCAGTTTTGTTTAATAGTTAGCTGGTAGGGCAGTATCACTCATAAATGATTAACTATTGAACTTTGAATACCGTTCTCTATTGCATCACTAGCTCTCTACTGATAAATAAACAAAAAATTGTGTTTTACCCAAACACCACCCCAACCCCCCCCCCCCCCCAAAAAAAAAAAAAAAAGAAAAAAAAGAAAGGTCAAGTCATCTTCGATCCTTAACATTTTGTCCTCTCTGTATTGTTGGCCCCAGCCTGCAATATTTTGGAGATAATTATGCATCCACTAAAAACAAAAATGTCCTCAAGTTGTGTTATTTGCACATGATAAGTCTACAAAATGAACTATAATAATGTCCTTCCAACCTCTTTTAACGGCAAATTTCACGTTTGCCCTTTGAATTTCGGGCATTATCACAAAATGCCTCATAAACTAAAATTTATAACACTTATTTGCTCCGAGCTTCGAAACATTTATAAATTTCGCTTTGTTAGTTTTCTTAACGGAAATTGAGGACAATTTCTATGTTTATCTCTTGAATTTTGGACTTTCTCTCACAAATTGCCCCGAAATTTTGAAACGACTGAATTTTCCCTTTATGTTAGTTTTAGTAACAGAATTGCCACATGTCAATACATGAAATCGAGACTGAACTAAAAAGATATAGAATGATAATTTTATCCCTTATTAACAACATTAAAGAATTAATTAGCCTTAGTCTGTGTTTCGATCGCCGGTTGGAGTTGAAATTTTTAAGTTGACTTTTCAGAAAAAGATAAAAATTCAATTGAAAAAGTACAATTTAGTTGGAGTTAGAAGAGAGTCTTATTTACTCTCGTGCATGGAGAAGGAAGGAGAAAAGAGAGGGTGTCACAAGTGAGGGATTGGGGGAGTGGGGCGATGACGAGCTAGGGGTGGGAGGCGGTGACGTAGATACGGGGGCGAAGAGGGCGTAATGACAAGGTCGAGAATGCTATGCAAATTTGGGACGGGAGAGGAGGACGTAAAGCAAGCTTCGGCTAAAGGGAGGGAATACTGTCGTCGTTGGACGTGGTAAGCCGTCCAATGAGGAGATGTGTTTACATGCTTCTTTTTAGTCTTTTTCTTTTTAAAGTTGAAGAAATTTTTTACAAAAATATATAGAGGGACTTTTTTTTTCTTCTTTCTTTTTGGAAGAGAAATTTTATAAAATTAATTTTGTTTTTACAAAATTACCATATTAATGTTGACCTTTGTACGGCATGTGGTGCAATTTCGTTAACAAAACTAACATAAGGGAAAATTTTGCTAATGTTTCAAATTTCGACTGCAATTTGTGATAAAGACCAAAAATTTAGGAGGCAAACTTGTGATTTTTCCTCAATTTCCGTTAACTAAACAAATAGAATAGAAAAATTTGTAAAATTTCAAAATTCAAGAAAAATGGATGTTACAAATTAAAATTTCGATGGGCATATTTGTAAAAATATCCAAAGTTTCGAGAAGCAAACATAAAATTAATCATTCTTTCAAATAAGAGGAGGCGAAAACTGATATATTAGAGGGAAAAATTTTGAAAGATTTACGGTATTCGCAACTGGCTATATGAAAAACATGGTTGTCTTGCTATCAATATTCGTAATTGATTGATAGCATGAACTCAAACCAATTATTCGAACCTAATTAGTTTTCCGCCGCATTAAAAATAAGTGCACCGCAGAATGAATAAAGGATGTGACCACCGTTAGAAAATGTGAACTCCGAGAGAACAGTGGTACTTCCTTTCTGTCTTGCTCTGCTTTCGTATGCGTTGATTTTGTTTGTTTTTTTGTTTTTTTGTTTTTTTTTAGTGAATTATTTCATCACTTTGCTCAAGACTAGATAACACATAACATAATTAGGGAATTTCAGTACCCACATGTTAGGAGTTAGTTTGGCATTTCTAACATATATAAGTTATTTATTAGAAATCTTCAAGTCATAATTTGAGCTCAAGGACGTGCGTGGTTATGGCTAATATGGAGTTATAGATTTAGGAGATCTAAACTTAAACTCATAATTATAAAGTGAAAACGTTTGATGCTATCGATACTTACGGAAATATCGGTACTTAACTTTTATGGAAATATCGATATCGGTGGAAATTGATATAAAATATGTAAATTCATTTTAAAATACTAATTTTTTAAATAAAAATTTTATGAAACTTTAAAATAGTTAATAATACATAAAGTAAATGAAACTCTCAATTAAAACCTTCAAAAAAAAAAAAAAAAACTCTCAATTAAATTCTAAGTATATGATAAATTACATGGTAAGTATGGAGCATGATACAGCAATGATAAGTTGAGGTTCATTAATTAAGTAAAATCATTGAAACATAACATAATATAGGTAAATTACATTCATTGTTTTTTACATGATAAGAAAATATTAATATGAAAAAAGCTTTTAAAATATTTGAAAGTACTTGCAATATCTTATTTGTGTAAATAACATCGATACCAAGATATGATATTTAAGTATTTATTTTATATAATTTTGGACATGTCACATGTCTCTCAATCACTACTATCTATTCATATATAAATATATTGTGCTTGAATTAAAAAAAAAATCATGAGTTTTACTATATCAAAAGATAAAAAATAATATTATGATTGATTTGTTACAAATATTTTGTCAATATTTCTATGGAAATTTCCACGATTTTTTTTTTTCATTTACTATTACACTTTTCATGGAAATCGATATTTCTATAAAAAAAAAAAAAATCGATATTTATGAAAATTTCCATAAAATTTTGGCGGATATTCTACGGAAAAGATACTGCACCCCTGTTTCCATATCGATACTTCCAAAATACGGAAATTTCTGTGGAAATGTCGGTGGAAATGTTGATTTTTCAATCCTTAGACGCTATAATAATGGAATTCCCTTTTTGGGTTCTATGAATAGAAATTAAGGGTAATTAATAAGTAAGAGAGAAATGATGAAGTTTTATGTTTAAGTTAATTTTGGGGTGGGGGAAAATATTTGTGGGTGTTTATTTTGTGATGAAGAATTAAAATCAACTTAAGACTTTGAGATAGGGCACAATGGCATTTGCAATCAACTTGAGCAGCCTAATGGAATTGCATTAAATGAATCGGTTTTTTTATTTTCTAAGCATTACCCAATTTTTGTATGGTTTCTTTTAATACATTTTCTTGCTTCTCTCTCTCTCTCTCTCATGCTAACCAAGAACGCTTCTCTATTTTAGGGAGATCAGTTGAGACGCATGATTTTTATTTTTATTTTTTTCATGCTAACCAAGAAATTCCTCCTCCTACTACATTTCTTTGGAACGTTTCCTACCAAACTACATATCTTTAGAACGTAATTCGTAACATTTCTTTATCAGTTGAAACTTGAAGACGTTCTAACTCATTTTCTTGCTTCTTCTTTTTCTTCCTTTCTTTTCTTTCTTTCTTTCTTTTTCTTTTTCTTTTTTATGCTAACCAAGAACATTAAATTTCTTTATCTTAGGGAGATCATAGGAAGATCAGTTGAGATATGCATGATTTTTATTTTTATTTTTTTCATGCTAACCAAGAACCTCCTCCTCCAACTATTACTACTACACACGCTTCTCTGTCAGCTGAAGAATTGTGATTTTTTTTTTTTTTTGGCATGTTAACCAATTTCATGCTTCTTTGTCAGTTGATGAATTGTGATTTTTTTTTTTTTTAGTTATGAATTGTGATTTCTACTACTACTATTACTACTACTATATTTCCTTTTTTTTTTTTTTTCAGCTGAAGAATTGTGATTTCTAGTGGTTCATATGTCGAAAACCCACTTTTATATTAGTTTTATCAGTTGGTGGTGGAATCAACGGTTAGCAAAACATGAAAAAGACAACCAACAAATATTAAAGATTAAACGATCAAGAAATTTGTTAGCAACAAAATTATATAAATATACATGAAAACAAAATTTAAAAATTGTCGATGAACACCGAGGTCTATGTCCCACACGGTTTTCCATAAAACAGATTCATATCCTCATTGTCGGTGCTAGAGGATCAATTAGCATCTGCTTCGTGGGATATAATGGTTCATAAGCCCTAACGTAACACCACGTTACAGTCTCTGGCGAACTTGAAAAATGCCCGAACTCTATCACTTAAGACACCTGGACTCATATCACTAAGAAAGGAAAAGAAACCTTTGTATTTTCATGTGTTGTGTTTTGGACTAAGAATGGATGCCAATTTATAGGTATTCATGTGAGGAGTAAAACAGTTTGGTCATTTTCAATGGCTTAACTTGCTGGGAGCCAAACGTTTTAGCCATTTACAATAGCTTTAACTTGCTAGAAGCCAAACATTTTGGCTATTACAAGTTGTCACAAACATTTTCATGCTTCTGGAATTAATCATGGTATTATTCCTACTAACTAGAAACATTTTCTGAGGCTTGAAGGTTAGCAACAATAACCTCCATGGAGTAATTGCAATCAATTACGAATTTAAGTTGGAAACCAATTTAAAACCATGCAACAAAATGAAGCCCGTGTGGAGTTGGTAATTCAGTATGACATCTTTTCCATGTGGGACAAGATTTTCCTTACTTCCTTTCTCTAATTTTTCTAACTTCATAGGTGCACTTTTATGAGTCAATTTCTCATTCACCCTTTCATCATTTTAAACGTATAAATATTCGATTTTGATCTTCTTGCGGAGAATAACATGAATTCACCATGAACTAACATTAACATGAACTGGCTTTTGCTTAAATTCAAGCCTCAAAATGACCATTAAAATGGTTTTTTATAAGCCAATTTCCAACAATCCCCCACACGAATAAAATTGACAGAGGACACTAGACAAATCAACAAACAAAAAGATTTGACTAGGTGATAGAGTTCGACGGTTGAAACTTGCAAAGGATAGGTAGGTGTTACCCTTTTAACCTTCTCTTATGAAAGTATGTGTACTTTACTGACTGATTAGTAGACATGATGTCTTTAAACTGTTCTGTCTTTTGTGTAAATAATGATATACCTCACAAATGAATCTTCCTAAGATAATTCAGTTGTCACTGTTATGTCCATTTTGACCATGGACATCTTGCCTGGTTCTGCGAGAGTTTCTAAAGAATTTCAAGCCTACAAAATGATCCTTGGAAGCGGCCACACTTCTCTCTCACATAGGTGATTTCTTAAATAAGAGTAACATGCATTACTCCGTTTGGATTCCCGACACTTGAGAATCATTAAAAGCATAGCTTAACAGATCTCATACGGGTATCATAGTTTTCAACGTAGGAATGGACTGGAGGGTAACCCCTATAGTGATCTAGTTTGGTCATTACAACTAGGTTATCCCTTTGAACCTAGATCTTGGGATCTCTAGTCAACTAGGTTGGGTTTCCATTGCATCGACCTAATCTTTGATGGGCTTTAGTCCCATTCCCCTCGATGACTAATCAACTAACTATCTATTTAACCTTTTGGTTAGCTGATTCGCAATGTTATCCTTTGACTTCACATAATCAACTGAGATAACCATAGTTGAGAGTAATTGTCTAATGGTATTGTGTCTACGATGTATATGTCTAGACTTACCATTATACATATTGCTCCGTGCCCTTCCAATAGCCAACTGACAATCATAATGTATGCATATGGCTGGCACAGGCTTTGGCCACCTTGGAATATCCTCTAAGAAATGGCATAGCCATTTAGCCTTTTCTCCACATTTGTCCAATGCAATAAACTCATACTCCATTATGGATTTGGCTATAATAGTTTGTTTAGAGGATTTCCATGATACAACTGCTTCTGTTAGTGTGAACACATATCCACTAGTATATTTAGAATCTTTTATATTAGATATTTGCATCATGTACCCTTCCACTATAGCCTAAAATCTGGTATAGTGCAGCCTATAACTATGAGTATACCGCAAGTATCTTAATACTCTTACAATTGCTTTCCAATGGTTAGCTCTTGGATTACTCGTGTATCTACTTAGTTTACTAATTATTAGGCAATTTCTGGTCTCGTACATTTCATTAAGTACATTGACTCCCAATCACCCTTAAGTACTCTACTTGAGAGACGTCCTCACCTTTATTCTTGGATAGGTGAAGACTTGTATCCAACGGTGTTCTAGCCATACTAGAATCATCCTTGTTGAATTTTTCAAGAATCTTGTCCACGTAATGTGAATGACTCAGTACAAGTCCATCTGATGTTCTTAAGATTTTAATTCTTAATATCACATCAGCTAGACCTATGTCTTTCATGTCCAATCTTGATTTCAACATATCTTTTGTAGATTTGATTATCTTGTCATCACTTCCAACAATGAGCATATCATCCACATAAAGACATAAAATGACATAGCCATTTTCTGTGTCTTTAAAATGTAAACATTTGTCACACTCATTGATCTTGAATTTGCTGGCTAACATAGTACTGTCAAACTTTAGTGCCATTGTTTCAGTGCTTGTTTCAAGCCATACAAAGACTTTACCGGTTTACAGAATTTCCCTTCATGTTCAGGTGCGGAGAAACCCTTATGTTGTTCCATATAAATTTCCTCTTCTAAATCTCCATGTAGAAAAGCTATTTTTACATCCATTTGATGTACTTCAAGATTCCACAAAGCGGCAATTGCAGGCATCATCCTTATGGAATGTATTATCGTCATAGGTGAATATGTGTCAAAGTAATCAAGACTTTTCATTGTTTACATCCTTTGATCACAAGTCTAGCCTTGTACTTGTCAATTGTCCCATCTGTTTTCATCTTCCTCTTGAAAATTCATTTGTAACCTAGTGATTTACATCCCAAAAGAAGATCTACCAATTCCTAAGTATGATTCTACAGAATGGAATCAATTTCACTCTTTACGACCTCTTTCCATAGAAGACCATCCAAAGAGTTTATAGTTTCTTTAAAGCTTTGAGGTTCACCTTCTAGCAAATATGTTAGAAAATCTAGACCAAATGATTTTTCTACCCTTGCTCATTTGCTATGTCTAGGCTCATCCTCAATTTCAACATTTCATTATTGGTTCCCACTGTTCTCAACAATAGTCTCATATGTTCGTTTGGAAGAACTTGGCCCATCTTTAGATCTACATGGAAATACATGTTCAAAGAACGATGCATTCCTTGATTCTATAATCATGTTTTTGTGTATATCAGGGATTTTAGAATCATACACAAGAAACCAATAAGTACTACTATTATGTGCATAGCCAATGAAAATGCAATCTATTGTTTTTCGACCTATTTCGACCTTCTTTGGTGCAGGTACAGCCAATTTAGTAAGACACCCCCACACTTGTAATATTTATAGGAAGGCTTTCTTCCTTTCCATTATTTGTATGGGGTCTTGTCTTTTTTCTTCCGGGGCACCTTACTTAAAAGGTAGTTTGCAGACAAAATGCCTTCCTCCCATATGTTCTGAGGTAAGTTAAAACTTATTAACATTGCATTCGTCATATTTTTCAAGATACGATTTTTCCGTTCAACTACACCATTTGACTGAGGTCAATAAGGTGGCGTGACCTCATGAATTATTCCATATTGGGCACAAAATACACCAAACGGTACCTTATATTCACCACCACAGTCATTTCTTAACACCTTAATCTTTCTATTGAGTTGATTAGTTGATTCTCAACCTCCTTTTTATAAAGAGCAAATTTCTCTATAGCTTCGTTCTTGCTTTTTAGCAAATACACATGATAGTATTTCGTGCTATCATGACAAAAGTAATAAAATACTTATTGCCACCCCTTGTTTGTACGAATTTTAAATCGCACACATCACTATGAACCAAATCAGGAGGTTCAGTGTTCCTTTCAATTCCTTGCAAAGATGACCTTGTCATTTTCGCTTTAACACAAGTTTCACACTTATGTTTGGAATCAATTTGGAAAGTGGGAATGTGATCCAAGTTAATTAATGTACACAAAGTATTATAATTAACATTTTCTAGTCTACCATGTCATAAATTGGAAGACTCGAGCAAATAAATGGAAGAATTATTAAATTTATTAATATTCTTAGGCTTTATAGTCATTACATTGAGCGTAAAAAGCCCATCAATTACATGGCCCTTTCCAACATACATTCCATTCTTTGACAAGACTACTTTATTAGACTCAAATACTACGCGGAAACCATGCTTGTTAAGTAGAGACCTGGACATGAGGTTCTTATGGATTTCCAGTAAATACAACACATTACTCAGAGTCAGCTCTTTCCCAGAAGTCATCTTTAGCACTACCTTGCCTTGACCTTCAATCTTTGACGTAGCATAATTTCCGATGAACAACTTCTCCCCATTCTCAATTGGTTCGAAGTAAGTGAACAATATTTTCTCAGAGCAAACGTGCCGTGTAGCACCGGTGTCAATCCACCATTCCTTCGGGTTGGACCTAACCAAATTCACTTTAGATACCACAGCATAGAAACTTATGTCAGACACATCCTGAGTGATGTCATCCACCATATTAGCCTCATGGTTTTTCTTCTTCTTCTTCTTTGGCTCAGGAGCCTCTTCAGTCAAGAATCTAGCAAGATTCAAGGTTGTCAGGTAAAACACCATCTTTTGTTGTCACCTTTTGAAATTCAACACATTGAATTTCTCCGATTTCACGCCATGGTTCACTTGAACCAAAACTGGCAATGCAGGGGTAGGCACTCGTGCCACAGAAACAATTGTAACTTGACCTACGGTCGTGTTCTCAACAATCGTGTTAATATTGTTTTAATTATTTTCCATTTCTGAAAAAACAAAACAATGTTTTAGAACCTCAATATATTTTCTGTAACCAAAGGAGTATAACATGAGAAAGGAAACAAAGAGGAAACGTTTTATATATTTATGCACACGTACTTAATCAAAACTGACACAAAGGAAAAACATATAGAATCTAAATTACATTAATATATATCGGAAGGATAATATGAAACCAAACTGTTATAAACCAACATATAATAAAAAAGGTAGCTGACTAAAATAATAAAACTGAAACGCATAAAACTATTAAAACAGTAATATATAAATACAAAAAGCTATATACACTGAATTCAAAGGAAAGAAATATGACATATAACACACTGAAAAGAAAAGAAACAAACCTGTAAATATATATATATGTATATGCTAATATATAAAACTATTATAACTAGTAACAAATCAAAACTGTAAAAGTTTATATAACTTAAAACAAAAACAAGAACAAAAGGAATATCCACCCTCTTGGAAACTGAAGATAAAACATGCTTATATATAATCAAGTGTAAAACGAAAAGAACAAGATAATCTGCAATAAAAAAGTGGAGAGGGGAAATAATGATTATCAGACTATCAGGACTTCAACATGTTCCACCTGTTCATTGTGTAAGTAAGAATCTCTTTTAAGATTGTCAGCAAAATATGAAAAAGACAACGAACAAATATTAAAAATTAAACGATTATAAAATTTATTAGCAACAAAATTATATAAATATACATGAAAACAAAATTCAAAATTGTCGTTAAATATCAAGGCAACAGATTTATCTTCTCATTCTCGGTGCTTGAGGTTCAATCGGCATCTGCTTCACAGGATATAACAGTTCTCAAGTGATAATGTTGCACCACGTTACAGTCTCTGGCAATCTTGAAAAATGCCCGAACTCTATCAGTTAAGACACCTAGACTCATATGACAAAGAAAGGAAAAGAAAACTTTGTATTTTCATGTGTCGTGTTTTGGACAAAGAATGGATGCCAATTTACAGGCAATCATGTGAGGAATAAAACGGTTCAGTCATTTTCAGTGGCTTAACTTGCTGGAAGCCAAACGTTTCGGCTATGTGTAATAGTTTTAACTTGCTAGAAGCCAAACGTTTTGGCTGTTACAAGTTGTCACAAACGTTTTCATGCTTTTAAAATTAATCACGGTATTATTCCTATTAATTAGAAACATTTTATGAGGCTTAAAGGTTTGCCACGGTAACCTCCATGAAGTAATATTGCAGTCAATTACGAATTTAAGTTGGAAAAAAAATGTAAAACCAATTTAAAACTGTGTAGCAAAATGAAGGTAATTCAGTGCGACATCTTTCCCGTGTGGGACAATAATTTCCTCACTTCCTTTCTCTAATTTTTTCAACTTCATAAGTGCACTTTTATGAATCAATTTTTTATTCACCTTTTCATCATTTTGAGTATATAAATATTCGATTTCAATCTCTTTATAGAGAAGAACACGAATTCACGATGAACTAATATTAACATGAAGTGACTCCCACTTAAATTCAAATATCAAAATGACCATTAAAATGGTTTTTTATAAGCCAATTTTCCAACGTCAACTTCATCTTGGAATTGCTATGTAATATAGAATCAGTTCCCCGTGTCTCTTTTAAAATTGTATCTTATTAATATTTGTTTTTTTTTTTTTTTGTGAGCTGGCGATTTTATTTTTGTGATAATTAGGGGGTATGTCATAAGATTGATTTTTGCCATAATTTAAAATTATTACAGAAAATGCCATAAAGATGATGTCATAAATTAATTTTAAACATTGTCTTTGTAGTTTCGCTATCTCTTCCCCTCCCTCCCACGTGAGACACCCAACCCGATCTCTCTATCTCTCTCAGCACTCCCACCCCCTAAAATCAGCTTGTCTCTCTCTCTTCGTCGACCGGAGAGCGCCCGCCGGCGAAGGTGAAGAGGTCACGACAACAGATTTGAGTAGGAGAGGCGCCGCGCTCTCTAGACGGTCGGTGATTCTTCAACGTCGTGGACGAGGATTGCGATTTGACGATCTCCGCGAGTTGTTGACGACGGCGAAGCCGATTCCCAACTCTCTCCACAGCCCAACGGTGCCACTTTTCGTGAAGCCATGGCAGCTCAAACCAGTGGTAGTGGGTCAGCTCATGTTTCTTCGCCGCCACGACTGCACCGTTGCCGCCAGATCTGTCCTCCGCGACGACTTCTCTCTCTCTCTTAGCCGTGACCGAGAGCTGTAGCAAATGCGCGATTGGAGCTCTCTCCGGTTGCTGCGATGATTGGAGGTGACAATGGCTCGTCAAGGAGGCGATCGAACTCGCTATCCTCCACGCGCTGCTAGTCGCCGTTATATCATTGTCTAGACTGGTTCTGATTTTCTTTCGCTCTCTCTCTTTGTTTGTTTTTTTTTTTTTTTTTTTTTTGAAAAATTTGGGTTTGCTTTATTGGATTTGGTGGATTTTGAAAATTTTTTTTTTCTGTGTTTGGATTGTTGATTTTTCTTTTTTTAAATATCACGGTGATAGAATTTGGAAAATACGGCGGAATCAAAAGTTTGCAGATGGTAACCAACTGAAAACCAGTCGGTAATCATCTGGTTCCTCGCCGAGGGTCATCTGGAATCAAAAGTTTGCAGATGGTAACCGACTGAAAACCAGTTGGCAATCATCTGGTTACTCACCTACGGTCGGTAACTATCTGGTTACCCATTGGCGGGGTTGGTTACTGGTCGATAATCAACTGGTTACCAATTGACAACCAACTGTCAATGGCAGTGGTTATCGGTTGGTAACCAAATGGTTACTAGTTGTTAACTAACTGGTTACCTGTTGGTGGCTGTGGTTACAAATCGGAGACTCACTGGTAACTCAGGTGGATATAATTGGTATTTTTAAATAAATAGATAAATGATAGTTATGATGTCATGTTACGATATTTCCTCTAAGAGTTTTTTTGCCTATGTAACAAAAATCAATTTAAGACATGATTTTGTGGTATTTCTCTGAGGTTTTTGGTTATTTGTGTGTGATTTCAAAAAATTAATCTGGTAGATTATTGGTTTTAATCTATCATATTACTCGCGAACAACATTGCTTTAGTGCTTGGATCTAGACAAACACGATCGACCATAATTTGTTGAGGACAAAAAATAATCATGTAGATTGTGGACAAATATCGCATGAATCGGGCTGGACGGTCCATATTTTTGGCTCTAAATTAAATAATTTTTTATAGGTTGGAAAATGTGATGCATAATAGACATCTTGATGCCAAAAAATCCGAGAACCAAGTTTGCAATAGCAGAAGTGACAAGAACTTAAAGAGAATGCTTCTTTCGATCAATGGTCTTATTGGCTTCGCGATTGTATTCCAATTGGCCTTCCCTTAATCCAATGTCAAAGGGAAGGGGTATATATCCAACCCAATTTCCCCATTTAAAAAAAAAAAAAAAAAGTTAGAGAGAGAGGACATAAAGAGCCTATAATTACGAACATGAATAATATATGTCGAAATTGATTAATGCCATATAGAGTTAGAAAATATATTTAATTAGTGACAACTAATTAACCTGAATTCCCGTCGATGGTCTAATGTTGATAAGCAAAACAGATATGACGCAAATTTTATTTGGAAGATTATTTTTGGTGTCGGATGCTCCTTATTATCATTGTTCTCACCTATTATATGAAATCACGTGTTTCGTACGTGTGAAGCGTACATATATTAAAATCATTAAATATTTATTTTATAAATATAAATGTCAAAGTTTTTAGTGATATAATATTTATTAACATTGGTTAATTTTTTTTAAACATATGTTAGGCTTAAAAAAAAAAAGAAAGTAAATACATATTTATAAATATATTTTGATAGCAACAAATTTGATTAACAAAGTAAATCAATAAAAAAAAAAGATTTTATAAAGATAAAAAATAAGAGAACAAAAAAAAAAGAGACAAATTTAGAAAAAGTTAAAATGAAAAAAAAAAAAAAGGAGACATCAAGGAAAAAAAAATGTTCCAAGCAAAAAGTTAAAAAAAAAAAAATCATCATCATAAAAAAGACAAAACAACTTAATCAAGTTTTTGAATAGTATTTTTAAGCAACTCACTCTTTTAAGATAGTTATAGATAGATAGATTATAGACATGTAACACACCAAATGCAGAGACAAATTAGTGTGGCTTTCCATTTCAAAAAATAAAATAAAATAGTGTGGCTTTCTTGCAGTGAATAATGTTATTATAAAATTAATTGAAGAAGCAAATATCCCAGAAGTAAATTACAAAAAGCTCACCATATCTTCTATATATTGAGATAATTGGACAAACCAGCCTGTGTGATTCCAACGGCAAATCATTTATGGTCTGCAAGCCAAGCAATACAAGATCAAGGATAGTATAGGAAAAAATACTACTACTATTATACACACCCCCATTTAGTTTTCTTGCTCAAACTCAACATCTCATGATGAAAATGTATAATTTCCATTAATAATTTAACTCAACACTGTCAGTATTATACTTGTGTTTTTATAAGATAAGAAAAGCGATAATTTAAACCATTGAAAAATAACTTTAAATGTCATCTAATAAAAACGGAGAAGACTTGTTTGGTGCACAAGATTTAAGGGGGATTACAGCGGGGATTGGGATAAGGAAATTTAATCCCCTGTTTGGTCCAAAAGTTTTAAAGGACTGAACTAGATACGAGTTATCCGGCCCATGACCTAATCCCCTTCTAAGGATATTAGAGTATCCTCAGAAAAAGCACGTCATAATACAATCACGAGCTCCTCGTGTTCTTCTCTCCACTCTCGTCCATGGTTTCAGATACCCAGGTATCTTAAAATAAGATAATCTCATAACACACATGATAATCTTAAGATTTCTATTTTTTATAAAAGATTATCCCATACCGAATACCCCCTTAGGTTTTTCTCTCTTCTCATTTTAGTCAATTTCTTATATTCCTCACAATTCGTCTCAAATTTTTAATATTTTCTTCTTAGATTCACAATTTCTTTTGCTCATCTTCAAAAACTTTTTCCCGCAGATTTTCATGGTTGCTGTTTCTTCATCAGACAAGAACATAGAGAGCTCATTTATGTGATTCTAGGGCTAGCGTGTGTAAAGCATAAGGTAATTTCATGATTCTAGGGCTCATTTATTTTTCTTTTCTTGCGTTTTCTAAGCAATCAAGCAGTACATAATTTTTTCTGCATTTTCTAAGCAGCCAAATAGTAGAGGGTTCCCCCCCCCCCCCTTCGTTTGATTACAAACAGTAGAGGGTTTTTTTTTTTTTTTTTTTTTTTTTTTTTTTTTTTTTTTTTTCATTCGTTTTCTAAGCAACCAAACAGAGAGGGTTTTTTTTTTTTTTTTTCCTGCGTTCTCAAAGCAACCAAACAGTAAAGGGACTTTTTTTCTTGCATTTTCTAAGCAACGAAACAGAGAGGGTTTTTTCCCTTGCATTTTCCAAGCAACCAAATAGTAGATTTTTTTTTTTTTTTTCCTCCTATATGGAGCATCCTAGAATTAATATGGTCCATTGAATTTAAACTTGTAGTGATGGACTTTTCTATTGGTCTTTGATTTGTTGAGTATTTCCTCAAGAAGGAAAATGAAATTTAGTCAAGAATATGAGAAGGCTTTAAGGTGAAAAGAACTCATGAGTTTTTCCAATTTTACTTCATAAATTCTGTTCATTTTCATGAATTATTATTTTTGAACAAAAATTTTCCTGTGCTTTTTGTGGAATTTTTCTCCTATTTTGTCTGGATTTGAGGATTTTGGATATCTGTAGGGATAAATTTAGCAATTTTTATTGTGGTTTTGAATGAAACTTGAAAATTTTAATAGAAATTAAGAACTTTCGTTGTCTTGAATTGTCAGTTTATTGCAACCCCATTTTGGGTTTTACTCTAGTTTCTCATGCTCAGTGCTTCAACATGAATGAATCATAGTTGATAACACTCTGTTTTTGTTCCTTCTTAACTCAATGATTGTATTTGCTCTTTGAACTTTACAAAAATGGGTTCTCATTTTTTTGAGTTATGCTAGTTCATTTTTTTTTTTTTTGAGTTATGTATTCACTTTTTTGTTCCGTTGGAATTTTTTTTTAGGGATTCACGTAATATACATTACTTATTTGTTTTTAATGTGATGAATAGATATTCCTGTTGACGATCAAATTGAGGCCTTGAAGCTCATTGCTGGAGGACCATGGAATGCTAGCGTCTTTAAAGCTTTGGATGACACGAAGAAATTAGACTGGTCGAAATTGCTCTTACAAAGATTTGGTTTCAAGTCTTTTTTAAACTAAATTGTACTTTTTTTATCATTGTTTTTGTTTTTTTCTAAAAAAGTTTTATGTCTTTTTCTAGAAAAAGTTTTTTGTCTTTTCTGAAAAATTACTATTGAAACTTAAAAATCTTAAACTAAACTCATTCACCAAACACCCCCTAAGAAATAAAACTTGTTCCCTTTTGTTCGTATCAATGAATTTGTGATGTTTTGACTTAATATTTGTCATTTGGTTTATCTTAAATTTTCGTGGTGAGTTTGCATGAGTTTTCTTAATTACAATATATGTTTGCATATGTTACATCCTTAAAAATGAGTAAAAACTAGATATATAATTATATTCATTTAAACAGCTCCATTTATTTATTTGTTTTATATATATATATATTTTACAAATATATGATTTTAATATCAAATTTTGATTTATGTAATAGATTCAATACAAAAAAACATACTTTCAAAAAAATATAGAAAAAAATATGGAAGTTTAAAATTTAAGTGTAATTTAATCCTATCCCAATAATACACAACACCAAACATAGGATAGGATTAATTAAAATCCAATCATATCCTTTCCTATAAACTTCTATTCTATCCCCTTGAATTATCCTATCCAATACTATCATATCCTGGACACCAAACAGGACAGCCAAACTACCCATAAGATTATTACTCATTTTATTGAGGCTAGCTCAATGGATGTAAGGAGGTGAGGAGTTTATATAACAATTCTTAAATTCCAAATTTGAATCTATTATTTAGAAATACAAGCCATAACTCTCTATGCAAAAATCTTATGACATTATTGAATACCACGACATATTATTACGTGATTCAAAAGCAAATTTTTTGGAGAAATAATGTCCATTTATATCTCTATTGTTTTTAGTTAGAGATTGAGAGATTTAAACTCTTCAGCTTTACAAAGTCGGATATTAAATTATCATTAAATTATGTATAAAACAAAGTATAGGTGACTATATACATATTATTTATGAATGGTCAACAACTAAACATTTCTGACACACAAAAATATATCAATCTCTTCGCGAGTGGTAGCTTTATTAGTGTCTAGTGTTAGGGACATTACAACTCAAAGTAGGTGCAAAGTTTCAATTTCTAGAGGACAGCACATGATCGGAAGATCTTATCTATATCTTCTGGGTCCTAAAATGATACCCAGCCATTTACCTACAGGAAAGATTTTATGGTGGAAAAGAAAAATACTCTACCTGCGACATGATATTAACTCGACCTCGGCGACGGAGTTGAATGTCGTCACGCTAACGCCTACGGTGGCTGCGTACTCGATGTGGGACTCCAATTTATGGCAAAATTGATCCGATCGTGGGACACTCCGAGGGATATATATATATATATATATATATATATATCTATATTTCCGGTGCAGAAGAAAAAGTCATGCAAGGTAATCTGTATGTGAATGATATGGTAGTTAGGGGGCATGTGTGGTACTGAGCAACACCAATAGCTGATGCTTATGTAGGCACTAACATGGGTTTTCGTGGGGTTCATTGGAACTGTTACCTAAAAAATAAAAATAAAAATAAAAGGAACTTTATTAAATTTGTGAAGTACAATAGTTCAAAAGGTGATTTCACGTATAATTAAGCGTAGTAATTTTATATTTGACGTTCATTAAAGATGTAGATTTTGAATTTTTCCGCCCAGTTAAAAGAAAAAAGAAAAAAAAAAAGAGAGAGAGAGGTTGTGGGCTTACATTATCCTAAATAAATCTTGAAATCTAATGTATAAGAAGTCTACTATCCGGTACCATTTGGCATCCAGTGTTGACACAACGATGGTGGGGTGGCGGAAAATGGACAGCTATTGAAAAGTGGTGAGTGTGTGTGGAGTTGGCCTGACTAACAAAGAGATAAAGCTATCAACTGCAGGTTTAAGTCAGACTTCAAATGCATTTTTATAATAAAAGTAGGGGCATAATGGTAAATATAGTTGAAAAAAAAGAGAGAGAATGTGTAAGTGTAAATTATTTGAAAGTGAATGTGTCATTCAACTATTAGAAATGTGATGTTGTAAGAAAGGAAATGTAAATAATCATATCAATAGGCACCATATGAACTGAAAACGGTTAAAATTTTCTAGTTTGATTATGGGCAAAAAAAGCACAAGTTTGAGAATTCTTTTGTGCTCAGAAACATATGACTAGGAATGTGTTTGTTTGAAGTATAAACTGCTAGGAATGTGGTGGCGAAACGGGCCAACAAGTTTAATTTGAAAATGAAACCTAAATATCTTATACGGTGTGAACAAAATTGTTGATGGAAGAAGTTATTAAGTAAGCAATAGTGAAAACTAACACAAATGATGTAATGAAAAATAAGGCAGTGCAGCAACAGGATATGAAAAAGTCAGGCGGTAAATAATCAAGTCCGTCGGATGCGAAATTTAAGGGTGGGTTTGTGCCATCCATGGAGGAGATGGAGATGGGGTTGAAGATGTCAATAGGGTTGGGTTGTCATCGGTGGTCAGGTGCTTTGAAGCATGTTGGTCATTGTCCTCATGACCTATCCTTTAGAGGTTTTGATAATCGAGAGGAGGCGAGCCATATAGTGGTGTGTGTGTGTCGATTTTTGCCAATGTCAGAGACATGACCTTCTATTATAGAAAACTAGACACTGTCAGACAATCCGTTGCATTAGTAAATTCAAATGATGCAAAAGGAGAAATAATACTTACCAAACTTCACAAATGAAAGACCTCCAAAAACGGTAAATATTGAGCATAAAGGCCCCACAACCAACCACCAAAAAAAAAAAAAAGAAAAAAAAAAAGGATCTTGCGGATGAAAACAAAACCAAATACTAAAAAAGCAAGATAAAGGCCTAAACTAATTGGGGATATGAACCGCAATTACTATTGACGAATGAAGAAAATCACAAGTTAGAGCATCAAAAATACAAAGGGAAGCAAGACCTCTCAACACCGGTGGAAGAAATTGTGGAACAGACAAGCAATTGGTAAACACGTGTCTCTGACAGTGGCAAAAATCAACACATGCATGACAATATATGACTCACCTCTCTCCGAAAACCAAAACATCCAAATGATAGGTCAGGACAATGACCAACAAATTGGAAAGCACCTTACCACCGCCATATCCATCTCCTCCATGGAAATTTGATGGACAGAGGTCTGATGGTGTACCGGACCTCCGGTCAAAAATCCTTTTCTCTATCTCTCTCTCACTTGCTCTCTTTTTTCCCAAGGCGGACATCGATATCTGTCTTCCAAAACTAGATATGTTAAGTATAAATTCAAAAACTATTCTAAGATAATTACTTACAATAAAATCAAATTCAAACAAAAAATATTAATGTCTAAAATAATCTTTCCCTAATTATGTATAGATAACTTCCTTTAAATGGTGAAACACCATCTCCAGTTGGCGTCCCAAATTATTGAATCCTACCACTCAAATTATTGAAAATTATTAAAGATCATTCGAAAATTATTGAAAGTTATTTATATAACTACACTCAATAATTTATTATCTTTAATAATTTATGTAACTACACAGTTTATTTTATACAAGATAACAAAGTCTATTTGCTTTATTAATCTTGATTAATTTTTACAACTATATATTGGCACTCTCTTCTCACCTCGTCCTATACCAAGTTCCACACTCTTGTATTCAATAAATGAAACAATATGAAGAATCTTAAAAGAAAGTAAATACCCATAGGGGTAGTACTACTAAAAGATAAAGCGATCAAAATGGGAATCATGCAAAGAAGAAAACTGAAGCCAGAAGGAATTGACACCTTTGAAACTTAGCTTCTACGGTTGATTAAAAACCTTACTAGTAAAACCCAAAGGGAAAAATCTAGTAAGGAAAAAAGAATATCTATGCTTCATAAAACTAATCCCCAAAGATGAAATAAAAACATAAGAAATCCAATCTGAATCTCCATCCATGATTGCAAGCTTATTCCTGAATCGATAATTCTGAACTTGACAGATGTCGTTGTGGACTTGATAACTAATACAATACACATTACGAAAGAGCAATACTGTTACAAAAGGCTAATAAAACCAAATATTCAAATGTTAAAATTTTAGTTAAATTTATTGTACATATGTACCACGTAACACAAGTACAATGACATAGTATTTGATTTGGTCTATGGAGTACTTTCTCCTCATTCTTGAACTAAAAATTGGTATGAAGAATTTTATTTGTTTACAACGATAAAGCAGGCTCATTGGTAGTATGAACCATATTATTTCCATGAATTAGCCCCAAAAGGCAAATATAACAATATGAACTCTTACACAAAATACGTAGGGTCCTTGTACAAACAATACAAATAATAATTTCTGATCTGCTATGGTAGATGCCAAGAAACATGACATTCTCACAATCATAGCATACAATAAAATATATTGTGAAGGTCTCCTCAAACTTTCTATCTTGCAAAGGAAGCATTGCAAAGTCATCATATCCAGATCGCAAATTGCTGCCTTTTCTAACACCAAACAAGCTTAAGCTCCTTCCTTGTTCAACATGTGAACGAACTACGAGATATTATTCACCTAATTAAAAAAAAAAAAAGACACCCTTTTTCCCTCAAGGAGAAAAGACCCTTTTCCTTTGAGTTTCCCTCATTGTAGTTGACCAATTTACCTAATAAGATCCTGAAATCGACTTGAGCACTTGCTGACATTGTGGGTGTGTATGTGTGTATATATATGTGTGGGTATAAGGGCTATTTAGGCACTCTAAAGATGTGTTCCTCACCGCTTTCCTCATCAAACTCAACAACCCATTTGCTCCTATCAACACCCCTCTCCACAGAATCACCTCTTTTCTCAACCCCATGACTAGAAGTAGCACCACTAGTAGTTACTAGACCCCCGCCACCGCCACAGCTGCCGCCACCCCAATCTTGCTTCTCAATCTCCGAACCGTTACTAGTCCCAATCATGGTGACCTCCATGCCTTTTCCTATGGGATGCTTCACAGACCTCACAGCAACTCTCTCCTCCAACATTCCTCTAACATGGCCTTCCAACCCTGTGCTCTCACTCTCCAAGTTATTGGCCACCACCACCGATCTCCGGGGATTAACATCGATCAAACTCAGCAGCCTTTTGTAGCTCTTGTTCTTGCAATCGACGAGAGAGAAATCGATGTTCTCGTATCGCGGCAAGAGCTTGGAAGGGTCGCCGGTTTTGAACTCCACCAAGTCCCTTAAGCCCGAATCTTTGAGCGCTTTCTTCGACTCGGAGAGGACTGGCTCTGGCAGGATGCAAACTAGCCTGCCCCCGGTTTGCCTCGCCGCGGCTGCCAAGGCTATTGTCGATGGTGAAGCCGTTGACGCCACTTCCACTATGAGCTTGGCTCTCATTCCTGCTGCCAAGGCCGACACGAATTCGTTGCTACCGGGCTCTTGAGTTTTCCATGACTTGCATCTTCTCTTGTGATCATTGCACTGGAAAAAAAAAAAAAAAAAAAAAAAAAGGACAATTTAGATTCCATAATTACGCAAATAGTCAAGAGTTCTTTTTCGGTTGTAGGATTGTCATTATGTTTAAGAATCAGAGGCTAAATGAAGGAGAATTCACAACTTAATACTTCTATTTTTCTCTTTAAAAAAAAAAAATCATTGGTATCATCTCGTCCCTAATTCTAGTCGAAAAATAGAAATAAATGCATGCATTTCGTTGCACCACCCAATTGATTATTAAATTGCTCCAATCGAACAAGAAGGTAATCATCAAAATAAACATGTTCAATATTTTTTTGGTTCGATTTCTACTCATGCTCTATACAATTGGGGCTTGTTTACCTAGTTTCAGGACATTTCTCCATGGAAAGAATCCATAATTCTCTGATCTATATTCTCTAATTTATTCTAATCTCCAACAAAACTTTATACTACACAGGAAAATGAAAAATCAATTAATTAAAACTCATGGATCGTTTCCACATGATTTTCTTTCCTCGTCAAGGGAAAGGAGGGCCGGATGATCATATATCCAATATATATATATATTTATATATATTGATCATATAGGCTTTTGGTTCAATATATGTAATAGCCTTGTCAAAAAAACAATAACAATCATCCCCACCAAAGACCAATTTGATATGAATCAGAAAGAGAAATTATTTAAAAAAAAAAAAAAAGGGAGAAAAAAAAAATAGAGATTGGAAGCTGACCAGTTTAATGGTATCAAGATAGGCTCTTGTAGCCGATGTTGCAGACCAATAAGATTCCATCCTCAAACTACTACCCATATTCAAAAAAGAAAAAAGAAAAAAGAAAAAAAAAAAAAAAAAAGAGAGAGAATGAAACTCAAGGAAGGGCAAATTTAAAGGTTTGAAAATGTGTGTGTATATATATATATATATATATTTTTGGTCTAGTCCTAGATTTATTTGTGTTTTTGATCAAGGGGTTTATCGATAATCTCTTTTGCTTTGCTTTTTTTCGTTTCGTTTTGCTTGATTTGTTTTGGTTTGTGTGTGTTCTCTCTTTTGTTGTTGATGATGTGAATCGTAACGCGTAGGCAAACCGTGTAATGAAGCAGAGGCGGTAACTAAATTTAGGGGATAACAACCTCTTTGGAATGTGTCTTAAAAATGGAAAAGTACAGCTCATTTTTTGCTATGTCAACTTTGAGATTAATTCGTATTTAAAAAAAGAAGAGACCATCTATTTCTCCTCTGTTTACATTCTTGTCAAATAAGGTGACTATTTTTTTTAACCTGACGCAACATTTATCCGGAAAAGATGTGAGGAAAAATGTGTCTCTATCCAGGAGAAAAAAAAAAAAAAAAAGGAAAAAAGGAAAACAAAATATGCTATTTGCATCATTGGCCATCTTTTCTTTTTTGACTTGGAAACGAAAGAATTCGAATTGTACAGAGTAGAATAAAATCAAGTCATTGTTGAATTATTTTTAGATTTGTATATGTAATTTTTTTTTTTTTGTTAGAAAAGAAAAAAAATTGCCATTTTGTATAATGGGCTATGGTTTTGGTGGCCCAAAACATGTATAGGATACCTCGTGTGCGGCCATTTTAGAAGGAGAATTTGATGTGAAGAATTTGAGGGAAATAGACCCGACAACCATCTTTATTATTTCGCTCATATTTCCGTTACATATTCCAACTTGTGACAGAGATCTTAACAACATAGTCTCCACTTCTTTTGAATAATGTATAATGATCAAGGTTCTTTTCTGACTTCTTGTTCCTGGAGTGTGAAACCTCTTCACCTTCTACGTCTCTATTAAAAGATGACACATAATTACTTCGATACTTGTTGTTTCGTTGTTTTCTTGATATGACGGGCATGAACACTCCTTTTGCTTCCTCAACTTAATGCGACCAAGAAAGTCTGACCACAACATTGATTAACTAATTTAAAATTCTCAATAAAAGAGAATGCGATTGAAATAGTACCCGAGATCGGCAATGTTTTGATTGATTCCAGTGAACGAAACAAAGATCATCGACCCTGTGGTTTCTTTTGCTTCTGCCCATTTTTAGGTCGACCTTTAGAATGACGACCGTTACGGCAACAGTTAGCAATGGAGTGCCTATAATAGACTTTTGTAGTGTACTTAGAGAAATATGGTAAATTTTCGTATTCGACTGAAGCAAAAAGCTAAAAAACCATTTCTTTCAACAAGAACTGTTTTCTATAGATCTTCGGATAGATCAACATCTACTAAAACTCAAGCATAGTGCACTAAAGTTCCACTATATAGTAGTATTATCACAAACACCTCTAGTGATCTCAAAAAAAAGTTTAGGACGCCAGTACTATATTTCTATGCAAGATCGTACAATCGGATTGAAATCTGTATTCCACTGTTTTAATCACATAATGCCCGGATTAAGAGAAATTTTACTAATTAACCGATTTTTCGTAGATTCAGTGTCATTACAAACTTCCCAAAATAGGGCTATTGACAATCATATTGTTCTAGTCATTTTTTCCTTTCTCTCTGTCTCCCACCTCATACCTACGAACCGTGAAGAGACGGGCATCACCGCAAGGAGACCTACGGTGTCGCAAAGAGATCGATGGTACCGCGAGGTCTCTATCATGCGGGAGGCGGTGCCGCTGATCAAGATTTCTCAACTTTAATCTAATAATTACCAAGATTATTGACTAGTAAAACGAAAATTAAAGATTATTGTAAAACCAAATAGAGAAGCAAATGAACTTTATTGAGATGACAAGCAACTTTACAATTAAAGATTACTGTATCATTTCAATCGTTTCATGACAAGCATAGACAAAATAACCAACTTTATTGAGATGAAATAAATAAATAACATGATAATGATAAATAATTTGAAAAATGTGTAATATAATTGGTTTGGAATTCTTGAATTTATATTTAATAGAGCCTAATAGTTTTCTTGAAAATGATCTGTTTTTTCAATTTTGAGTCTTTGATGACAAGCCCCTTTTCACGACAGCATCTTTAACGAGCTTAAGCGACTCTGCAATATCATCACAGAGCTTGTGAGGATCTGGAAAAACATTTTCATCCACGGACAGAACAATTGTCATCTTGTTGATGTAACTCTGGAAATTAATCATCAGCGCCTGCAATAAACAACGTGTAGAAAAAAGAGCTAATTAATTAACAAGGTTGCTTCCTTTATCTTTAATGTAATTTTAGGACACATTTGGAACAATAACTGGAGTTGAAGAGTAGAATAGGTTGGAATTGAAACGTGTATCTGATTGAAATGTGAATTGGAAATAAACTGTAATATATAAAATAATGTAAAAATTTAAAATGTGTTTGACAAAATATATGCATATTTCATTACTTTAAACATTAGTGCGATTTAAACCAAAAAAAAAAAATCATCTTGTTTTGATCTGAAATAAGAAAATTAAAAACTTTTGAAGTTTGATATTTTTTAAAATGGAAGAGAGCGAGACAGTGAGATGTAGATTTGAGAGTTTTGAAATTGAGTTGTGAAATTTCATCTGAAAATGTTTTTTTAAACAACCCCTTATTTGATATGGAAACAATAAAACAAAAAAGGTTAAGAAAACATTAAAAAAATTTTAAAAATCTAATTATTTTGGGCACAAAAAAATTGAGAGCTTACATGTGGTTGGCCATAAGAAGTTGGAGCGAGGTATAATAATTCATGGCCGTAAATACCAATTTCCTCAAGTGGTCCGGGTAAATTGGAGAAAACGAATGTGGTGTTGCAGAAAATTTTGTGGGATTGAGCACTTGCTCTCTGTTAACAAGCACAAGGCATAGAAGAGTGTCAGGACTATTATCAAATAAAACACATATATTGTTTTTAGTATACATAGACATAGTCACCTAGTCTTGTTACCATTTTATTGTTTATCTAATATCAAGTTTATGCATAAATTACCGTTACAAACAGCATAATACGCCAAGGAAATCCTATTTACCCCTGTAGTATTCATGAATGCCCTATCAAATCATTATCCATTTTTATTATATATTTATCCAATTACCTTAAAATTCATTGAATTGTGTACATACCTCCATATATTAGCTATAAATACACCCAAAAAAAAAAAATCCCAAAAAAAATTAAAAAATAAACTTCGCGTTAGTTGTATTCCAAATTTGGCCTAGACAGGTTGGGCCGGTCCCAACATTCAAATTTGGCAGGTAAGGCTAGGTTCTTAATTTATGAGTCAAATTATAAGAATGACAATGGAGTGAGATCAGCGCAAATGATGCTTTCCCATCCTTTAACATCATCTTTAACTCTACTCTCATCTATGTATAAAAATGGATGGATCAGACAAGGATGGTAATGAAGTGGGACGGGACGAGTATACTTTTCCCATCCCCATCCCCACCCCCATACACATACTTGTGCCCATATCCTACCCCACCTTTTACCCTCCCAAGCCCACCAAATTTAAGGCATAAGTGATGCCAGGGGCTGGGGTAAGGAATCCCTATCAAAGGTGTTATATTCGTACCTTATTTATTTATCCATTGAGTATTAAAAAAAAAAAAAAAAAAGCTGAAAGCTAATTCCATAAATTTTTTTTAAAAGATTGAGCAACATAATCACTAATATAGCTATAAATAAAACTAAAATCTTAAAACCAAATCCAATTTCCAATACTTTTTTTTTTTTTTTAATATTGTGAAGGTATTTCTCTGTGTACATTCCTATTAAAGATTTACGCTTATACAATGGGGGCAGGGATGGCGAGCTTCCCCCACCCCGCCCCACACTTGACTTGGGGTTTAATTTTAATCCCCTTATCCGCTCCACTCTCATTTACTATCCTTCATACTCATTCCTAATCCGCAACTTCCGGTAAGAATACCATCCCTAGGAAACAGGATCGGGGGATTCCGTGTTTAGAGAGTCTTTCACGTATCTACTCTATTTTTCATTTATCTAATAAAGCATGCCAAATTAAAACAACTCAAGGCAAAAAAAGTTCAAATTTCACCATAATTTATAACAAAATTAAAAGTTTCACAAAACAAATCAAATTCTAAACATATGTAAAGTAATTATAAAAGTAAAGCCAAAAAGGTTTTATACAAATTTTAAAAAACTAAATCAATAACTAACAAATACTAACTAGCATTATCTTTTTATTTAGCAAAACTAGCATTATCTTTTTTCTACAATAGGTATCATAAAACAAATTAAGTTCTCAATATATGCAACTAATTAAGGTTGCTCACTAATAATAATCTTTTTTTAAAATCTTTTTAGTAAAAAAAAATTTACTTATAAGTAATTACTTTTATTTTTACTAAAATAATCTAATCAATTTTAACAAAATATATGTAGTAACATTAATTGTATATCATGATGGAGGTGGGGTGGGAACTCTTTTTCTGTCCCACCCCGACTTCTAATTCACCCGTCCCCATTTCCATCACCGAGTATTGTCCCTCATCCCCGTTTCATTCAAAGCTTGGCCTGGTGGAGCCCGTCCCAACAATAATTATTGCTATCTCTGTGCGGTTGGCCGCATCCTTTTCAATTTTTGTCATTAAAAAATTCATAAAAAATCTATGACCCCCGACAAACTCATATTCCCTTCTAAACCAGCATGAACCGGGCTGGGTGGTCCATATTTTCGGTTCTAAATAATTTGTTTATAGGTTGGAAAATGTGATGCATAAAAGATACCTTGATGCCAAAAAGTCTGAGAACCAAGTTTGCAATAGCGGAAGTGACAAGAACTTCAAGAGAATGCTTCTTTCGATCAATGGTCTTCTTGGCTTTGCGAATGTAGTCCAATGGGTCATCCTTTAATCCAATGTCAAACGGAAGGAGTATATATCCAACCCAATTTCCCCATTTTGCTTCTGTGTCCTTTTCCATCATATCAGCCAATTCCTATTTATTTATGTTTAAAAAAAATACAAAATAAAAAACAAACAGAAAGGAAGGAAAGTTACGTAAGCCTATATTTATGAACACGAAAGATATATGTCAAAAATTTCCCCCAAAAAAAAAAAAAAAAGACATGCATGTGGAAATTAATGTGTAATAAATATATAGAGATAGAATATATGTATATATATATCATATATATGAACTAGAGATGGACTGTTATCTGACATCCTCTTTTTACGATATTTGTAACTTTTTTTTTTGTCACAAGATTTTAAATAAAAAATTGCAAGTAATTTAGCTAGTTATTGCAAGTTTTTCTAAATAGAAAATTACGAGTGCCGGATAATATAAAGTAACCGATCCAAGACCTTTCATACATACATATACATAGAATCATTAGTGACCACTGACCTGAATTCCTGCTGATGGTCTAATGTTTATAAGCAAAACAGATCTGAGGCGAATTTTATTTGGAAGATTATTTTTGGTCTCGAATGCCCCTTTATCATAACCATTTTTCTCACCTACATATGTGACGCACCAAATGCAGAGACAAATTAGGGGGTGGCTTTCCATTTCAAAAAATAAAGAAAAATAAAACAAATATTGTGGCTTTCTTGCAGTGAATATTGCTATTATAAAATTAATTGAAAAAAAAAATATCTCAGAATTAAATTACAAAAAGCTCACCATATCTTCGATTGAGATATTTGGACAAACCAGCCTGTGTGATTCCAACGGCAACGTCGTTTATGGTCTGCAAAGCGAAAAGCAATACAAGATCACCCATAAAATAGAAAAAAGCACTACTACTGAACACACCCCAGTTGTTCCCTTATTCAATCTCAACAATATTTTTAATTATGATGTTAAACGTGAAATTATTGTTTTAAGTTGTACTAATAAAAACTAATAAGATTGTTTTAAATCTCATCCAACTATATGAGTTGTTGTTTGTCTTTGTTTGTTGTTGTTGTTTTTTTTCTTTTTTTTTTTCCCCCACGCGTAATAATGTATTTACAGCTTAACCACTCATAAGATTGTTTCATTTTGTTGAGGCCAGCTCAGTGAATGTAAGGAAGTGAGGAGTTTAAAAAGGAATTCTTAAGTTTAAAATTTAGATGTAATATTAAGAAATGCGAGCCATATACTCTCTATGTAAAAAATCCCATTATTGGATACCATAACATAAATATTGCATGATTCAAAAGCAATCCTTTCGGAGAAACATTGCGCAAATAATACATTTTTTTTTTTAACATTAGGATAGAGAGATTTGAACTTTTCACTTTTCACTTTTTGATAAAGTCGAGTGGTGTAAAATTACCGTTAAACAATACATGCAACCATGTATATATAATTTCTTACTATTTATGAATAGTCAATAATTAAACATTTCTGACACCAAAAAAAAAAAAAAAATCAGTCTCTCCGCAAGTGGTAGCTTGATTAGTGTCAGGTCATACGGACATAACAAATGAAAGTCGGTTGAAATTTCAATTTCTAGGGGACAGCGTGATCGGAGGATCTGATCTTCTGGGTCCTAAATAATACCCAACCATTTAATTTCAGGAAAGGTTTTATGGTGGAAAAGGAAAATACTCTGCCTACAACCCGAGTCTAAGCCATTAAAGTTTTCTCCCAAATTTGCCTTCAATTATTGTACTCGTCAAATATATACTACGGATCCGTTTGGTTGGTTAGTTTGAGTTGAAATATTTTAGTTGTAATAGTAAATTTTTTTGAATTTTCAGAAAAGACAAAAAACTTTTTGGGAAAAAGACAAAAATTTTTTGGGAAAAAGACAAAAAAAAGTACAGTTTAAGTTGAAATGAAATGATGAGGCAAACGAACCCTACATATAATTGTGTTCAAACTTATACAGCACAAAATTATCATTAATTTAATTAGCTCCTTTCGAAGTTCATTTAAGTCATCATTTTCGGAGCGTTATATTTCATTTTCATTTATTTATCCAATTTAATGCATATGATGCTCTCCTTTTTTTTTTTCCTTTCTTTTTTTGGAAAGCCATAGAAGCCACGTTTTGGAACCATATAAATCTCATCTAATTCTTTAGCAAAAAAATAGAATAAATAAACATATCTCTTATAATATGGAAATTTCAACAGGCTGCATAA
Source organism: Ficus microcarpa (assembly GCA_025413485.1). Taxonomy (NCBI): domain Eukaryota; kingdom Viridiplantae; phylum Streptophyta; class Magnoliopsida; order Rosales; family Moraceae; genus Ficus; species Ficus microcarpa. Next base: position 10,663,770 of record CM046383.1, on the reverse strand, counting down.
TATTATAAGATGATGCTATTACAGCTCAGCATATATAGGGATGGGATTCAGGTTCTTATAAGTCATATATTTGAAATTTAAAAGTTTTTTTAATTAATAAATTAGATTTTCTCAATTAAAAAAAAAATGATGTGGTCACCTTTTTTTAGGACATGGTATTTAAAATTTGTTATGACTGTCAATTTTTTTTTAATGACTATCCATACCTTAATTCTAATTTACGTAATGATAAGATATCATATTTAATTTTTAAAAACTTATCGCTAAAAAATAATAACTCACATATCATATATACTTTTAAAATAAAGTTGACACTCAATTTGGTTTCTATAGCATTTTTCTTTTGATAATTCGAGATATAGAAAGAAGGGAGTGAGAAGAAAACGAATTACCATGTTCATAGCATGTTTCACCAACTTCATATCATCGAAACTGACCGTCTTATGAACAATCCGACGAGGATTAAGCTCACTGTTCGGAGGAGCCGAAATAGGCGTCTTCGTATCTCTCAAGAACAGAGAAGTGGCCATAAACATAAGGACATCAACGAAGGTGTTCCAAAACAGGACGAGAAGCCACCATATCCCGAAGAAGCAGTGCGAGGATCTCCGGATGAAGCCGCTGTTGCGGCCGTCGGATTTCCTCGTGGGGAGTGTCGGCAACGCCGTCGGATCGGCGACTTGCCGAGTGCAGGCCAGGAGGAGTGACATCAGCGACATGCCGTCGCCGAGCGAGTGGTGGATCCGGAACACCCCCACGCCCTTGGCGTCAGAGGTTGTGAGGTTGAGGATGTGGACTTCCCACAGCGGTTTCGACTTGTCGAGGCCGGTTTTCGTGAGGTTGTAGATGTAGTCTTCCACGAACTTGTCCGGGGATTCAATGTTCGGATCGATTTCGGGAACTATCACGTGCTTGTTCAAGTCCACCTCTGTTCTCACCCATTTCATCTTTCCTCCTTCTTCCTCAACCTGTCATAGAAATATTTTCCTAACTCAATTTTTCTGGATTGAAAAAAAAATTAACAAAGAATTCACACAGTTTTGATCTATCAAATCAATCGAAATTATTCGGTTTAACGAAAGTAATTTAAAATTTAAACAGTTTAGACTTATCTAGGATTGTCAATTCAAACTTCCTTTTTGGTACACAATTTTTAAGAGTTCTTATTAGCTAGTTGTAACATATATAAGCGAAAAGGGCCAAAATGTTGTCCCCAATAATCTAATAATTAATTTTTTCGGGTCCTTTATAGTTAAAATAATCAAACAACTCTGTGTCTATATCCATATATATATGTATACATAGATGTAGGTGTGTATATCTGTGAATTATTAAAAGAAATTCCCAAGCTTAATTTATTGAAGAAGAAAAGGATATATACATATATAAAACTTGTGTGTGTACCTATATATATATATATATATATATGTGGGAATAATATTAGTGCTTCTTACCAGTAAACTAGAAAAGCGGGGGTGTTTGAGAAGAGTTTTAGGGGCGTTGGCAATGGCGACATCGGGTTGGATCTTGTACTTGGAGCCCATGATTGCGAGGACATGCACGTTGAAGTTTGGTTCATGGAACATACGCCCTGCTGGGCTCACTGGCTCTTCTTCCGCCGTACATGACTCCTCTTTATCTTCTCCATCTATTTCTTTGCTCTTTACTTTTGTTTCTACTGGTTTCAGATCTGGTTTTCTCAATCTTATTCCTCTTCAGACTCCATGATTTTCTTCAGCGAGACCTGTATTAGACCAACAGTACTCAAACTCACAGTTTATATATATATATATATGTATACACACACACATATACGTGTGTGTGTATATATGTATAATGTACTCAGTGAGTCTATCAGTTGCCTTTTATGTATGTAATGGGTACAGGATCTTTTTGTGATGGTCATATATATTTGTGTAATGGCTTTGTCTTTGTGTACTGTTCTGAGAATACCCTACTTTCCTTGTGATAAATACCCTACTCTACTATTAAGCCAAAAAAAAAAAAAAAAAAGAGTATATGAAATGTTCAGTAAAAATGGAACGTTAAAAAGTTAAATTATTTCAATTTATTTTTATTTTTTTGGGCATAAAATTACTTCAGAAATCTTGTATTACGAGAAAAGATGATCCCTTGTTCTAGCTAGAACGTCAGATATGACTATACATAACTCTAGACTTTAGTGATTGTAAAAGTAGAACAAGTCAAACAACTTTGTACAACCACTCTATAGATCTGTCAAAGAAATTTTATGTTTCTATTAAATGATTGCCAAGTCATGTAGTCACGTAGACCTTTCCTTTATATCACGACGTACTTTAATGACTATGCTACTATCACACCAAAAAAAAAAAGGGAGTACGTTCAACAATTTCTAACAATATTTTTAGTCCCAATAATTCTGCGTGATTAAATATCACTTTTAGTTACTATTTTGTGAATAATATATAATTAGTTATTGTAACTAAAATTTCTAGCCACGACATTTTAATTACAAAAAAGTTTCACTCACACCATGACTAAATTATGGTTAAAAATTCTAATCACAACAAAAATTTGTGATTAAAAATGACATTTAGTTACATTTAATGTCATGATTAAAAATGTCATAAAAAATATTGTGACTAAAGTCTTTTTTTTTTTTTTAATAGTGAATGGGATTTTATTACATGAATTAAATTGACTACCAGTTGCTGATTATTAATAGAATGAAATTTTCATTGTGTGTGTTTTAAAGTATAAATTTGGCCTCTCAGGAAATTCATTATCTAATATTAAAAGAACAAACGTAATTTTTTTTATAGTGTACTGGTCATTTTTTCTGAGTCGTCATTTGGCGATTCAATTATTATCATATGAATTTTTATCTTTTGTTTTATTTATCTATATCCACACGCACGAAACGTGCGTTCGTCAACTAATATTTATATAGGAACACGTAAAAACCTAAACGTAGAGTCTGGATTTAAAATGGAACTAAGTTAAATTTACTTTGATAAGTACTAGTATTGAATACTCCAACACCAATATGAAAGAAGCTCCACACATTTTGAATAGTCTACAATAAATTGATTTTAAAAAAAAATAGCAAAAGTCAAAGTCATATATATATATATATATATATTATCATCATCTTCATCGCATTCAAGAAATGTTTACCGACCAGTTGGCTAACAATTTTAATTATATGCTATTCGACAATTACAGCTGGGTTTTAGTGAAGCTAGCCAGCAATTCTGAATATCTGCAAGTCAACTGGAATTCTTCTGAGGAAAAAAAAAAAGATAAAAAGAAATTAAAGATAAAGATAATTGACTTTTCTTTTTTGGCAGCAGAACCGACCGACTAGTTTTTAATGGGGGCTATATTGGGAAGAGTGAAAACAAAAACGGTTGAGCAGTTTTATCTTGCAGTGCGCAAGTAGCTTATTCTGTGTTATGGGAAAGAAAGAAATTTGATCGACCGATCGGTTGTCGGTGGTGCGTTAATTTTTGGCTCCACAAGTGGATTGCCCAGCTAGCTCCCGTGGCCATATCTCTTGGCTTCTATCATACTTGGACAAGGCCACGTGATCTTTCTAATGCTATGCGTGACAAGAGGGATGAAACTAAAAAGGAAAAAAAGTAAAATCTCTAGGTGATACAAAAGAAAAGAGGTTTTCCATCATGTTATTTAGTACAATAGAAAGAAAATGGAAAAAAAAAATCAATCAAATATATTTTATAATTTTAACCTCATATAAATTAGGAGATGATAGATTAAGGTCAAAGTAGGTATTTTTCGCACATTTACTTGGCATTTAGCACTGATACCCTCTAAACTTATTATCATCTAGCAACTTCTCCCAAACTTTTAATTTTAGTAATTTGTCCTTGAACTTGTTAAATTGTTGCAATATACCCTTTTTAGTTAATTTTACATTAAATTAAAGATTTGAAATTAGAAAATTTGCGTTAGGGTTTATATTTTATTTGGAAAATTTTAATTCAAAATTGCTTTTTCCGGTCTTCACATAAAGCTTACATGGCTTTTTCATAATCAATTTAACAGAAAATTAATTGATAGGGGGTACATTGCAATACTTTAGCAAGTTCATGAGGTAAATTATCAAAATTAAAAATTTAAGGGGTACGTTGTGAAAAAGTGATAAATTTGGGGGACATCAGTGCTAAATTTTCTTTGTCAAAAATTTCTTTTGTCAAAAATTTTTCATCCACTTTTCTTTCCATAGTTGGATGAATTAAAAAATGGTGGGGCATGTGGATTTTCAATTTCCCTTCATAATTTCCTCTCTTCCAAACAACCAAAATTCAATCTTCCTCTCCAAAATCCCTCATCTATTTTCCTCTTCCTTTTCCACTTGACCGAGCAAAGATTAATTCTAACTTTAATCTTAATTTTTATATACCAACTCATTTAAATTTTTATACATAAGTACAATCATAATAATCTTTTAAATTTTTACTAATTAAAAATTAACAATTCGCATATAATTCAAATTTAATGTTTAAAAATCAATATTAAAATTAATGTTCGTACCATTTTTCTTTTCATTTCTTTTCCAAAATTCTTCTTCTTGTTCGACAACGTCGTGAAGCTTTTTTTTTTTTTTTTTTTTTTTTTTTTTTTTTTTTAAAAGATAATAGTAATAATTTCAAATTGTGGAGCCTATTACATACCCTTCATTTCGTTTCTTAGTAATAAAATGAATAAAATTTACCTTTTTCTCTCTTTTGAATCCATCTCATTTGTATGTACTAATTTTCTTATCGTTCTTTTTTTTTTTTTTTTTCTAAACTTAGAGATTGGGAGATTCGTATTCTACACCTCATAATAGAGTTAGATGTGAAATTATCTTTAAATTATACATGCAACAACTATTATCGTTCTCAATATTACATAATTTTAAAAACTCATTTTATTATCTGTGCTTTGAATTAATTTGGGTTAACACTATTTATTAGATTTCCTATAAAATAGATAGAAAAAAGAGACATTAATCTAACTAATCCCCATTTTAAGAATTTTTATTAAAAACAAACAAAAGAATTACAGGACCGCACTCATTCTCCTTTTTTTTGGGGGTTTGTTTTTAAGTGATTTTTAACAGAAATAATAAGTTTGAACGTTCAATCTAAAATCCAATTCAAAACTCTTGAATTTGGGAAAATCTTAATTTATTATAGTAATTAGTCTAAAACCCTTTTAACTTGATCTAATCTAGAAATTTTGGTTCGAAATCGTATTCATGAATTCAGTAAATACTAGATATATTGTCACTAGTTATTTATAACAAAAAATAAAAATTAAAAAATAAAAGTCAAATGGGTTTCTTTTCTCTTTTTTCATTTCATGTTATGAAGGATATATATATCCAGTTAATAAATCTTTTTTCAACACTACAAATTTGTGGTGTTATTGGCTCTAGTTTCTTTTTTTTTTTTTTTTAATAAAAAAAAATAAAAAAGAGGGTCCATGTCAAGTTAAAGTAGATCAATTATTTGATGCACTTTCAAAGAAATCAACCAAACAAGGGAAGAGCACCTAAAAATTTTATAGCGGTTGTTGGGATCAAAATGTGACATTGATCCATGAGATCATTTATTAATCTCACCAAGAATCTGTTACAGGTTCTCTTTTATTTTCTTTTTTTTTTTTTTTTAATAATGAAAAATGAATTATAGGAGTAGAGGTTGGAATGCTCAGATAATTCGAATGAGGTAAATGTCATTGTAGTGTGATATATAGATCCTCACGAAATAAATTGTCCATATATCCCAAATAATATGATGGTGACTACTCAAACCCAAACATTCAATAAGGAAAACGAGCGCCCTATCAACTCACCTAAAGGGTGTTGGCCTGTTACAGGTTTTTCTTCACTTTTTCACTCCCCAAATTCCAAAGAAAGTTCTCTTGAGTTCTCACAGAAAACACTATTAGCTATAAAGTAAAAAAAAAAAAAAGTAGTTTCATTACCTATCAACCAACCTTTATAATAGTATCCTATTAATTTCTAACAAACTTGCTGTTGAGATCAACTTATACAACTATGCCGTGTTTATTACAGCAAGTCAGCAACGGTCGGTGATTATTACTGAACCATCATCCAACTTCAATATTTTTCTTCTTTTATTCTCACATTCTAGGTTAATTGGAATTTTTATAAGACGTATACATATTAGCTATTCTAACAATTGAATTCATCACGTGAACCAATAATTGTTAATGGATGAATGATATTTGTTAGACCATCTACAAATTTTTTTTTAAATTTTAATTTTTTTAATGTTATTTTTGCTCGTTAGACCATCTACAATTAACATACATGTCAATGTGTACACTTTAAAAGAAATATAAAGTAACATATTTGATATGCTATCATTATCTAAGTTTCCAATGTATAGTGTTAATTTTATGCTACATGCCTATGTCTATCTTTTGTTATCATAATTAAACTTTAAATAATTTGAAAATAATAATGTTATAATTATTAAACGAATAAGTCAATATATCAACTAATAATTGCTACTTTTCTATGATAATATATATATATATATAAAGATCATTTAGTAGCAATCAAAAAATTAAAATTTTTTTTTGCAAGGATCAAATATTTAAATTTGACATTTGTTATTTGATGATAGTATAAATTCTCAATAACTATAGTAATTGCCAAATTAAATATACAAGAAATAGCATTACATAAAAGAGTTTTTTTTTTTTCTATTGAAATGTTCAAATTTAACGTCGGATTGAAGATGCTAAAGATTCCTAAATTTAATATCAGAGATAGTATTATGTTGAAGAGTAATTTTTCTATTGAAATGACAAAATTCAACATTAGATTGAAGATGCTCTTACACTTAAACGTGGAAGAGTAGTTCTTGTGTTTTGAATTTTAGGACCTCATTCTTATAAAGCCTAAATTCCAAATAAAATATTCTAAAATTGATATCAAAGATTGTGTTATGTCAAAGAGTAATTTTTCTATCTAAATGTCTAAATTTTTTAGGTTTAATACGGAAGAGTAGATCTTCTGTTTTAAATTGAGGACCAAATTATTATAAAGCCTTAATTCCGAATAAAAATATGTTGTCCAATCTAATTTTATGCTTTTAAGTACACAACGGTCAGTACATTTGCATTGGCATATACAGAATAGAGATCCAATCAATTATAAGATGACTAATCATAACCTGTTTAAGTGGCGCCTTATTGAGGAGGGGACCTATATATATATATATATATGTATGTATATTCATATATATGCAAATATATATATATATATACACGTATAATAGGTGCCGTGTAAGATGAAGATTGCAATGAAAGAATTCAAAATCAAAGTCTAACAAAATTCTGCCACAGGAGTGGCAAAAGCAAGGCAACAAATTGTTTGTCCATGTTTGGCTCAACTTTAACGTGGAAGAAAAGTTTTTCTTTATAATGTGATGCCAATATTAATTGCAATTTCACTTCAAAGTAGCTGGCAGTTGAATCTACCAGCTATATAATTTAATGCACTTCAAACGAAAATAAATAAAAGTAAAATAAAACAACTTTTTTTTCCTTTTTGTTTTTAATAAGGATTTATGAAACACAACAACTTGATCTGGCAAGATAGTGCATATTGATGCATGATCAAATTATTAATCAGAATCTTTAAAAAAAAAAAAAAAAACCTCCCGTTTGAAATAATAATTGGAATCAGAATCTTGTAAATCAAAATTAAAATTATATTTGATTAAAGTATAAATTGAAAATAAATTATGATATAGAAAATAGTATAATAATACGTTTGAAAAGAAAAATATGTAATATAAATGTTATTTTATTTCTCTAATCATTTTATGCGATTTAAAAGAAAAAATAATCTTATTTTAATTTAAAATAAAAATTACGAACTTCTCAAATTTAAGGTTTTAGAAAATAGAAAATAAAAAAAAAGTGATAGAAAGAGATTTGATGTCTGAAAATGTTGTTCAAAAAAAAAAAATTTTTTTTTTTTTGGTTTTTAAATGGTCCCTTAAAAGAGTAAAGACGTAAATTGGATTAATCTGGGCTAAATGCCTACTCAAGGTTTCAGGCCAGTTTGGTTTTTACATGCATCTGGCTGATTTACAAGAATGTCCTAAATTTAATACATCGTTTTAAGTTTACCCACTATAAGAGTAAAGTTAATAATTTTATCATTTCATATTATTTAATTAAATAGTTAAATGAAACAAAATAGTAAATGGACAAAAAATACTCATATCTCTTTATTTTCTTCCCATTTTTTATTTATTAAAATAGTTTTTATATATCTCCGACTTCATTCGCTGGCTGCCTATCGCCAACAGGTCACCAATCACTGGCCGGTCTACGGTTGCTGGTTGCCGACCGGTTGTTGGAAAATTTTTTCTTTTTCTTTTTTTTTTTTTTTTTTCATATTTCGACAAATAGTAAATCAATTGAATTCAACTAGAATACTATGTGAATTCTCGTAGAATGCTCTTTGAATTCTACTAGAATACTTTTTGAATTCAAAGAGCATTCTACGAGAATTCAAAGAGTATTCTAGTAGAATTCAAAAAGCATCATAGGAGAATTCAAAAAACATTCTAATAGAATTCAAAAATCATAGTAGAATTGATTATAGAGCTTTCTCTGATTTGATTTCAATTTTGTTTTGTTTGCTGCTGAATTGGATTTACTGATTTAATGGATTTAAACTGATTTACTGTTTTAACTTTTAATGTCTGCTTCATTCAATTTTTTTTTTTTCTTATTTCTTTGATTTTTACCGTTGGTGTGCTGCTTATTCAAAGGCTAGAAGATTAATGAAGCTACGTAGTAGAACACTTTCTATCCTTTTAGTAATTTGTTTGTCTATACACTTTCTCACTCACGTGAAATGCCTTTCTCTCTCCTTCTTTGCAGGACTTTGTTCAAGATTTTGATGAAGCTTCCTAAAGACTTTGTTTGATGGCCGTGTTTTTGGTGTTTTGTTTGAATATTTTCATTATTATTGATGTAATTTTGTAGTGGAATATCAAAAACATTTTAGTAGAATTCAAAGATCATTCTAGTAGAATTTAAAGAGCATTCTAAGAGAATTTAAAGAGCATTATAGTAGAATTCAAAGTACATTCTAATATAATTTGTTTTGGATTCTCAGATTCCGATAAAATCCATTTTGCATTTTATTAGAATCCGTTTCGGAATCCATTTTGAATTATTGGATTCTGATAGAATCCTTTTTGGCTATTAGAATCCATTTTGTATTCTATCATAATCTATTTTATATTATCGGATTCTCGTAGAATCCGTTTTACATTTTATTAAAATCTATTTTGCATTCTATCAGAATCTGTTTTGCATTCTGAGTTTTGCTTTCTAAGATTTTGGTAGAATCCATTTTGCATTATAATAGAATCCATTTTGTGTTCTAATAGAATCCTTTCGCATTCTATTATAATGCAAAATTCTGGCAAATGACATCGACGCTGGTGACCAAAGCCAGATACATCTGGTCATCTTCGTTGAAATATGAAAGAAAAAAAATATTCTAACAATCAGCTGGCGGCCGGTGACAGGAAACTGGCCAGCAATCAGTGACCTGTTGACGGCAGGGGGCTGGCGACCAGAGTCAAAGATATATAAAAACTATTCCAATAAATAAAAAAGAGAAGAAAATAAAAAAAAAAAATGAGTATTTTTGTCTATTTACCATTTTTTTAATTTAATTATTTAATTAAATATTATGAAAAAGCGTAATTATTAACTTTACTCTTATAACGGACAAAATTATAAGGAGATACCAAATTTAGGACATTTTTGGAAATCACCCTTTTATTAGGGCATTTCATATAAATAGAACAAATTGACAAGGGGGATATTGTTCATGGATCGGATTACACTGGTTAAGAGTCAATCTAAAATCTATTTCTTAATTCTTAAATCGGGAAATTTTGAATCCATTATTAATATGTTTGTCCGCTAATCCGATCTAAGTATTATATTTTACGAATTCAAAGACTGATACTGTGAAATAAACATACTATAATATAAAGCAGCTCAGGTATTAACTAGATATATATTTTCCATTATCAGTATCTTCATCAATACGATCAAAATGGAGCCATCTCTATGATTGTATCCTCATCATTAGGATCAAAATGATGCCATCCTCTGAAATGGCAGCAAAGCTCGTTAGAGATAACCCGCTAATAAAAACACATTTTTGAATTATTGTTCCAATTATAATAGCTTTTATTTTTTGAGCATCGAAAATCCAAACAAACGTTAAGAAATGACAAAAAAACATAAACACTCGTCTATTTGATAGGTTGTTTTCACAACTTTCTCTTAAAAAAACTGCATTAATGAGCTGGGAAATAGGGGCATACGTAATTACATTCAAGTGCGCATACGAAATTACATTCAAGTATACGTATTTAGGAAATAAAAAATAAAAACAATTGTTTAAATATGCAATCTGCAATCTAATTTATAATGTCAGGTCAAGAAACTTTGATCCAATTTAAAACCTTTCCAATCCAATCTAATACAATCTACTTGTGTATTGAATGGATTGAACAGATTCATGGATTTAATTATTGCTGGATTGTGATATGGCGTGAGGTTCCTACAACCACTATATTTAGAATACCACACACATATATATATATATACACTAGTTGTATGTGAGTGCTTCGCACGCGTGGATTTAATTTATTACATATATGTATATTAATTTTTAAGTTTTTTTTTATTTATTAAAAAGAATGTAGATGTAAAATTTCTAAATGAAATGAGCAATTGAAAAGTATTTTTCAAAAAGTTAATAGCATAAGATGCAAAATAATAATATTAAAAAGTAAAAAATGTAAAAAATAAAAATAAAATAAGTAAAAACTTTTCAATCCAAAAAATAAAGAATAACAGTAAATAATAATTGTATTAAAGAGTAAAAAACATCAAACGATTTCATCCAGAAAAAGAAAAAAAAATTAAAAAAAAACCCACAAAATGACAAAATAAAAAAACCAAAATTTTGAATAATTAAAAACTTGAGCTTTAAATAATAGTAATATATATATATATATATATATATATATATATTAGTGATCATACAGGATACTGGAAAATAGCCACTGGTGACACTCGGTATGCTACCATGATAATTAGAGGTATCTTCGTACTGAAAATTCGAGCAACCAGCTATAGCCAGCCGATGACTATCAGTATCCTACTGTTGAATTTTGAAGTATATAGCTAGCACTGCATGTTTACTTTGCATCGAAAAAAAAAAAAAAAAAAAAGGAAAATTGAGTAGTTATTTTTTTTCCAACTTAATTGCATGTTTACTTACAAAATGTGGAATGATAATTTAATGGCCCCACGTAATATAGAGAATGGAGAAGAGAAATGGCAATCCTAACATCTCCTTGGTATTGATTTATTGTCAAAGCAAATAAATACTACTTATGTCCTTAATAAGTTTTCATGTATTAATGTATTTTTATTTTGTAAAAGGATATTTAGTAATTATGTTAATAAAATTAAAATTACTTTCTTCTTTCCCTTAATTTGGCTTCTCTTTCTCTCTCTAACGCATGAGAACTAGGGTTTCTCAATTGTTTATCTCTCTTAGAGCCAGATTTTGGTGGCAGCATTTGACCTATCTCTAGTTTTCTGACCTTAGAGATGAAGGTGAGAAACATATAGTGAGGGCTTTGGCAGATGCGAGCCCGTAGCAGGAGGATGGGCATTGTGAAAAGGAACAAGGCAGGAATGAGATAGTTGTTGATAGTGTGTGGTTGTCACGAATTAGGGAGGTCCTACAGCAGCTCGGCCTTGGCAACCCAGTTTCTTCTAGTAATGTGGTTCATTTTATCAGAAAGGAGTCTTTCTATGTGATTGATTTTTTTGTTTTATGGTACATAAGTTTGTGTGTAATAATGACGAATTCTTCATTGTATTTTTTTTTTGTTTTATTTTTGTTTGTTATTTCTAATAACGGAGGTGGTTTCCCACGTTGGTTGTTTATCCGTTAAATTTGAGTCTTGACGATGTTTTGGTCATGCTAAAGGCACTTCTATGTGGAGTTAAAATGACCCTTGTGATACTAAGCCTTGGTCCTTGATTGGTCAGGAAATTCCATCAACTGTCAAGATTTTGTCAAAAACAGGCTGACATGTACTCGATTTTAGTGTGCTGAGATACATACCCGTTTTCGAGTCTCAAGCATACGTCTTTCTCTTTGAACATCATCAGATTTTACTGGTGGATCCTTTCTTATTTAAGGATTCTATCTCATGTAATATAGGGTTTGTTATGTATGGTGTTTTTTTTTTTTTTTTAATCTCCTTAATGAGAAAATGAAATTTTCCCTTTCAAAAATAAATAAGTAAATAAATAAAATTACTTAGGTTAACAAACAATGCATAGTGAATGTGATTGTTGACATTATTCTTCCTATTCTTTTATTCTATTTTCCAATCCTATTACCTTTTTTGTTATATTAATTTATGATTTGGTAAACGAGCCCTAAAATTTCTACAACGGACGACCACTGATATCCTACTGGTACTCTGTAGTCATTTGTAGAAGACAATAGGTATCTGTGTTATTGTATTTCTTTTGGTATATACTGAAGATCGCCAGGTATCTTACCCTGATATACAAAATTTTCAGAAACCTACAATCGCCGATTGTGCTACCGTTGGTATACTCACCTGATATTTTACATGTTAGTTTGAAAATTATTAAGAAACACAGAGGAAATCGAGTCATGTTTTTACACGAAATAACCATTAATTTATAAGATAAAAATGTTTGTGCTTATATGGTTTATAAAAAAAATTAAAAAAAATTAAAAAAGGTAGAAGAAGAAGAAGAAGCTTTCCAGAAACTGGATCTTTCTTGTTATTCTTTCTTTCTTTAAATTAGCTGGTGTATGGGTACTAGTTGAATCTCCTTTGGAATTTCTAAATCATCTTCCATCTTTTTTTTACTGTAGATTCCTTTGATCTAAAGATGAGAGAATAGAAAAAGATCCAAGCCCTAATATATATCTATTAGGGCACTGGGCTTTTAACTGGTATTGGGAAACTTCACAAATCCTTTGGACTTGGGAAAAATGTCTCAAATCAAAATCATATTTGGACAACCAAGATTTTAATTTGGAATTTGAATTGATTCTATATTTATTTTAGGCTAAATTATATTAGTCATCGGGAACTTATCGCAAAGTTATAATTTGCCTATTAAAGTTTTAATTTTGACAATTTATACTCTAAACAATTATAAATTTAGGTTCAAATAAATAGACTTGTTTACTCATCCCACGAGTTTCCAAATCATACACAAATGATTGTAATTTGTATATGATTTATAAGATCAGGGTACCATTAATTAAACTAGGTGATAAGTCTCAAAAAAAAAAAAAAAAAGAAGAAGAAGTTCACACATTAATTCAGGAGACAACGTGCAAAAAAAAAAAAAAAAAACTTTTTTATAAAAAAATAAAAAAATAAATATAATTCCATTCCCATTGCAGTCAAAAACATAACTTACACATAATATTTATCATGACAATTAGTATAAAATTTAATGTTAAACTGAAATCCATATCGACACAAAAATTAAACAAAATATACGTCTATTAATATTATATGTGGAACCGCGCGGCCTAGTATCTCAGACTTTTTCAATTGGTTCCAGTCCCAGTATGGGGAACTGTATTGGGTGGTTTTCATGCAGTCCTTAAAAACTTTAAAAATAATAATTAAATAAAAATAATTTCCAAAATAAAAACATTCAATTTGTCTCATAGGATTTAGTAAGGGAATCAAATGGACTTACTTAATTTAAGTTCTAATAATTATTATTTAATTCAATTAATCTCTTAGCTAAAATAAGTGTTGATAACTTTGATTTGTGCCATATAACAAAATCAAAGCGAAAGAGACTATACAATATATATATATATATATATATATAATTGAGCCTTACCGATCGATATACAGTCCTGATTATCGTGTGATTTGATCTTCTTTTTTTTTTTTAGGAACAGGCTTGCATTTATTTAATCAGAGGCTAAATCAGCCAAAATAACATCAGATAAAAAAAAAATGGACACACATCTAACCAAATAAAATCAACCGCAGAAGACAAAACCAACTTAGCTAATTGGTGGGCCGCTTCAATCTCACGTGATGTGATATTGCTCTTATCCAGTGTGGATATAGGTGTGTTTGACCATTCATTTCAATATTCATAATCTTACATCCATCTTAAATCCATTAACATCTCTAATTATATATTTATATACGGGTTTTGTCACTTCTCTAATTTTTTTTTTTTTATGATCTAATCAAGAATATATTTTGAGTTTATTATCGCATATCATATCATTTTGTAGTTTTTTTTTTTTTTTTTTAACTCAATCACCAAATTAATATTCAAGGAAATTAATATTGTTACAATTCTTAATGAAATTATGGATTTGATATATATGAGTGATTATTCCATTTTATAGATTATGTATATCATGTCTCTAAAATGTCAAGGTTCTATCCTTGGTTTCCAAATGTACTTTATAAGCTTGATGGTTATGTTGATTTAGCTGCTCTACTTCAATAGTTGCATATTAATTATTTTTTGGAATCAATTAAAAAAAAGAAAAATAAATAAAATTCAATCGAGACATACTATGTAATAACTAATAACTCTATAAAATAGAGTTATTTTAACATTCTTAAACTTATATTTTTGCTATAACCTTAGTTTTTATCTTAAATTTTCCCCAAAATTATTATGTTGTCGTAAATGTAAATGTGTAAGTTAATTATGTTAAGAGTGTTAAAATTAGTAATTTGAGTCTAAATGATATCAAAAAATAAATTAAAAACAAGAAGAAATTCAAAGGCAACTTTCACCACCTGTGCGAGTGTTCCACAAGTGCACACTCGCTCGTTCTGGCCATCAAATTAGCGAGAAAAGGCCCAGATCAGCGAGTGCCTTTCACTTGCCTAGTCAAGATAGTGACTGCCAGCGTGTCAAGTCCTCATGCGGTGCCGCATCTCATGCTTCGCATTCCACCATTTGTTCGTGTACCTTGATTTCAACCAACAGAAGCTCGCCACATGTCAAGACAATCGCTTCGTGTAACCAGTTTTCGCCACCTGTCTACATGGGGGCCCTAGGGCTGATTGTGCATTAGCCTTAGTAGTAGAGAAAAGAAAATAAATAAATAAATAAATAAATAAAATAAGGGATTTGAGGTGGCGGCTCGGAGGCTCATAAATAGGAGCCTAGGGCTCCGTGCTCCGACATTTTTTGGCTGCGGGAGGTGCCGAGAACCAAAAGAAGAAAAAGAAAAAAAAAATTTTAAGTTTTAGGTTTCATTTTTCACAAAATTAAGGAGAAATTATCTTAAATTATCAAGAAGAGAGGCAGAAGAAAATTTAAGAGAAAGCTATGGAGACTTGTGATACCTCCAAAATTAGGTTTTTTTGTTTTATTTTCTTATCTTTTGATTTTTCTAATTTGAAAATGATTAAATTTTTATTTTATAGATTTCTATTTGATTATGAAGTAATTTTTTTTTTCTAGGGACACGATCTATCCGGATTATTATTATTTGAGTTTTCCGATTTTTAATTAATTGATGTCTAGTCTAGTTTTATGTTGAGTATTTTAATCTGTGATTGATGCTTGTGAATTTCTGATCAACTTTTGCATGTTTTGGTATTTAATTTGAGATTAAGAAGTGATAATTGAATAAGTCCTTCTTTAATCTACCATGAGATTCTTATAAACTAGAGATAGTTTTGAAACTTGTGCAGTATTATGAATTTTTTGTTCTTAATGAATTATAATAAGTTGTTTGAAACCAAAAAGTAATAAGACTTATTATAATAAATTGTTAATGCTTGAAAAAGATTAATGAATATACGAAAATATATACTGATTAATTGAATTAGAGAATTTAAATCTGATTAATTCGATGAAATGGAAATCCTAGATTTTTAGTTTCTTGAGTCTTTCGTCTTTCTGCAATTTTTGTTATTTTTATTTTAAAGATTTCTTTTGGAATATTCAAATAAAGGTAAGAGTTAATACAATTTTAGTAATTGGTAATGACAAATAAAGTTAAGAGTTAATACAATTTTAATAATTGATAATGACAGTCTTTATAAAAACAATACTTCACTTATCACTTTATTACTTATTTAAACTATTGTGTACTTACAATTTTATGCAACAATAACTTAATTCCCATTTTTTTTAACCACTTGAAAACATTTAAGTCATTTCATTAGATGGACCATTCAAATTGGCGTTTGTCAGCATAATATTTGAAATATTATTTAAATGGTGTCAAATGGTCCATTTAGCCATTTAAATACAGAAATGAAAATGTTGGTCCCCTCATAAATTTGCTCCTTTTGAGTATATATGTCATAGTAACATTTGGTCTCTCTCTTCAATTTAACCTACTAAATGTCATATGTTTTTCATTCCAAATCCGATTGAGACAATTAGTTTTTCTTTGCGTTCAGATTGAAGAGAGGAAGAAAACCCCAACCATATACTTTATCAAAATCTTCCAAGAGGTTTTATAAAATTTTTTAGATCTGTTTACAATATCTATCTAAACACAAATTTAAATTTTTGTTTTGATATTATGTCTATATTGCAAATGTCGAGACACTATTTCAAACATTTTTGTCTAAATACTTTTATTTAGATATTTTCATATAAAATATATTACCATTTGAATCATTCTTTCAAATCGGACACTTAGGATCCGTTAAGTGAAATAGTTTGAGGTAAAAATTTTAAATTTGAGTTGATTCACTTTTTAAAAATTAGGTATAATTTTTATTGACTTTTCAGAAAAAAAAATACAAAAATTGAGATGAAAAATTTGAGTTTAAGATAATTTATCAAACGGAGGCTTAAATCTTTAACTAGGACTAAACAAAAACAAATATATATATACAAATTTTCGAATTTATTTTAAAAAGAAAAAAAAATCAGTTGCACAGTCTGCAAAAGCAGAGGATTGCAATCTGCAGAAGTTCATCAAAAAAACAAAAAAATAAAAAATAAAACAAAAAATAAAAAAAGCTCTCACGCCCAAGGAATCAAAATTAATCAGATGCTCGCCATCGATGGGCTTTTGTCATTATCTATTTGTTTTTTTTTTTTTTTTGGGTTTTGTCTTTATTCATTTGTTGTGGAAGTACTATACGTGCGCACCTCTTACACTACACGAGTGTGACTTGTCCACTCCGGACAGATCATCTTTCGGCGGAGCCTGAGTGGCTGAGTAACTGTCAAAAAGTAAACAAGAAAATGACCGGACGTGGCTCGGTTTGACGGTGGACCCTGAACTTGCAGGGTCACATGCGAGACTTGTATACACATATACATATTTATGTATACCTCTATGATCGTCAGGGGTGAAGTCGATCTCGGTGCAATTATTTTGGAAAAATGGAAAACGATATTGATCTTTTTACCCTTTATATATTTTGTTTTAATATTTTTTTAAATATATAAATATATTATACTCTGATGTCTTTTTTACAATAAAATTTTGGGTTAATTTTATAACTGACTCATGAATTATTTATTAAATTTTATATTGATTCATGTCTTTTGATTTTATACATCACATTTTCTTAAATTTTTCTACTATTACATCAACGGTCCTTTGATAATATTCTCGTAAAAAAAAATTATACAAAAATAGAACAGGTTCACTTCACGTAAGTTTTATTTATAAATAAAGTAAAGTGGTCATTAAATTTTTTTAGAAGGAAAGTGTACCTTAGACAAAGATATTTTAAAGTTGTACTTTAATGAAAAGTGTATAGTGTAACTTACTTAATCAAAAGATATACAAAGTCATAAAGCTATTTTAGAAGGACAATTTCCCTCCGAATTAATTTCAATAATGATTTTAGGCTTAATCGAAACTCACGTGATTTGAATATTTTTAAATTTTGCTTAGTTTTTGACAAAATACCAGTATAAGGGCCATTTTTATAATAATAGAACAATTTTAAAATAATGTATCGTATAAAATTAAAAGTCAAGAGCCAACTTAAGATTAATAGTATAATTCAGAAGCCATTTGTGAAAATAACTCTAACATTTTAGGAAATATCTCAAATTAAAAAGCTAGCAGTTATAATATTTTATCTAGAATATTGTGACTATATTCATAGATTTACATGTAACTTTTTACGTAGAATATCGTAACATTACTATTTAAAACAATACTATTTAAAATATCGTAACATTACTATTTAAAACAATCAGTGCCAAGTATAAATATTAATTTAAAATTTTATATTGGAATTATTTGGTTGTTATAATAATATATTAAAACAATCCTAAGTATTGATTTATAAAAGGTGACGAATACTACATACAATCCCCAACCTTATATTCAGTACACAAATTTATACGTCTTTTTAGCGAGTACTTGCTTTTAACATACAAATATTCAAAATATCCTTAAATACTAGGAATTAAAATAAAAAAGCTTAACAAAAATTAAAGTAAAAAAAGTAAAACAAAAATAAAGAAAAAGAAAGTTCTATTTTTAAGATATATTTTTAAAGCTCATCCAAAAGTAACGGTGCAGGACCGGAAAGTTTACTTCGTTCCTAAGAACCCGGTTACCTCACATAGCACCGTCACGGTTTTTTTTTTTTATTTTTATTTTTTATTTTAAAGATATTTTGGATTATATTCAAGATCAAAGTATATATGGATTTGAGATTCTAAATATAGTCACATAATACAAAAATGTTGCATTTTAAAATGTAAGATATACCTTCGATTTAAACAATTCTCTCTATTCTTAGTGAACTATAATCTCATTATTAATTGTCAAAATTTTATAAGTTAAAGACACTTCTTTTTGCCATCTCACAAAAAAAAAAAAAAAAGCTTCTTTTTTTAACTTTTTTTTTATCAAAAATAAATATGGGACCAAAAATAACAGATTCTCAATAAAAATAGGATTATATAACATTTCCAATTATGAATAAAATATAAAATTCACTACATAGTACAAAATAGGCCAAAAAAAAAAGCAAAAAAAAAAAATCATTTAATTTTGACAACTCAATTGTTCCCCATATTTCTTAATTATCCATATTATTGAGCGGATAAAATAGAACAATCGTCAATATCAAAATCATATAATGATGTTACATTCTTTATGCTACTTTGTTTTAGTTCAATTATTACACTTCTCTACGCTTTCCCACAAAAAAAAAAAAAAAAAAAAAAAAAAGTCAACTTTGAGCTCGTACGTACGTACGTACGTGCCATGCAAGCCGCTTTCCCAACATTGGCTACATCCGACTCCGACCGACTCCTCCGCCCAAAGAGCTGGAACCCATAGCCTTTGCAATATCCTTGAGCACAAACTTCTGAATCTTCCCCGTCGAAGTCTTCGGCAGCTCCTCCTTAAACACGACCGACTTCGGCACCATGTAGTGCGGCAACTTCCCCCTGCAATACTCGAATATCTCCTCCTCCGTCGGCTTCCTTGCCGCCCCGTTCTTCAACGCCAGGAACGCGCACGGCGTCTCACCCCAGAACTCGTCCGGCCTCGCCACCACCGCCGCCTCCTGCACCGCCGGGTGCCCGTACAGCGCCGACTCCACCTCCACGCTGCTCACGTTCTCTCCCCCCGTTATTATCACGTCCTTCCACCTGTCTTTTATCTCCATGTACCCGTCCCGATGAATAACGCCCACGTCGCCGGTGTAGAACCACCCGTTGCTCTTTATACACCTCCCCGTCGCCTCGGGGTCTTTAAGGTACCCCAACATGACGCACCCTCCTCTCACAACAATCTCCCCCAACGTCGAGCCGTCTCTCCTCGCGCTCGTCCCCGTTTCCGGCGCAACGACGTCGATCTCCACCGTCGCAGCCGTCCTCACTCCTTGTCGGGCCTTTAAACGGGCCCGCTCCGTCGCTGGGAGTTTGCTCCAGTTATGTTTCCAAGCGCACGACACTACAACTCCCATTACTTCTGTCAGTCCGTACCCGTGGCTGACAATGAAACCTAGGGACTCGGTCCGGTGGAGCACCGGTGCTGGCGGCGGTGCACCACCTGTCATGACGTGGACCGGGTTCTTGAGAGGTTTGACGTCAGGTGTGTTCGACAGCATATTGAGCACCACGGGTGCAGAGCACATGTGGGTGACGTTGTGGCGACGGATGAGGTTAAAGATCGTCGCGCCGTCGAATTTTCGGAGGCAGACGTTGGTGCCGCCGACCGCCGCCATGCCCCAAGGGTAGGACCAACCGTTTGAGTGGAACATGGGGAGTGTCCAGAGATAGACCGGCTGTTTGGGGACCCCCCAGTCGACCAGCGAGTCAAGGGCGACGACGAACGCCCCTCTGTGGCAGTGGACAACCCCCTTGGGAGACGCCGTCGTGCCGGAGGTGTAATTCAGAACAATGGGGTCCCACTCGCTTCGCGGTCGGACCCACCGAAACCCGGGATCTCCTCTCTCCACCAAATCCTCGTAACTGCAAAGGAAGCGATCATGATGTTGATCATCAATGTTACCATCTGATTCGGCAATGAGAACGAGGATCGGGATCGGGTCAGGGTCGGGTTGTTTGACGGGAAGAAGGAGAGGGCGTCGAGGACAAGATTTCGGCATAATTGGTCGACGAAGACGAGCTTGGACTCGCTGTGGCGGAGCATGACGGAGACAGTGCGGGGGTCGAGGCGGGTATTGATGTTGTTGAGGATGGCGCCGGCCATGGGTATCGCGAAGTGGAGCTCGTACATGGCGGGGACGTTGGGTGCGACGACGGAGACGACATCGCCTCTCTTGATTCCGAGGGAGGAGACAATCGAGGATGCCACGCTCAGGCAACGCCAGTGTGTTTCGGACCATGTGTAGGAGGTGTCGTTGTAGACGACCGAAGGGCAGTCGGCGTAGACGACCGCGGCTCTTTCTAGGAATCCCAATGGCGTCAATGGGAAGAGTTTGCCGGGTTTGGCTTTAGGTTTTCCATAAGTTAAATGGCATGAAAAGAGCACGTTGGAAATGTATCAGACTCTAATAATGCAAGCTCATCTTTCTGCGTTTGCAACACACACACACATATTTATAATTCAATTTATTGTATATGCAATAAAACTTCTGTACATATTTGTTAAGAGAAAGAAGATCATATATATAAATATCTAGCTAGTGGGCAAGAGAAAGAGAAAATGTCACCAGTTTGTGTGTGGTCTGTAATTTAGAAGGTGTTTGGTTGGTCCAATTGAAAGTTTTGAAATTATGTGTTTTGTTGATTGAAGTTAAGAGGTGTAAAAAATTTGAAATTCGTTTAGGAAAAAAATCAAAATGAATATTGTTTCGCTTGAATTTTAGAGATTTATACAATTAAAAAAACTATCTCATTTGTATTTTAGTAAATTTATGGATTTTTGAAATTTGAGTTAATTTTAAGTCAGAATTAGAGATGAAATTGAGTTTACATTTACAAAAAAATACATAAAACCATTGGAGTTAAATGGTTGGAGACCAACCACACACCGTCTTAATGCTGTCTTGTCTCTAGCTACTCGTAAGGCGCTCTCCTAAGTCGTATAGCCATTTAATCTGCGTTTGCAACAGAAAGATAACTACTATTAACTAGTGCAATTATTTGGGAAACAAATATTAAGCGTATGAGATCAAAAGAAAATGTTAGGAGAATCACTCATTTTAGTTTTGAGGAAGATTGAAAAAGTATTTTTTTCAATGGTGAGATTAGATTAACTTGTAGCCAGTCATTTAGGACCTACCTACATGCATGATTAAGAATATTGTTGTCATTGTTGTTGTGCCAATAAGGCCCCCTTTCGTTTACCAATTAAAGTTGAATTTTTAAGTTGGAGTTAGTTGATTTTTCAAAAACTAGTTAAAAATTTTTATTGACTTTTTAGAAAAAGAAAAAAAATGAGTTGAAATTTTTGAATTGAAGATGAAGAATCAAAAATATGCTAAGTGTTCTTCAGTGGGTATGGGCGACAAAATACGGACAATTGATATGCTAGGTGGCAACTGTTATAAGGATAATTGACACGAATTAATGGTCCCCAAACTCTTTATCAAATGACGGTATAGTGCTTTTTTTATC
This sequence comes from Ficus microcarpa, assembly GCA_025413485.1. NCBI lineage: Eukaryota > Viridiplantae > Streptophyta > Magnoliopsida > Rosales > Moraceae > Ficus > Ficus microcarpa. The sequence continues at coordinate 10,641,597 of CM046383.1, read as the reverse complement.
TAACTTTGTTCAATCAATCCTTAAACTTCTTAAACATTTGCAATTAAGCCCTTTTGTGTTACTTTCTATTAATTTTTTAACGGAATAGGTCATGTACAATACACATGATTGCATATGATCAGATAAAAAGGGTATATTTTGTAAAATGACATAAATATTTCAACTAAAACTAAAGTAGTTAAAAAATAATAAAATAAATGTGAATATAAAAAATAAAACAAATAGCATGGGAGAAGAAGTCGACACTGGGCAAGAACGACTATGGCAAGAAAGAAAATGCTGGGCGGATAAGACCTACGACGTAAAGGCGTTGTGTCGGCAACCTCACCGGGATGGGTTTAGTACAGCTTCAAGGTGGGGGATTTTGTAGAGACAGAGAATAGACGGAGGGCAAGAGCTTGAGAGAAGGATCTGCGTTGTGCATGGTGAGGCTTGCAGTTGATTTCACTTAAAATTTGATGTAATTTCATGTTTTGACTTGATGACTGGATGAATTATGATTTGATCGTGACGTGATGTGTTTTATGTTATAAATTAGTATGGAATTAAGAATTAAAAACTGACATATGCTACAAATTCCAGAAAGATAAAATGATCTCTCCTAAGCGTTTGCCCAATTGGTATGATCGGTTTTTTAGTAAAACAACTGAACAAACAAAAAATAGTTTTATTTTTTGAATGTTTTACATGATCTGAGCCGTTTATATTTTAGAGAGAGACCAAATTAAACCAAATTATAGATTATTAGTTTGGGTGGTTTATGCTAACACTAAAAGAATTTTTGATATTTTACAACACTACAAGTTGCCCTCTGTAAAAAAAACAAAAAAAACAAAACAAAACAAAACAAAACAAAAAACAAAAACAAAAAGCAAAAAAAACAAAACAAAAAACAAAAAACAAAACAAAAACAAAAAAAAAACAAAACAAAACAAACATCCAAAGTCACGAATATTATAAAGTAGTCTATCAATAAAGATAAAGATAACATCCAAAATTCACAAATATTAGTTTTAAAAATAGAAAATGTCTAAAGTTGTCCATCCAAAGTTTTAAAACAAACCAAAAATCAACCTAAAAAATCACTAGCACAGTCCAACCAAATGAACCGAATAACATGAAACTACAAAACTAAAATAATCTAAATGTGTAGGTGTATATTTTAGTGGATTATCGATCAGTTTGGTCAGTTTTAGATAGCAAAAATGCTAACTAAACCGACCACCAAAATTGTTGTAAAACAACGTATCAAGACCAATCAATTTTTGGATTAGTTAACGGTTTTATAATAGATAGATATTTTGAACATCCAGAATCAATTCTTTTATTTTATTGAAAAAGTACATAATATTAATAATAATCAATAGCTTAACAAATTATAATAAAAATAAAAATCTGACGAAGTATTATTATCCACTGCACTGATCTAAACAATGAAAGTCATGGATATGAAGGATATAATTCATATTTAGAAGAATGAGTTATAATCTCATTCTAACTAAGGATTCTTATGATTCCGGAAGATCTAGCAACAGAAGAAACAGGAACAACAGACGGCTTTCCCCTTCTTTCCACTGACACCGTCTAATATTATTTAGTTCGATCCCCCTGATGGAAAGCTTGTATCTTTTTGTTTGGTCATGAACGGTTTCTGATCTAAGACAGTGTCCTTAGCAAGCTTGAGAGATTCAACAATATCCTCCAGTAATTGATGAGGATCAGGAATTGTATTTTCGTCCACTGAGAGACTTATTGTAATCTCATTCATGTAACTTTGAAGGCAAACCGATAATTCCTGCAAAACGCAGTAGTAATGAGGTAAATATATATTTATATATAGTCGTCTACAATAAGTTAATTAATAACTAAATTTCTTAATAATATACCCTTCTAATATAATATATTGAATACATATGTTATACATCTTGTTTTCTTTCTCTCTCTAATAAATTGCATTTGTTAAATGGTCCTTCTGAAAGAATCGTTTATACACCATTACTTATGTGTATAAACTGATCAGTATCTCTGTTCCGCCATACTTCACTTAATTAAGTTTTTTTCCGAGTATATTTGCACCTTTTTTTTTTTTTTTTAAACTTCCAAACTGATTTGATAATGATGCGGAATGAGATATAATAAGGTAGGAATTTAAAATATAGGAATTAGAGCTATTTCAAGGTTTGAGTTATTTTATTTCATATTTGTCTATTAGGATTTATTTGAGTTATATTCAGATTAATTAAGATTTATTCGAGTGTGATATTATTAAGAGTTCTTTTTTTTTTTTTTTTTTTTTCTAAGGTTTATTAATTAGGAGTTTGGTTATTATTAGGATTTGTGTTTATAAATGGATCTTTTCAGACCTAGATTGTTCTTGCTCTTCCTTAAATTGTTATGTTCTTCTCTATATCTTTCTCTCTGTTTCTAATCTATCCTGGTTTTATATTATTTGGTATCAGCGCTTCATTCTTTTTCTTGGCTGAAAATTCTTTTCTTTTTTACCAAGTCTTTTCTTTTCTACCAAATTTTAACTTTTTTCTTTTTTCCTTACCTCCAATTTTTAAACTCAAAAACTTTTTTTAAAAACAAAATTTCACAACTATCCTTTTAATTCCTTTATGTTAAACCAAATAATAATAATAATAATCTTAGAAAATCCATTGTATGCTTCCATCCACACGCTGCCATCGTTCCTCCCTCCACCGCTCCACTGCCATCTCCTTTATGCCCCGCCGCTATTGCCCTCCGATGACACCACCCACACCATTACATTCAGGAATCTTTCCCTTGGTTGGGTAATATTCTATTTTAAATTTTATTTTATAGTATTCTTTAAGTAACATATTTGTTAAGTGTGTTTTGCTCCATTTGACATATATATATATTTTTTTAAACCAATATCATCATGGCTTGACAAAAGTATGTTCAACCCCTCTACTAGTACCATCATCCCTATGATGATCCTCCATTTAGACAACCATGCTTGTTATTCTAAACAACCTAGTTATGATAAATTAATTCAAATTTTTACCATGAGAGAAAAAGGGTGTGTTCCTGAATTTGATGGTAGTTTAATGTCTTATTTGATTGGTTTGAGCAAGCTTGAGAACCTTTTTTTAAGCATAATTACGATATGGATTATTTTGAATGTATTGCGTTGGTACACACTCAAAATGATCAGGAAGGTCTGTTAACGGAAAAAAAAAAATGAGGTTCAAAACCAGTTAGAACACTTTAATTTAGCAAAATAGGGGAATTACACTCATACCTAGACCTGAAACCTGCTAGTCAAGTGCTAGATCTGTTAATATAGTCTCATCCACTTATATTTGTGCAAATATAAATGGAAAAAGGAGAGTTCATATGCAACACATAAATTACACTTCTTATTTTCATATTTTGTTTCAAGATCAACCTAAAAACTTGTCATAGATGAGGGGATACATCGTGTTTGCAAAATTTTCTAATGGATCGAATGAAACTTTGAAGCGGACTTTACCCTAGACCGTTTTCAGCAAATTAGATTGGTAAAGTTTTTGCTTAAGCTACTAATAGATGCTTACTACTCCCTTTCAATTGGGTCCTTATATGAGGGCATTTTACTATGATATCAAGTGTATTTCACATTTTATTAGGACTTTCTCTGGTTGATGATAAAGAGTTGAGGTACATTGAAGGGAATCAATATGTTTTTAAACATAAGGGGAGAACACTTGTCTTGAAACCTGCCAAGCCAAAGCAAAAACAAAAAAAAAAAAAAGGGGTTGTTCATCAACATTCCTAATTAGAGGTGAATTAGTCTAGCTCTACTCCTAATTAGAGTTTACGTTAAACAATGGGGTTGTTCATCACCATTCGTTTCCCAAACCAGTTCTCGATAACCCAGATATCGCCTTTTCATTCCATTGTCCCATCATCACCTTGCTTAGATCCTTCCTAATCTCTTGAAATTTCTACCGAAGCAATAACTTCACCCACTGAATTTAAGCATATATTTGGTAAACCATTTTAGACCAAAAAATTAAAACTCAACTAATTTTTGTCTTTTTCTGAAAAGTGAACAAGTTTTTTAACTAATTTTTGAAAAGTCAACACTAATTCATCTAATATGATTGCTGGATTCATTTTCAATAGGTAGAATTGTTATCCAACGTTGCGGTAAAGTTTCGAATGTTTTCTTTGTTTAATTCTCTATAGCGACAATTTTGTATCAATCATTTCTAGCATATTTTGGAATCAAGTGTTGAGACCAAAGAATTTTTTGCATTTCAGATTGTTGATTCATGATTCTTTTGAGTTTTATTAACTCACCAGGGTCGAGTTTTCCTGCCATTAGAATTTAGTTATTTTGTAGTTATATTATTTTATATTTATCTATTAATTAGTAAGATTTGTTTGAGTTCTATTAGGTTATTTTAGGGTGTAATCGAGTTTTCATTAGGAATTTTTGGTTAATATTAGAATTTCTATCTATAAATAGAGCAAGTTTTGTATTTTTCACTTCACACATGAATTATTAATTAAATACAAATATATTCTTCTTATTTTTCTCTCTTCTTGCTAAAGTTTTCTTTTCCTCTTTCTTAAATTTTGGTTCAACTATTTTTTCCTTCTTTTTTACTTTGTCAAATTTTTTTATTTTTTATTTTTTACAACATTTCTCACAACAATTTTGAATAACTCTAATTCCTATATTTTTTATTTTAATTTTTTTATTCATACTATGTTTTATTGGATTTTTCCGCATCCTTTATTAGTTTATCCTGCACGCATAAAGCACGTGCCATCCTACTAATTATATACATACATACACATATATTTATATATATATATATAAGAACTTTCCTATCTAGCATTGACAAAATGCCGGACTGATAGCTTCCTCTATATATATTTTCTCTCTCTCTCTCTCTTTTATAGATTGTACCGCTCTCTCCCCACGGTTGTATTAATCTCTTGTATATGGATTATACCGTTAGACGGTAGAGATTTCCTCTATATATATATATATATAACCATCCCGGTCCTACATTATTTATATTCGACATTTATATATATCAGAAATTGCGTACGCCTACAAGTAGTGCTCTTTGTCATAAAAGTTCTCGCCGGCCCCTAATTAATAAATACCAGGTTGCTGAAAGCAATAGTACTTAATGGAAGTTTTTGTTAATTATGAATTATATGCCAAAAAGTTAGAGAATTCACAAAGCTTACACTTGCTGGGCCATAAGCAGTTGCAGCGAGGTAGGCCATTGGATGGCCGTAGAAGCCAATTTCCTCAAGTGGTCCAACTACATTTGAGAATGTCATTGTCGTCCCGGTGAATAGTCTTTGAAAAAAAGAACTCGCTGACTGATATATATATATATATATATATATATATATCAAAAATAAATGTTACTATATACCTTAATTCACTAATCAATCATGATTTGCATACAAATTGCGTTGAAAAATAAATGCTATTTACTCCGTACTTTGTCGCCTTGGTTTGCATAAGACTTTCGGGAAAAAAAAAAAAAAAAAAAATGAAGAAGAAGAAGAAGAAGAAGTTCAATTCAAATTACAATTTTTCACTGATTCAAAATCCACCTTGCATCTCTTTATTTAGATCTGTTTGACTCACACCCTAAATAGCTACATTAAACTCTAATATGTAGTGTGTTTGTTTGGTGGCAAAACATTCATCAAGTATACTTAAATACTTTCACCATTTCACAATAATTCAACTCAAAATCTGACTATAAATTTTCACTTTCTAAAAATTCATACCAATATATACCACACTTATTTTTCTATCTTTACACTATCTACCTAATACCTTTAACAAAAACTATTATAATATACATTTAATTTGAAGATAGAATTAGAATTATACACTTAAACACAAATATTCAGATTGAATGATTGAACATTCAAATACAACCTATGATTCAAACGACATTTTTTTGCCTCCAAACACCAATCTAGAAAAGATTTCCAATTTGAATTGAAATAACCGTAGTACCAAACATAGGTTTAAAAAAAATGTATAGAAACAGCTCTATCTTTTATTGTGAATGTAATTAGGTAATTAAAAGTTTATAGTATAAAAATTGTACTGGTTTGTATAATTACCTTGATGCCAAAAAAATTGTAAACGAGACCGGCAATCAAGAAACTGCCAAGGGCTTCATGAGAATGTTTCTTTCGATCAATAGTAGCTTTGGCTTGGCGAATATAGTCCAAAGGGTCATCCTTTAAAGCAATTGTGAAGGGAACGAGGACATAACCAAACCAATTCCCCCATTTCGCCTTTGTATTTTTCTCCATCATATCAGCCAATGCCTGTAAATTATTACTTGTTTAACATATATACATTTTATTTATAGACAAATATATACATCCCGCAAACATATAAACAAGTATGTGTGTACATACACTTACGTGAGGACTCGCATGTGTGGCACATATACGGAACGTCGTTAATTGTTTTTTTGTTCTTTTATTTGTGCATTATTAGAACAATTATAGTTGATTCTAATATAATAATATTTTTTAGTAATGATACTTGTCTTTTTGCACTAACAATTTTACATAGTCCATGTTGTAAGATTTTAAATGAATTGAAAAAAATTATTAGTATTACGATATGATTAATATATATATATACACACACATATAAACATTGATTTACACATATAGTTATAAAGTTATTTTTAAGTGTGCGTGATGACTAACCTGAATTCCTGGTGATGGTCTTAGATTCATGAACAAAATGGATCTCAGACGAATTTTTCTGGGAAGATTATTTTTCTTCACGGTCCCTGGTACTCCCTCAGCATTCTTATTCTGAAGGCCTACATCAAACACAACAAGAAGAAATCAAGATGGTGATTTCTTTTGTGACTAATAATGTATATGTTTGCGTTTTTTGTGAAATAAAACTTACCATATCTTCTATTGAGATATTTTGATAAACCAGCTTGTGTGACTCCCATTGCAACATCATTTATAGTCTGACGTGACAAAGCAATGTTTGATATTGATGAAGGTCGACACAGTGAAATATTCACCCCGAAAAAAAAAAATCGATACAGTGAAATATTCATATTATATATAATAATTCACTTAGGGGGAAAAAACTTAAAAATATCGAAGCAATTAAGGAGAAATAATTAATACACGGTCAGTTTCAGGTATGGCCGAGTTTACCCACAAAAAATTTTTTAAAAAAATTCCCTAGAACCTCCAATAAATGAGGAAAATGCTATTCATAAAAATTTAATGATATGTCTGGATCATAAGTTTCAAAATAAAGTGTCAAACGGATAATAAGAAAGACATGAGTAACTATTATAAGTACCAGCAGCCAAACCCTTTATAAAAACAACTAAACAAGTTCAGATTAAAAGAGGGAAAAAATCCAGAAAAAAATTCAAGATTTATAAATCCAACTGTAACTTTAAGATCTAAAAATGGAAGTTCTTCAAATTAAAAGATCTTTTTCATTTAAATTATAAAAAAAATACTTGAGGGCATCTGTAATGTGGACCACCATAACTAATGAATCTCAAGTTCCATATTATTAGATCCACTTTCTATTAATATTTTCTATTGGACATTATTGACATCCTTTATTATCGTTGATTTAAAATAGACAGAGATGCGTTTGTTAAAATAGATGATATTTATGAATAGCATAGTCATGGCATCTTAAGAAAACAAAATTCATAGCACCACTAGCAAGTTAAAACCTTGAAGACATTGACACATAGCCTGCAAAGTAAATGATCAGGTAGGCGATAGCATTGCTCGTATTTATGGTCTTGATGAAGTAATGGCAGGTGAATTAGTAGAATTTGAAGAGGGTACGATAGGCATTGCCTGAATTTGGAATTAAATAGCGATGTTGTATTAATGGGTGATAGTTTGATCATACAAGAGGGAAGCGTAAAAGTAACAGGACGAATTGCTCATATACCAGCCAACAACAATATACTTAAACAATCAAACATAGTAATATATACCTTATCTATGAATTTTGGGAGTCATTCATGTTCGGATTCTATTAATTTCTTAGTATGGGCTTATATATTAAATGACAATTATATTATAAACTATCTAATTTAATATGACTAAATAAGTAATTTATTAGTTGGGCTCTGGAGATATTTATTGGGTATGAGTTTTAATGTGTAGAAACCCAATACTAATTAAATTAGAGTTGATGAGAATCTAATTTAAAGTTAATATAGAAGGGTTGTGGTCCCTAAGTCAAATCATAATATGTAATATTTACTCTCCTCCTCCTTCTCCATTAAAGAAAGAGAATCCATAGAACATCTAAGAAACCTAAGCAGATTTGACTGTAAAAGACTATATCCTTCTCTAATTTGTCTTTATGGATTCATGTATGTTTTTAATTAATTTCTCTTGATGGTTTAACATGAGATTCTGAATTTGGTGATAGTTTACATCAATTAAAGTTTTTCTCAATAATTCCTACTTTGCCTCTGAATATTTAAAACATCCATTTTACCTTCCTCTAAACTTTGAATTTAACCCTAATTTACCCATTCATCAGAATTTCAATTAAAAAAAATGAAAAAAAAATAGAGGAATAGTCTTACTAAATCTATTCTATTAGGATTTCTGCTAAAAAAACAAATGAAAAAAAAAAAATAAAAACCACATCAACATTTAACTAACTTTTTTTGATTATTTTTAACTAAAATTTTAATAAAAAGGATTAAATGAGGTTAAATTCAAAATTCATGAAACAAAATAAGAGTTTTTATAAAGTTTAATGACATAGGTTAGTTTGGTGAATGAGTTTGAGTTGAAATTTTTAAGTTTGAATAGTAATTTTTATTGACTTTTTAGAAAAGACAAAAAAGTTTAAATAACATAGGTTATATAGGTTTAAAAAAAAAAAAAATTAAATAAAATAAAAAAAAAAAAAAGCCACCGACAAACACATAAATATGGTAAAGATTTGGGAAGGAAAGAAAAAAAAAAAATAGTTACCACATTCAACGCGTTCTTAACCAACTTCATATCATCCAAACTAACAATCTTGAAAACTATTCGCCGAGGATTCTTCTCACTACCCGGAGGCCCTTTAATTGGTGTGTTGGTATCTTTCAAAACGAGAAATGCCGTGGCCATAAACATGCAAACATCAACCAAAGTATTCCAAAACAACTTGAAAACCCACCATAGCCCCAACAAGACCACCACCAACCTCCCCAAAAAATGATTACCACCCTCGTTATTCTTTTCTCTGATTTTGTGAGTCGGTATCGTCGGCAACGCCTCGGGGTTAGAGGTCTGCCGGGTGCAAGCGAGTAGAAGCGACATGAGAGAAATGCCGTCGCCGAGAGAATGGTGAATCCTGAATATGCCCACACTCTCAGCCTGGGAGGTTTTGAGGTTCAGGATGTGGAGGTCCCAGAGTGGCCTTGTTTTGTCAAGGCTTGTCTTGGTGAGATTGTAGATGTAGTCTTCCAAGTATTTGTCCGGGCAGTCCTTGTAATTAGACAAGTCTATGTCTGGAATTATAATGTGCTTGTCCAAATCCACTTCTGTTCTTACCCATTTCATCTTTCCACCTTCTTTTTCATCCACAACCTGAAAGATCACAAAATTTAAATTTAAAAAAAAAATCAAAATTATCCCCTAGAAGTTGAACATAGAATTCGGTGTATTGAGGATGATAAATGAAATTGAATGGGTATAACTCATTCCCAAAAGCTATATTAAAATAAGAGAGTGTCTTATTATCAAAATATAATGCACTATAGTCTATAACAGATCCAAAACCCGTCATTGTCTGCAAAAGTTAATACCAAAAATAAATGAGCTTTTAAATTAATAGAGAGGATGTTTCACATATAAACATTATAATAGTTCACTAACTTAGCAACATAAATCAAATTCAACTTTTAATAGAAAACAACCGAGGCCCGTTTAGAGTAACCACTTTAGTTGAAGTTTCCAAATGTTTTTGTCTTTTTCTCAAAGTAAACTAATTTCAATATTCACATATCCGCAAATCTCTCTTAAAAACTCAAACTTTAAAAATCCATAACTTTTTTATTTCAATTCAAAATGAGATATATTTTTTTAATATCATAAAATGATGAGAAAACGACACAAGATACATATTACTATTTTTTTAAAACATATTTTAAGTCTTTTTACACTTTTTAACTATCACAATTTATTTTCAACCAAACGCATAACTCCAAACATTCGCTAATTTTCAATCAAAATATTTTCAAAACTTCAATATACTGGAGTGTGTGCTCGAAACACCCCCTTAGAAAGAATATTACTTTATGCGAAAATAATTTTTCTTTTAAAGGTAGTTTTAGTGTCAAAAATGTTGTTGCTTACCACCAAACTAGAGAAGCGGGGGTGCTTTAGCAAAGTACGGGGAAGGTTGTCCAGTGCAACAACCGGGTCAATCTTGACTTTGTACCCCATTATTGCTAATACATGGACGTTAGTGTTTGGCTCATGGAACAAACGCCCTGCCGGACTCAATGGCTGCTCCTCCTCTTCTTCTTCTTTCTTGATTTCTTCGTCTCCCGACGACGACGGCAGCGATCTGTTTTGGAGTTTTGTTTTGATAGGCCTCAAAGCTTGCTTTCTTAATCTGATACCTTCTTCGGAGTCCATTGACATGAATAAGTAAAACAACTATATATATATATATCTTAATTTCCCAAGGATATATTTTCTTATATGTTATAGTGTGTTATAGTAGCAAGGTGTTGAAGATTGAACTATATATATACATTAGGAGAAGAGAGTTAAGAACAAAAGCCTGAAGAGATATACGGTACTGTATATCATACGATATTTATGATGCTATTCAGATATTAGTGTAAAAGATTAATATTACTAAAAATATAATATTAAAATCACTTTATGGTTATAATACACCACCAAAAAAAAAAAAAAACATTACAAATAACGTATGAAAAGAGAATCGTATAGCAGTCCCCCTTTAATTCATTTAGTGGGTTAATTAATATTGCAACAACAAACAATATTACATGGGATCATCAGCTATCATTTATTGCCGAATTCATTGACTTTTGCCTCAAAAATTGAGAGATCCTCCGCATCCTGTTATTTTACATCTACATCCTAGTGTTATCTTCACTAATTCTTTTGTGGTTGGTAGATATAACATATCGGTAAATCTTCCACCATTTATAAGGTGTAAATTGAATTCCAACATCTTACCTAACTTTAAAATTCAATAAAATAAAATCAACATCCTAACGCTATATCTATTAATAATATATATTGCTTATTGTGTCTTTAGAGCTTTTTTCACACTCCATAGTTGGTTAAGGACTTTTTGCTTCTTTTTCTCTTTTATCTGCTTTCGGAAGTACTATATGATATGCATGGCCTGATATATGCTCTGGAATTTATGGATTGATTTTTCTACGAGAAAAAAACTCTTACAAAATCTACCATGACATATCATCATATTATAATATTAATTAATTTATTCATTATAAATTATCGATTATACCTTTAAGTTACTATTTATATCCATGATGATTCCAGCTAGTGATGGTTCCTAGTTGGTTACCATATGTTACCCAACACGATACCGACCAGTATCCGTCACCTCCGACAGAATGCCGGTATCCAAATCGGTTACCGATCAATAACCAAATGATTACCAATCTATAACCATCACCTCCAACAGGATAATTGGTTACCGACCAATAACCAAATGGTTACCAACCAGTAACCACCACATCTGGCGGGATATATGATTACTAACCAGTAATCGAATTGTTACCAACCAGTAGCTAAATGGTTATCAACTGGTAGCCAAATGGTTACCTACAGATAATCGTCAAATCCCTCAAATTTTGCGTTGTATTTCACAGGGCTACTTTAAAAAAAAAAAAAATCACAAGATGTCAAAAAAGAAAAAAAGAAAAAAAATTAAGAAAAACTACAAAACATCTAGAAAAAAATTCCAAAACCACAGTATATAAAAATCGGATCAAACAACCAAAAAGTCACAAAAATAAACCCCAAAATCGCTATCAACAACCACGAAGAGGGAGGTCCGGCATCATGGCATATAGATCTGAACTCCGGCCTTTGCAGATCAGCCACCGTGAGTCATCGAAGCTCAAGCAAAGTTGGCACGTCGAAATCTTTTTGTTATATAAAATTTAAATTAAAAAATAGAAAAAAAGAAAAATAAATAAATCATTTTGCAAAAAGACTTTCTCATTCGATATGTTTGTACAAAACACTCGATTGCGAATTCGTCCCTTATGCGTATGATTTGAGCATTTAGGGATTGTACATTTAGTGGCAAATTTCTCTTCAAAATTGAGTAGGAGACAAATGATTTGTAGTGTGTGTGTGAATTTCTATATATGTACTATTAAAAAAATAATAAAAAGAGATCATGTGTATTAATTAACTAAATAAAGTATATTTCTTTAGCAAAAAAAAAAAAAAGTATTAACTAATTATGGTTCAACCTCCTCAACATTTGAAGAAAAATTGCGTAAACAGACAAACAAGTGCAAATACCAAATTATAATAGTATAAATTAATAATTAACCATAGGTAACAAATTGTTTGTCAATGTTTGGCTCAACTTTAATGTAGAAGAAAAAGTTTTTCTTCATGATATGATGCCAATATTAATTGCAATTTCACTTCAAGTAGCTGGCAGTTGAATCTACCAGCTATATAAATTTCCCAAAACAAAAAAGATACATATGTGGAAATTAATGTGTAATAAATATATAGAGATAGAAAATATATATATATGATATATAAACTAGAGATGCACTTTTAACCTTTTTTTTTTTTTTTAAGATTCTAAATAGAAAATTATAAGTAATTCAACTAGTTATTGTAAGTTTTTCTAAACCGAAAGTTACAAGTACCGGATGGTATAAGGTAATGCATACAAGACCTTTCATACATACATATATACATATATCATTAGTGACCACTGACTTGAATTCCTGCTGATGGTCTAATGTTTATAAGCAAAACAGGTCTGAGGCAAATTTTATTTGGAAGATTATTTTTGGTCTCGGATGCCCCTTTATCATAACCATTTTTTCTCACCTATATATGTAACGCACCAAATGCAGAGATAAATTAGGGGGTGGCTTTCCATTTCAAAAAATAAAGAAAAGTTAAAAAAAAAAAAAATGAGGCTTTCTTGCAGTGAATATTGCTGTTATAAAATTATTGAAAAAACAAATATATTTCAGAATTGAATTACAAAAAGCGCACCATATCTTCTATTGAGATACTTGGATAAACCAGCCTGTGTGATTCCAACGGCAACATCATTTATGGTCTGCAAAGCGAAAAGCAATACAAGATCACGGATAATATAGAAAAAAGTACTACTACTGAACACACCCCATTTAGTTCCCTTTTTCAATCTCAACAATATTTTATTATGAAGTTAAATGTGAAATTATCGTTTTAAATTATTATTTAATAAAAACTAATAAGATTATTTTTAAACGTCATCCAACTGTATGAATTGTTGTTTGTTTGTTTGTTTTTTCACGCATAATAATATATTTACAGCTTAACCACTTATAAGATTATTAATCATTTTGTTGAGGCCAGCTCAGTGAATGTAAGGAAGTGAGGAGTTTAAATAAGAATTCTTAAATTTAAAATTTGATATGTAATATTTAGAAATGCGAGCCATTGGCTCTCTATCTAAAAAATTTCATTATTGAATACCATAACATAAATATTACATGATTCAAAAGCAATCTTTTTGGAGAAATATTGCGCAAATAATACTTCTTCTTCTACAACGTTTTGCATTTTATTTTATTTTATTTTATTTTATTATTTTTTTTACTTTAGGATAGAGAGATTTAAACTCTTCACTTTTTAATAAAATTGGATTTATCCTTAAACTATGTCTGCATCCACGTATATATAATTTCTTACTATTTATGAATAGTCAATAGTTAAACATTTCTGACAAAAAAAAAATGGAAAATCAATCTCTCCGCAAGTGGCAGCTAGATTAGTGTCAAGTGATAAAGACATGACAAATAAAAGTAGGTTGAAATTTCAATTTCTAGAGGACAGCATGATCGGAGGATCTTATCTTCTGGGTCCTAAAATAATACCCAACCAATTAATTTCAGGGAAGATTTTTTGGTGGAAAAAGAAAATACTCTACCTACAACCTGCATTTAAACCATTAAAATTTTCTACCAAATTTGCCTTCAATTATTGTACTCGTCGAAACTATACTACATATAATTGTGTTCAAACTTGTACAGCAAAAAATTATCGTTAATTTAATTAGCTCTTTTTGAAGTTCATATATAAGTCATCATTTTTAGAGTGTTATATTTCATTTTCATTTATTTATCCAATTTAATGCATATGATGCTTTTTTTTTTTTCTTTTGGAAAGCCATAGAAGCCACGTTTTGGGACCATGTAAATCTCATCTAATTCTTTAGCAAAAAAATAGAATAAATAAATAAATATCCCGAAATATGGAAATTTCAACAAGTTGCATGCTATTATAAGATGATGCTATTACTGGTCTTCTTGGGGCTAGCTCAGCATATATAGGGATGGGATTGAGGTTCTGATAAGTCATATATTTGAAATTTAAAATTTTTTTTATTTATAATAAAATGAGTGTCCATAATAAATTAATAAATTAGATTTTCTGAATTAAAAAAAAAAAAAAAAGATGATGTGGTCACTTTTTTTTATGACTATGACGTGGTATTTTAAATCTGTTATGACTGTCACTTTTTTTTTTTAATACTAGATACATCAATTTTAAATTTAAATTTTTAAATATTAATTTACGTAATGATAAGTTGTCATCTTTAATTTAAAAAACTTATCACTAAAAAAATAATAACTCATATATTATATATATATTTATACTTAAAATAAAGTTGATACTTGAATTGGTTTCCGTAGGATTATTCTTTTGATAATTCGAGATATAGAAAGAAGGGAGTGAGAAGAAGACGAATTACCATGTTCATAGCATCCTTCACCAACTTCATATCATCGAAACTGACCGTCTTATGAACAATCCGACGAGGATTAAGCTCACTGTTCGGAGGAGCCGAAATAGGCGTCTTCGTATCTCTCAAGAACAAAGAAGTGGCCATAAACATAAGGACATCAACGAAGGTGTTCCGAAACAGGACGAGAAGCCACCATATCCCGAAGAAGCAGTACGAGGATCTCCGGATGAAGCCGCCGTTGCGGGCGTCGGATTTCCTCTTGGGGAGTGTCGGCAACGCCGTCGGATTGGCGACTTGCCGAGTGCAGGCCAGGAGGAGTAACATCAGCGACATGCCGTCGCCGTGCGAGTGGTGGATCCGGAACACCCCCACGCCCTTGGCGTCAGAGGTTGTGAGGTCGAGGATGTGGACTTCCCACAGCGGTTTCGACTTGTCGAGGCCGGTTTTCGTGAGGTTGTAGATGTGTGTATGTATAATATACTCAAGAGAGTCTATCAGTTGCCTCTATCAATTGCCTTTTATGTATGTAATGGGTACAGGATCTTCTTTTCTTTTTATGGTTATATTTATTTGTGTAATGGCTTTGTCTTTGTACTGTTCTGAGAAGACCATACTTTCCTTGTAATATATGCCCTACTTTCCTATTACGCCAAAAAAAAATCTTAGAAAATATGATAATGTTCAGTATAAATGGAACATTAAAAAGTTAAATTATTTCAATTTATTTTTATTTTTTTCAGCATAAAATTATTTCAAAAATATTGTATTATGAGAAAAGAGGAGCCCTTTCTCTAGAACGTCAGATATAACTATGCATAACTCTAGACTTTAGTGATTGTACAAGTAGAATGAGTCAAACAACTTCGGTACAACCACTCTATGTATCTGTCAAAGAAATTTAATGTTTCTATTAAATGATTGCCAAGTCATGTAGTCATGTAGTCCTTTCCTTTATAATAACGCTAATCATAATGATCACGATATACTTTAATAATTTTGCTATTATCACAAAAAAAAAAAAAAGAAAGAAAAAAGGGAGTACGTTCAACAATTTCTAACAATATTTTTAGTCCCAATATTTCTATGTGACTAAATGTCACTTTTAGTCACTATTTTATGATTAATTTCCAATTAATCACAATTTTTATTGTAACTAAAATTTCTAACCACAAGATTTTAATTATAAGAAAAGTTTTAGTCAAATTACGACTAAATTATGGTTAAAAATTTTAATCACAACAAAAACTTCAGACTAAAAATGATATTTAGTCACATTTAATGTCAGGATTAAAAATGTCATAAAAAATATTGTGACTAAAAGTTCTTTTTTTTTTTTTTGTGAATGAGATTTTATTACATGAATTAAATTGACTACCAGTTGCTGATTATTAATAGCATGAAATTTTTAGTATGTGTGTTTTAAAGTATAAACTTGGCCTCTCATAAAATTCATTATCTAATATTAAAATGACAAATGTATTTTTTTATATATAATGCATTTGTCATTCTTCCTGAATAACCATGTGATGACCTAGTTATTATCACATGAATTTTTGATCTTTTGTTTTATCTGTCTATATTCGTATGCATGAAACGTGCGTGCGTCAACTAATATCTATATAAGAACATGTAAAAAGCTAAACGTAGAGTCTGGATTTAAAATGGAGCTAAGTTAAATTTACTTTGATAGTACTAGTATTGAAAACTCCAACACCAATATGAAAGAAGCTCCACACATTTTGAATAGTCTACAATAAATTGATTAAAAAAAAGTAGCAAAATTCAAAGTCATATATATATTATCATCATCTTCATCGCATTCAAGAATTATTTGACGATCAGTTGGATAACAATTACGTATAACAATTACAGCTAGGTTGTTGTGAAACTAGCTAGCAAATCTGAATATCTGCAAGTCAACTGGAGTTCTTCTTAGAAGGAGGTAAAAAAATAATATAATAAAATTAAAAAAATAAAAAATAAAAAGAAATTAAAGATAAAGATAAATGACGCTTCTTTATTGGCAGCTGAACTGACCGACTAGTTTTTAATGGGGGCTATATTCGGAAGAGTGAAAACAAAAACAATTGAGCAGTTTTATTGGCAATTTTATTTTGTGTTACGGGGAAGAAAGAAATTTGATCGATGGATCGGTATTCGGTGGTGCATTAATTTTTGGCTCCACATGTGGATTGCCGAGCTAGTTCCACGTGGCTATATCTCTTGGCTTTACCATAATTAGACAAGGCTACGTGATATTTTTAATGCTACGTTTGATTAGAGGGATGAAAAATAAAAAAGAAAAAAGAGTAAAATCTCTAGTTGATAAAAGGAAAGACGTTTTCCATCATGTTATTTGGTAGAAGGGAGAGAAATTTAAAAAAAAATCTAATCAAATGCATTTTATAATTTTAACCTCACATAAATTAGGAGATGATGCATAATAGACTAAGGTCAAAATAGGTATTTTACCCACATTTACTAGGTATTTTGCACTGATGCCTCCTAAACTTATTATCATTTCGTAACTTACCCCTCAAACTTTTAATTTTGATAATTTGTCATTGAACTTGTTAAATTGTTACAATAGACCCGTTTTAGTTAATTTTACACTAAATTAAAAGATTCGAAATTAAGAAGATTTGCGTTAGGTTTTATATTATATTTGGAAATTTGTAATTGAACATAGGCTTTTCCGGTCCTAACATGAGGCATACAAGGGTTTTTAATAATCAACTTAATAGAAAATTAATTGATAGGGGGTACGTTGCTATAATTTAGCAAGTTTACGAGATAAATTATCAAAATTAGAAATTTGAGGGGTACATTGTCAAAAAGTGATAAGTTTGGGAGGCATCAGTGCTAAATTTTCTTTGTAAAAAATTTGTTTTGTCAAAAAATTTCCATCCACTTTTCTTCCCAAAGTTGAATGGATTAAAAAATGGTAGGGCCAATGGATTTTTAATTTCCCTTCCTAATTTCCTCTCTACCGAACAACCAAAATTTCATTTTCCTTTCCAAAATCCCTCCTCTATTTTCCTTCCTTCTTCCTTTTCCACTCAACCAAGCAAAGCCTAAATCTAACTTTAACTCTTAATTTTAATATATGCCAACTCATTTAATGTTTTATACATAAGCACAATCATAATAATCTTTTAAATTTTTTTTAAAAAAATTAAAAATTCACATATAATTCAAATTTCATGTTAAAAAATCAATATCAAAATTAGTGTTCCTACCATTTTTATTTTCATTTCTTTTCCAAAATTCTTATTTTCGTTCGACAACGTCGTGAAGCTTTTTTTTTTTTTTTTTTTAATTTACGATAATAGTAATAATTTCAAATTGAGAAGCCTATTACATACCCTTCATTTCCTTTCTTAGTAACAAGATAAATAAAATTTACCTTTTTTCTCTCTTTTAAATCCATCTCATTTGTATCTACTCATTTTATTATCGTTTTTTTAATATATATATATATATATTTTTTCTAAACTTAGAGATTGAGAGTGCACTCTACATCTTATATTAGAATCAGATGTTAAAGTATCTTGAAATTATACATGCAACAATAATTATCGTTCTCAATATTACATAATTTTAAAAACTCATTTTATTATCTGTATTTTGAATTAATTTGGGTTAACACTATTTATTAGATTTCCTATAAAATAGATAGAAAAAAGAGACATTAATCTAACTAATCCCCATTTTAAGAATTTTATTTAAAAACCAACAAAAAAAAATTACATGACCGCACTCATTCTCCTTTTTTTCTTTTTTTTTTTTTTTTTTTTTGGGTTTGTTTTTAAGTAGAATTTTGATAGAAAAAATAAGTTCGAATGTCAATCTAAAATCCATTTCAAAACCCTTGAATTTGGGAAAATATTAATTTATTATAGTAATTAGTCTAAAACCCTTTTAAATTGATCTAATCTAGAAAATTTGGTTTGAAATCGTATTCATGAATTCAGTAAATACTAGATACATTTCCCCTAGTTATTTATAAAAATAAAAAATAAAAAAAAAAGTCAAATAGGTTTCTTTTTTCTTTTTTCATTTCAAATTATGAAGGATATATGTCCAGTTAATAAATCTTTTTTCTACATTACGAATTTGTGGTGTTATTGGCTCTAGTTTCTTTGTTTAAAAATAAAAAAATAAAAAAGAGGGTCCTTGTCAAGTTAAAGTAGTAGATCGATTAGTTGATGCACTTTCAAAGAAATAAAGCAAACAATGGAAGTGCACCTAAAAATTTTATAGTGGTTGTTGGTACCAAAATGTGACATTGACCATGAGATCATTTATTAATCTCACCAACAGTGTGTAACAGGTTTTTTTTTTTTTTTAATGAAAAATGAATTATAGGGGTAAAGGTTGGAATGCTCAGATAATTCGAGAGAGGTAAATGTTCTCGTTATGTGATATATGGATTCCTCACGAAGTAAGATTGTCCATATATTCCGATTAACATAATGGTGACTACTCGAATCCAAACATTCAACGAGAAAACGAGTGCCCATCAACTCATCTAAAGGACGCTGACCTGTTACAGGTTTTTCTCCACTTTTTCACTCCCCAAATTCCCAAAGAAAGTTCTCTCGAGTTCTCACAGATAACACTATTAGCTATAAATAAATAAATAAATAAATAAATAAATAAAGGGTTTCATACCTATCAACCAACCTTTATAATTGTTTCCTATTAATTTCTAACAAACTTGCCGTTGAGATCAACTTATACTACTATGCCATGTTTATTACAGCAAGTCAGCAACGGTCGGTGATTATTAGTGAACCATCATCCAACTTCAATATTTTTCTTCTTTTTATTCTCATATTCTAGGTTAATTGGAATTTTTATATGATGTATACATATTGAGCTATTCTAACAATTGATTTCATCACGCGAATGAATAATTGTTAATGGATAAATGATATTTGTTAGACCATCTACAATTTTTTATTTTTTTTATTTTTGCTCGTTAGACCATCTACAATTAACATACATGTCAATAGTGTTATTTTTATGCTATGTGCCTATATCTATCTTTTGTTATCATATTTAAACTTTAAAATTCCTAAATCAAATTTTCAGTATTTAAATAATTTGAAAATAATAATGTTATAATTATTAAACGAATAAGTCAATATATCAACTAATAATTGCTACTTTTCTATGAAAAATAATAATAATAATATATATATATATATATATAAAGATCATTTAGTAGCAATCAAATATTTAAAATTTTTTTTGCAAGGATCAAATATTTAAATTTGACATTTGTTATTTAATGATATTATAAATTCTCAATAAATATAGTAATTGCCAAATTTAATATACAAGAAATAGCATTTCATAAAAGAGTATTTTTTTTCCATTGAAATGTTCAAATTTAACGTCAAATTAGAAGATGCTCTTATACGTTCAATGTGAAGGAGTGGATCTTGTGCTTCAAAATTCAGACCACATTCTTACATATAAACTCTAAATTCCAAAGAAAAGATTCCTAAATTTAATATTAGAGATAGTATTATGTCGAAGAGTAATTTTTCTATTGAAATGACCAAATTCAACATCAGACTGAAGATGCTTTTACACTTAAACGTGGAAGAGTAGATCTTGTGTTTTAAATTTTAGGACTTCATTCTTATAAAGCCTAAATTTCAAAGAAAATATTCTAAATTTGATATCAAATATTGTATTATGTCAAAGAGTAATTTTTCTATCGAAATGTCTAAATTTTTTAGGTATAACATGGAAGAGTAGATCTTGTGTTTTAAAATGAGGACCAAATTATTTTGAAGCCTTAATTCTGAATAAAAATATATTGTCCAATCTAATTTTATGCTTTTTAGTACAAAACGGTTAGTACATTTACATTGAGGAGGGGACCCATATACAGTCATAGGATGGACTTTTTCTCCCAAAAAAAAAAAAAAAAATCATAGGATGGACTAATCATAGCCTGTTTAAGTGGAGTCTTATTGGGGAAGGGACATATATATATATATATATATTTATGTGTGTGTGTGTATTTATATATGATAGGTGCCGTGTAAGATGAAGATTGGAATTAAACAATTGAAAATCGAGGTCCAATGAAATTCTGCCACAAGAGTGGCAAAAGCAGGGCAACAAATTGTTTGTCAATGTTTGGCTGTTTGGCTCAACTTTAATGTAGAAGAAAACGTTTTTCTTCATGATGTGATGCCAATATTAATTGCAATTTCACTTCAAGTAGCCGGCAGTTGAATCTACCAGCTATATAAATTAATGCACTTCAAACGAAAATAAATGAAATAAAACAACTTTTTTTTCCTTTTTGTTTTTTAATAAGGATTTATAAAACACAACAACTTGGTCTGACAAGAACGTACATATTGATGCGTGATCAAATTGTCAATCAGAATCTTTAAAAAAAAAAAAAAAAAAAAAAAAAAAAACTCTCGTTTGAGATACTAATTAGAATTGAAGTTTTGTAAATTAAAATTAAAATATGTATTTAATTAAAATGTAAATTAAAAATAAATTATGATATAAAAAATAATATGACAATGCGTTTAAAAAATAAAATATGTAACTTAGATCTTATTTCATTTTTTTGATTATTTTATTTGATTA
Organism: Ficus microcarpa; assembly: GCA_025413485.1. NCBI lineage: Eukaryota > Viridiplantae > Streptophyta > Magnoliopsida > Rosales > Moraceae > Ficus > Ficus microcarpa. The sequence goes on along the minus strand of CM046383.1, from coordinate 10,619,939 downwards.
TTTTATGTGATTTAAAAGAAAAAATAATATTATTTTAATTTAAAATAAAAAAATTATTAAATTTTGAAATTTAAGTTTTTAGAAAATAAAAGAAAAAAAAAAGTGATAGAAAGAGATTTGACATCTGAAAATGCATTTTTTTTTAATTGGTCCCTTAAAAGAGTAAAGACGTAAATTGGATTGGGCTGGGCTAAATGCCTACTCAAGGTTTTAGGCCGGTTTGGCTTTCACATGCACCTGAGGGGTTATTTGCAAGAATACCCTAAATTTGTTACCTCATTATAATTTTAGCCTCTATAAGAGTAAACTTAATAATTTTACTATTTCATAATATTTAATTAAATGAAAAAAAAATAGAAAATAGAAAAAAAAATCCCCATCTCTTCATTTGCTTTCCTTTTTAATTTATTAAAATAGTTTTCATATATCCCCGACTTCGTTCGTCAACCGCTTGCCGCCGATAGGTCACCGATAGCCGACCAATTGTCAAAATCTTTTTTTTCTTTTCACATTTCAAAAAAAGTGACTGAATGTACTTAGCTTCGATCACCGGTGTCGATGTCGGTCTTCCATCTTCGGTCGGTCGCTGAAATTTTGTAATATGATAAAATGTAAAACAGATTCTATCATAATACAAAATGGATTCTATCATAATGCAAACAGATTCTACCAGAATCCGAGAAGGCAAAACTTATATTACAAAATGGATTATAATAGAATGCAAAATTGATTTTAATAAAATGCAAAACGGATTTTGATAGAATGTAAAATGGATTTTGATAGTCAAAAAGGATTCTATCAAAATTTGATAATCCAAAACGAATTTAGATAGAATGCAAAATGGATTCTATCGGAGTCTGAGAATCAAAAACAAATTATACTAGAATGCTCTTTGAATTCTCTTAGAATATACTCTTTGAATTATACTAAAATACTTTTTGAATCCTACTAGACTGCTTATTGAATTTTACTAGAATGCTTTTTGAATTTTATTAGAATGCGCTTTCAATTCTACTAAAATGTTTTTGATATTCCACCACAAAATTACACCAATAATAACGAAAATAATCAATCAAAATACCAAAAACTTAAGCCATCAAACAAAGTCTTTAGGAAACTTCATCAAAATCTTGAACAAAGTCCTGCAAAGGAGGAGAGAGAAAGGCATCTTCACGTGAGTGGGGAAAGTGTACAGATAAACAAATTACTAAACGGATAAAAAGTTTTCTACTACATAGCTTCATCAATCTGCTGGCCTTTCAATAAGCAGTACATCAACGATAAAAACCAAAGAAATAGGAAAACAAATTGAATGAAGCAGACTTTAAAACAGTAAATCAATTGAAATAATAGTGAAACTGTACTTAATCAAAGATATACAACGTCGTAAAGCTATTTTAGAAGGACAATTTCCTCCTGAATTAATTTTAATCATGATTTTAGTCTTAATTGAAGCTCACATGATTTAAACGTGCTTAAATTTTGCTCAATTTGCCAAAATACCAATATAAGGACCATTTCTATAACAATAAAAAAAATTTTATATAGTGTGACGTATAAAATTAAAAGTCAAAAAACCAACTTAAGACTAGAAGTATAATTCAGAAGTCATTTGTGAAACTAACTCTAACAATTTAGGAAATATCTCAAATTAAACAGCTAGCAATTATAACATTTTATCTAGAATATTATAACTATTCGCAGATTTACATGTAACTTTTTATGTTGAATATCGTAACATTACTATTTAAAACAATTACTGCAGAGTATAAATATTGCTTAAAAATTTATATTGAAATCATTTGATTGTTACAATAATATATTAAAACAATTCTAAGTATTGATTTATAAAAGGTGACGAATGTTACACACAATCCCTAAAATTATATTCAGTACACAAATTTATACGTCTTTTTAGCGAGTACTTGCTTTAAACGTACAAATATTCAAAATATCCTTAAATACTAGGATTTAAAATAAAAATCCTAAGAAAAATTAAAGTAAAAAAAGTAAAACAAAAATAAAATAAAGAAAAAGAAAAAGTTTTCTATTGTTAAGATATATTTTAAAAGCTCATCGAAAAGTAGCGGTGCAATACCGGAAAGTGTACTTCGTTCCTGAGAACCCGATTCCCCCACAAAGCGACCGTCATGGTTTTATATTTTTTAAGATATTTTGGATTATATTCAAGATCAAAATTTATATGGATTTGAGATTATAAATATAGTCATATAACACAAAAATGCTGCATTTTAAAATATAAGATATAACTTCGATTCAAACACTTCTCTCTATTCTTAGTGAACTATAATCTCATTATTAATTGTTAAAATTTTATAAGTTAAGGACAATTCTTTTTGCCATCTCCCAAAAAAAAAAAAAAACTTCTATTTTTAACTTTTTTTTAAAATAAATATGGGACCAAAAATAACAGATTCTCAATAGAAATAGGATTATACATCATTTCCAATTATGAATAAAAAATAAAATTCACTATATAGTACAAAAGAAGCATATAACCCAAAAAAAAAAAAAAACCATTTATGGTTTGTTTGGTATGTTAGTTTGAGTTGAGACTTTTTAGTTATAATAGTGTTTTTTTGTTGACTTTTTAGATAAGATAAAAAAATTTTTTAAAAAAAATAAAAAACTTTTTAAAAAAATAATAAAAAAATCAGTAGTTTGAACTAACATACTAAACGTGGACTTAATTTTGACGACTTAATTGTTCCCCATATTTATTCATACTATTGAGCGGATAAAATAAAACAGTCATCAATGTCAAAATCAGGTAATGGTGTACCATTCTTTATGCTACTTTTTCTTTGCTCAATAATTACACTTCTCTCCGCTTTCCCACCAAAAACAAAAAAACAAAAAGATTCAACTTTGAGCTCGTACGTACTTACGTACGCGCCATGCATGCCGCTTCCCCAACATTGGCTACATCCGACTCCGACTGACTCCTCCGCCCAAAGAGCTGGACCTCTTAGCCTTTGCAATATCCTTGAGCACAGACTTCTGAATCTTCCCAGTCGAAGTCTTCGGCAGCTCCTCCTTAAACGCCACCAACTTCGGCACCATGTAGTGCGGCAACTTCCCCCTGCAATACTTGAATATCTCCTCCTCCGTCGGTTTCCTCGCTGCCCCGTTCTTCAACGCCAGAAACGCGCACGGCGTCTCCCCCCAAAACTGGTCCGGCCTCGCCACCACCGCCGCCTCCTGCACCGCCGGATGCCCGTACAGCGCCGACTCCACCTCCACGCTGCTCACGTTCTCTCCCCCCCGTAATTATCACGTCCTTCCACCTGTCTTTTATCTCCATGTACCCGTCCCGATGAATAACGCCCACGTCGCCGGTGTAGAACCACCCGTTGCTCTTCATACACCTCCCCGTCGCCTCGGGGTCTTTAAGGTACCCCAACATGACGCACCCTCCTCTCACAACAATCTCCCCCAACGTCGCGCCGTCTCTCCTCACGCTCGTCCCCGTTTCCGGCTCAACGACGTCGATCTCCGCCGTTGCCGCCGTCCTCACTCCTTGTCGGGCCTTTAAACGGGCCCGCTCCGTCGCTGGGAGTTTGCTCCAGTTATGTTTCCAAGCGCACGACACCACAACTTCCATTACTTCTGTCAGCCCGTACCCGTGGCTGACAATGAAACCTAGGGACTCGGTCCGGTGGAGCACCGGTGCTGGCGGCGGTGCTCCACCTGTCATGACGTGGACCCGGTTCTTGAGAGGTTTGACGTCAGGTGTGTTCGACAGCATATTGAGCACCACGGGTGCAGAGCACATGTGGGTGACGTTGTGGCGACGCATGAGGTTAAAGATCGTCGCGCCGTCGAATTTTCGGAGGCAGAAGCTGGTGCCGCCGACCGCCGCCATGCCCCAAGGGTAGGACCAACCGTTTGAGTGGAACGTGGGGAGTGTCCAGAGATAGACCGGCTGTTTGGGGACCCCCCAGTCGACCAGCGAGTCAAGGGCGACGACGAACGCCCCTCTGTGGCAGTGGACAACCCCCTTGGGAGACGCCGTCGTGCCGGAGGTGTAATTCAGGACAATGGAGTCCCACTCGCTTCGCGGTCGGACCCACCGAAACCCGGGATCTCCTCTCTCCACCAAATCCTCGTAACTGCAAAGGAAGCGATCATAATGTTGATCAGCAATGTTATCATCTGATTCGGCAATGAGAACGAGTATCGGGATCGGGGTCAGGGTCGGGTTGTTTGACGGGAAGAAGGAGAGGGCGTCGAGGACAAGATTTCGGCATAATTGGTCGACGAAGACGAGCTTGGACTCGCTGTGGCGGAGCATGACAGAGACAGTGCGGGGGTTCGAGGCGGGTATTGATGTTGTTGAGGATGGCGCCGGCCATGGGGACCGCGAAGTGGAGCTCGTACATGGCGGGGACGTTGGGGGCGACGACGGAGACGACATCGCCTCTCTTGATTCCGAGGGAGGCGACAAGCGAGGAGGCCACGCTCAGGCAACGCCAGTGTGTTTCGGACCATGTGTAGGAGGTATCGTTGTAGACGACCGAAGGGCAGTCGGCGTAGACGACCGCGGCTCTTTCTAGGAATCCCAATGGCGTCAATGGGGAAGAGTTTTCCGGGTTTGGCTTTAGGATTTCCATAAGTTAAATGGCATGAAAAGAGCACGTTGGAAATGTCCAATTAGAAGGAATCAGACTCTAATGATGCAAGCTCATCTTTCTGCGTTTGCAACACACACACATGTATATATTTATAATTCAATTTATTGTATATGCAATAAAATTTCTGTACATATTTGTTAAGAGAAAGAAGATCATATATATAAATATGTAGCTTTTGGGCAAGAGAAAGAGAAAATGTCACCAGTTTGTGTGTGGTCTGTAATTTAGAAGGTGTTTGGTTGGTCCAATTGAAAGTTTTGAAATTATGTATTTAGTTGATTGAAGGTAAAGGTATAAAAAATTTGAAATTCGTTCGGGAATAAAATTCAAAATGAATATTGTTTCGCTTGAATTTTAGAGATTTATGCAATTAAAAAAATTGTCTCATTTGTATTTTAGTAAATTTATAGATTTTTGAAGTTAAATGGTTGGAGACCAAACATAGACCGTCTTAATACTGTCTTGTCTCTAGTTACTCGTAAGGCGCTCTCCTAAGTCGTACAGCCATTTAATCTGCGTTTGCAACAGAAAGATAACTACTATTAACTAGTGCAATTATTTGGGAAACAAATATTAAGCACATGAGATCAAAAGAAAATGTTAGGAGAATCACACATTTTAGTTTTGAGGACGATTAAACAAGTATTTTTTTCGAAGATGAGATTAGATTAACTTGTAGCCAGTCATTTAGGACCTACCTACATGCATCATTAAGAATATTATTGTCGTTGTTGTTGTGCCAATAAGGCCCCATTTCGTTTGTCAATTGGAGTTGAAATTTTTAAGTTGAAGTTAGTTGATTTTTCAAAAACTAATTAAAAATTTTTACTGATTTTTCAGAAAAAGACAAAAAAAAAAAAAAAAGAGTTGAAATTTTTGAGTTGAAGATGGAGAATCAAAAATATGCTAAGTGTTGTTCGGTGGGTATAGGCGACAAAATACGGACAATTGATAAGCTAGGTGGTAACTATTATAAGGATAATTGACACGAATTAATGGTCCCCAAACTCTTTATCAAATGACGGTATAGTCCTTTTTTATATAATTTTGCTCAATCAATCCTTAAACTTCTTAAACATTTGCAATTAAGCTGTTTTGTGTTACTTTCTATTAATTTTTTAATGGAATAGGTTATGTGAAATACAAATGATTGCATATGATCAGATAAAAAGGGTATATTTTGTAAAATAACATAAATATTTCAACTAAAACTAAAGTAGTTAAAAATAATAAAATAAATGTGAAGATAAAAAATAAAACAAATAGCATGGGAGAAGAAGACGGCACTGGGCAAGAACGACTGCGGCAAGAAAGAAAATGCTGGGCAGAGAAGACCTACGACGTAAAGGCGTCGTGTCAACAACTTCACCGGGATGGGTTTAGCACAGCTTCAGGGTGGGGGATTTTGTAGAGACAAGGAATAGACGGAGGGCAAGAGCTTGAAGGAAGGATCTGCGTCGTGCATGGTGGGGCTTGCAGCTGATTTCACTTAAAATTTGATATAATTTCATGTTTTGACTTGATGACTGGATGAATGATGATTTTATCGTGACATAATGTGTTTTATGTTATAAATTAGTATGGAATTAAGTTTTAAAAACTGACATATGCTACAAATTCTAGAAAGATAAAATGATCTCTCCTAAGCGTTTACCCACTTGGTATGATCGGGTTTTTAGTAAAACCACTGAACAAACAAAAACTTGTTTTATTTTTTGAATGTTTTACATGATCTGAGTGGTTTATATTTTAGAGAAAGACCAAATTAAACCAAATTATAGATTATCAGTTTGGGTGGTTTATGCTAACACTAAAAGAATTTTTGATATTTTACAAACACTACAAGTTGCCCTCTGTTAAAAAAAAAAAACAAAAACAAAAACAAAAAACAAAAAACAAAAAACAAGAACAAAAACAAAAACAAAACAAAAAACAAAAACAAAAAAAAACTAAACTAAACTAAATTCCAAAGTCACGAATATTATAAAGTAGTCTATCAATAAAGATAAAGAAAACATCCAAAATTCACAAATATTAGTTTTAAAGATAGAAAATGTCTAAAGTTGTCCATCCAAAGTTTTAAAACAAACCAAAAATCAACCTAAAAAATCACTAGCACAGTCCAACCAAATGAACCGAATAACATGAAACTACAAAACCAAAATATTCTAAACGTGTAGGTGTATATTTTAGTGGATTATCGATCAGTTTGGTCAGTTTTAGATAGCAAAAATGCTAACAAAACCGACCACCAAAATTGTTGTAAAACAACCTATCAAGACCTATCAATTTTTGGATTGGTCAACAGTTTTATAATAGATAGATACTTTGAACATCCAGAATCAACTCTTTTATTTTATTGAAAAAGTACATAATATTAATAATAATCAATAGCTTAACAAATTATAATAAAAATAAAGAATATAACGAAGTCATGAATATGAAGGATATAATTCATATTTAGAAAAATGAGTTATAATCTTATTTTAACTAAGGATTTTTATGATTCCGGAAGATCTAACGACAGAAGAAACAGGAACAATAGACGGCTTTCCCCTCCTTTTCACTGGCACCATCTTATATTATTTAGTTCGATCCCCCTGATGGAAAGCTTGTATCTTTTTTTTGGGTCATGAACGTTTTCTGATCTAAGACAGTGTCCTTAGCAAGCTTGAGAGATTCAACAATATCCTCCAGTAATTGATGAGGATCAGGAATTGTATTTTCGTCCACTGAGAGACTTATTGTAATCTTATTCATGTAACTTTGAAGGCAAACCAATAATTCCTGCAAAACGCAGTAGTTATTAGGTAAATATATATTTATATATAGTCGACTACAATAAGTTAATTAATAACTAAATTTCTTAATAATGTACCTTCTAATATAACATATTGAATACATATATTATACATCTTCTTTCTCTTACTCTCTCTAATAAATTACATTTGTTAAATGGTCCTTCTGAAAGAATCATTTATACCCCATTACTGATGTGTATAAACTGATCAGTATTTCTGTTCCGTCATACTCCCTTAATTAAGTGTTAAGTTTTTTTCCGAGTATATTTGCACTTTTTTTTTTTTTCAACTTCCAAACTGATTTTGTATTGATGTGGAATGAGATATAATAAGGTAGGAATTTAAAATATAGGAATTAGAGTTATTTCAAGGTTTTAGTTATTTTATTTCATATTTGTCTATTAGGATTTATTTGAGTTATATTCAGATTTAAGATTTATTCGAGTGTGATTATTATTAAGAGTTCTTTTTTTTTTTTCCTAAGGATTATAATCAAGAGTTTGGTTTTTTATTAGGATTTGTGTTTATAAATGGAGCAAAGTATTTGTAGTTTTCATTTCAGACGTGGATTATTTTTGCTCTTTCCTAAAATTGTTGTGCTCTTCTCTACATCTCTCTCTCTGTTTTTAATCTATCCTGGTTTTACATTATTTGGTATCAAAGGTTCATTCTTTTTCTTGGCTGAAAATTCTTCTCTCTTTTACCAAGTCTTTTCTTTTCTACCAAATATTTAACTTTTTTCTTTTTTCCTTACATCCATTTTTTCAACTCCAAAACTTTTTTTAAAAACAAAAATTTCGCAACTATCCTTCTGATAACTCTAGAAATTAGAGTTATCTTAGGCACTTTTAGACTTGGATGAACTTGGTTTAAAGAGTATTTGTGTTTTTGTTAGCATTTTTTCCTTTGTTTTAGGTTTGTGTGATTTTTCTTATCTTGGTTTTTTTTTTTTTTTTTTTTTTTTGTTTGGTTGAAATCATGGCAAATGTGAAGAAAAATATGATTATTTGAGGGCTGATGTGCGTTTTCATTCTTTTGTGACTTGTAGGAGAGTATAAACCGAAAATGCTGCAGAAAATGCTGCAGCATTCCTTACAGCATTTTGTAGCAGAAGTAGTCAAGAAACTGAGCCGAAAATGCTGCAGCAATTCTTGTAGCATTTTAGTCCAACTAGCAATTTTTCTGATAAAGTAAAAAAAATAGATGACAGCTCATATGGTGGGGGTCACTTCTTTGCCTCAGCTGGAAACTACACACGTGGGCATTGGTGGTTGCCCTAAAGAGTTAATGTTTAGCATTGGAAAAGGGGGAGCCGACAAGCAAGAAGGGAGGCGAAAAAACAGAGAGAAAAAAAAATACCATTATTGGGCAAGAGAGAAAGAGAGAGCTGAGGGAGATTTTTCTGCCATTTTTTCATGCCTATTTTGGAGAGCAAGCAGAGGAGGAGAAGAAGAAAGACAAGAAGAATCATCTGTAGCCATTTTTGGAGTTTTTCTTCTTCACACTCTTGCTTTGATTTATTTTCTGATTTTCTTTTTTTGTTGAACAATGGTTGACGTTTTTCACTTTGATTTTGTAATCCGAAACATGAGCTAAATTTCTTTAGCTGGGATTGTTGATGAACCCGAAATTGTGAGGATGATTTGAATGTTTTGTTGAAATGTTGGGCAAATTTGTTCTGTATATCTGAGTGTCTTGAATGATAATTTCTATTGTTGATTGGCCATCAATATATAGGGAACTAGGCTTGTTTAATTCTGGAAAGATTAAATTGAGCTAGAAATAACTTGAATGATGCAAGTTCAATATGCTTTTTAAAGTTTATATTGATTTGTGAATGGTATAGGAATATATTGTTTATCTTGTATAACCCATTGAAATTGGTGCTTGAAATTGTGTTCTGAGAACTAGATTCACATAGGAATATGTTGAAAAATGTTTAATGAATTTTAATCATATTAAATTCGGAAGAATTTTATGATAAAATCGAATTTCGGTTAACAGGGCAGGTTTTGCTGCAGCATTTCTTACAGCATTCGGGTCTGACTTGCAATTTAGGGGGATTTGGCAATCCTAGTTTACTTCTCATTCTTGATTACAAACTCTTGATTTAATCTTGTTCTTTTTGTCTATTTTAGTACCTTTTCATTATACACACTTTTATTTTGCTTGTTTATTGTATTTTTCCTTAATTTTGATTTCCAAACGCAAATTAATTTGTGCTTTATTTCTTTTACAATTCATTTTAGTGAGTCAATCCCTGTGGAGACGATACTCAACTCACATTCTATATTACTTGTGCGATTACGTACACTTGCGTAGGCTTACATACACTAATAATCGCGAACACCTTCTAATTTCTTTACGTTAAACCAAAAAAAAAAAAAAAATCTTAGAAAATCCATTGTATGCTTCCATCCACACGCCGCCATCGTCCCTCCCTCCACCGCTCCATTGCCATCTCCTCTAGGCCCCGCCGCTATTGCCCTCCACTGACACCGCCCACACCATTGCAATTAGTTATCTTTCCCTTGGTTGGGTAATTATTCCATTTTAAATTTTATTTTATAGTATTCTTTAAGTAACATATTTGTTAAGTGTGTTTGGCTCCATATGACATATATATTATTTTTTTCTTAAACCAATATCATCATGGCTTTACAAAAATATGTTCAACCCCTCTACTAGTACCATCATCCCTATGATGATCCTCCATTTAGACAACCATGCTTGTTACTCTAAACAACCTAGTTATGATAAATTAATTCAAATTTTACCACGAGAGAAAAAGGGTATGTTCCTGAATTTGATGTAGTTTAATGTCCTATTTGATTGGTTTAAGCAAGCTTGAGAACCTTTTTTAAGCATAATTACAATATCGATTATTTTGAATGTATTGTGTTGGTACACACTCAAAATGATCAGGAAGGTCTGTTAACGAATTTCGGACCCAAATAAAAAAAAGTTCAAAACGAGTTAGAACACTTTAATTTAGCAAAATTGGGGAATTACACTTATACCTTAACCTGAAACCGGCTAGTCAAGTGCTAGATCTGTTAATATAGTCTCGTTTACTTATATTTGTGCGAATATAAATGGAAAAAGAAGAGTTTATATGCAAGACATAAATTACACTTCTTATTTTCGTATTTCGTTTCAAGATAAACCTTGAAACTTGTCATAGATGAGGGGATACATCGCGTCTGCAAAATTTTCTAACGGATCGAATGAAACTTTGAAGTGGACTTTACCCTAGAACGTTTTCGGCAAATTAGATTGGTAAAGTTTTTGCTTAAGTTACTAATAGATGCTTACTACTCCCTTTTCAATTGGATCCCTATACGAGGGCATTTTTACAATGATATTAAGTGTTATTCACATTTGATTAGGACTTTCTCTGGTTGATGATAATGAGTTGAGGAACATTGAAGGGAATCAATATGTTTTTAAATATAAGGGTAGAACACTTGTCTTGAAACCTGCCAAGCCAAAGAAAAAAAAGAAAGTGTAGTCTAGCTCTACTCCTAATTAGATGTTACGTTAAACAATGGGGCTGTCCATCACCATTCCTTTCCCAAGCCAGTTCTTGATAACCTGGACATCGCCTTTTCATTCCATTTTCCCATCATCACCTTGTTTGATTCTTCCTAATCTCTTGAAATTTCTACTGAAGTTATAACTTCACCCCTAAATTTAAGCAGATATTTGGTAAACCAATAATATAAAAATTAAAAAATTAAAAAAAATAAACTCAACTAATTCTTATTTTTTTCTGAATAGTTAACAGGTTTTTTAACTAGTTTTTTAAAAGCCAACACTAATTCATCTAATATGATTGCGGGATTCATTTTCAATATGGTAGAATTGTTATCCTATATTGTGGAGAAGTTTCGAATGTTTCTTTCTTTAATTCTCTATAGCGACGATTTTGTATCAATCATTTCTGGCATCTTTTGGAATCAAGTGTTGAGACCAAAGAATTTTTTGCGTTTCAGATTGTTGATTGGTGATTCTTTTGAGTTTTATTAACTCACCAGGGTCGAGTTTTCCTGCCATTAGAAGTTAGTTATGTTGTAGTCATATTATTTGATATTTATCTATTAGTAAGATTTGTTTGAGTTCTATTAGGTTATTTTAGGGTGTATTCGAGTTTTCAATTAGATTTTTTGGTTTTTATTAGAATATCTGTCTATAAATAGAGCAAGTTTTGTATTTTTCACTTCACACGTGAATTATTACTTCAATACAAATATTTTTCCTCGTATTTTTCTCTCTACTTCCTAAACTTTTCTTTTCCTCTTTTTAAATTTTGGTTCGACTATTTTTTTCCTTCTTTTTTACTTTCTCATTTTTTTTTTTTACAATCTCTTACAAAAATTTTGAATAACTCTAATTCCTATGTTTTTTATTTTAATTTTTTTTTTTTACTTTTACTTTGTTTTATTGGATTTTCTGCATGCTTTATTGATTTATCCTGCACGCATGAAACATGTGCTGTCCTACTAATTACATATATATATATATATATGAGAACTTTCCTATCTGACACAGTTAAAATACCGGACTGAAAACTTCCTCTAGATATATATTCTCTCTCTCTCTCTCTTATAGGTTGTTTCGCTGTCTCCCAATTGTTTCGCTGTCTCCCAATACCGGACTGAAAACTTCCTCTAGATATATATTTCTCTCTCTCTCTCTCTCTCTCTCTCTTATAGGTTGTTTCGCTGTCTCCCAATAGTTATGCTAATCTCTTGCGTGGGTTATACCACCGGACGGTAGAGATTTCCTATATATATATATATATAAATATAACTATCCCGGTCCTACATCATTTATATTCGACATTTATATCAGAAATTGCATAAGTAGTACTCTTTGTCATAAAAGTTGTCACCGACCCCTAATTAATAAATACCAGGTTGCTGAAAGCAATAGTACTTGATGGAAGTTTTTGTTAATTATGAATATATGCCAAAAAGTATAATTATGAATGCATATGCCTAAAAGTAGAGAATTTATAAAAGCTTACACTTGCTTGGCCATAAGTAGTTGCAGCGAGGTAGGCCATTGGATGGCCGTAAAAGCCAATTTCTTCAAGTGGTCCAACTACATTTGAGAATGCCATTGTCGTCCCGGTGAGTAGTCTTTGAAAAAAAGAACTCGCTGACTGATATATATATATATATATATCAAAAATAAATGTTACTGTGTATATTAATTCACATATCAATTATGATAGGCATACAAATTGCATAGAAAAATAAATGCCATTTATAGCCAAAAGGCAGTATGTTTACTTCTTACTTTGACGCCTTGGTTTGCATAAGACTTTTCCGGGGGGGGGGGGGGGGGGGGAGTTCAATTCAAATTACAATTTTTCACTGTTTCAAAATTCACCCTACATCTCTATATTTAGATCTGTTTGATTCACCACCTTAAATAGATATCATTGAACACTAAGACGTACTGTGTTTGGTTGGTGGCATGACATTCATCATGTATTCTTAAATACTTTCACAATTTCATAACTTTCTAAAAATTCATACCAATATAGACCACACTTATTTTTCTATCTTTACACTATCTACCTAATACCTTTAACAAAAACTATCATAATATACATTTAATTTTAAGACAAAATTAGAATTATACACTTAAACACAAATATCAGATTAAATGAATGAATATTCAAATACAATTTATGATTCAAACCACATTTTTTTTGCCTCCCAAACACCAATCCAGAAAAGATTTCCAATTTGGATTAAAATAACCATAGTACCAAACATAGGTTAAAAAAAAAAAAAAAAGTTTTGAAACAGCTCTATCTTTGATTGTTATTTTTCTTATTTTATTGCCGCGGAAATTGTCATGACAAGTGAATGTAATTAGGTGATTAAAAGTTTATAATATAAAAATTGTACTGGTTTGTATAATTACCTTGATGCCAAAAAAATTGTAAACGAAACCGGCAATCAAGAAACTGCCAAGGGCTTCGAGAGAATGTTTCTTTCGATCAATAGTAGCTTGGGCTTGGCGAATATAGTCCAAAGGGTCATCCTTTAAAGCAATTGTGAAGGGAAGGAGGACATAACCAAACCAATTCCCCCATTTCGCCTTTGTATTTTTCTCCATCATGTCAGCCAATGCCTGTAAATTATTACTTGTTTAACATATTTACATTATTTATATGCAAATATATACATCCCTCAAACATATAAACAAGTATGTGTGTATATATATTTACGAGAGAATTCTCATGTGTGACACATATACGGAATGTCATTAATGGTTTTTTTTATTTATGCATTATTGTAACAATGATAATTGATTCTAATATAATAATATTTTTTAGTAATACTTGTCTTTTCGCACTAACAATTTTAGATAGCCCATGTTGTGAGATTTTAAAATTATTTTTGAGTGTGCGTAATGACTAACCTGAATTCCTGATGACGGTCTAAGATTCATGAACAAAATCGATCTCAGACGAATTTTTCTAGGAAGATTATTTTTCTTCACAGTCCCTGGTACTCCCTCAGCATTCTTGTTCTGAAGGCCTACATCAAACACAACAAGAAGAAATCAAGATGGTGATTTCTTTTGTGACTAATAATGTATTTGTTTGCATTTTTTGTGAAATAAAACTTACCATATCTTCTATTGAGATATTTAGATAAACCAGCTTGTGTGACTCCCAATGCAACATCATTTATAGTCTGACGTGACAAAGCAATGTTTGATTTTGATGAAGGTCGATACAGTGAAATATTCAACCCCCCCCCCCAAAAAAAAGGATATAGTGAAATATTCATATTTTATTATATATAATTATGGATCGTGATTCTTTAACATGATCTATAATTCACTTAGGGGGAAAAAAACTTAAGAATATCGAAGCAATTCAGGAGAAACAGTTAATAATCACACGGTCAGTTGCGCAGAGTTTACCCAAAAAAAAAAAAAAAAAAAAAAAAAAAAAAAAAAACCTCCAATAAATGAGGAAATTGCTATTCATAAAAATTTAATAGTATGTCTGGATCATAAGTTTCAAATAAAGTGTCAAACGGATAATACGAAAGACATGAGTACTATCATAAGTACCAGCAGCCAAATCCTTTATAAAAACAACTAAACAAGTTCAGATTAAAGGAGGAAAAAAATCCAGAAAAAAAAAATTCAAGCTTTATAAACCCAACTGTAACTTTAAGATCTATAAATGGAAGTTCTTCAAATTACAAGATCTTTTTCATTTAAATTTTAAAAAAAAAAAAAAAAAAAAAAAAAGTTTACTTGAGGGCATCTGTAATATGGACCACCATAACTAATGAATCTCAAGTTCCTTATTATTAGATCCACTTTCTATTAATATTTTCTATTGGACATTATTGATATTCTTTAGTATCATTGATTTAAAATATATGGAGATGCCTTTGTTAAAATAGATCATATTTGTGAATAGCATAGTCATGGCATCTCAAGAAAACAAAATTCATAGCACCACTAGCAAATTAAAGCCTTGAAGACATTGAAACATAGCCTGCAAAGTAAATGATCAGCCAACAACAATATACTTAAACAATCAAATATAGTAATATATACCTTATCTATGAATTTTGGGAGTCATTCCTGTTGGGATTTTGTTAATTTCCTATTATGGGCTTACATATTAAATGACTGTTATATTATAGGCTATCTAATTTAATATGGCCAATAAATTATCTATTAGTTAGGCTCTAGAAATATCTATTAGACATAGATTTTAATGTGTAGAAACTCAATACTGATTAAATTAGGGTTAATGAACACATAAATAAATATTTGGAAAGAAAAAAAAATTTAGTTACCACATTCAACGCGTTCTTAACCAACTTCATATCATCCAAACTAACAATCTTGAAAACTATTCGCCGAGGATTCTTCTCACTACCCGGAGGCCCTTTAATTGGTGTGTCGGTATCTTTCAAAACGAGAAATGCCGTGGCCATAAACAAGCAAATATC
Source organism: Ficus microcarpa (assembly GCA_025413485.1). NCBI lineage: Eukaryota > Viridiplantae > Streptophyta > Magnoliopsida > Rosales > Moraceae > Ficus > Ficus microcarpa. The sequence continues at coordinate 10,604,480 of CM046383.1, read as the reverse complement.
AACCAAAGTATTCCAAAACAACTTGAAAACCCACCAAAGCCCCAACAAGACCACCACCAACCTCCCCAAAAAATGATTACCACCCTCATTATTCTTTTCTCTGATTTTGTGAGTCGGTATCGTCGGCAACGCATCGGGCTTAGAGGTCTGCCGGGTGCAAGCGAGTAGAAGCGACATGAGAGAAATGCCGTCGCCAAGAGAATGGTGAATCCTGAATATGCCCACACCCTCAGCCTGGGAGGTTTTGAGGTCCAAGATGTGGAGGTCCCAGAGTGGCCTAGTTTTGTCAAGGCTTGTCTTGGTCAGATTGTAGATGTAGTCTTCCAAGTATTTGTCCGGGCAGTCCTTGTAATTTGATAAGTCTATGTCTGGAATTATAATGTGCTTGTCCAAATCCACTTCTGTTCTTACCCATTTCATCTTTCCACGTTCTTTTTCATCCACAACCTGAAAGATCACAAAATTAAAAAAAAAAAAATCAAATTTATCCCCTAGAAGTTGAACATAGAATTCGGTGTATTGAGGATCATAAATGAAATAGAATTCATTCCCAAAAGTTACATTAAAATAAGAGAGTGTCTTATCATCAAAATATAAGCATTATAATAGATCCAAAACCCATCATTGTCTGCAAAAGTTAGCTTTAATACCACAAATTAATGAGCTTTTAAATACTCATCTATAAAACCCAGGTTAATAGAGAGGATGTTTCACATATAAACATTATAATAGCTCACTAACTTAGCAACATAAATCAAATTCAACTTTTAATAGAAAACAACGGAGACCTGTTTAGAGTAACCACTCCCGTTGAAGTTTTCCAAATGTTTTTGTCTTTTTCTCAAAATAAACTAATTTTAATATTCACATCAATCTCTCTTAAAAACTCAAATTTTAAAAATCTATAACTTTCTTATTTTAATTCAAAATGAGATATATATTTTTTAATATCAGAAAATGATGAAAAAACGACACAATTAGACACATACATATTACTATTTTTTTCAAACATTTTTTTAAGTTTTTATACTTTTTAACTATCATAGTTTATTTTCAACCAAACGCATAACTCCAAACGTTCACTAATTTCTAATCAAAACATTTTCAAAACTCCAAGATACTGGAGCGTGTGCTCCAAAAGCCCCCTTAGAAAGATGACTTTATGCGAAAATTATTTTTCTTTTAGAGGTAGTTTTAGTGTCAAAAATATTGTCGCTTACCGGCAAACTAGAGAAGCGGGGGTGCTTTAGCAAAGTAAGGGGAAGGTTGGCCTTTGCATTCGCCAGTGCAACAACCGGGTCAAGCTTGACTTTGAACCCCATTATTGCTAACACGTGGACGTCGAAGTTTGGCTCATGGAACAAACGCCCTGCCGGACTCAGTGGCTGCTCCTCCTCTTCTTCTTCTTTCTTGATTTCTTCGTCTCCCGACGACGATGGCGGCAGCGATCTGTTTCGGAGTTTTGTTTCGATAGGCCTCAAAGCTTGCTTTCTCAATCTGATACCTTCTTCAGACTCCATCGACATGAATAAATAAAACAACTATATATATATCTTAATTTCCCAAGGATATATTGTCTTAAATCTTATACTGTGTTATAGTAGCAAGGTGTTGAGGATTGAACTTTATATATTAGGAGAAGAGAGTTAAGAACAAGGCCCGAAGAGTGTTCTCTACTGATGATATACGGTACCGCATGATTATGCGGTATTTATGATTCTATTCAGATGTCAGAGTAAAAGATAAATATCACTGAAAATATAATATTAAAATCACTTGATGATTACAATATACAAAAAATAAAAAATAAAAACAAAAAAACTACAAGTAACGCATGAAAAGACTCAAAGAGTGTTGTATAGCAGTCCCCTTTAATTATGGGGTTAATTACTGTTGCCACAACCGACAATATGACATGGGCGTGAAATGAATTGAATGAATGCTGCCAAACCCTTCTTCTGCGCAACCTTCAATGCTTAAAAGAGACTGGTTTTAATGTCTCAGTATAATATCGGTGGATCCACGTACGGATCATCAGCTATCATTTATTACCGAATTCATTGTCTTTTGCCTCAAAAATTGAGGGATCCTCCGCATCCCGTTGTTCTACATCTACATCCCAGCACTATCTCTGTTAGTTCTTTCGTAATTGCAAATATAACGTATCAGTAAATCTCTCGCTGTTTATAAGGTGGAAATCGAATTCCCTCACTTTAAAATTCAAAAAAAAAAAATCAAATCAAATCAACATCCTAACGCTATATCTATTAATAATATATATTGATTATCGCGTCTTTAGAGCTTTTTTCACACTCCATAGTTGGTTGAGGACTTTTTATTTTTTTTCTTTTTTATCTGCTTTCGGAAGTACTATATGATGTGCATGGCCTAATATATGCTCTGGAATTTATGGATTGATTTTTCCACGAGAAAAAAACTCTTACAAAATCTATCATGACATATCATCATACTATAATATTAATTTCTTTATTTATTATAAATTATCGATTATACCTTTAAGTTAGTATTTATATCCATGATGATTCCAGTTAGTTGATGGTTCCTGGTTGGTTACCATATGGTACCCAACGTGATACTGACCAATTACTGTCACTTCTGAGGGAATACTAGTATCCAAAACGGTTATTAATCAATAACTAAATGATTACTGCCCTATAACTATCACCTCCAACGGGATATATGGTTACCGACTGATAACCAAATGGTTACCAACCAGTAACCACCACCTCGGGATATATAATTACCAGCCAGTAACCAAATTGTTACCAACCTATAGCTAAATGGTTATCGACTGGTAGCCAAATGGTTACTGACAAATAACCGCCAAATCCCTCAGATTTTGCATAGTCTTTCACAGGACAAAAAAACGACATTATTTAAAAGTCACAAAAATACAGAAAAAATTCCAAAACGATAGTATTTAACAATCGGATCAAACAACCAAAAAGTCACAAAATAAAACCCCAAAATCTCTATCAACAACCACGAAGAGGGAGGTCTGGCATCATGGCCTATAGATTTGATCTCCGGCCTTTGCAGATCAGCCACCGTGAGTCATCGATGCTCAAGCAAAGTTGGCATGTCGAAATCTTTTGGTTTTATAAAATTTAAAAGAGAGAGAGAGAGAGAGAGAGAGAGAAGAAATCCTTTTGCAAAAAGACATTCTCATTCGACATGTTTGTACAAAACACTCGATTGCGAATTCGCCCCTTGTGCGTAAATAATCTGAGCACTTAGGGATTGTATATTTAGTGGCAAATTTCTCTTCAAAATTGAGTAGGAGACAAATGATTTGTAGTGTGTGTGTGTATTTCTATATATGTACTATTAAGAGAGAGAGAGAGAGAGAGAGAGAGAGAGATCATGAGTATTAATTAACTAAATAAAATTAATTCCATTAGCAAAAAAAAAAAGAGTATTAACTAATAATTATGGTTCAACCTCCTCAACATTTGAAGCAAAATTGCGTACACAGACAAACAAGTACAAATACCAAATTACAATAATAGAAATTAATAATTAACCATAGGTAAATCCTCTTAATTATAAGATGAAATAAGTATGGCAAGCTTGCCAAGATCATGATTAAAATATGTAATTAAAGTTTTAGTTATCTTTCTCCTTAACATTATCAACCTCTAATTTCTGTTTAGCAAGCTCCTCTTTCTCTTTAATTGACTTTGTAATACTTCTGATGGATTCAACAATATCTTCGCATAACTGGTGCAGGTTTGGAAAATAGTCTTCATCTCCAGATAGAACAATACTCATCTTGTTCATATAACTCTGAAAGCTGACCATCAACTCCTGTACATATATACACACACATTATATATATATATATATATATAGCTAATTAGGTGCAATATATGGTGATTTATATGGTAAAGCATTCTACCTTAGTACTATTACAAAAGAGATTAATAACATTTTGAATGTTAATTACTTTCACTAGAGTTAAAAAAAAAAAATCAATGAGAAATGAAGTTAAAGAATATATGTATATTTTTTATTGGCAATTTTTACATATATCGCTGAACTATTAACATTGTGACAGTTGTATACCTAACTTCTTTTTAATTGATTAGACCCGCAACTTCGTAGTTTCAGTCCCTAATCAAAAAGAATCAATGAATTTTAAAATGTTATCAAGGTAACCACATGTTTATCACGTGCAGGGGCGGATGTAGATGGGGACGGTCCCCACTAAAATTTTTTTCCGTTTAGTTTTACCCTAAATTTTTTATGCTTTTTCTACTTTGAACCATTAAAAAAAAAAAAAAAAACTCCCACAGAAAATTAACTTTCATTTAACCTCCACTAAAACTTTACTTTTTAATTTTTATATATTGATATTATTTATTTTAAGTCCCTACTAAAATTTTTGTCTGGCTCCATCACTGATTCATGAAATAACTTAAAACTTTATACGGAAAAAAAAAAAGTCAATAAAGATGCCCGTAACCTTTTCTTTTTTCTTTTTTTTTTTTGGTAGAAATCTTAATTAAGTTTTTTTTTTTTTTTCCTTTAATGAACACGTGGCTCTTTTTCTAAAATTTCAAAGGTCAATAATCAATTTTTGTGTGGGGAACTAAAACTATCAAAAATAATAAGTTCAACAACTAATCATTCACCCAAAAAAAAAAAAAAAAGTTAGGCGCCAAATTGTCAATTCTTAGAAAGTTTAGGGACTGATAGGGCCAAAAATGCTTTTTATATGAGTCATGTTTTTGGAATGTCAAAATTAGAATAGAGAGTTGATTACTTACAATTGGTTGTCCATAAGTACTTGAAGCAACGTAAGATATTGGATAGCCATGGAAATTAATTTCCTCAAGTGGTCCAACTGTGTTGGAGAAGGCAATCGCGGAGCTGCGCGAAGATCTTTTAAAAATAGCACTTGCCAACTGTTAAAATAAATTAATTAATAACTTAATTAATTAATCATGGATTAAAACAAGATACTACTGCCACTAATGATTTAATTTTTCATATATAGGAGTAGCAATTACAAATTAATAAGTCCTACGTTTATGCATATATCTAAGGCTATCTATATTGCTAAATTCAAGTTTCCAAATATACCTCTTATACAATTTTATCAGATTTACTAGACATATTTTTCTTAAATAAATTATGAGATTTATAGGTAAATGTCCATTTTTTAAAGCTGTTTTTAGGGAAAAAAAAAATGGACAATATTTTTAATTTGGAAAAAGAATCTTTTTTAGTTAAATGGTCAATCAATGATTTACCCTATAATACTGATCAATATCAATGTGTTATTGGTCTACAAAATGGTCAATCACCTTATTGATCAAATTGGTCTATCAACATTTTAATTATGATCACCCGCTCATTTTCCTAAATAATAGAAATTTTGGCCTTTTTTTTTTTAAATAAGTATCCAAAAACTATCGATTTACTTTTTTTTTTTTTTAAATCACGGGGATGAAAAACATTAGGTGAACCAATAATTGTTAGACAAACTATTTCTTGTGGAAAAAAGAAAGAAAGAACAAGAACAAGAACAAGTTTATACCTTGATGCCAAAGACCTTGTAAATCAATCCAACAGTTCCAAAAGTGCAAAGAGCTTCGAGAGAATGTCTCTTCCGATCAAGGGTAGCTTTGGCTTCTAGAACGTAGTCTAATGGGTTATCCCTTGATTTAATGTGTAGAGGAAAATTAATATAGCCTATCCAATTACCCACTTTATTACTAATCCGAAACCCTACTAATTGTCTCACATTCACGATCACAACTGATCCTAGCCGTATCAATTTCTTCGGAATCTTTTCTTTTTTCTCATCATGATTATCATCACTCTGTCGCTCATCATCATCATCCCTATTCTCGAGATCTGCGCCAAATAAACATATCATTGTTCTGGTATACACAATAAGTATACACACATTTTTTCGCTGGAGAGATTGACTACGAGGGTTTCAGGTGGAGAAAAAAATAGATATTCAGATACAAAAATGAAATACAAACACATATGAGAAAGACAGTATGTGAAAATGGAAGCTCACCAAATATTCTATTGTAATACGTGGAGAGACCGGCCTGTGTGGCCCCCACAATAGCAACGTTTATGGTCTGCAAGAGGTATATAGCTTATGTAAAAACAATAATGATTTAGATATGGTGACAAATCGTTTATAAAAAATATTAAAAAAAAAAAAAAGGGTTCGTATTGTGTGATGTAATCACGATTTACAAGAAATCTCTACAGTTTTACTAACAAGACTTATGTTTTGAACCGTCATAATCGTATAAGATTCTGTCAGTTTTGGATCTAACGTTCATAATCATTCACTATCGGTATAAAGGAAACCTAATGCGAAAAACTCCCTTTAGGAAGATTTAGAAGTTGCATACCGTGTTCAATGAGTTCTTGACAAGCTTGAGATCATCCAAGCTAATATTCTTGAAAACTATTCGCCGACTAGTTCTTTGAGTACTAGGACGTCCTTTAATAGGCAGCCCCTTGTCTTGGTACATGCACAGGGCCACCGTAACAACGATAAGATCGATAATTGTATTGAAGAACAATCTTAAAAACCACCAAATCCCGATCAAGAACAGCAACACCTTCGTAACGAAACGACTTCTCTTGATCTCGGGATGATTGCTTCCGTTGTCACTCTTGTTAGTCTGAAGAGTTGGCAAAGCCTTGGGGTCGGAGGATTTACGCGTGCAAGCGAGCAGAACAGACATGAGAGATATGCCGTCTCCAAGCGAGTGGTGAACCCTTAAAATTGCCGTGCCATCGGCTTCGGAGGTTTTAAGGTTGAGAATGTGGAGATCCCAAAGAGGCCGGGACAGGTCATCGCTGAGGTAGGTTTTTGTGAGATTACGGACATAGTCTTCAACAAATTTATCCGCCGATGAGCACGTGGCATGTGCTAATTGATCCACCTCCGGAACTATAATGTGCTTGTCCAAATCCACTTTTGTTCTAACCCATTTCATCTGTCCACCATTTTCCTCATCCCTAACCTGTGTTTGTATAGGAAATTAAGGAACTAATTTTGTTACTTGTGCTTCAATTGTAATGGAATCTAAACAATGCTTTTAAAATATGAATGGTGATTGAGAAAAACTAATACGAGAACAACTAGAATATCCTAACTAAATCGTCATCCACCAACCATCTCGTTCCTTATCACCTCCCTCAACTCGATTTTTCTAAATGATAGGAAAAGAAAAACAACGGAAGTAAACTAGAAATCTATCCGGAAGACAAGAAGACAATATAACTGACAATGAAAAGCCAACTCAAAAGGAGAAGAAGAAGAAGAAGGAAAAATAAATAAATTACTAGTCTATTGGGATCATAGATTTGAATAGAAAATTTGAAACAGAAAATTCAAGTCGAACAAGATATCCCAACTAGGTCGTCATCCACCAACCGTGACATCCCCAATCAAACCCCTCAACTCAATTTTATTAAATGAATGAAACAAATCACAAAAAGTAAAATAGAAATCCATCCCAAGGCAATACAATTGACTGCGGAAAAAGCCAACTCAAAAGAAGAGTAAAAAATAATAATAGTCCATTTAGATCATATATTTGAATAGTAATTTTAAACCAAAAAAAAATCATATTTTCATAAAATAATTATAAAGTTTGAATTGTAGGTTTAAACTATAGATGTAAATGGTGGTTAATTGTATTTTTGTACTGCAATAGCTGATCAAGCACTGGAAACTAACAAAGCTTAAAAAATATAATATCACATAACAATAAAAATAACATATAAAATGGTAGTTTTCTTTCTTGAGACAACTAATTTACAAGTTGTTGCATGCTTACCAAAACACTAGAGAAGCGATAGTTCTTGAGGAAACTTTGGGGCAAGTTGGCTTTGACATATTCGGGGTCAAGTTTGCAATTGCACCCAACGACACATACAACATGCAAGTTCATATGTGGTTCATGGAACAAACGACCCATCGGACTTAGCGGCCTTTCTTCTTCTTCTTCCTCATCACTCGGATCTTCATCTTCATCATCCGATGATAACCCATTCGGAATTTTTGTCAGAATAGGTTTGAGAGCTTGTTTTCTCAATTCGAGACCTTCATCTGTCTCCATGTAGCTCTTTAGCTAGATGGCCAAATTACAAAAATTTCCCCTTTCTATCAATTTGTTTTAGGATCTTCTTGTAACCTATCCCGCTTGCATATATTTATATATTATTAGGTCACTTTGATGGAACATAAAAAAGTATCGAGTAATTTGAAAAGTCGGACCATATCAAATTTTAAAAATAAATAAACATAAATTTGATGATTCATAAACAATAACTAACACAACTTTTTTTTTTTTTTTTATTACCATCTTACCCAAAATTTCCCTTGCTAGCTAGGTTTCGATATTTTCTATGTCATGGTTTTGAGGACATGAGTGTGACAAGTTGAGGAGTACTAGTGTCTTTGTCACATGCTCTTTTTAGGTACATGTCTTTAATTTTTTAAAGTTCACTATTTGTGGACCTGTGAGGCCATGTTTGTTAATTAAAAATCTTTTAAGAAACTGAATTTTACTAAGAAAAGGGGGGGAAAAAAGTTTCTATACAATGTTATACCGTCGTACTTAAACGTAGATACATTGTAAAACAATATAACTATATAAAACTCGACATGAAATACATATTCATTATTGTACAAAAACTCCTTTGGTACATTAATGCTTACCTAATGGCCTCACAGTCACAGCAAGATAAGTGAAAGTGGATTTTTTTTTTTTTTTTTTTTAGGGGAAAATGTAATCGAGCAGAATTTAGGTAGATGTTCCTTGTAATATTAATGTAATCCCATTATTATACATGCAGATGAAACAAACTATTGCTTGTTTACGGTTTCTTTTTTTTTTTTTTTTTTTTAATTATTATTAAAAAAAAGGTCAAAAGTCATTGGTAAGGGTTAGTTCGATCATTATATGAGATTTAAGGGAAAATTCTGTTAAATTTCAACTAAACAATCAAGTTGTGGAAGAAGATGACTAAACAAGTTTACATTTTAGGGATGGCAATGGGACGGGACGGAGATGGATATGCTTCCTGTGGATAACGCATTTAGGGTTAAAAATATCAACCCCAATCACTTTGATATATAATCAAGAAAGTTGTAAATGTCAACTTTCTATTAAACAGGCTCATTGATCTAGCAGGCCCCTCTTTCAAAATAATTATTTAGTATTTTATTAAAGGTAAAGGTATTATGTAGAAATTATGTTTTAAGGCATTATGTAGAAATTATTAAAGAAAGATGGAGGTCACCACACCAATCAAAGACCTGAATCATTGCCCTGCTTTTCAATTGTCAACAAGAGGCTGGCCAAATTAGTGATGCTTTATGAGTTTTTAGCACAATTATCCCTTAAACTTTACAGCTTTTAGCAACTTGCGATCCAAATTAAATAAAATATCAAAAAATTGTTGTAATGTACCTCATTTTATTTAACTTCCATTAATATTGCTAACAGAAAGTTTTATGTACTGCACTTCCATGTGAGAACAACAAATGCCATATTCGACCAAAAATCTTCAAATTAGACTCAATCCCTAATGTAAATTTCCGAAACTCAGATCCTTAATTTAACAGAGAGTTGACAAAATGAGGCATGTTTAAATATTTAGAAATTTGGGGAAGTAAAGTATTAAAATTAAAAATTAGGAATACAAGCTGCCAAAAACCATAAAGTTTGGGGGTATCAATGCTAAAAACGGATGCTTTTATTACATGCCCATCACGTTTCTACTAATCCATGACCCAGTTTTTTTTTCCCCCTTGTATTATAAAAATAAATAAATAAATAATTGAAGAATTTGACCCACTGCTATAGCGAACATCAGAAGCAAGCCATACATTGGTTTCTCTTCATTTTCACATTGCTTCCTCCCCCCAACCTCAATCTCAACTCTCATGCTAACAATTATACGCTATCTTTCTCTCTCCGGGTTACTTCAAACATTGGTTTATCAAACGTTGTCTTTAAAAGTAGATATAAAAACGCGTTGCAAAATGTACTAGTAGAGTCACGTTGGAGAATCGATATGATACGTAGGAAAATTCTTCTGTACACCTACCGATGTGCAGTTTGCTTAATCTCGTATGATGGTCTGACCGCTAAAACCTATATCCTAACGAGAAATTTTTAATAGTTCTCCCAACGTGGAATTAAACCAAAGAGTTGGTACAAGAAACATTTGTGGGGACTTAATTAGCTTCTTTTCCTTGTTTCATTGGGGGTTCATGTTCTGGAAGACATGCTAATCGGTAGCCCTTTAACAATGCCAAAACACAGACTCGTTATTTAGAAGTTACCACAGTAATCCTATACCGCTAGACTACCACATTCCGTGTACGAAGCAAAAAACAATCGATTTAAATTTAGTAAATGTTGAAACATTCCCAAAAGAATTTCACCTATTTTGGACATGCCATGTGCAATTAATAGTACAGAATATAATCGGAGCTCATTAAATCAATATCATGTAAGCTAAGTGGGACAAAAGCAATGCCGATTTCCCTATGTCTTTTCTCGCATCAGTCATTAGTGTCTAAGAAATTGGTAAACCATGAATTAAAGAATGATACTATCATATAATATCCAAATTTCAACGGGTAAATTGATTTAATTCCTTTCATTTACTTGGACCAAGAGACTGCATCGATCTCTGCCTGAGCACTTCTGTATAACTCCAGCCGCTTAGCAAGCGACGTTCGATGCTGCATAACTGCTGGATCTTCATTCAACAACGAAGCCAATTCTTTCGTCTGCAAGCAGATTAAGAGAGGTAATTAGCATAATCGAGCTCTTCTTTCCTTTCATTTTGTTAGGAAACCAGTTTGCAAAGGGAGGAGACCCAAGGGCTTATGAACCCACTATTTATCTTTTAATCTTTCCATGTGGGATAATTGGTATCTAACACATTTCTCTCTCATTTTCTTGCGGGAAAGTTCAATCACACAGATGGGGTTCAGGAATTCTTACCTCTTTTTTACCCAACTCGGCGAAAAAGTAATCGAGTAAACTACGTTTGGCCTCCCTTACTTGGCAATAGACGATTGACTTCGGAATGGCATTCCTCAAACTTGCACAAACCATGTTGACATAGGATAGTACAACACTTCCTGTTTGAAAATTTCGATCAATTTTATGAATTAATTAGATGAAAAACCTAGTTTAAAAGTGTACCCAAATCATATAGTCAACAGATCTTAATTTTTTTTTCTTCTCGTAAAGTAGATGAGATCAAATGATAGGCTAGTCCATTGTGAAGTCCTTGAAAATACTATAATTAGTAGTACTAAAACCAAGAAATGAATAGGGCGAGATTGCACAACTACTTAAGATACATCAGTGATCTTGAACGAATTCTTATTTTCAAGTTTTTCTAAAAGTTATACAGACTTAGAGGTTCAAATTCCGTATCTTAAGAGACTAACAATTTTAGCAACTTACCAATACGTCGGAGATAGGAATCATTGTATCTATCGAAAATTGAGTGTGTTGGATTTCCTCCCTTTTCAATATCTTGAGGAAGCTTACGGAAGTATTCAACAGTTAAGTAGCCACATTCCATGTCGACTAACTGAAGAGTTGCTTTCTTGCTTTCTTCTCTCATCCTAACCAATGACTCAACAGCTGCATTCCCAACTTCCACTCTCAAAGTGGGATACTGCTTCAGTTCCTATAAAAGCAACAGAAGAATAATCCAGTCAGTTAAAACTAAGAAAATATGATAACTTGTGTTTAAAACAACTGTTGCTCGATGTTTAATATAGGCAAGTAATGATAGGTCATTAGGCCAGCTAATCAAATCAAGCTCACTCAAATTAAATATTATAATTGTACGCATATTATACAGCAAATATGTCAATGGCTAGCTTTAAGGAAAATCTCGGAAATTTGAGTTAGCAATCATGGAGTAATTTGCAGCAACTAAAAACATTGTAGTGTGCTAGAGGACTTGCCATGGTCTCACCGAGAGCCTTGTGAACCAGCTCCTTCAGTATGCCATGTACCTAAATCAGAAGGAAAACATGATGTCAAGCAAACAAAATTTCAACATCAATATGAAACACTTCTGTAATGACACATGCCAGATAGAAAACAGTGCCATTAACAATCAGAGCATCCGCATTAGCAAGAACAAGAAGCAAACATGAGACAAAATCCATTTGGGATGTGATCGCTGAAAATTTATATAGAAAGCAGTGACATACTACTTTGAAAAGGTATTCCGTAGTTTCAAGATTGCTAAGATGGTTTTAATTGCTGCAAGAAATCACAACAATTTTCAAGAAGATTTTTCTGGATGACGCTACAAAATGCTTTAAGGAAATTTCTTTTAGAAGATACCGCATCAACAGCTGCCTCAGCAGGTCCTTTAATGCATACTAAGGAAGATTCAACGAGACGGCGGTATCCTTGTTCAGGAGCAATTAGATGCGGTTGATATCCATCTGCTTCGGTAATTATCTTTCGTACGTTATCCATCGAAAGATGCTTGTCTAACTGCAACCTCTTCAAAGCAGCTGGAAATTGATTATCAAACACACTGTAGATTTTCTCACCCCCTGGCCGCCTGGAAATGTCAATAACCATAAATCAAAGGCTTGAACTCCAAACCATAATGATATGAAAATAACAACAATAACAATAATATTTGCACTGCAAGAAACGTACACTCCATCAAGATGTTCTTTAAACATATGATCAAAATTACGACAGATTTCCATAATCATGTACAGTTTTCCCTGCAATTTAGAAACAGAAATTATCAGTAATTACTAATGTTTCGTAGCTGCCTGAAGTCTTAAAGAGCCAAAAGCCAGAAAAAATAAAAAAAGGCAGCTTACTAAAGGATGGAAAGGTAATCTAACAGTCCTTATGTTGCGACAAAAAAAAATCATATTGATCAAAGAAAAGAGCCACGCACACACACACAAACATAAGTGCACTTCCTACCCCGGCATCAGTAGCAACCGGCTTTCCTAGACGGCTCAATTCTGACTCCAGCTCCGCAATGGTCTTGCTAATTAGAGACTGAAGGCTTGGAATTCGAGACTTGATCACATTTTCTAAATGCTGAAAATTGTTCACAATGAAATGTCTTGTTAGGAATTATTCAGAAAAACGAGAAATTCCAATGGTATTTCAAATCAAATATGAAGGAAAAGCAACAGTGAGGTGCTTTTACTGTATCCAGTGTTCAAAATTGCACAATATGTGGCGTGCATTATGAATTGCGGTGAAAAAAAAGTAATGGGGCCTAAGCCTCAAGGGCAGAAAAAATTGCGTTCGCCTCTCTAAGTTGAGACGTACAGTATTGCAGGTATTATTGTGCAATTGAAGAGGCATTGCCTCAATTTGTTAGAATTTTCTAACCCAAAGACCAAAAGCCCAAGGCCCAAGACTAATTTAAAAAAGAAAAAGAAAAAAAACCAGATCAGCCCGACTTTCAGGCTGAAAGAAACCTTAGAAGAAGTTTGACAATCCTCAGAAACAAACGTTTGTCAATTGGCTGCTCCTCATTCAAAAATCCTCCATTGTTGGCTGCTGCGTTCTTCTTGCTCTTCATGTGGTTCTTCTCCTCTTGTTCTTTTATTGACTAGGAAGAGGAAATTGATAGGGATTGAGGCTGAGGAAGACAAGATTTCTACCTACTAGATTTTCTTTTTTTTTTTTAACTTATTTTTATAATTTTATGTTGAGGCTTACGCCTCAAAATGCGTTAAGGCTTACACCTTGACTCGCAAACGGAAAATGCCTTAATGCCCTATTGCACAATTTTAAACATTGACTGTATCTATAACTCCCAATAACAGATAATTATGCATTATGCCAACAACCACTAGGTCAAACAGCATGTGGTCAAGTGGAGTGAAGAATAGAAACAACTCTATGTACCTTGGAAAGCATCTTTCCTAAATGCTCAGAACCCATACGATGAGCAAGATGCCGGTACTCTGGAGTATTAGCAAAATACTCACGCTCTCTACGCCGAGCAGCAATCATATCAACACTCTTGTTGATATCAGCTTGGGAGCGATTAACAACACCAATCCAAGGAAACTGAAGTTTATATGATTTTCCTTCCAAGATCTGAGAAAGAGAGTTTAGCAAGAACTTTAGCGATCAGCAGGCATTCACAAGAATAGAATTTTGACAGCAAAAAAATAAATAAATAAATAAATAAAAATAAAAAATCACGAAGACCGCATTGACAGCAGAGAATGACATAAAACCAAATAAGAAATACAGTTGGAGAAAATGCATTTTAATCATACATCTTGGAACATTGATCAGGGCTTGGATGCATCTATTATTTCTTATTTGTTATTTTGTTAAAGTGAAAAGAAAGGTAAGGATCTCCTCAGGTTCTAAATATCTGTAATTCATGACAGAGAAGGTGGGTCTCATATAAGACTTGATCCTATATCATGAGAAATCTTTCCTGTTTAAACTAATATTTCGGAACTCCTTTTCAGCTAGTAATCTGGAATTAAACTTACATCAACTGCATCAGTACCCTTGTCCATAAGGTCAATCTTTGTCAAAACCCCAAATGTCCTCTCCCCTGAATAATAAGTTATAACAAAAGAAGGTAAAATCAATATTCGTGGAGGGAAAACAACATAAATGAGGAACGAGATTCAACCACATGCACCTGGATATCAATTGAACACAAATGAGCTAACAGCGCCCATGACCGCAAGGAATTGCTCACGTCTTACCTCTGGGGTCTACTTCGCGAGAGATTTTAATTGCATCCGATGTGGCAAGATCCTGGTTGGCAGGGGAAATTGCCAGAATAATACAGTTGGGCTGCAATAACACTAACCAACTTAGGGATCTTGCATTGAAGATTCTCTTCAATCATAAAGAGCAAAAAGCAACATACACAACCTGAAGCCTTAAATCACAACATGACCATATACCAAAAGTACGTTTCCTTATCCAAGTTCAAAAAAGTTCTCCATCTTTCACATCATAGGTTTGTTTGTTATTTTCCCTTTTACCAGTTCATCCACACACACACACACACAATCCCAAAGTCGCTCAAAGTCAAAAGTACACAGTAAGTTCAAGTATTCTCATCAATAGCAAAGTCTACTTCAAAACAGTTGATAACATCTCGAAAATGAGGTAAAGATATACCTTCTCAATGAAGGATCTAACCATATTCTCGATGTCCTGCACAATGCTATCTGGTTGGCCCTCTAAAAAATCACAGAATTAGCATAATGTCAGTTCGCTTGTCCTAAACATAGGCAAGTTCTGTTGCCAACAAGATAGCATTAGTTTAGGCACATTACTCACCAACAGCTACTTTCGTAAGTCCGGGAAGATCAATCAATGTCAAGTTCACAACTGCCAATGTCAAACAAGCATAAGAATACATAAAAATCATTTTTACTAGAAAGATACAATTCCAAGAATAAAAGACTAGGATCCCCAAGTGACTAAAAAAGCACATTTCATGTACCATTTGGAGAATAGATACTGAGATGGATTGGTACACTAGAAATCTGTTTAGTGCTCCGACCCGTCTCACGATCGGTCTCATCGGCGATCTCCTTCCTCACAGCAGCTACAATGTATACAATTTTAGCATAGAAGACAAGACCAAAACGAATAAAAATCACGCACAGAAGCAAATTGGCCATTTTTTCGTATATAAGGTTATGGAAAATTATATATATACACACACGCATATATTGTTTAGGAAGAATTATACCAAAATCAGTGAATCTCTTCCTTGGGAGGTGCATAAACTCAGCATATTCTCTTCCTTCATCAATCCTATGCAGCTGCAAGACAAGAGGACGCCGAGTAACAATCCCTGCATAATACGTGTTAACATTGAATCTAGAAGTGCCTTAATAGAAATTAACAAGAAAAAATTGAACCAAAATTACCAGATCCACGAGGCAAAAAATCCTTTCCGACAACGCTCTCCAAAACCGAAGACTTTCCAGAGCTCTACATACCAGAAAATAATAGAGAAAATCAAGTTAAACAATTCCTCCGAAACAGACAGGAATGGATTAACAAAAAAACGAAAATCGAATTTAAAAAAAAAAAAAACGGAAATTTGAAAAGAAAAGTGATGAAATTGAAATGAAAGAGAGAGAGAGAGGAGACGGCGGTGATCGAGATCAGACTTGGCCTCCGACGACGGCGATGGAGGGCAATGCGTCCCAGAGAGTAGGCAAGGCGCTTTCGTCGCCGTGATCGCCAAGGGCGGTGCACGCCCTCTGTATGTTGTTAACCAACGAGATCAGGCTCTCCATGGCGGCCGAGAACGGTGAGTTGGCTCGGAAGCAGGCGTGGCCGGGGCGAGCTGACTGAGTTGACGCGGTACGCGAAGAGGACGTACAGTAGAGAGAGATTAGAGAGAGAAAAAAGGAAATGGAGGGAGGAGTGTCTAGAAGAGAGGAAAAATAGGCAGGCGAAAGAACCGGGAAAACGAGATTGGCAGGCGAACAGAAGGAAACAGGAGAGTGGAATTTTCAAACGTTCGTTTGAAATTTTTGAATATTCAAACTGGGCTGGGCCTTTTCACCCTAATCCTACCTTGGGCTTTGTGAGGCCCAAATTCGTTCTTAAGTAGTCCACTGCACTCAAAAGAAGGCCCAAACGACCACGGTTGGACAAAAATACCCATAATACCACTTCTACCCTCATGTGGGAAATAGTACTAACGGTTAGTTTGGTGGTTAGTTTATTTTAAATTAAGTTGTACTTTTTTTATTATGATTTTTGTCTTTTTCTGAAAAATTTTTTTGTCTTTTCTGAAAAAATTTTTTGTCTTTTCTAAAAAATTACTATTCAAACTTAAAAATCTTAAACTAAACTCATTCACCAAACACCTCCTAAATAACATATTTACATACAGTAATGGCAGATGGTGGCAAATTTTTTAAAAGCAAGGAAGAAAATGGCATATTTTGTTTTATCTTTTTTTTCTAAATTCCTGATTTGCCCCTGGCTCATACTATTCTCTGTGGTTTTTTATCTACACGGCGACGGAGAATATTCCCCTCTGGCGACGAGGTTCGTCGCGATTTCCGGCGAGCTTCGGAAAGCAGATCTCGATCGACGACGAAGTTGTGGAGATCGTGATCTCCGGCTATTGCGATCACCAAATCATCACTGCGCGAGTGATGCGATTTCTCCGACGAAGGTCTTCGATCTACGATTTCTCCGACTCCATCGCGGCCATGAGGAGAGAGTCGCCACCTTGGTTTTTGTTCGCAAAGTCGAGTTTTGCTGTTCAGCAACTGCGGCGGCGGCGGCGGCCGAGTTAGGCTCTATTAGGTTTATTTGGGTGCAGGTGCATTTTTTGGGGTTGATTTAGGGGGTGTTTGGTTGTTAGTTCATTTTGAACTAAATCGTACTTTTTTTATCATAATTTTTGTCTTTTTCTGAAAAAGTTTTTTGTCTTTTCTAAAAAAAAATTTTGTCTTTCCTAAAAAATTACTATTAAAACTTAAAAATCTTAAATTAAACTCATTCACCAAACACTCCCTTAATATTTTTTAAAATTATGGGTAAATAATTTCGGGTGTGTTTTGGGTTTTTAGAAAATTATGGGGTTTTTACACAAAATTTTTAACTGTGGAAAGTGCTAAATGTTTAATTAAATTTGAATTTTTAAAGAGTATTTACCATTTTTAATGAATATTTATTTTATTTTCTACTGCAATCAAAAAAAGTAAATATCAATTTTTTTTACTAGGAAATACCAGTTTTACAAATAATTTTTATGTGTGATATTGATAAGAAAACAAGTTATTATTTCAAACAAAAAATAAAATAAAAAATAATTTATCAGGAAATATTGTATTTACGCACAAAATTATGTATAATATTAACAAAAAAAACAAGTTATTGTTTCAAATTGAAAAATAAAGTAAAAACCATATTTACTTGAAATATCATATTTACTAAGAAATACCGAATTTAATTACAAACAAATTTATGCGTCAATATTTACAATAAAGCAAGTTATTATCTTAGAAATACCGGATTTACTTCTTGAAAATGAAACAAGTTATTATCTTTAAAATACTATATTTACATGAAAATGATTTACAAGTAAACAAGTTATTATCTTGAAAATATTAGATTTACTTAGAAATACCAGATTAATTACAAACAAAACTATACATCATTTTACAAGAAGACAAATTATTATTTTAGAAATACATGATTTACTTGAAAATGATTTATAAAAAAATAAGTTATTATCTTGAAAATATTCAATTTACTTGGAAATACCAATTTATTAGGAAATATCGGATTTATTAGGAAGTATTGAATTCACTAATAATTACAGAAAATTAAATACAATATTTACTAGTAAATAGAATTTTTCTTTTAAGAAAATATCGTATTTACTAAGATTTACTAAATAAGAAAATACCGTATTTACAAGAAAATACAGGATTTACTGTAAATGAACTTATTTTTAAGTGAGTAAATTTATTATCCATTAATTATTTGTTAATTTTTGTTTTTCTAATAATATTTATGTTTCCTATCTTATTTATTTTTTATTTTAATTTAAAATTTGCCCTAAATTATTCAAAATTCTACATCTACCCAAATCCCCTAATCGAACCCCACGTCACAATGGAGGTAGTTGTTGGAGAAGACAGCTCCCTCGAGCCACTAGTGGAGGTTGGATAGCGATTCTTGCCATCGTGAGATCTCGATCGTGAACCCATCATGCAAGACTACTATCGCGACATCGAAACCCTATTACGCAGTGCCGCAGGTGAGGAAGATAGGAGATTTAAGGATAACTCTATAAAAGTATGGTTATTTTACTACTTTTGTGCATCTAAATTGGTTACATTCTTGAACATTTAAATTTTTTTTAGGTTAATTTAGTTTAATTTTGATTAATTTTAATTTATAATAGTTTATTTTGAGTTATTTTCTTTTTTGTGTAATTTAATTTGTTTTTATTTTATTTAGTTAACGTTAATTTTAAGATGTTCTTATTAATTTATCCATCTAAATAATTAATTTTCATTTGTGTAGAGTAATTAGAAGAAAATATGTGAAATGAAGATTTTGGCCTCAAACCAGGTGTCAACATGGTCATCAAGTAGCCTAAAAAATATTAATTTGAATTACATTCGATACAGCCAGAGAACGCCACGTGTCCACACAGAAGCCCTCAAAATTTACTACTCGCACGCCCACGAATTTCTGCATGAGCTCGCCATTTAGCCGAGTCGAAGCCGCCACGTGTACCGCACAAACCCTCTCTGAGTACCTCGCGCCGCCTGTCCAGCCCCGTCAGAATGGGGCCCTCGCCAGCTACTGCAGCATAGAAAGGTCAAAAAAAAAAAAAAAGAAGAAAAAGAAGAAGAAAAAAGAAAAGGAAGAAAAAAGGAGGTATTCGTGGGGGAGTATTTTTTTCGGGAGGCCGGACCAGAGGCCAAACCCAGCAGAGGAAGAAGAGAAAAAAAAAATTTAAAAGAAAAAAGCCAAAAAAAAAAAGAGTAGGGTAGGATTTTTGGGCCCTTTTTGGTCAAGTTTCTGAATTTTTTTTTTCCAAACAGTTATTTATTTATTTTTCCTCTAGTTTTATTATCCACTTTTTCAAATATTTTTAAAAAAATTTAAACTTTAAAAATTTATCATTCTATCACTTTAAGTTGAAATAAGATAATTATTTTTTCAAACTAAATAGAATTTTAATACGAATGAAATAAGATTTATATTGTTAATTTTTTTCTAAACACATTTTAAGTTTTTATACTTTTTCACTCCAAACAGTTTATTTTCATCAAACGCACATTTCCACTTAAATCATCTCCAACCTCCAAAATAACGTCTCCAAACATGACCCCAAACATAGCCTAGTAGTTTAGCATTTGAGTCTTGTTTTTAGTTTTAGCTTACGTTTGATTTACTGGTTAGAGATGAAATTTTTAAGTTAAAGTTAATTGACCTTTCAAAAGTTAGTTATAAATTTTATTGACTTTTTAGTAAAAGACAAATATTGAGATAAAAAAGTATAGTGTAGTTAGAGTTAAATTTGAATGTCAAACAAAGTCTTAAGTTTTTATTCTCAATAAAATTTTAAGGGAGATGGCATTTGAATAGCAAATAAGAGGAGGAGGAATTTGGGGGAAACCTTGAAGATTTATGAAAACAATCTTGGGGTTTTCATTCCTTTTTCTCATCTATTTTATTTTTGTAATATTGAATGCTTGATCCTTAATTTCTTTAATTTTGTATTTATTTTCATTTATGGGTATTGTTTAGTTTGTTGGTTTTAGGATTTGATATAATTCTACCTGTGTTTTGATGATAAAGTTAGTTGTGAATCTAATTTCATTTCAATTCATTTGTGTTATCTATACTTAATACATCTAGTTTATTTTTTCAAATAAATGAGTTAATTTTGATACGTGGAATTTGGCATTTGGGAAAGGGAATTTCATATTTCAGATTTGAGATACACAACCTAAATAGTATTGAGTTTGGAAGGTCAATAGCACTTGGGTATTCGCATTTGTAGCTTGATCTTAATAAGTATTTGTGCATTTTAGTTTATAGGAATATCAATTTTAGCTGTTCATGCATATTATTTTACCTGACACTCAAGAGAGATAATGAGGTTAGATTAGAGTTACTGATTTATAAATTAGATGAAATTTATTAACAATTGCTAAATCAATTAAGCATAGAAATAATAGAGTGAAATCAATTCCCTAAAACCTTATTTATGTATTTTTATCATTCGGTTTTATTTGGTCATTTGAGTACTTTATTTATTTAAATAAAGTATTAGTCCTTTAAATAAATAATCATAGTATTAACAAATTTTAATAATTAACTTAAAATTAAACGTAATTCTCGTAATATCGACAACCTTACTTATTACTATAATATTTGTGCAACTCGTAAACTTACGAGTGATTTTCGCAACATCTAATGATCGCAATCTTGAACTTCACCGATGACAACGTGATTTAGGCTGTTGCAATCTTCGTCGGCTCTCTTGTAGTCTATGGTCTTCACGGCAATGACAATAGCAACGTGGATGATGAAGGACGTCGACCTTCAAGGACTGGTGCTGGTGACGTTTGGTGGCCCCATGGAGGAAAAGTCAGGGTAATTTCAAAATTTTTTTATTTTTATTTTAAAATTTTGCTATTATTTTTCACCTCTTAAAATTTATGCTATAATTTTCCTTCCCTCATTTAAAAAATGCTATTTCCCTCCTTCTCTCCCTTCCTGTCATACGATACATATGGTATTGTTTTGAAATGTTTTTGAAAATGTTTCCGCACGTCTTTAAAATGTGAAATTGAAAATGTTTTCTAAATTGTACTTATTAGCAAATTGATTTAAAAAATAAATGATCTTTTAATTATTAAATTTTTAATAAATGATCAAGATTTTATAAAATTAGCCAAATGATTGTTTTTTAAAATATTTCAAATAATCAATCATGTGATTTATGATTAATATTAATATATATTTTATTTATTAATCATAATTAATCATTAATTATCTATATTTAATTAATAATTGATTATGATTAATCATTTATTTTTATTATTATTTTTTGTTTAATTGAATGTTTGACAGAGCTTTTTAGAAACTACTTTTGGAATCAAAAGTAGCTTGTTGAAATATTTAGATGGTCTGTCAGAAAAGCTTATAGAGTCTGTTTAGTGAAACAGTTTGAGTTGAAATTTTTAAATTTAAGTTGGTTGACTTTTTAAAAACTAGTTATAATTTTTGTTGACTTTTCAGCAAAATACAACAACTGAGATGAAAATTTTAAGTTTAAGATGATTTGTCATATGGAGGCATAGTCTTCGTAAGTATTTTATGTCAAAATCAAAAAATATGATTTCTAACAAAAACTCTATTGAGCAGACTTTAAAACTTATAATAAAATTTAAATTGAATATTAAAAATGATATTTTAACATTTTTATTATCTATTAAAAAACTTTAAAGATCATTTTGGTCTCAAAAGTTTTTTGATTTCAAACATTGATTTAAAAATCACAATTTTTATTTTTTTCTTCTATCAGCTAAAAGTAAAAGAAAAAAATTATGTCAAACGGATCATTAATTGTTTTCTTGGAAAATTTGGTCCAACACGAGCGATGTATGACTAGGGTCCGTTTGGTTTATTAGTTTGAGTTAAAATATTTTAGTTGTAATAGTAAATTTTTTTAAATTTTCAGAAAAGATAAAAAACTTTTTGGAAAAAAGATAAAAACTTTTTGGAAAAAAGATAAAAAAAAATTTGAGTTCAATGGAGTTGAGCTAATGTACCAAACAGACTCTAAAGATTCACCAAAAAGAAAAAGGGCAAAAAAAAAAAAAAAAAAAAAGAATTTGATACAAGTTCTGAAACAGAACGCAACTGACTACGAACAAAATACATACACGCAATCTATGACAAAATGACGACCAACAATCAAGCTACATTTTGCACATTGCCAAAAAGTCTGGAAAATTCCAAAGTCAGAGGAAATGGGATAAATCCTCTAAGCCAATAGCATATTCGTTGATCATTTGGACTATGGAGGCCATTTATGGCATTTTAGTAAATTCAATGAAAAAATCAGGGGCTACTCCACACACCACTGTCTTATCCCGTTTAAAGAAAGTTTTTTGGCTAAACATCTCTCTCTCTCCCTCTCCTCCGTGCTTTCTCTCTCTTCCCTTCTTTGAAATGAAATGCTGACGAGAGCAACCACTCTATGGACTCTGTTGTACGAAATCCCATTTCCACTTCTTTGAGAAGCCATTTTTCCTTCTTCAAGTTCCCCCAAATAATACTCTCACCCAAAAAAGCTTCTTTTTCCTCTGCCATCGGAGTCTCCCTCGGAACAATTCCTCCAAATCACGACGACGACGACGACCCAAAAACACCGAAATCCTTTTTTCACACCCACCCATTGAAGCCAATCCTCAAAAGCTCCGGGGAAAATTGGGTTCCGGGCAGCCATGGCGTAAGGTATTTGCAGAGCGGCGGGCTGGGGGTGGCGCTGCTGAGCGTGACGGCGACGGCGAGGGTGAAGATAAGCCCCTTCGTGGCGCAATTGGCGGCGAACCCGACGTTCGTGTCGTGGCTGGTGGCGTGGCTGGTGGCGCAGTCGGTGAAGGTGGTGCTCAACTTCTTCGTCGAGAGGAAGTGGGATTTGAGGATTCTGTTCGCCTCCGGTGGAATGCCCTCCTCGCACTCCGCCCTCTGCACCGCCTTGTCGACGTCCGTCGCGCTCTGCCACGGCGTCGCCGATTCTTTGTTTCCGGTTTGCTTGGGTTTTACTCTTATTGTTATGTACGATGCTATTGGGGTTCGTCGACATGCTGGTATGCAAGCTGAGGTACGAAATTTATCATATATGCACACACACACATATATATACATATATAAAAGGTTTTATATCCGCTATCGGATACCCTCCGATACTTGTTTAGAAACTTGCAACACTACCTACTTAGAACTTGTAGCATAATCTCGTATCTGGCGGTACTTGTAATTTTTTTTAATGCATATGGTTGTATGTAAATCAACCAATTATTATAAGAATTTAATTTTGCTGGACAAGTGATGTGCTACTATTTTGTCTTTTTAGCTCTTCATGGTTTTTTGTTGATGAGGACATGTAAATATTTGAGCTATTGTGGGTGTTAAATGGATGGAAGTTAAATTGCTTTTGACTAAATGAGATTTGTTAAAATTGTGTTGCTAGAGCTGAAAAA
Source organism: Ficus microcarpa (assembly GCA_025413485.1). Classification (NCBI taxonomy): domain Eukaryota; kingdom Viridiplantae; phylum Streptophyta; class Magnoliopsida; order Rosales; family Moraceae; genus Ficus; species Ficus microcarpa. The sequence goes on along the minus strand of CM046383.1, from coordinate 10,580,677 downwards.
TTGAGTGCTCTGATACGCTTCTTCATTTGAGCTGATGATCATTTAAATATGTTTCAATTACTGGAAAAGCTTTTGGATTCTGTTGAAACTATGAATCGTTTTATCCTTTCCTTTAGAAAGGTTAAAAGAGTGATCCAATTTGCACGTTACACAGTTTTGTCTTGGCAGGAGACGTGCCTTATCTGCCGAAATGGTGTGATATTTTTTGTTCAATTGTTTGTTGTACTCAAAATCAGAAGTAGAATATATCATATTTTTGTGCAAATCACAGATTAATCAATCATATGAAAATTTTGGTGTTTGAAATCTCTGTTAGTAATCTGTAAAAAATCTGGTCACTTTGCAAACTTTATGCTGACTTGGGTACTTGGACATAATCTTCAACCTCTTTCTCTCTGTTAGAAGATCTTGTTATATGACTCTTAGCAATCACTACTTGTGTTACACGAATTCGTGGTTACAGGTTCTAAACATGATAGTTGAGGACTTGTTCCAAGGGCATCCCATCAGCCAAAGGAAGCTGAAAGAACTCCTTGGCCACACCCCATCCCAAGTCCTCGCGGGAGCTCTCCTCGGAATTGTGGTTGCATGTGTCTGTTGTCAAGGTTACATTGTTGCATCCTAAACTGCGTTTTGCAGGCAATTTTGGTCAAATTCGTCGACGATCACTTACCCCACTTACTATAGTTGCATACTTGGTTTGTGGTGTTGTTGTAGTCCATTGTTTCGAATGTACAAGAGAAGTTCAACTATTGAAAATGAAGATTAGATTTGCTGTTCTTCTGGGAAACTGCTCGATCTGATTCATAGCCTCAATTACAGTATTTCATTGTATTCCAAACTTCTTTTTTATTCTATTCTTATTCACAGAAATGGAATTTGGAATCATCTCTCGATGATTCTAGTAGTTGTAGTTGAATAATTAGGCAAATTCGTTGGGGCCTCTATAACCTAGGATACGTCTTTTAGCTTCGAAATACTTTCTTTTTGTGGAGAATTCTATAACTTTCTCGAGAAAGTTGCCTCCTAAAACGTATGACAATCTTTTTTTACTGTTCTGTGTTCATTCATCAGAAGAAAATGCGGATTTGGATTTGGATTTAATTCATTGGACAGTGTTTGGGGCAACCATTAAGGCCATTTACACCATTCCATTTTAATTTAACATTTAAAAACTTGTATGGCTTGTGCAATTTAACATTCTGATCGCCCATTTGAGATTTGTACACAAATGGCAAAAGGACCCCCCTCCAAAATTTGTTTATTCCTATCTATTTTCTATAATAAAAGCGGAAAAAAAAAAATCCAAAAAACCATTCGAATGGCCTTAGCCCCCCATTCAGCATTCAGATTCTCTCTCATTTACATTGCAGATAGTTATTTTCAAACGCATATTTAAATATTTTTGTTCAAATGTTATATTCAGAATATTAACATCCAAATGTTATCAACGTTTTTGTTTAAATATTTTCATTCAAATGTTTTTGTTCGTGTTGGTGTTGTAATTTTTCCGACGCTAGAGACCACCTTCTCACCGGTGAACGAGGTACACGAAAACCAGTAGGCTCATTTTCCTGCTCAATAGAGAAGATTTGACCACCCGAATATATCCAACTAGACCAAATAAGTCTAGTTAGTTGTAGAACCTTCTAGGGTCACCAGTTGGTCTATTGCCACCTTTATTAGGCTGCTGATCCCCGAATTAGCTCTCCTCGGGGGATCTCGAGCAGACCGCCATCGGGACCCAAGGTACTGGCTCGGATAACACTTTCCTGACCACAAACGAACCCCCTTTGGGATGGTTAGCTCACACTGCCTCTCCTACACCGTCCCATACCGACTGACAACAGCACTATGACATGACACATCATACCCACTACTCTACACTACCTGACTCCCGATACCTGTCACTGTACCTGTCCTTATTCTTGCCTTAATACTAGCCTCCACTACTTGACCGAATTAATATAGTACTTACCACCTACGCTAGTACAAACATCTGTACTCGTGTACCCCCATCACCTGACTAGAAGGGCACATGGCATTCATCTAGTAGAGGTCAAATATCTATACATCCGAAGCATGTTTGCCTGCCGAGACCACTAGGAATACAACCCGTCAAAGTCATATGAGCACCCGAACCTGTGAGAAACACCTATAAATAGAGGAGTGTATCACCCACTCAAGTATGAACTATTTTCCTTGTCAAAACTCTGCTTCTCTGCTAGCTCGTCAGTTCCGCTTACTGACTTAAGCATAAGAGTGTCCTTAGTAGACACTCCACTACTTGACCGAATTAATATAGTATTTACCACCTACGCCAGTACAAACATCTGTACTCGTGTCCCCCCATCACCCGACTAGAAGGGCACGTGGCATTCATCTAGTAGAGGTCAAATATCTATACATCCGAAGCATGTTTACCTGCCGAGACCACTAGGAATACAACCCATCAAAGTCATATGAGCACCCAAACCTGTGAGAAACACCTATAAATAGAGGAGTGTATCACCCACTCAAGGATGAACTATTTTCCTTGCCAAAACTCTGCTTCTCTGGTTGCTCGTCAGTGTCACTTACTGACTTAAGCATAAGAGTGTACCCTTAGTAGACATTCTCCACTGATGTCCCCCTTACTCTAAGGTGCTTCTCTTTTGCAAGCAATCAGGCGGACTATTTTCCTTGTCAAAACTCTGCTTCTCTATGCTTGCTCATCAATGCCACTTATGGACTTAAGCATGAGAGTGCCCTTAGTAGACACCCCACTAGTGTCCCCTTTACTCTGAGGTGCTTCTCTTTTGCAGGTGATCAGGCGGAGAACGACGGTGCAAAGCTGACCATGTCAAGTGATCCCATCAGGTGTTGTGTCAAAGGTTTTTGGCATCAACATTTTGGATTTTTTTTTTTTAAAGGACATTTTTTCTTGAAAGTAGTAAAAAGCCGACAAGTCGTGGAGGTTGGTGAAAAATGACAACCATTTCCCAAGATGTCGTTAGGCGTCTAAACGAACGACAATGTGATGTGAGTTTGATCTTGTTCCACGAGTGCGTAGTCTGACCAGCAATCTGAAAATCTGCGTTGCCTTTCATTACCTCCTCTCTCTTCACAAAATCCTCTCATTCTGAAACCCAAACCTTTCGAAAAAGTCTAAACCGAAATCTCCCGCACAACATTTTATGGTTGGAAAAAAAAGTGACCACCAGAATTGCTGTGAAACTTCTTCTGTAGGAGATGGGAACCAGTAACTCGAAGACAGACGGAACAAAACACAAACACAAACACAAAGCCAACCTTACATCTTCTTCTGAGTCGGCCGAGGATTATTCCGTTCTTGCTTCCAAAACACCGTGTTAGTTTCAATGACAAATGGAAGAATTTTAGTTCTTTTTCCAAGGCCAGTTTTTTGTTCTTTTTGGGGTGAAATTTCAGACAACTTGTTTTATTTTTGCAGTTTCCGTGAGCAAAATCGAGTCGTTGTATCAACTGTTTATGAAACTGAGCAGTTCCGTAGTCAAAGAGGGGCTCATACAAAAGTCTGCAGCTTTCTCCTCCATTTTACTTTTACTAACAGTGGTTTTTGTAATTTTGAATTGTACTTCATTCCGATTTTTAGGAAGAACCACAGCTTGCCCTTTTCCAGAGTACTGATAAGGGGAACCTCTTTTTAGACAGGGTATAAGTTTTAACTCATTTTTTCTTTTATTTCGGAATTACAGACTAAAAAAAAAAAGATTCTCTTTAGTTCAATGGGCTAAAATGCAATGCTGAAATGTATGTTCCAGTGATTTTAAGTTACTGATTAGATGTTAAAATTACCCTTAAAACTTCCCTCAAGCTCCTCTTTTGACCGTGATTTTAACACGATTGGTAAAATGCACCAGATATGTGCTGTATTCTTGAAAAATATTACTATTAGGAAATTAAGAACGAAAATAGACAACAAGAAAATCAAAAAACAAGAACACCAAGTTTTAGGTAAAAAAACTCTAGACAGAAAAAAAACAAGGGCAGACGAAAAGAAAATCCATTAAATTAAAGATCAGTATAAGATGAGCGACTATAGTAAAAGAGCATAATTTTTTCAAACCATAAATTACATCATATAGATATATATATATATATCCAAAACCCTAAACCGAAACTGGGTATAAACCCTATCGGCTCGATCCCTTCGCTACCATCATAGAGCCCCAATAAAGATCTTATGATTAAAGTTTTACCATAAATGTAGTACCGCGAGCTTTTCGGACCGTGTAAAAGAGAATTCGGGATTACCAAACTCTAACAAATATAGTGGAATGCAACATTTTAATTAAACACATGAGAAGTTTTCGTTATTATTCCCGGAACTATTTGAAAGGCATTTGAAGCTTACTGTGATTGCATTCAGTCTTTATTTATTTATTTATTTATTTTATTCTCGTTTACTTCTTGCATATCTTTAATCTATTTGATGTCAACGGAAATGGGCACATCTGGGTTTGGAGAATTTGTTCAAGCCTTGAGCATTTTCCACCCCAAAACTCCCGAGGAAGTCAAAATCAAATGTAAGAAACATGTTTTTTTTTCCTTTGGTTCTTTTTTTTACTGTGACTGTTTAATCCTTTTATGGCAATTCTCATGTCTTACACGCTTTCTGGACAATATTGTGGTTACGAATGGCATAGACCTTTTCTTTTTCCCCCTTTGAAGATAACATAGTGTAAATTTGTTTAATTAATGGGTCTAAATATTATTTTTTCGGGTGCATTTAAGTTTATACGATCCGAGGCACACATGTTTCATAGAGTGAAGGAGCCAAGTACCAAGTCCCAATTTTCTTGTTAAACAGAAAAGAGTTTCTTTCGTACGATATAATCTGTTTTGTCGTGATTTTTAAGGTAAATCTCTACCATGAAAGCCAGAACTTTTGTTTGAGCGAAGCATTACTGTACTTATCATTGATTAGCTTTACAAATGACCATTTTTTTTTTCTAGTTTTTAGATTTAAACAACGAAGTGTCCGTTTCTTCAACCAGCTATACCCGAAGAAAAACCTACTAGCTTTTTTACACTAGAGTATTCACATAAACCTCATTTTCAGCTGAAGGAGATGGTGCTGGCTTTTTGAACGAATCGGATCCAATATTATCAGATGATGTTGTGGAAATGATTGTAGGCAAGGTACTAATTAAAATTTTTATAAACTTGTTTGGTATTGCTTTTTTAGAAGCTGCTTAAGGGTTACTGAGTCTAAAAGCTGCAGAGGGAGGTTTAGGTTTAATTTGGGATTTGCTTTTTGCCCAAAAAACAATGTAGCTATAGAATTTGGTGCACAAAGACAAATGTACTTTGTAATTATTTTGAGAAGCTGGATTTTGTAGAGTTATAGCTTTTACTTCTGCTTCTACTTCAAGTAAAAGTTGAGTTTTTATTTAAAGTGTAACAATCTCAAACTAAGTCGATAGTTTTTTAAAGTGTTTTGGTCTTCCAAAACTGCTTGTAGTCAAAGCCAGGTAATATAAATTATAGTCTAACATTTTTATTGCTAATTAGAAAATTTAAACATGATTTTTATCTCATTAAGTACTTCGGCTTTAAACACTAACTAACATGTCGTAAATTTCACTTATGTTTTTTTCACTCTTTTCTAGAGCTTAAGCAAAAACGGTGTCCAAAAGGTGCAATTTTTCAGCTTTTCGGTTTTCGTGCTCACACTTCATCTTGTTCCATGCAGGCATTCAAAGAAGCGGATGCAAAAGGAGATGGCAAGATTGATGAAGAAGAGTGGAAGGACGAAACGCATGATGGAGATGGCAATTTTGGCTTGACTAAACGCATGCGGGCACATCTATGCGTAGAAACGACGAAGACAATTTTGTCGTTTTTATGTCTTATTTTTTTCTACTCTGGCTTGAGATATAAAGGGTTGCAAGGGTTGCATATATAGAGAAATTTCAATATATGAGTGAAGGGGTAGGGCATTTTTTAGTTGGTTTTTTCCTCATGGAAAATGGGACGAAAGCTCTAATGATCAAAAGTTATTTATCAGGTATATAATGATGAAATTAGATCTGCACAGTCAAATTTTGAGGTGTTTTTGTGATTTAAAAATGATTAAATAAAACATTTTAACAGTCTAGATCTTTTTTTTTTTTTTTTTTCATGATCGTCTAATACTTGAAAAAGTATTACACAATATAGTCAAATTTAACTAGTCTTATCATAGGGGTAGTCATTGAACGACACACCCAGATATATTAGTGCTTAAAAATGCAATGAACCGTAGCTTTTCTTCCACCAAATTTCTGTGTAAATTTTAAAGATAAAAATCAAAGGTTTTGAGACGTGAGAATTACTTTTTTTTTTTTTTTAGGTTTTATTTATCCCCATTAGAACAGTTTACTATTATTGTTGTGATAAATTACCTTAAAGATACAACAAATCCATGGATTTAATAAGTAACAATCTTATTAAATTTCTCGAACAAGATATAAAACTGACATTAAAAATTAAAGTTTTATAGCTTCTGATATGTCTGTTCGTGAAGAGTTACAACAGATACAACAAATATCCTTTTTAAAATTAAAAGGTACATTTTCATTTAAAAAACTTATCTGTTTTAATAGACATACCCATTGGTCATCATAATTTACTTACGACCGTTAGATTGTAATAATTCAATTAACGGTTTAAATTAAATATAAAATCATTCAAATCTAATCGTTAGATCGTGTTCGATCAAATTAACGGTCCATATTTAATCTATAAAAGCACGCATTCAAAAAGAGAGTGCTCCGTAACTCCTTACGATGATGCGTACGTGTAAAGTGCGCCCTAAAAAGGGCTCAGTCGCCCTCACGCTGTGGTGACGTACAATAATAATATAGTCTTCACTATATATTAGTAATTTTTACACTACACTAATTTTAGTTTATATCACTATACTTATTTGTATTTTTTAATATGAGACTTTATTATTTTCGCAGTACCTAATAATAATAGAAAAGATATTACTATATTTCTAACACTTTGTTCACGTCAAATAACAAAATCTAACATGACATGTCTGGACCAAGGGGCTCTGCCCGCTAAACCCACGCAAAAAATTCAAAGTCTTGTTTCCAAACGTAGCTAGTTGTAGTTGGACAAGATTCCAAGCTTTCCCAAAAAAAAAAAAAAAAAAAATTACTAACTAACTAACTAACTAACTAACTACGGAGAAATTTTACGTACTCCCACTAAACTTTCATTGTTGTCACTACTTCCCTTTGTTTGATGAAAATTTATGTAACCTAAAGTTCAAAAAAAAAAGAAAAAGAAAATGAAATATATATATATATATATATGTGTGTGTGTGTATGTTATATAGATGTAACGTAGAAAATGGATTACTCCCCTTGTTCACGTCAAATTGAATAATCTAGTGGTGGGCCCGTAAACCGACCGAAAAAAGTCGAAGTATTATTATTATTATTTTTTAAAGAGGAACTTGTCAAAAAAAAAAAAAGTCAAAGTAATGTCTCCATACGTGACAAGCTGTAGTCAGACAATTATTCCAAAAAAAAAAAAAAAAACAGAGATTGTAGTTAGACAACGCACGCATCGTCAGCCATGACTAGTTAATCCAGTTTATTAAACTTGGACAATAAACAATTTGTAAGCTCTGTCTTCGGTGCCTTCACAACACCTTTTTTTTTTTTTAACCAAAATTTCATTAAATTTAATAAGGAGAGGTAAAAACACAAAACATAATAAATGATCCTGTATTATATCAAACAAAACCCTTCAATAAAAACATATCTATCTATAAATTTCGATGACACAAATTACTACAACATTTTTATTAAATGCAATTCATAGCAAATACCACATCCAGAAACATACTATGAAGAAATGCGATTATAAGCATTTAGACAAAAATGTTACGTTTTTATACTATGTATTTTGCTTTTATTCAGAAAATATACATTATGTTTTGAACTTTTATAATTGTATACCATCAAATTATTTTCATATACAAATTTATCACATTTCTCGGTCAACACTTAATTTAACCTTAAAATGTCTAAGTTACCTTGAAAAGAAAGACACCTATGAATTTAAAAATAAAAATAAAAATAATCAAAGAAATTCTGATTTAAATTTCTCTTGTCCTGCTTGGGAATTAGAATTTCTTTAATTATTTTTAGTTTTAAATCCAAGGGTATTTTGGGTATTTTAAATGTAAAAATTAAGCGTTGATCGAGTAAATGTATAGATTTATATACTAAATGTAACCAATAATATTAAAATTTAAATTTTGAAAATATATTGCATCGTTTTCAAATAAAAACAAAATACAAAACATAAAAATGTAAATATTACATAATTGTAGTATTTCTTTTAAGGGTAATTTAGATATTTTAAGATTAAAATTAAGTGTTGACCGAGAAATGGTATAAATTTATATATTAAGCATGGTATACAAATGTAAAAATTCAAAATATAAGATATATTTTCTGAATAAAAACAAAATACATGATATAAAAACATAAATAACCTTACAAAAATTCATTACAGTTAAAATCCTCGACATATAAGATAAAAGATCAATAACCCTCTCAACTTGAGTAATTCTTTAATCAAATACCATCTCTATTTCTTTAATGCCCTAATGAGAAATTTCTAGCACCTTTAATGTCTGTAATTTCATGTTCATAATAATAATAATATTATTATTATTATTATTATTATGAGCGAAATTCTTTTTAATTAAAACTTAGTCAAATTCTTCCAGGTCAAATTCTTTGTGTTTTAGTGACAAAAAATGATACTTTGAGCCACGAGGAAAAAGAGCAATCAATAAATGCAACGAGGATCTCCTTAAATATATATATATATATAGTGCCCTTCAGAATAAATATGCAAATAAATAACATTCACATGTGTGGATGGGTTAACAAGGGTAGGTAACTTTATTAGCTTCTCCTCTTTGTTTATTTAAGTTCAACTTCTATTATCTTTCCTTAATTCTTATTTTTTTTTTCAACTATTAAAGTATGATTTGATGATGACAATATAGATCTCGAGTAATCAATTAAGAAAAACTAATATAAAAAATCTGTCTCTCTATCAAACCTAGAGAATAACTAAGACCTAAAGAAAATAGTTTATTGTTTATACGACTGAAAATCTTAAAAGGATACGTCATCCCGTATCCTTTGTTCCCCAAAAAAAAAAAATGCAAATAAATGAATATGGTCACATTCGGACTAGTGAGCTGTGAGGGGGTGTTTGGTGGAGTAGTTTGAGTTGAGATTTTTAAATTTTAATAGTAAATTTTTTTGAATTTTCAGAAAAGAAAAAGATAAAAACTTTTTAGAAAAAAGATAAAAAAAATTTTGAAATGAGTGGTTTAAAATGGAGAGCCAAACACCCTGAGCAAAAGTTCAAAAATTATTCCTTAAAAAAAAAAACCAAAATCTTATTCTATTCACGCAAATAGAAAATTAAAATGATTGTTCTAGGCCTATAATCCAATGCAAATTACACGTGGCAAGTTTTGATTGGAGAAGACACGTAACTATGAGTCATTCAGCCCTGATCTTTTTTCAAGAATAGTTAAACTTGGCGAACAAACAACTTTTTTTTTTTCTTTTTTTTTAACGAAAAAAAGAGTTTTTTTTGTTTAGAGAGCAAACAACTTGTCAGCCATTCAAAGCCGCATGACCACAGTCAGAGACGTTATTAACAAATTATTTAAACAAAAATAATAAACATAATCAAGAGAGAGAAGGCTAGAATTTGATTATAAATAAATTATTGTTCTTGATTTAGATTTCGTATTAAGTTGAAATTTTCTTCTTTCAATTTATCTTTATTGTAATTAAGTTCATCTCTTAGAAGATTAGTATTTAAATCTTCAATTAATGATCTAGTGGGAAGTGGAAAATTATAATATGAGAAAGAAGATGAATTTAAATTGAATAATTTTTCTAATTCATACAATACAAAATTATATATTTCATTTTCAGGAACTTCAAAATTTTGGTTGTTAAATAAGACTACACATTAATTTCTAATATTTTTGTAAAAATTTTGTTGCATCAGAAAGATTGCAAAATAATAGTATTGTAATAAAAAGTTGATGTAGTTGTGTAGATGTTGACAAAAATGATGCTTCTTCTATTGATTCATCTCATTCTTTATCATCTCCTAACAAACCTAGGGCATGACAGGCTATTTGATTTGTGGGATAAATAATATTATTTACTGTTCGAAGTGATTCATAACTTGTTGAACTTTTTTTCATGATTTGATAATAATTTTAAGTAATATAATTCACCGGAACTTTGATGGATATAAAATGTTTGTCCTATAGTATGTCCATTTTGTCTATGAGTCCAAATCTTATTTTTATAATTCCAAACGAATTTTGTTGGAAATTCTGTATAAGTAAATTATCGAGCATCTTTATTAGTTTTATTAATTTCCATCCATTCTGTTAATACTGTTTTTTGAATTTATGGTTGCTGTATTATATTTTGTAATTGTTGATTTTTATGAAATGTAATGTTTTACATATTTGGTAGATGAATAGAAAGACGTTGAATAGCTGGATTTCTATGATAAATTGGATATTCAAATCTTCTCCAAATTGCTTCATTAAGTATAATATATCGACAATTAAGATAAGCTTTTATTTCATCAACTTCTTTATAATTTATTCTTTTATTATTTTCAGTAATAATATTATCTTCAATAACGGTTTTTATTCTATCTGAACCTTTTGTTAAGTATTTAAATAAATATTTAATGAGCATAGATTGACAACAAATTTCGACATTAATATGTGCACGATATTTTAAGCATGAAGTCCTATTAAAAGGAACAACATATCTATTATTAAGTTTTATTCATTTTTTAATAATATTAAAATCTGTATCTCTACAACGATAATTTACAAAACTATTTTCCTTTATACGTGTTTCATTTTTTTATTTATTTTGAAAATTTTTTTGAACATTTTGAATTTTTCATACATAGTGCAGATGTTTTTACATATCCACATGGTTCATGTATCATATATTCAGTTATAATTTTATAACCTAAATGATCGATTATTGGGTTTGGAATTTCTGCAGAAATAATTTTATCTATATATATTAGATCATGGTATTTATATTCAGGATATAACCAAAATAACATATGACAATGAGGTAATCCATGTTTTTAAAATTCTACTACATATAAATCTGCAGTTAAAAAAAAAGTTAGAATAATATAATTATTAATTTTATATTTTTTAAAATAAAACATTATAATAATATTATATTGACTTTTTTTATTATATAAGATAAATTAATTTACATGTTATTATGGTCCAAAAATAACTCATGATTTTATTATATTTAATAAATGATTTAATTTAATTTTAAATATTCTACTTGTAATAGCTGGTTTATCCTCAGTTTTTTGTCCTGAAATTATCGATAAAAATCTTTTAATTTTTGATCATTTAAGATTACATGTAAATGTTAGAAATATATCAGGATTTTCATAATATCTGCAAATTATCGTAACATCTTGATAATTTTGAATCATTTATCTTGGACTTCATGTATAAGATGATGATAAAATAATTCTTTTTTCTAATTGCTTGTGTATCTGTATCACTTTTAATTATAGCATCTTAAATACCTTTATATATTTCAGATCTTAAATTGTTTTGATTCTGTCTAATATAATCTAAATGGTCTTCTTCAATTGAGGCATAAATATCTATAATATACTGTTGGAAAATAAGTCCAGATTAAAATAATGTATTTTCTTGTTGTATTCGTTCTTGAAGTTGAAAAGTATAAAATGATCTCATTGATATTTGATATCTATGTGGTTGTTTGCCAGTAAAATTTGGATTCCAACCTATCTTAATTCTATATCCATCTTCTCCATAAGAGAATAATAATGGATATTGTAATGCCATATAAGATGAATGTAGTTTATTGATTATTTGTAATTATCTAGTTTGATTATGAATAATAATATCCCGTCCATCTATAGATTAATCAGTATCTCCAACAATTAAAGCACCTATATCAGTTGAAGTTGGGAGATCATATTGTGCACTATCTTCTTGTCGTCTTCTTATTAATCTTAATTTCATCGAAGGTATTTGATTATTTTCATAAGTATCTCTAACAGTTTTAAAAAGTTGTACAAATTTATTTGTTTCATCTAACATTGTAAGTAATTTTTTAATTATTGTTTCATTTAAATTATTATTATTTGGAATTATAGCAATTCTATTTTGTATTTTATGTTCTGTATCATAAATATATAATTATATAAATCTTGGAGGATTATTATTAGTTGGAAGTAAAGAACTAATTAGATGATGTATTTGACCACTAATTTTAAAAATATATGGCGCTATTGAATTGTTAATATCTGATTGAATGTTTGCTCAAAATGAAGTAAAAGAAAACATTGAATTACATATTCTAATATTTTTTTTTCTAAAATTTGAACTTAAAGGTCCTCCATATTAATCTAATAATTGATCTAAAATTGGTGGTGTTTTTTTTTTTTTTTGTTAAAGGAATGTCGATTTTTCCATTTTGACAGAATAAAAATACTTTGGTGGATTTGTATTTCGTATTTGTTAATTTTTTTAGAATAATGCTTGACAATATTGACATACGTAATTATAATATCCAATATCTATATATTCATCTTTTGGACGTAAATAAAAAATTTTGTTTGAAAAAAGAAAAGGGAAAAATTTGAAAATGTTAGTAAAAAAGTTTGTCAAAAATAATAAATATACAGAAAATTTTTTTAAAAATAATTAAATTACCTTGTTCAACTGATAGTGAATTGTAATATGTTAAAAATAGATTTGATATTTCTTTATTCCCATTTTCTTCAAACTGATTATTTGAATAATATATATTTGTTGATATAGATGCTGCATTATTATTTACGTAATTTTGATTTTTTTGACGTTTCGATTGCCTTGAATAGTTAATATTTTTCCTCGTATTTTCTTTCATTGTTAAAACTTTTTTTTTGTTACACAAAAAGAAAAATAACGACACAAAATATTGTCAAAAGATAGAAATTATACATATAAATGTTTTCAAAAAATTGAATTACTAATTTATTTAGTAAAAAAAAAAAAGGAGTTAAGTAATCAAAAAATTGATGAAACAAATATTAAAATAAAATATTATAGATAAAATTTATTTCCCTTATAACAAAATAATAATTTTTTTAATTAAAAAAGTATAAATAACAAGAAAAATTAAACAAAAAAATTCAAAAATTAAAGGCATAACAAAGATGAGGAATAAATTTAATAAAATAAATGCTAATTAATTTAACAAAGAAATGTAAAAATGAATATACATTAAAAAAAATTAACAAAGAAAAGTATTCTTCTGGGTTTTATTTTTTTTAATTTTTGCTAATTCAAGATTTTAAATTTTTAACATGTATAATTTTAGTTTTTATAATTAGCAAATATTTAATAAAATATAAATTTTTTTATCTTATTAAATTTTTTGTCTATCTTTATTATTACTATTTTTTGTTAATTAATACAGTTTTTATATTTACAAATTTTTATAATTTATTTTTTGAATTTATTATTTTAAACTGATTTTTATGTTTAATATTATAATTTAATTATGTTGATTTATTTTTTAATTATATAAAAACGTTTTTTTGTTGGTTTTTTTGTTGTGTAAATTATTTATAGGTACAGGACTTATATATTTTTTTGTTTGTATTTGTTTTTAAGTACTATAATCATGTTTCTTTAATTTTAATTATTGAAAGTCTTTGAATATGAATTATATAATTTATTAAATATATTTAGTAAATTCATATTTGTATATAATAAATTGTTTCAATTTGGACTTTTATGTGTTTGTTTATTTTTTTAAATTTGTTGTTAATTTCATTTTACAACACATGTTATATTATTAAACACATGTTATATCATTAAGAGCAAAAATTTGACAAATATTAATGAAATATATGAACAAATATGATATTTTATTTAGTTAATTTTAGTTAATTATAATTTATGATATCTAATGAAAATATTGATCTACATTTTAATTTTCTAAGTTTTTTTTTTTCAAATAAAAAATTATATTCATTAGATTAAACAATAATTAACCTAAATGATTTATGTTCTTTATAAACTATCAATTTTCTGCAATACAAATTCAAACTAATAAAAATGTATATGGAAGAAAGTATCCAATATTACATTATCAGATTACATAATACAGGAAAAAAAATTACAATAGTTGCTAACTATAAATACAGTTTTATACAAAAATGCTAATAAAAAGTAACATAAACCCCTGGGTAACAAAAAAAAATGGGAAAAAATTATATAAAGTTACAAACAAAAAGGATAAGAGAAAATAATAATACAACAGTAAAATCATAATCGACAAGAAAGAAAGGGAAAGGGAAAAAAAAAAAACCTATAACATAATCAATCTCATATAGCAATCAAAATAAACAATTTAATATACACATAACATAACAAATGTTTTGAAAATTTTAAATAAATAGCTTGTAGAAATTTTTTTTTTAAATTATTAAATTAAGTCCAGATCTCTTATATGATAACAATATCTGTAAAGAATAACTCAATTATAATTCAACTGCGTCTTTTGTAACTATCAGATGAAATGTTTGGGAATTTACAGTGGGCGAAAAATTTAATAGCGAGAAAGAAAGATTGATAGGCAAAGAGAAGAAAATAAAGAGAGAAGACTAAATAGTAAAAAAGGTTGTAAAAAATGAGAGACAACTGGTATGGATAATACAGAAAACCAAAGGGTAAGAATAAGAGAGTATAAACAAAAAAAAAATCAGTTAAGACAAAAAACGGCAGAGGGCAAAAAATGAGAGGAGAATAAATATTAAGTCAAGTAAACAAAATACTAACATATTTAACACTATTTTATTCTCCAAAGAATAAAAACATCCTAACTCCCAAACATTTATAGCAACTATAAAGACTGTCAAATAACATGTATTAGTTATTCACAATATTCTATCAATGATATCGTATTCAGCAACATATACCAAACTAACTAAAACATCTGGTATTTGCATTATTACATATCTAAAGTGAGATCATCATAGCGAGTTACATATTTTTTTCACAAAAATTCTTTTAAAAAACATTTACATTGTCGGGGAGGAGGAGGAGAGGAGGAAACCGAAAAAACAGGGAGAAAAAAGAAACCGGCAAACAAAAATGGAAAAAACAAACAACACCCATCACGACAATACTCATCAAATAGCATTATACAACTATAAATTCTAAACTTTTATAAACTATATATAAAGAAGAATAAATTTAATATAAAATATGTGAAAGAAAAAATTACCATAATACCAAAATTATAAACTGTACAATATTATTATAATAGTAATAACAATAAGCATAACTGAAAAAATAAGAAGTTTAAAAATATTAAACAAACAGGAAGAAGAAAAACGAACAAATATAAAAATAAGCAAAGAAACCAATTATTCTTATAAAAACAGAATGTTAAGAATTAAAAGAGTAATTTATCATAATATAATAAAACATCAATCAACTGTAATTAAGATACATAAATAAGAGTAGTACCTGAATAAATACAGGAAGTTTGCATAAAATGAATATCCCAAAATGATTAGTCATCAGAAGGTGAGAAAGAGCACAATAAAACTTTGCAGGTAAGAAATAAAGGAGGTTCAAGCTAGAACAATTAAGAGAGTGATAAGAAGAAAGTGATAGTAAGCTGTAAGAATAATGTAATAAATGAGAGAAAAAGTTATATGTAGAAAAAATTGGAAAGGAAAAAATTAATAAAAATTTTAAAAAAAGAGTTGGTGAACAACAGAGAGACAATGTGAACTAATACACATTCACACACAAAACAGATAACACAATTAAAACAACTTAGAAGTATTAATGACAATGTTATATATCTCAGTCAAAGCAATTATTATAGTATAAATAGCAGATTTATAGCCAATAAGAAAATTATAGCTAAAAGAAAAATAATCTATAAACATTAAATCTTTAACATAGATCAGCAATCAAAACACTAAAATCTATAAACACAGAAAGAAGCTGTATGAATAATCTAGAAGATTAACTAATGGGAAACCCTAACAATCAATTGAAATCTAACTAAAAGATCAAATATTCTTATGAAATATAATAGGAAATTATAGAAGCAAAAAATAAGCGAACAAATTTCAACCATAAAATCAAAAAAAATTACCTGGGGGATAAAAACGGAAAAAAAAAATTACAAACATCAGAAACAAAAAGTCTTCAAAATCTCCGGTAACACTCTCAATTAGCCATTTTAGCAGCATTACCTCTCCAATCTACAAAAACAAATTAAGAAATAACAAATATCAAAATTAATTAATATTACATCAAATAAGGAAAAAAAAAAGGAAAAAAAGTTACTCAAATAAATGGAAGCAAAACAAAAACACACCTTTTTTTTCTGTTAATTTATTTTAGCAAAAATAATGAAAAAAAATTCCCAAATCAAAATTTCAGATTTGGATAAAATAAATACAAAAATGGGGAGAAAAAAATTGTGGCATCAACAGTAAAAGAAGCTGCAACCGAAAGGGCAACCAATGAAGCTTAAAAAAAAAAATTTAACTTAAACTTAGAATTCGGAAACTATGAATCCAAAAATCAAATAATAGAAAAAGGAAAAAAACAAAAACATACAACACCTAAAAAAAATAACAAAGAAAATGAGGAGAAAAAAGGACAACAAAATCAAAAATATCTTTCTTCCACTAAACACATACACAGAATGAAGAAAAAAAAATTGAAACCCAAAAAAAAAAAAAAAAAGAGCCGAAAAAATTTACAAAATTGTCAAAGAAAAAAAGAAAATTTTTTTCTAACAAAACAAAAAACAAAAGCTAAAACTCTAAAACAAAAATCATACAACAAAAAAATAACAAAAAGACAATACACACTAAAAAAAAACCCCTAAAATAAAATCCTAAAAATCCAATCAAACAAACCCACCGAAAAAAAAATGAAGAGACACAATTGGTGAAGACGGTAACAAAAACCCAAAAAAAAAAAACCCCTAAAATGAAACCCTAAAAATCCGAAACAATAAACCCACGAAGAAAAAAAAAAAAAGGAGAAAGGATCAGTAAACATAATAACCAAAACCAAAACCAAAACCCAGGATTTGAAAACCCAAAATGCATAAAATCTGAATAGAGAAAGAGAATAGCCGAAAATCAATAAACACACCAACAAAAACGAAGAAATAAAAAATAATAATAAACACAAAAAAAAGAACCCTCAAAATCAAACCTTAAAAATCTGACAAAACAAATCCACTGGGGGAAAAAAAAAAAGGAGCAGAGAATCCGTCAACACAACCACAAAAACCAAGAGCTAGGATCTGAAAATCCAAAAAAAAAACCGTAAAATAAATCCCTAAAAATCGAAGAAAACAAACCCACCGGATGAAAAAAAAAATGGAAGAAAAAAAAGAGAAATAATGGGTAAACACATCAACAAAAAGTAAAACCTAGAATTTCAAAACCCAAAATACATGCAATCTAAAGAGGAAGAGAGAGCAGTCGAAAGAAGAAAAACCAAAGAGACATGAACATTGACCAAACAAACACAAAATGAAGAGAGAGGCGGCGGCAAGAGGAAGAGCAAGACAAACATAGGGTTTGAAGAACCAAAAAAATGTACATAGAGAGAGAGACAGAGAGGAGCGAAGAAGAAGAAAGGAAAAGAACAAAACAATAAAGAGCCAAAAAGCAAATGAGGAGAGGGGCGGCTGCAAGAAGAAGAGAAATCCACAAATAGGGTTTCAAGGACACAAATGGGAAAGCACTATACACCACATAACTGGTAGACACAAAAAAAAGGGCAAAAATATCCGAACAATGCCAGAGGGACAAAACCGGGAAAAACTGTGCAACCGGGAAAAAACGAAAGGTTTGAAGGATAAAAGAGTCATTTTACTGTACATATTACTATTCACTGAATAATAAAATTCTATATCCTTTTAGTATATTTAGTAATGTGTATCGTACCTGAAAAAAAAAAAATATTAAGAGGTTTACTTTTAAAAAGGAGGAATATAGTTTATATGTTCCTAGTTGGTCTGTCTTTTTTTTTGGTTGCGCTTTGTTTGGTTCATCAATTTAAATTCAAAATTTTTAACTTATTTTTATCTTTTTATAAAAAAAAGTCAACAAGTTATTTAATTATATTACGTTTAGTTCGCTGGTTAGAAATGAAAATTTTAAGTTGTAATTAGTTGATTTTTCAAAAACTAATTATAAATTTTATTGACTTTTAAAAAAAAACTGAGAAGAAAAAATACAATTTAATTAAAACTAAACTTAAATATCAAATAAAATCTTAATTTTTAAAAAATCAAACAACTCTAATTTAAATATTTCAATTCAAACCTAAATACATATGCTTATAGCTGGTTCGGTTAGGTTATAGACTTGCCCGTAGTGGCTTTTCTATCTAATTAAAATTAAAATAATTGAAGTCTCTCATATGCCATAGCTCACCCCAGCCATAAATATCTGCTGATTTTTTTAATCAAAAAAATCTAGAATACTTCCCTTTGTTTGATGAAAATTTATGTAACCTAAAGTTCAAAAAATATATATATATATATATGTATGTATGTGATATATATGGAACGTAGAAAATGGATTACTCCCGTTGTTCACGTTAAATTGAATAATCTAGTGGTGTGCCTGTAAACCGACCGAAAAATGTCGAAGTTATTTATTTATTTATTTATTTATTTAATATTTCTTTTTAAGAGGAACTTGGCCCAAAAAAAAAAAAAAGTCAAAGAAATGTTTCCATACGTGACAAGGTGTTGTCAGACAATTATTCAAAAAGAGAGAGAGAGAGAGAGAGAGAGAGAGATTGTAGTTAGACAAGGAACGCATCGTCAGCCGTGACTAGTTAATCCTGTTTATTAAACTTGGACAATAAACAATTTATAAGCTCCGCCTTCAGTGCCTTCACAGCACTTTTTTTTTTTTTTTAAACAAAAATTTCATTAAAATTAATAAGAAGATATAAAAACACAAAACATAATAAATGATCCCGTATTATATAAGATAAAACCCTTCAATAAAAACATATCTATCAATAAATTTTGATGACGCAAATTATCACAACATTTTTTTTAAATGCAATTCATAGCAAATTACCACATCCGGAAACATAGTATGAAGAAATGCGATTATAAGCATTTAGACAAAAATATTACGTTTTTATACCATGTATTTTGCTTTTATTCAGAAAATTTACCTCGCGTTTTGAACTTTTACAATTGTATCCCATCAGATTATTTTTATATACAAATTTATCACCTTTCTCGATCAACATTTAATTTTGACTTTAAAATATCCAAGTTAACTTGAAAAGAAAGACAACCATGAATTTAAAAATAAAAATAATCAAAGAAATTCCGATTTAAATTATAAAGTTAAATTTCTCTTGTCCTGCTTGAGAATTAAAATTTCTTTAATTAATTTTAGTTTTAAATCCAATGGTATTTTGGGATTTTAAATGTAAAAATTAAGCATTGATTGAGTAAATGTATAGATTTATATACTAAATGTAACCTAATTATATAAAAATTTAAATTTGAACATTTATTGTATAGTTTTCAAATAAAAACAAAATACATGACATAAAAATGTAAATATTAAAAAATTGTAGTCTTTCTTTTAAGGGTAATTTAGATATTTTAAGGTTAAAATTAAATATTGACCGAAAAATGATATTAATTTATATATTAAGCATGACATACAAATGTAAAAGTTCAAAATATAATATATACTTTTTGAATAAAAACAAAATACATGATATAAAAACATAAATAACCTTACAAAAATTCATTACAATTAAAATCCTCGACGTATAAGATAAAAGATCAATAACCCTCTCAACTCGAGTAATTCTTTAATCAAATACTATCTCTATTTCTTTAATGCCCTAATGAGAAATTTCTAACACCTTTAATGTCTGTAATTTCATGTTCATAATAATAATAATAATAATAATATTATTAAGAGTGAAATAGGGTCCATTCTTTTAACTAAAACTTAGTCAAATTCTTCTTGGTCAATTTCTTTGTGTTTTAGTGACAAAAAATGATACTTTGAGCCATGAGGAAAAACAGCGATCAATAAATGCAACAAGGATCTCCTTGAAATATATATATATATATATATATATATATATATATTGCCCTTCAAAATAAATATGCAAATAAATGACATTAACATGTGTGGATGGATTAACAAGGGTAGGTGATTTTATTAGTTTCTCCTCTTTATTCATTTGAGTTCGATTCCTGTTACTTCTCCTTAAGTCTCATTTTATTTTCGACTGTTAAAGTATAGTTTGGTGATAACAGTGTAGTATCCGGATAGTCAATTAAGAGAAATTAGTATAAAAAATCTTTCTCTATCAGACTTAGAGAAAACAATTATCGTTTATAAGACTGAAAATCTAAAAATAATAAATCATCTTGTATCCTTTATTCCCCAAAAAAAAAAAAAAAAGCAAATAAATGAATATGGTCACACAGTGGACTAGTGAGCTGTGAGCAAAAGGTCAAAAATTATTCCCTATAAAAAAAAAAAAAAACCAAAATATTTATTCTATTCGCTCAAATAGAAAATTAAACTGTTTGTTCTAGGCCTATAATCCAATACAAAATTACACGTGGCAAGTGTTGATTGGAGAAGACACGCAACCATGAGTCATTCACCTCTTATCTTTTTTCTAGAATAGTTAAACTTGACGAACAAACAACTCTTTTTTTTTTTATTTTTTATACCAAAAAAGGAATTTTTTTGTTTAGAGAACAAACAACTTGTCGGCCATTCAAAGACCTATAACCACAGTCAGAGACGTTATAACAAATTATTTAAACAAAAATAATAAAACATAATCAAGAGAGAGAAAGAGAGAGAAAGCTAGAGAGAGAAACATTTGTAACTTTCGTAGTCTTCGTCAAAAGTCGTCAGCTCTTAACGCGTTAACAACAACTTTCCAACGGCAGCTACATGTCACCGTCTTTCGTCGACATCTTCTCTCTCTCTCTCTCGTTTTTTTACTTTTCTTTTCTCTCTCTTCAGTCCTAATCAAGCCAGGAAAAAAAAAATATTCCCACAAAAAAAGAAAGAGAAAAGGAAAAGGAAAAAACTGAGAAGTCGTCTGTCCGGGTATTTGCCAAGAATTTGCTCTGCTCTTCCTCTCTCGATTTTCTCGTCTGGTTCTTACTTCTTGGTAGGAATAGCTCTGTTTGTGAATTCTGATCGCTATTTTCCTTTTCTCGTGTTAATTCCCCCCCCCCCCCCCCCCCCCCCAAAAAAAAAAGGAAAAGAGTTTCAGTTTGTGAACGATCTTGCTTCAATTCCGAGTCCTTGGTGGAGTTTCATTATCTCTACCGTTTTTTTTTTTTTTTCTTTTTCCCCAAAAAATTTGGTGTATTGGCTTTGATTTCTCGATATGAATCTCTAGGGTGTGAGTGTGTTTCTGTGTGTGTATATATATATATAGATATAGATATATATATATATATATTTTTTGTGGTTTTTGTCTGTATGGATTGTCTGAATGCCTATGATCATCTGGTGATCGATCAGGTGGTCATTTTACAATCCAAATATGGCTTCGTTGTCGAAAAATTTGTAAAGATTGCATTTTGGAACTTGTAAATTGGTCTCAAAGCTGTGAAATTTCTGTAATTTTGTGAAAATGTCGTCGGCCGGTATTGTCCTTGTTCCGATTTGCAATGATCCCGTTGTATGCCCCAACAAATTGCACGCCCTGTCGGGTTTGTCGTTGGACGAATCGATTTTGATATTTCTCTCGGTCGGGGAATCTGTGATTCCTTTGAGTGTTTTGGAGTCCGATTCCATCGAGTCTGTGAAGCTTAGGATCCAAATTAATAAAGGGTTTGTGGTGAAGAACCAGAAGTTGGTTTGTGGAGGCCGGGAACTGGCTCGGAGAAACTCTTTACTCCGCGACTACGGAGTCGCGGAGGGGAATGTTTTGCATTTGGTCCTTAGGCTTTCGGATCTTCAGGAAATCAAGGTCCGAACTTATTCTGGGAAGGAGTTCACTTTCCGTGTGGAAAGGGGTCGGGATGTTAGGTATGTGAAGCAAAAGATTGCGAGGAAGGGGAAAGAGTTTGTTGATCTTGAGGAGCAAGAGGTTGTTTGCAATGGGGAGAAACTCGAGGATCAGAGACTTATCGACGACATCTGCAAAGACAATGATGCAGTTGTACATTTGTTGGTTAGGAAAACTGCGAAGGTTCGTGGTAGACCCGTAGACAAGAATTTTGAGTTGTCTATTGTGGCACCGGATAAGGCAAGCGACGGAGAAAATGATAAGTTGCAAAATGATGTTGGTGAGGAAAATTTCAAAAGAGACTACGAAGTTGATGGGAGAGTTGTGCCGCAAAAGCCTTCTGTTAGGGGACCTTTGGAGCCTGTTATTGTTAACCCAAAGATTAAGTTGCCTTTGGCCATACAAGAAATGGTTAAAGCTACACTTGAGGGACTTAGTAACGGTAACAATCCGGTAAGGTCTATGGAGGGTACAGGAGGAGCATATTTTATGCAGGATTCGACAGGGAAAAAGTGCATTTCTGTTTTTAAGCCAATGGATGAGGAGCCTATGGCTGTGAACAATCCGAGGGGGCTTCCATTGTCAGTGGATGGGAAAGGGTTGAAGAAGGGAACTAGAGTTGGTGAAGGAGCGCTGAGGGAAGTTGCAGCCTACCTTTTGGATCATCCAAAGAGTGGCCGTCGTGCATTCATTGGTGATGAAGAGGGTTTTGCTGGTGTCCCGCCCACGTTTTTGGTCAAGTGCCTTCACGAAGCATTCAACCATCCTGGTGATTTGACTGCCAAGCTTGGCTCTTTGCAGAAGTTCATGGAGAATAATGGGAGTTGCGAGGATATGGGCCCCGGTGTTTTCCCAGTCAAGGAAGTCCACAAAATCTCCGTGTTGGATATAAGATTGGCCAATGCTGATAGGCATGCTGGGAATATATTGCTGAGCAAAGGAAAAGATGGGCGGCCTGCGCTGATTCCAATTGATCATGGTTACTGCTTGCCCGAAAGCGTAAGTATCTCTTTCAATGCTTGCTGAGTAGGCTGCTATTTTACTCATGTGTTTGTATTTCTTTTATTTATACTTGTTTACTTGATCTTTTCTTTGCTCAATCATTTCTTTCGGTAAATTAGAGTCTTTGAACTGATTATCTTAACGATAAAATTACAACCCTTTCCATTTTGAGCGATCGACCAGTGAATGAATAGTCACATGTTACTTAAGATGAATTAACAACTGAGGCAATTTTGAACTAACCTCATGTATTCCTTATCGCTGCAGTTTGAAGAATGCACATTTGACTGGCTTTATTGGCCACAATCTCGTGAACCCTACTCCGACGAGATCGTTGATTACATAAAGTCGCTGGATGCCGAAGAAGATATCGCACTTCTGAAGTTCCATGGATGGGAGCTGCCCCTTGAGTGTGCCCGTACGCTTCGCATCTCAACCATGCTTCTAAAGAAGGGAGTTGAGAAAGGTCTCACTCCCTTTGCAATAGGAAGCATAATGAGCAGAGAAACCCTTAAGAAGGAATCGATCATGGAGGAGATTGTCCAGGAAGCACAGGATTCTGTGCTCCCCGGTACAAGTGAAGCCGCATTCCTCGAGGCCGTGTCCCAGATCATGGATCGTCGGATTCATGAGATTTCTAAATCGCGTTCCTGATGGTATTGCACGTATCATTCTCTTTTGAATTGTTAACGTATGCAACTGTATAATGTACAAGTGATTAGTGCACATCTTTCTATGGCTACTGACCTTATAGGATCTTTTGTCCATACGACCTCAAAAAGGATTTTTATTTTCTTTGGTATTCTTTCATTTGCTTTTAGTATACTGTCTTTGGTTGACCTCAATTGTAGGTATTGGTTCCTTTCCTAATTAGTTTGTTATTATATGAAAATATTTTGTTTTTGCTGCAGATATATATATGTGGGTGTGTGTGTGTGAGTTTTCTTTTTATCATTATGTGATCTAACAAGAACTGCAGGGGAAAAAGATGTCTCGTATATGTTTCCAAGTTCCGGTGCTCTCTTATCGCAAAGAGTACTAAAGATGCTAGTGAGCATATCTTATATGATCTTTTGAGCCCAAAAGACAATCGTACAAGAGTTGTGACATGCCGTCTGATTTTCTCTTTGTGCAAATGAGAAACGGATTGGTAACGAGAAACTAGCTGCAGCTCTCAATAGACAGTTTGCTGAACGCATCTTCGTTCCACCGGCTGTTTGTTCTAGGTGGAGCCCTCCGTCTTTAAGGATGTGTGAAAGTAAAATATGGATGCAGCCAAGAAAGGTGGTGAGGCTGTGGTTGGTGTGGTTGCTAGGAACTCCAAGGGTGTTCCGATACTCCTGCGGATGGTTCCTGTATCACCTCATTCTCCTCTGGATGCTGAATGGCTAGTGGTTTTGCGTGTTGTCCTTTTGGCGATTGCAAAGGGGTGGCAAGGAGTACTGGGTGAAGGTGTTCGCAAGGAGATCGAAGATGTCCTTTCCACTGCTTCCGAATGAACAGATTGGCAGCCCCTGCCTATTTTTCTGCAGATCCTTGAGTTGTCTAAAGCTTTGTCTTCTGCATCTTGAACTTGGATCTCTCGTTCATGTAACCGCGTCACTCATGCATTGACAAAATGAGACTTTGTTACTAGTTTTTGATGCAGCGGAATTAGAGGAACAAGGAACGATTTTAACGAACTACATCCCGAGCCAAATCCATGGCTGAAACAAAGGAAAGAAGCGCATCTTTGAACAAACTCGTTTTGTAATATCAACATCCACAAAGTTGACCCTCTATTGCACAAAAGCAACATACATGAACCTAGCTAGCTAATAACTAAACGCTGCATTTTATGACCATAAGTAGTTCAAATACAAAAACCAAACTGACCAACAAGTTCTCTAGACAAAAAAATAACCAAATATCTAAAACATAAACCATGAAATACAAAGTTCAACGACTCCAAAAATACTTGCTAAATCGACATGCAAAAAAGTTCATCTTTTCCATTTTTTTTCTCCTACGTCAGTTTTTAAGGTTTTTTTTGCAGACAGGGATGATTCCTCACGTGTGGAGAATCAGTTGCTCCACGAGCTTGTCCAATAAAGCTTCCTATTTAGCGGAAAGACAATAATGGCAATAATTTAGCGAACATTTTAATGACAAAAATCCCAAGTGAGTTGTTAGAGAAAGAGCTGCTGGGTGCAACCTGACAGACCCGAACCGGGTTGTTTAGGAGTGCCCTTATAATGAATTAGATATTACACCGTGTGACATACAAGAATTTACAAATCATATAAACTCGAAATTCGTATGAAAAAGATACGGAAAATGGTATAGAAACTATGTATCTCCTCAAGGACATGACTAAACCATTCTGCCAAGATTTTACGTAGATGGGACTTGAGAAAACGATAGGGATTTGCCGGATAGACCCAGAGCAGAACGAGCCTCCTTATTATAGCTGATTTTTGAACGGCCATAAATTAAGGAAATTGGGAGCTTGCCAACCAAGGTGGAAAACTAAGCAAACCAAAGAGGCTGTTGATAGTTTAAAAGCCTTCCACAAGTTATCTTTTGAGAGAATCCGCCATTTCGTCAGAGAAATTGCAAGCAACCAAACCCTCTAGCCATGGATTTTTCTTACATGGCCAATGACCATTTTGTTGTTACCTCTGAACTTGACTGAGTGCACTTATCGGCTTCATTTCTTTTCACGCTTCTTCAGCATTTTCTTTGATCTTTTCCTGTAAAAGAAAAACCAAGAGTTTAACCTTTGTCTCGTCTAAGACTCAACTCATTGACGAGGATAGGAAATAACAAATCACCTCTTAGTTCTAGTGGGTTTGCTTTTGAAGCCAAAAACACCCTTCATCAGTGAGCTTATATCCACCGAGCGCTCTCGCATAATCATATCATGGTACATCTTGCTCCCAATCTCCGTGATCTGTTCCTCCACTTCTTCCAATGTTTGGTCCACATTAAGCTGAAGCTCTCCTTTCCTGATGACAGTAACATTAAAACCATTCTCTTTGGCTTCCCGAAAAGCATCCTGTTGAAGATTACTAGAAAGTTAAGGGTGAGGAGTGCCGTGAACTTGTGAAATTTATGGTAGGAACAGATTTAGGCTCTTACCTTAGGTGGCTGGGCAACAACAAAGGCATGGCCATTCCCAAGCATTTCCATTTGAGCTTGGATAATATAACAAAGATTTTTGCAATCATTAGCATCCTCAAAAGAAATCACATGGTGCGGTTTCGGTTCCAATTCAAGGTCCGTAGCCATCTCCAAAGAATAGAATCCTATTCTTTGCTCCCCATCCTCAACCGTGTACAACTCAATGCACTGAAAAATAATGAAAGAGAAGACAACAAGTTATCAAGTGATCTTTAGTTAATCAGTGAAACTAGAACTTGAAATCATAATCATAACCACAACGGGAAACCTTAAATAAAGAACGGAATCTGATCGCAAAAATATGTTTCATATAACATTGTCAAGAAAACTTGGGAGGTTCATCTCATTTTAGCAGGAAACTAAACCGTATATAATTATTAGCTTGTTTGATTCCAATTTTTACGCAAAGAATACACATATTGCTTACTGACCAGTATATATGGAAGATCTAACCACCACAGATAATCTTCTTCCTTATCGTCTGCATATTCACTATATTTGCTCACAACAGCTTGTGGTCCAAAAAGTTCCATCTCTCTTTTCAGCTTGTTGAGTTTCTTTTCCATGAATTCTTTATTCCTCTCAGGTAATTTATCCATCAAATCAGCCACTTCCTGAATTTCTTTCTCAGTGATCCAACGATCCAGATCCTTGCCCATGCCTCTCATAATGGATTTAACTTCTGGGTCTGTCTCTGCGTTATAGGATTCCAGAAACCCCCGGGACCATTTCTTGGTGTGTTGCCAAAACTCCTTCCCTGATTTTTTGCCAGCTTTTACAGAACCATCACTGCCTTCTATGATAGTCCTGGAACTTTCTTTACCCCTTTGAAGTTTATTCTTTAGATCATTAACTGCAGAAGATGTGGCAGAACTTTTATTTGGTGGGGATTCCGTTGATTTCTGAAGCAAGTCCTCCGCATCCTTCTTCACATGATTTAAAATCTCAGTAGTCTCAGCAAAAATTGCCTTTCTCTGCTCTTGGAAGTTATTTAAGAACTCGGGACTTTTCTCCAGAGGTGGCCCTTTCCAACGTGGAATTATTTTTTCCGGTGGATCATACAGACTAATACCATCTAGGGAAGAAAGGAAAAAAGAATTGTAAGCGTATAAACTTCTGAAAATGCATATATTTAGTAAACGAACCTATTTCTAATCACATTTTTTCCATGATGACTCAGTTCCAATCCCAACCACCCATTTTCTACCTAGGTCAGATCAAAGAAGACTCGGATGCAAAAATGTAGCTATATGAATAACAGTTATTGCAGAAGAAGAAAAAATTAAGAATAAATCAAGCGGTTGGATGATATTGACGTTCATAACTTCATATGCTATTCAAGTGGGAAAGATTGAATAAATAGAAAGGAATATCATAAACGGCCAGTTACCTGCTCCATAGTCTAGATTTTCTATATTTGAATGGAGCCATTCATGCAGTGTCGACAGCTTTTCGTTCTCTCTCTCTACTTTTTTTTCGAGACCCTCGAAAAATGCATGTTTGTCTTCGGAATCCATCATATAAAACGGATCCCGCCCAGCCAACTCATTTTCTCGAACTCGAAAAACAATTTCAGCAAGCTTATCGTCTTCCATCCATTCAAGTTCATTGACATCTCCGATGGACTCCAGTTGCTTCAATGAGGAATTGGTATTTGATTGTTGGTTCTTCTTTTCTCTTGCAACCATGTAATTGCCCCTAAAGCCGACACCAATTTTCTTCGCAATATGTTCATTGAGATTTTTCTCATTCCAGGATTCCTCTTCTAAAGATGGCCCTACCTCTGAACTTCTGTCAATACCTTCATGATCCAAGGATCCTTGGTGCTCTGGTACATCATTCTCCCCTTCCTTCAAAACATCAGCGTTCCCATTCTTGATTCCAACAAATTCCTCATTTTCCACAGCAGAATCTTTGGAAGCATTTGGTAAAGGCGAAGAATCTAATGTCTCATCTGAAAAGGCAGATGGGAACACTTTTTCTTCCATATCCAACTCCCTTCCTGTACCATTGTCGGACTGTTCATCACTTTGTGGATTTAAATGAGTTGCAATTTCTGAAACAGTTTTAAACCGAGGTTCTTCTTCCCCTTCTCGATTGTGATGCTTTTCAGAAAGATACTCCCTAGCTTCTTTCACTGACCTTATGATCCGTGGTTTTGCTTGGAAGGAACTTCCTCTAGAATCACGTGGTTCACCAGAGGAAGCATCATCTGCCAAATAATCAACACTCGAATTCTCTTTTTGATCCTCTATAGTGCTTTGCCTAATATCTGAACTTTCTACACGTGAAGTTAAATTTTCATTCCCAACAAAAGCTTCATCAAGTAGAAATTTGTTATCACTTCTACTTTGTTGAGTATCTCCATTTAGAACGTGAGTTAAAAGCCCTGTCTCCTCCTCTCCATAGTTTTTACCCTCCTTGGTTCCTTTGTAACCTCCCTCACTCATAACCTCATTTTCACCTCCATTCATTTTAGCTAAGTCATTTTTCCCACCTTCGACTTCCCTGGCTTCTCTGGCCATTTTTCTTATTTCCCGAATTTTACAATCAAACTCCACAGATTTAGCATCTGGAGCAATAGAAGCACCAAGTAAAGCAACATTCCCATCCCGTGATTTTGCGCTCGCAATATTCCTCATAAGTTCTTCCTTATCCAACCTCAGCTTTTCGCTGGACAACATTGGCAGTTCCAAAGGTTTCTGAACAACTTCCACGCTACCTTTCTCCAACACCTCTTTCTCCTTTCTCGATTTTATCTTCCGCCTCATCATTTCCTTCTCTGATTCCGTGAGGCTTACCTCTTCATCCCGAAAACTAAATAACTTCTTCACCGCCCACACTGCAATGAAACCATAAAACAACATCATCCCAACTCTAGGGAGCTCCTGTACCAGATTAGGACTAAGCGCAAAACTCCGAATTGCCTTAAAGAAACTAGACTCCTCAACTTGATCAACAACAAACTTAGCCACTGAACTATTCCTTGGAATAACATCTTTTTTACCACTCTCCATCTCTCTAGCTAAACTTTTAGCCTGCAAAATTTTCATTTTCGCCCCTGACGAGCTTCCCAGCTCCCCTTTCTCCATTCCAATTCTCCTAAAGATTTCATTTTCATCAACAGAAACCCCTTTGACATTACCATCAGGATCAAGAAAAACTGTAAAAATTGGTCCTGACCCAATTCCCCAATACTCGGTATCTTTCCTATACTGCTCCACCCAATTCTCCAATTTATTGAACAAAACAGATTCACCAACAGATTTCGATTTCGATTTCGACTTCGACTTCGGTCTCTTTGGAATATCACTAAAATCATTTGCCTTTACACTTTCATGGTCTGTTTTCTCTCCGAGTCTCTCTCCATTGTCAAAATTAGGGTTTGGGCGTTGAATACCAGAATTGGGATTTAGAGGAGAGGGAATTTGACGCACCTGTTGGTCTTGTAGAAGTTTCTTTCTCAGCGAGTTTCGGCGGTTCGTTGTTCTGCCGAATTGGGAGAAAACTAGGAATCTTCTTCTGGTATTAGAGATGGGAAAATAGATTGGAAAAGGCGAATTCTTGTAGAATACAGAGCTCGGCGTGGTGTATTTGATGTGGCTTCTGGTTTTCCAAGCTCCGGTTGGGAATTCGGCAGTGATTAAAGGTGAAGTTGAAAGGCGAATTCTGAGGTTGGTTGGCGCTGAACATTTGAAAACCTCCATTGATGGAGGCACAGAGAGAGAGAGAGAGAGAGAGGTCAGAGAGAGAGAGAGCTGGAGATTTTGCAGAGGTTTATGGGGAAGAAGATCATCCACCAAAAGCCGGGTTCTCTCTCTCTCTCTCTCTCGCTCTCTCGTTTGTGAGTTGTCGTCGTCTTAAAATTTTAATGTCGTTTTATGGTCTAATAGCAAAGAAAGTGTTCCAATCATTTTGTGCTGTACCTTATGTTCTTTGTCGTTTTCCTGTATCATTTTTTTCCCTTTCAGTTGTGGTCGTTTTTACAAGTATTTGTCGTTTTTCGTTTTTTCATTGTTTTTCGTGAATCTGTTGTTTTTCTTTGAGTATTATTATTATTATTATTATTCTGTTGGTTAGATTTTAAATTTTCTGTTGTCTTTCACTTTCTATTGCAGTCATAAATTAGTTTCATATCAAACATACCTATATCACTTTTTTGTTCTTGTCTGCAAAACGTTTGTCTCCTTTTTCGGTAGCATACCATCGTTCTCTTTGTTTTTAGATTGAAGTCGCTTTAGATGTTGTTTTAGCATACTATCGTTCTCTTTTTTTTTAGCCAAAAAAAAAAAAAAGTCGCTTTTTACTCACAGAAAAAAAGACGTTGTCGTTTTCGATTTTTCTATTAATTGTCGTTTCTAAAAGTAATGGTTGCTTTCGTTTTGAAATTTTGTTGGCGTCTCTTCTGGTTTCTGTCGTTTTTTAATTGTTGTCATTTTATAACCTATTAAACTTAAAACTTTTAAATTTTCATGCACTTCAAAACAAGAATACAATTCTTTTCAAAAAAAAAAAGAATACACTTTGCTAAAAAATAATAATAATACATCAAAGTTTTCAAAATAATAAAAACATTTTTAAAAAATCAAATAAACACCAGGTACCAAAATACAAAAAGCTGTGGACCTAAGCTCCAAGCCATCTAGATAGTTTGACTTATCTTATTCAAGGAAAAAGGAAGTTAAAAAAAAAAAAAAAAAAAAAAAAAAAAAAAAGGAGGTTAACGAAGGAGTCAATATAAGACCTAGTGAAGTAAATTTTTTTTTTTTTTAAGTTTGGGAATAAAAAATATAAAATTTAAAATTAGAGATATATTAGAGACGGAGTTTTGAAGGTTGGTTTGGAAACGTGAGTTTGGAGAGGTGTGAATTGAAAATGAACTATTATATTAAAAAAATGGTATAAAAATTTGAAATGCATCTAAAAAGAACGTAGTAGAGATTTTGTTTCATTCATCTTTTTTTTTTTTGGCTGTAATTTGAGAAAATAAAATTATCTCATTTCAATTTAAAATAAGAAAATTATGGACTCTTAAAGTTTGAGTTTTTAAAAAAAAGAAATAAAGAAAAAGTGAGCTATTTGAAAGTTTTGGGAGTTAAATAGTGAAAATTCCGTCTAGAGTTCTTATTTTCAAACGGGAGCTAAATGCAAAGGGTTCAGAAGTTCAAGGACCAATGGTATTAAAAAGACATAAGTTTTTTCGGGTTGATATCAGTCATGTGTCTAGTAGTTTTTTTGTTTTTTTGGTATAAATTAGTCGTGTTCAGTAGTCGTTGTAAAAAAAAAAAAATATATATATATATATATAAAACCTACCCAGTTACTGTCGGTCCAGTTTTATTTGTCGTTTTATGTGTTTATGACGTTTTAAAGTTGTTGTCATGCTTTCAATGTCCTTAAGTTGCATGATCTATCCCCACCGTTTTAATTGTCGTAATTCTTGTCGCTTTCAAAGTGGTATGCATTTTGCTGCAGTATCACTGTTGTCGTTTTACTATCTTCGTTGAAATTGTAAACTCTCAAATCAACGACTTCAATGGCGTCCAATTTGCAATTACCCCTTCACCTCCGGCGACTGGTGGCGACGTCTCAATAAAACAATATTAAAATATCTCAGCTTTGACACTGTTGCATAGCAACTGGAGTGTGTGTGTGTGTGTGTGTGTTTTTTTTTTTCTGTTTTGCGGGAAACAAAAAAGAGTAAAATAACATGGTTCGACACCCGTATTTCTCTTGTTTCCTGTTTTCCTCTCTTGGTTCTTCATCTGCTGCTCCACCTGAATCAAGCCTT
Organism: Ficus microcarpa; assembly: GCA_025413485.1. Classification (NCBI taxonomy): domain Eukaryota; kingdom Viridiplantae; phylum Streptophyta; class Magnoliopsida; order Rosales; family Moraceae; genus Ficus; species Ficus microcarpa. The sequence continues at coordinate 10,548,539 of CM046383.1, read as the reverse complement.
TCCAAACTTTATTTTTAATTTTTTTTCCCGCTAATATTTAAAAAAAAAAAAAAAAAAAAGAGATAAGTGATGCCATCCCTCTTGCCCCACGTCCAACATCTATAGAGAAATCCCTATAGCCCACTAAACAAAACGGAAAGTGACTGACCCAATTCTACTTAAAGGATGCGTCCAGTTTCACTCACATCGCATGAGTCTAATGATGCACACGCAAGAACCCAACAAGACTTTTGATTGGGGTGACCGAGTATCGAACTTGGGTGCATATGGAGAAGAAAAAAGGAAAGACATCGGTAATGCTACAATAGCCTAATACTGCTAACAGAAAATTGCCTCATCCTACATAGACACGCCTTGTTTGTACACCTGCATATCAAATTGTAACCTCATAGTAGTCAAGTTTTCATACCTCATCAACTACAAGAAAAACAGAAAGCTTCAGGTGTTATATAAATATATACCAAAACGATGGTTACATATAACAAAGGTAATCCTGCAATGTCCAGAACCATTTAATGAATTGCTCGGGACACATATAAAAGCGAGTCAGAGATACAAACATGCTAAGTGCAGAGTGGGATGCAGGCTCCACCTTCTGGGTTTTGCTGTTCTTTCCATATCCGCCCTGTAACTCGCAACTTCAGATCTTTCCTTTCCCCTCCAGAGAAGAAGATGGCCAAGTTGCGCTGTATAACGAGGCCATCGTGGCTGTCTCTGACCTTCCTATGGCTATCCCTAATGCTCCTAGGGTTGCCCTCCCAGATAATCTTTCGTCCATTTCCCCCAACCTCGAGGCTGTAGCTGTAGTTACGAGCTTCTGTCTCGTCTCCCATGAAACGGAGAAATGCCATGTAGACGGGAGCCATCCCGATTTGGAAGGCCTCAAAATGGAGACAGAAATACTGACCAAAACAGTGGAAAACCTACCAAACAAAAAAAGAGCAGTAGAGGTAAAGACAACTACTTCAGGATCAGCGTCTTCAAAATCAAAAGAATTCGGCTTGCGATTCATTGGCTCAAGTAACAAGTGAACTTTGGCTCTTAAATCCAACATAAAGAGTGGAAAGCAAAAACATAAATCTTGTCATAAGGTCCCAACTCCGTTAATCTGATATTTATGCATCATCTTGACTTGGACCGTCAGAACAATACAGCTTAAAATCATAATTACCACATCATAACATAGTAAGAATAGCTATTTGATAAGGGTTCCATAATAAATATTGATTCAGTCATAACTAGTAAAGCGCAAGAGAGAGAGAGAGAGAGAGAGAGAGAGAGAGATTACAATGTTTTAGTACTTACAGTTAACATCCATGTTGCATTTTCAACTTCGCGGGGATTAGACTTGACGTAACGATGGTTAAAAGTGGAGCCAGAATGCATGTCCACCTTGTGATCATCGCGTAGATGAGTAACAAGGAACGGTATGTCACCCACAACAGAGCAGTCTGAGCCAGCATACGGGCAGTTGTAGGGTCTGAAATTACAGACAAGCTCGTGTTTAATTTTACTGTAGTAGGGGAATATCTCCCGGCATCCAAGAGCCAAGTACTTGCAAGGCATTTCAAGTGATTCAGCAACCTTTTCTAGTGCTAAACACCTAATGTCACCAAGTTCCTGTTTGCAAGTGGGACATCGGTTGTGTATTGTTTTGCAGGTAGAGCAAAGCGTATGCCCATACGGACACTGCAGAAGCAAATATATATATATATATATCCTCCAGATATCAGCTACAATGCTCAGCTAAAAGTTCAACAAAATTTAACCAGAAGCTTGAACATTTCGAAATATGACGCATTCAAGTTTACTTGCAGAGAAAAATGATGACAGCTTGAAGCAATGTATGGGAATGAAGGTAAATCATCTTTGTCACACGTCCACAAAATAACATTTCATTATTCCCCATTGAAAACCAATCATATATTCTGATTCCAAACAATTACTCTTTAACTGACCAAAAAAAAAAAGCTCTCCTCTTGACGTTAACAAAGGCCTTCCAACCCCTCAAAAAATCTTCCAAATCCAAGTTCTCCAAACCATATGGGTCCATATAAAATCAAAACCTCACAAGCAATCTCCTTTTTTTCCCCTTTCATTGGGTATCCCCAAAAAAAAAAACAAAAACAAAAACAAGTCCATTGCCAACAGAAGTAAACGAAAAACTGGACAATACAAAATGGAAAAAAAAAAAAGGGGGCAAAAAAGAAATATACATATAAACATATATATATATATATATATATATAAAGCGGAAGAGACCTGATGGATGGGAGGGTACATAGAATTAGAGCAGACGGGGCATTCGAGAAGCTTGTAGATACTGGGGGTGGTTCCCTTTTGAATCTGATGCTTTGGAACTCCGACGAACTGGTGACACCCACCTCGGCTCTGGATCCCTTCTTCATCCATCACCGGCGACGCCGACGACGCCACGCTTTCCGAGCTCTCCGATTCCATTTCCGCAATATAGAATGAACCCAGATTTTCAATCGAAACCAACCTTTTTCAAATTTTCTTTTCTGAGTAGAGCTTGACTCTTTCGGAGATTGGAAAAAGATGAACAACAAAGAAGAAGAAATGTACCGGAATTTGATCTCAAAATATGTCAATAAATCATAATAATCATAAGGGGAAAAAAAAAAATCAACTTCTTCTTCTTTTTTTTTTTTTTTTTTTCTCCTTCTTTTTTGTGAGAGGTGCTTTTCTTCCTTTTGGTTTTTGTCGGGGGCAGAAAAAGCAGGTCGCCGTCAACACTCCAAGGAATCTATTTCTTATTAGCAAGCTTCAAAAAAAAAAAAAAAAAAAAGAAAAAGCCTGCCAATTTTATTTATTTTTTCTCCCATTTTTTCAATTCGTTTATTAAGGAGCAATTTTAATTGGTCAACTCAAAAATGGAAATATGAGACTACAGTGACAATGTTGCTGGTTTGATCCGTCTAGTTTATAATAGGAAAAAAAACACAATACTAATAGGTTTTAATTAGTAATAATAAGAGGTAGAGAGAGATGATATTTTGTCCTTTAATTTGTTGTTTTAACTGTTGTTAATGCTTAATTCGGTAAGGAAGAAAAGAAAAGGCAGGAAGTGGGGTCGAAACAAAAAGGGGTGTGAGAAATGAGGTGGATATGGGGTGTATTTGGTGCATATTAGTACACTCCAATTTTTGAGCTAATTTTTACAAGGACAACATGTTGCTTTTACTTTCTGTCATGGGTGGGTCCCAATTTTATCCTTTCTTTACCATACTATGCACTTCTGTCATAGCATTGTGGGCGACATGGAGAATAGGTATCTACCGAGTCCCTTCAGTGTCCAGAGCCCAATTATCCATCTTGCATTTTTAGTCTTGTCTACCAACGGTGGTGTAGCACGGCGACAGAGATGTCCTATCTGCGACCTTTGCTTTTTGTCATATCATGCATTCGAGTCTTACTCCTTTGTTATTTTATCCGTGATCTCAATGTCTATGGGTTATCCAATTCCACCAAGCTGGAGATATAAAAACACCATCGATACATTCTTTTACTATTTAAAAAAAAAAACGTATTTCTTTCTTGCTTGATAGTGAGGGCTTCCATTCACCAACGCAGACTAAAAGTGCTCTCCAAACCGTGCTGGATAGTCACCCATCACATGGCTCTCAAACCCAACCTGTGGTGGATCCCAGGGGACAAAGTAAAAGCGTTTGATCCTTTGCCCCATACTTTGAGATGCTCCTCCCCGCCGATCAAGCAGCAACGCTACTCGTGATAGGCTTAGCTTTAAGCCGCTATCATTCGGTTCGAATAAGTCAAGTCCCTTCGGTCGGTTCGCTCAGGTGGTCTTCCCTTTTCGAGTCAACCTGAAGTTCACCAGTTTTTGGATTGTCGGCGTTGAGCATGTTTAGGTTATTGATTTAGTGAACTTGCATACTTGAAGAGTGACAGAGTCAGGTATAATGGGACAGAGTCTGGTGTAAAAAATCCATTCAAAAAATGTAGAAAGTAAAAAAAAAAAATCAAACCAATTTGTCACATACTAATAAGTTCGGAGACCATGTCAATTACTCTGTAATAAATTTGTTTGGTCAGCAAAAATTCGATCATCAATTAGTGCCAATTACTCGAAACTTTTTTATGAAATTAGATGAGCAAAAACACATTTTTCGTGCCAAGGAAGTAGCCATCTAAAGTAGTAGTTGAAGCCCACTCTCATTGCCAATATTTTCGTCTCACATCAATTCATGGCTGTCACAAAGCTAAGAAAACTTGAAAGAGCAACACCATATCTCCTACACACAAGGAACACGTGACCATGATCTCCACATAAACAACAGGACAGCCTGTGAAAGCTGCAAGATTCTAGGCTTCTCACAAGCAACATAACATAACAACTTTGTATTTGTCTCCTCATTTACAAATCGTCCGCAAGAATTTAAAGAATAAAATTCCACATACATTAAAGATACAACGAAAGACCAAAACCAACAAATCTTTGCTCCTCAAACTCGTCTGTGTAGTTCTGTCGTAAAACTGACAAAGCAAGTATTTACATTTCTATCAACTTAATTGAATCTGTTATTTGATTACTAATTGTGTTTATCGACTACTAATTCTCCGAGTAATCCTATCAGCAGAAGTGACAGATTTAGTTTACCACTGATTTGGGAAGGCTTCTCTGTAATTTGCATCCTCGCCTATAGTAAGCTGGAATACTGTTGCCTCGCTAGTTCGTGTGCTCAACAGCCTCTGAGATATCCTATCTTTAGCTGTAACTTTCTTCCGCAGCATGGATGAAAGTGACTGCTTCTTGTTTCTGGTGCTAGTCGTCTCTATATCTTCCCCAATAGCTGCAGATCTTGAAGTTGAAGCCAATGCAGCATCCTTTAAAACTGCTTCGTTGTGCTCCCGTATCTTCGTACGCTTTGCACGCTGCAGTTCCTTTTTATCGCTTAGTTTCTTCCTTCGTTCGCCTCTTTATCTCTCTCACGAACATTCTTCACTGCCTGTCTTGCTAACTTTTCTGCTAAATCAGTATCAGAATCTGAATTTGTCTCATCCTTTGAGGGATCCTGATCAATTGGCTTACCCTCGTTATCTCGGGGGATGATAGGTCCATGAAAGGGGCAAACCTTCAAATCTCTTCTCTGGCAAAGCCCGCCTTTCCTCAAAGGGGCACAGCATGGTTGAATATCAATGCGGTCTTCTCTATAGACGGTAGCTTGAACAGTTAGTTCTGCAATTTTGTCTGCAGGAATTACCGCATCATAGTCCACCCTTCCCCAGTGATTTTCAAGCTCCAAACCCCGTTGGTTAGCTAAGACATCCCTCTTCAAACCCCAGTTGTCCAAGTGAGCTCCCCAATTTACAACTGGGGCTTCAGCCAAAAGCTTACTCTTCAAAGGGTTCAACTTAGTTCTACCACCTTCACAACCAAGCATTTTCTTGTCACTGGGGCCTTTGCTACTGCATGCCGGGTCTAATTTTTTCACCTTATTTGATGTTGATGTAGTGGCACGATCTTCATTTTCCTTACAGCAACCACTAGACCTACTCTCAGTGGAACCGATTTTTGGCTCCTCCCAAATATCTTCTTCTTCTTCGTCATCATTTCCAGTATTTCGAAGAGCAAAACCCGCTTCTTCACAATTTCTCTTCACCGATCGAAGACGATTTGTCAAATCAATGAGCTCCTTCAAAACAGAATCTCGGAACTTGTAATCTGGCAGTTCAACCTTCACAAGCACATCGATTGAGTCTTGGACTGAGACCAAATGCTTTGTTGTCACAAGCTTGTACAACTCCCTTAGAGCATCAAAAACCACCTTATTGTCGCTGTTCTCATGGACCTTTTCCCCTTCTTTCAAAGTACTAAGACGTATCTGCTGCATCTCGATGCAGCGAAACTCTTCAAAATCTTCCTCATCCACGGAATCCAACACCACCTGCTCCCTGTCCGCTCTGTACAATGTCCAAACACTCTCCAATCTCATTAATGGTTGACTGTATTTCATCCTTCATGAAAGGAAAACTTTCTCTCAAAGTCTCGTACTTGTTAAACAAGATCTCTTTCGACCTCCTCTCCCTTTCTCTTCTCTCCTGCTGAAGCCGAGCCTGCATTTGCCTGCAAATTAGGGAACTGGAGCCTGAGAGTGTTCTTAAGGTATTCAAACCCCAATCTGAGCTGCCTGTAATGAAGCCCGAACGAGTGATTCCACTTCTCCAAAAACTCAATCGCCGTCGAACGCAGCCGGATTGCGATGGCTGGTGGAGCCGGAAGTGGCTGATTTATCCGAAACCCGACACTTAAACTCAGCAGCTTGTCCATATTCTCAACGACAAGGCTTCTAAATAGCTTGGACCTCATGAAAAGTTGGTCAATTATAAGAAGCGAAAGATACCGAACCTGCAAAAACATTTATAGGATCATTCTCTCCGATAACCCTAACCCTAAAACAGACGCAGCGATTGAAAATTCCAACGAATTCATCCGGCCGTCGTTCAAAATTTCAGTTTTTTCGACGCTCTATCCTATTAACAATGCCTAATTCATTCAATTTCACACGTCAATTCCACAAGGCAGTAAATTCTCCTCGAATTTTCTCGGTAACCAAATACAAGATGAGAAAAACAATCCCGAACCAAACCAACCACCGAATTTCAATACGAATCACGAGAATCAATCGGAAATAAGAATTCAGAGAAAGAAAGCGGAGGAACCTGAGAATGGTCGCGTTTCATGAGGTCCATGAGGGTGTGGGCAGCGAGTCGGAGCTCGGAATCGGAGTAACGGACGACGGACTTGATGGCCTTGAGGAGGCGGGGATCGACCTCCGGTTGGGTGGAATCGATGGCCTTCTCTATCAGAACCCTAACCTTCGCTCGACGCCCTTCTCTCTCGTCTTCCATTCTGGTTCGCCGCTTCGACGCCTCGTTATAGTCTCTCTCGTCTTCCATTCATTATCGGTAGGTTGGACCGTTAAGCCGGTTGATTTCTGACGAATGCCGAACAAGGTCGCCGGCGACTTTCTCTCTCTTCTCTTCTCCCTCTCTTCTCTCTCTCCGGCCGACCCCCCTGCCCCACCCCCGGCCGCCTATTTTCTCAGCCACCCCCTCCCCGCCTGCTCACTGAGTCAAATACTCGTTATAGTCGGTTGGTTTGGTCCATCAAAAAAAAAAAAAAGTCAGAGCCGGATGGCGTCGTCACACGGTATAGTGTAGTTTTTAGGTATATGGATATATAAACCGTTCGATTGAATCTTAACGGTCCAAAAAAAGACCTACCGGTAGTGACCCTGGAACCCTTCCCTTTTCTGGTTCTTTTCTTTTCTTTTCTTTTCTTTTTTTTTTTATAATAATTAATATTTTTTTAATTTTTGTTGAACTTCGTCTTATCTAGCTCAGAATCCATTTAGCTCATCCCCCCACGGAATAAAAAATTTAATCCCGTGAATTTTAAAAATTATTATTCTATTGAAATTTATAGTTAAATAGTTTTTTTGACTAAATTTTTAATAAATGATCAAAATTTTTAAAAATTAATTAAAAAGTCATTTTTTTTTCTAAAGTGACTAATCAATTTGTTAAAATGATCGATTAGTGTTTAATTACATAATAGTTAATCCGTGATTGATTTAGGGTTAATTATTAATTAATCATAGAGTAAATTATCAAATTTTATAACTATTCACTGACTCATCGTTAGTTAATTATTGATTGATCAAATCTGAAAAATGACAAATGATTATTTTTCTAAATAAAAAAATGAGTCTTTTATTAGATTAGGTAACAAGAAAAGTTCACCAAGAATAATTTTCCCTGTTTTATTTTTCAATTTTAAAATCAATCTATTTATCTCTTATAGATGCTGGGATTTACGGTTAAATTTTAATTCAAATTAGATCATATAAAAATTAATAAACAAAAATATTAGAGTTTTTAGATATCATATATGAGAATCATAAAATAAACATGAACGGAAAAGTAATAAAAAGCCACTACATCTATTATCGCCTAGCCGCTGCACAATGGTAATTGAGCTGAATTTGGATCTATGGCTGCAGTTCTACAGTTACTGTGCCGTTTCTATGCATGTATATTTCAATAGTTTCTTCCAGGCTAATAACAGTAGAACTATTATTTAAACATCCTGTATTGTAAACGGGTTGTCAGGAACATGGCCCTTTAAATTTCTCAACTTTCATTCCATGCCCTTCCATTACGCGAGCCCTCTGATTTCTGAGCAAGCATTTATTTAGATAACCTATTCAATTTGATATTTGATTTAAATATAACGTTCGTTTCTAATGCTAAATATTTTACTATTTCACAATTATTCAACGCAAATGTAAATATGAAATTTCACCTTTTTGAAATCGACAAGTTCTACTTCAAGGAGCTATAGTCCCTAAGTAGGGAGAACAATGTTTAGATATAGTGGATTGTTCTTATACGGAATGAACGTTCCAAGAGAGCAAAACTGATAGGGAAAAGGAAAGGCAATGAATAATGGATAGGAAAGCAAATACGATTTAGGACAAATTCTTGGGGTTCCGGTGAGTGGCCTAAAGTAAATACAGCTCTTAGCAAGAATGTGATTTCTTCCTAGAATATAGTCAAAGAATGCTAAACCAATACACGCACCGTCTGGAGACCCTTGTATATTTTAATTATACTTATGAAAACCCTTCTTAAAATGATAATGAAATTATTGATTAATAGAGCTAGCTCATTAAGTGTGTATTTATCTGTCATTATGTAAGGTTCATCAAAGATTTGGAAACTGATAGAGAATGCAGAAGGGCCAAGGATCTTTCTCTCAATAGTGCTTTTCGACGCTCCACTATCCCCCCGAATAGAATAAGTAAGGCCCCGTTAGCCTGGGCAAAGACGGGGATAAGGAATTAGGATTGAAGCCCTCTTAGTTCTACCAGGAGCTGGATAGGGGTTAGCTTTATAAATGTGTAGAACCAAATGTAGTAATAGCCAATAGACACTTCTAGTGCCACTTCCCAATTATTGGATCACTCTAGTGTTTTGAATACTATGAACCATCTACCATACATTGCAGGAGAGCCGTTTCAGGAGCAAGGGGATAAGCGTAGTTCTTCGAATCAAACGTTGACTGAGAATGATTCTATTTTAGTTAATATAAAAATAGAAATCGGAGAGGATAGATGGATGGATGGATCAACTTTCTATTCATATAAATTACCCAAAAAAAAAAAAAAAAGATTTTTCCTTCATTTGGTCAAGAAAGACTACATTGCTCACGCATATTTTTATATTTTTCTACCATTCAAATGTTATCTTTAACAAAAATTAACTAAACACATATTTTATTTAATAAAAAATTAAATTCTATATTGAATTAAACATTCAAATATAATATTCCAAACGAATGGTAAAAAAATTCACCAGACCAATTTCAATCACTGATACAAGGGTCTCCATTTTGAGATTGTTGGACTGTAAAAAAGCCCTTATCAACCCATCATTACACTATGAAAGGACGAAAGGCATAGTACTAATCGTGGTAGGTCTAATTTCCGTCGCATGATTATTTTTAAATTTTAAATTATTATCACATGATAATTTCTAGGGCCTGTTTTGGAGGCTTTGAAAACGGTATTTTGGATATTAAAAATGAGTTTTAAAAATATGTATTTGGTAAAAATGAACTTTTTGAAGTGAAAAAGTTTAAAAAACTTAAAAATATGTTAAGAAAACAATATGGATCTTATTTTGTTCTTATCAAAATTCTATACAATTAAAAAAAATCATCTCATTTAAACTTGAAATAATAAAGTTATGGACTTTTAAAATTTGAGTTTTTACTGTATACATTTCAAAATATAAATAGTGAAAAGTAATTTTAAGTTAAAGAAAAAGACAAAAAAATCAGAATATTTGGAGATGTATTTAGAGATGTCCCCCAAACACCTCTTTTAATTTCATTTCTAATTTTTTTTTATTTTGGTTTTATTTTAATTTTTTTTTTGTCTATTTCACGTATTGTCCAATTAATCTCGTATCCTTATTTAAAAGTATAAACGTGCTTTTCATCCTATCTCCAATAACTGGTATGTGACAATCATATCAGTGTCGTATAATTACTTACGTGACGTGACGACTCAATCAACATCATTTTTTTTTTGGTCTATTCGCATGTATAATATAACTAGTTATAATAAAAAGAAAGAAAGAGGGAAGGAAGGAAGGAAGGAAAGAAAGGAACTCAAAAATGAAGATCAGCATGACTCTCAATGCATGAAGTGGCGCCGCCACGATCACGGGGGCAGTGAAGTGCCAATTTAGTAAATGCCAAATAATTAGTGTTCCCGGAATCTTCCTCAGAGTTGTGTTACAAAAATATGATGTTACCTCTTCCTCTTTCTTTTTTCCTTCTTTAAAACCGACAACAAAAGTAAATGACCATCACCAATATATAAATATAATATATATATGTACAAAAATCAATGTTATATTTATTTTAAAAAATATATAAACATATATAAAGGAGGTTGTTATCCGACATCTTTTTTTATATCATATTTGTATTTTTTTAATAGTGTATTATATTAATTAGATGATTTCAAGTTAAATATTTTTTAAATAGTATCATGTGAGAAAGTTTTAATTAAAAAATTCATATATTATAAGATTTTAAATAAAAAAATTATATATGAATCAATTAATTATTAAATATTTTTAAATATAAAGTTACAAATTAACGTATGATATATGATATCGAATACAAAACTTTTTTTTGTACTTCTAATATCGTATCAATTTTGTCATCATTTTTCTTCCTTCGCAATTTTCACTTTATCATACAATATTCTTTTTTTCTCTTCAAAATTTTATTTTATTTTATTTTATTTTTATTTATTATTATTTTTTTTTTTTTTGTGACCTCCCTACCTTCTTCGCTATCAGACACGGGCTAAACCGCTAAAGCACAATCCCAGCTCTATCCCTGACAAACTAGCTGTTCAATTTTGGTCCTTTTGCAAGTACTTTATTACGTACGGAAAAGAAATAAAGAAAAAGGAAAAAGAAAATTATTAAAGATTTTTCAAAAGAATCATAAAACGTATCAGTTATCTAATATTTTTTGCTTGTATATACGAAGTATCATTTATCATGGTTTGTTTGATGAATGAATTTGAGTTAAAAATTTTAAGTTTAAATTGAAAATTTTTATTGATTTTTAAAAATAGATAAAAATTTTTTAAAAAAAGATAAAAAATTTTTTCAAAAAATAAAAACTTAGATAAAAATTTTAAATTTAAACTCTAGATCCTAATCCGTTAGATTGGGAGTTCCACCAACGCGGATAAGTCAACTAGCTCTAGTAAACTTGCAAAGCAAGCAAAAACAAAACAAACCATTTGTCAAAAAAAAAAAAACAAAAAAAGATAATAATTGAAACATGGACTGGAAGATAGAAGATGATGGGGGGAGAAAAGGACAAAAAAAAAAAAAAAAAAGGTACTTTTTTTTTAAATAAATAAAGAAAAACACCAATCACTAACATACAAATGCGACAATTTCATCGTACAATCGGGAGCTACGGATCTGCAAATACAGGTGCGTGCCCATAAAAACTCTATTATTGATGTTCTCTCTTTTTTTCTTTTTTCTTTTTTTTTTTCTTATTACTATTTTTGTTTAGAATTGGGTCGTAAATTATTGAATAGAAAAGTTGTGAATTATTTCCTTTCCTGCAGGTGACAATAATGTGACTCGCTTTGGTTGAATATTAAACTTGGAAAAATAGTGTTCATGTTCACATGGCTTTTGGAAAATACATTTAGGCAGAATAAATTAATAAATAGTGCATCGACAAATTGTACTATGCAACGCGAGTATCCAATGCTGAATTATATATATATATGATGTTTCCTCACATATGATAGGCTAGATAATGGATGACTTGTGTACTATTATTAAGAAGAAAAATAAAAGTGAAAAGAGAATTTTAAGTAAGAACTCTAGGTTTAAAATCCAAAATGTTCTTATTTATTCTTTAAACGAGAGTCATAAATCTCATATAGTATTAAAAAAATTTTAATTACGAATTTCAAAGTAAAAAAAAAAAAACTGCCTTAGAAAGTGGAACTGATCTACTATAATAATCAGATGGGAAAATTTGGAATCACTTGATTTGTCACCAATTCTTTCGATTTTTTAATGTTTGAGTGTTTTCTTTTTTTTTTTTTTTTTAATGTTAAATGTAGCACTTCTCTTCTTAAAGATTAAAGAGTAGCCTAAATGTTGAACTTCAACAAAAAAAAAAAATGACAGTATTAGAATTTGAGAAGCATGTGTTTGTAAATAAGTCTTAAAAAAATAATAATAAAAATCGTTTGCACATGGAATAGGGCAAGGATGTAGGTTCTTGTCTTCAATAAAAAATAGCACAAAAACGAATAATATAATGAGAGTGGTTAGTATCTCCTGATCTTAATGAGACTAAATGATCTTCTGGTCCAACTTTTGACAAGCATAATAGAAACCCATGTCCAAGATCTTTGAACACTGTCCACACTTACAACACCATTATTAATTTACTATCTTAGCAAAATTTGCCGAATTTGGGTACTTTCTTCGTTAAAGCCAAATAAAAAAAATGTGTAATAGAAGAAGTACTATGGTTCATACTTTCTCGCCTAACATCAAGAGAGTAGTAATATTAAGGAGACCAATTCTAATCATTAATTTTTGAATGTCAACTTATGTGTTATATTTTCATTAGTGGATGCAATTAATTGAAGTGATCATTTTAACTACTTACTAATAAAATAATGACAACTCATAGGTCATATAAGTTGGTATTTAAAAGTTAAAATTATAGTTGGTGTCTTTAACATTTTTCTTTAGAGTGTTTAAAATCACCAAGGCCCAGCTCTACTTGACAAGCCATTATTGAGGCATAATTGCAGTCTCACATCTGATAATGGAATTCGATCTATAGATGCTTGATAGGTCATTGTCTTACTGCTATGCTATCATCACTGATGGTTTTCAACCAATACAATTGATCTAGAAGAAAATCTCCGCACCTACCTATGTCATTTTCAAACTTACAAATAAAAATCTCCTCTTTACTATAATGTGTATAGATGACAATTTAAAATCCATTTAAATCACAGGTTCAGACTTACAGTTCAATAATACAATCATTTTAAGAAATATATATACATAGACAAAATTTATCGTTCAATTAAATCATAGGTTTAAAAATGCTGTAAATTTTTTTTTTTTCAATAAATATATTTAAAACGGAATGTCAAAAACTAGAGTTACAATTTCTTCCTTTTTGAACACACGTTTTCGCTTGGCCCCCAGCCTGCGGTTGGGGCGCCCACCTCTTCTGACTTTTGCCGCTTCTGGGTTCTGTCATGTGCCTCATAGGGTCATTTTAACTATTTATTGGAGACTTTTTTTTTTTTTTTTACTTTTTTTTTTTAAATATTTTTCCAGTGTGGTAGTAATGGCCGTTTGTCTTGGACCACGAACATTGAAGTGTTAGATCACACAAATTAATGTTGAAGATAAGGAGTTTCATCATCAAATATGCACTCTGTTGAGTTCAAACTTTTAGTGGAGCCTCACCACTCACCACTCACTGGTAAGAGTGGGTTTGCTATTCCTTTATTGTTCAATATTCAAGACTACGTAATGACGTGGATCAACGTGCACGGAGGACTTGAGAAGATTTTGATATTTATTTATATTGTGAGTTATTCTTTTTGAGTTCTGATCTTGGGTAATTATTTTCATATTTGGTATCAGGTTTCATCACGTTATTGACGTGGTTCGTATCACATAAAGACTTCAAAATAAAAAAGAAAGGCAAAATAATTTTAAAAAATAAATTAAAATAAAAAGGGAGCTAAACCGTAGTGTGTCTGCGATGCATTTTCAGTTCAACATAATTTATGAAGAGAGTGTGGCACCGCCTTAATTTTGTTTTCATTAACCCGTACTGTACGTGGTCCACATGCGACAGAATATCATATATATATATAGATATATTAGATAAAATCCAATGTCCAACAAACCATAATAATTTGAGTTTTTAATCATTATCTTTAACATATATTAAGCACGCATGTTGTTTTTTGGCCATCCTCCAACAATCATTACGCGTTGCATCCAACAATCGCCATATGATTTTTATTTTATAATTATTATTATTTTTTTCGCTATGTGCTCCCACTAATATAAGATAAAACTAACAATTAACAATGTACAATATTAAGATAATTAATTTGCATTGATATATGTTAATGTTATTTTCATTACTAGTTGTAAATAATACCGTATTACACGTGTAAAAACGGTAATTATTTCTATATTTATAGATAATGTAACTGCTAGAAGCCACTTGCAAAGTAATTGTCTATTTTCCTGCTTTGTGTCTTTCAAGTTTTAACGTCCTAAGTCTATTGGCGCAAGTAATGAATGACCTAAAGCTACATAAGAAAACACCCATTCATTGTTTTTTCGCTTTTTGCTTAGGCCAAAGGCCATAAATCAGAAACAGTAATCGACAGATATTTGGCATGTTTATGCCAAAAAAGACTACGCTAAAGTCAAAATCTATTTTCGTTTGTTTGGTTTGAGTTATATTGATCATTGTTTAGTGGACTGCGTTTTAAAATTCAGTACTAGATTGTCAACTTCCCAAAACTCAACTTAAAGTTACCAAATTACCCCTGTATTAGAGGGATAATTACAACAACAAAACACACTTAAACCTTCTTGTAAACTAGTAGTCCTCCACCCTTCTACTACACTTTTTTTTTTTTTTTTTTTTTTTTTTGGCCCCCTCTCTCTTTTGCTTCTCTTCTTAGCATATTGCAAAATTGCAATCCAAGAAAGATTTTCCTTTCTTCTATTTTTCGTTTTTCTCCACTAAAAAAGTAAATAAAATAAAATTTAAAAAGAAAAATAAAAAGATAGAAAGAAAAAGGAAAGAGCTTTTCCAATTTCCACCGCTAAACTCCAAAAAATTAAAAATAAAAATCAAGCGCACCCATGTTGAGCGAACCCGACCCGGGAAGCGGCCAAGTCGTAGACGACCCGAAAGCCTTGCTGCTGAATATTACCGATGATGGACAGCCCGCTCATCGTCCCGGCGAAAGCGAAGCAGAACGTGCCAGAGCTATCCACCGGGATCAGATAGTTCGACGCCGGCAACGACACGTCAGCGCCCCTGAAGTGCAGAACCACCGTCGGAACCTTCACCTCCGTCTTCCCCGACAGATCGAAGCAAGTATCGAACAGCGAGAACTCCGGCGCCCGCTTCAACCCGGCCGCTCCGCCCCGGAATGCGTCGCGGAGCGCCTCGTAAGCGGGTCGGGTCAGCCGGGTCACCGACGTGCCCGAGTCGATGATGACCCCTCCATTGCCGGCCGAGTCGAGCTTGAAGAGCGCGGCGTTGATGCCGCGGACACGCGCCCCGCCGACGCTGATCCAGAGGAGTTCCACGTAGTAGAAAGTGTCGAGCTTCGGATTCGACAGCAACGGCGTGAACCGGGCGGTTCGGGACACGGCCGAGTCGCCAAAAACCATAGACGACGGTCTGGAAGACGCGGACCGGTCCGCTAGGCAGTAAGAGAACTTCCGGTTGAACCGGACTCCGGTCTGGGAGGGGAATGATAACCTCCCCCGGCCGAGTCCCAACAGCCCCGCGGCGCCGACGAACAAACCCTCGTTGTCGTGGCCGCAGCCGAGTGCCACGCGTCCGATTCTGGTCCTCCGAAACGTCAGCGTTTCAGTGGAGAACTCCCCAGTGGTAAACGACCCGTCGCCGTATGACACCTGGTAGAGGCACATCTTGCGTCGGTTACAGCCCGGTGAGTCTAGCATCCGGCAGAGGGGGGACCCACAGGAGATCCCGCCGAAGGAGCGGGACTTAGTCGGGTCGAAAACCGGGTCGGCCTGGGTGTAGCACTTCCTACACGGGGCACACTGGAGCCAAACGATGTCGCTTCCGGTGTCCAACACCATGTACACGTACCTCGGCGGCGTCCCCACGCCCAGGCGCGTGAAGTACTCGCCGCTGCCCTGCGCGAGGCCGGAGATCACGGAGCTGCTGAACCCCGGGCCGGCGGCGCGCGTGCGACTCACGTTACGAGCGGCGGCGGCCGAGACCGCGTCGACGAGGGACTTCACCCGGAGGGCGTCGCGCTGGAGGCGGAGGTCGAAGAGCTGCTCGGGGCTCTTGTCGACCGACAGGGCGTCGATGTGGTGGAGCTGGGCGGAGATCGAGAGCGTCGTGTCGGAATAGGCCTCGATGTCGGATTCAGAGTCCGACCCGGCGAGTTCGGAGTCGGAGTCGGCCCAGGAGAGGGTCTGGGGTGGGGAAGGGAGGGAGGAGATGAGAAGGGTCTGGTACTGGAGTGGGGAAGTGTAGGCGACGGAGAGAGTGGCGAGAATGGCGGTGAAGAAGGAAAAGAAGAAGAGGACGGCATTTCTTGCTTTTCCTTCCATGGCAGACACAGAAACAGAGAGACAGAGAGAGACAGAGAGAGGGAAGGCAAAGAGTGAGAGAGGTTTTAGGCCAGATGAGAATATAAATAAATAATGAAAGGGAACGAAAGAGAAGGGGGTTAAAAAAAAAAAAAAAAACAGAAAAACAAAAGGCGGTTCTGAAATTGAAAAAGAGTGGAGTAATCAGTTTTTTGGTGGGAGATAGCAGTTAGCACTTTCTTTCTTTCTTTTTCACTACACATTCACGGTTCTTTTTTATTTGGCTTTTTTTACATTAAATAATACAAGTTTATTAATACGTATCGATTGACACTCTATTGACAATAATAGCAATATTTTAAAAGAAATTGATATATAATTGATATATAATTTATTATTTTATGACATAAATAATTATTTTTATCAATTTTAATCTTTTTAATTAATAATTTATACACAAGTAAAGTATTAATTTTCATTAAAAAAATCAACATTGTTTATCATTGAGATGTAAATTATCAAAATTAAAAATTTAGAATGTAAATTATAACTTTATGATAAATTTAAGAGGCTCCAATACAAAAAATCTTATTATTATTATTATTATCATCATCATCTCAAAGGATGCTTCATTTATTTATTTATTTATTTTGAAAGTAAATAATGCTTGAATTACAAACTCACTAGTCACTCTTGTGTTGCCTCTTAATTTTTGGGTAAATTTTTATCTTTAGTTTTACATGTTGCAATGGCTAATCTTGAATTTTTATGTTGTTTGTTACTCAAACGGTTCCTATTTCGATATTTTATACATATAAAAAAAATAAATACACATTAAACATGTTTAAATCATGTAAACTTAAATTAATACTAAAATCATAATTATACATTTTCAGAAAGAATATTGTAAGATGTATCTTCAAATAACACCACGCTACATATTTAACGAAATTATAGTTTACTCGTAAAATATCTCTGATAATGATACAATTATCTTTCAAATAATATTTATTTATGATTTATTTATTAACAAAGTTTATATCTAAACACTTTTAATTCTTGTTTTTTAATTTATTATTATTATTATTTACATAAGATTGAAAGAAGAGCCATTGAAGTAGTGAAGTTTGATGTGTAAAATAAATAGTTAGAGACAAACATGAAGTTTGATAGAGTCATTTGTACAAGTAACTTTTTTGACAGAATAAATGAAAATAAATAAATAAATAAATTCTACTCTTAATGGGTTACAGTTTTTCCGGTTCATAATTTAAGGGAGATTCCGAATTTGTATTTGTAGGTTGGACAGATAGTGAGGTCTATAATCAAATATGGCATTGTTTAGTGAGACCCAAGTGCTTAACTTTAATTATTAATAAATGGCTTCGTCAAATTGTGTAAGCATGGCATTGTACAAATCGTTTCAAGGTACTTTTATGGGAAATGCTTTTAATAGACATTGAATTTTGTTGCGCTTCGATTTAAGTACGATGACAAATATCTCAACTTTACTTGCGTTTGCTGTTGAAAGTTTGGTTTGTATTTATTTTTTTTTTTTTTTTTTTTTTTTGTAATTAATCAATGCTTATTCCTTACCTACAAAATTCAACTTGGGGATTTGAGCTGACCGGCCTACTTTGTGAGGCTTTTTTATTTTATTTTATTTTTTTTCCCTCTCCCTAATTGCAATTTTGATAAATTGGTGAATTTACAAGATCAACCATGCTATTTTCGTATAATTATTATGATTAATTATTAAAGAAGACTTTTTTTAAAGGAATTTATATTAATATATCCTATATTTTAAGTTTATTTTAAGAAAATATATTTTAAAAACTATCAAATGCGTATGAGGTTATTTTAAATATATGTTGGGGTTAGACTTTATCTCGTTATTATGTTGGGGTCACGATGACCGACGAATTAACGAGCAATGAATATCGAACCTGTGGTCCATTGACCTTTTAACTTGGGTTTTGCGAGTTTATTGACTCCATTATTTGATGCAATAATGAACGTCTAAGCATGATTCATCAATCACTCGACATGAGTTCTATGGTCCCTGAGTGAGTCGATTAATTTTATCTTTTACTCGACCCATATTCAACGGATGTCGAACCATGGTCCATTGATCGTTTACCCGTGCATTCATTATCCCAGATACTAACCAAACCTGGGCCCAGCCAAACATCCAATTATTCATCCTTACATGAAAGGATCGACAAATGTCGAACCGTGGTCCATCAACCACTCGGTTTGTGTCCATCGACAACTTGGCATGTGTCACATTCGACTCGACAATTTACTTTGTTTGACAAACATGAACAATGATGTTCGATTGTCCAATGTCCAACGTCTAACTCTCAATACCCACATAAGGGACCTACGAACATTGAACAGTGGATCCATTGATCACTCAATATTGCTCTCATTGACCTTCTAAAGTCTTTCGATTAGCTCAACATCTGGCTCAATATGACGATCGACGAATGATGACATTTGATGGCCCGATGTGTGCCCAATTCTTGTCCATTACAAATGGTGATTGGTTCATTATTCGACGTTCACCTTGAGTAAACGATGAACGATAAACGATAGAAGATTGACTTTCATAACTGCCAAGCTCACGATTGATCAAGGCCACATTCTTATGCATGTTTCGAATTATTAGGCTAGTGGGAAATCATCTACTACTGTCCTTAAAATCTAGATCCATTACTTTTCATCTATAAATAGAGGAAGACCCCTTACATTTGAGGATCTTTTTGATCTTCTTCCTTTTTTTTTTTTTAAACTAAAACTCTGTCGAATTTTTCCCAAAAACTTGTAAACCTTGTACTTAAAGTTTATTCATAGTAAAACTCCAGACTCAGAGGACATAGTACGACATTCCGGCGAGCCTCTCTAAATTTTGATGTTATTATTTGTATCGCTTTCTTATTGCTTTTATCATCTTATGTTTTCCACGTTATAATTGCTTTATGCTTCTCATATGCAATGTTCAATGACCCTAAGAATTTCAGTTACTTGATTTTCATATGATTTAACATCGAATTAGAATTTGACTGTAGATTTTTAGTATTTACAACGTATATTTAGTTTTATTTTAAAACGATTAACACTTAATTTGGTAAAAATAATTTTTTATAGGAACTGTACTTTTGGTTTATTGATAGTATCATTGTTTTAATTGTTGGATTAACTTTTTAGTTCGTTTAATCTATAAGTGTTAAAGTTAAAAGTTTACAACACGACAAACAAAATTATTTCCAATCATAAATCAAACAAGTTGAAAAGTTGATATGATAGCTAAAACAGCAATTCTTACTGATAAGGTATTATCATAAATTTTTGGATGAATTGATAGTTTAGTCCATAAACTTTTAAGTTTGTGCAACTTTAATCCTTTCTTTTTGTAGTTTAAATGATCCTAAACTATTAAAATATTATTGTAATTGTCATTTCTGTTAATTTTTGGATGGAACCCATTGGTAATTTAGTTTAAAAAAATGCCAAGTGACGGATTCTATCTAAAATTAATGGAAAGGGAGACTAGTATGCAACAGTTTTAATAATTTAAGGTCACTATGTCTAAAAATTAAAAAATAAAACAGAGATTAATTGTACAAATTTAAAAGTTTAGATGCCAACCTAATAATTTATGGCAATTTTTTTTTATTTTTTATTTTTGAAGAGGATATAATAAGTACGATGGCTTGTCCTAATATGTCGGCACATGGAATGCACAAGGGATCTAAGATGAGTTTCTATGGAAAGATGATCTTTTTCTTTATGTATATATACAACTGTTCTTTTTGTACCATAGTTATTTCATTTGTTCAATCATGCTTCTCTTTAATTTCAATTTGATTTGCCTTTAAATAATAATAAAAAATAAAAAATCCTTTCTCTCTCTCCTTTTTCTCTCAAATTTCTCATGAACTAGAGTTTCTCTTTACGTGGGACTTCCGCCGCCTCCGTCACTGTGGCTAGCGAAGGTGATCAGTAGTTCGTTGATCTCAGCGGTGATGGAGTTAGAGGGTCCTAATTGGGAGTTTCTCGAATTAGATATAACCTAGCGAGCTTTACGGCGGTTTGGGATCTGACAAGACCTTGGTGATCAAATGGTCAACGATCTCTTACCTCCAATCAAGTAGATTGATTTCCTCGGAGTTGTGGCATATGGTGGTGTAGTTGTTTCACATTGGGCGAGAATTTTGTGGACAATATTATCTTATATTCATACTTTATTTTTATGTTTTAGTTTTAATTTTATAATAAAGAATGTAGTTCCCCTACCTCCGGTATTTTTTTTTTGGTGTTCCGCTTGAGTTGTTTTCTAGCGGTATATCTCTATGGGTTCCGTTAGTATTGGAGCTATGCAGAGTTTGCAGCAGTCTCTGTGCTGTGAATGACAATATCTCGATCGATCAAAAAATTCCAATCGATTCGTAAGGTATTTTTTTTTAAAATGAGCTTTGTATATGCTCGATTATAGGATTGTCGAGAAATTCGAAGAATTTTCCCATCATCCGGTCTCAGCTTATGTTCCCCTCACTGATCTTCATCAGATTTTACTGATGGATCGATTTTTGTCAAGGATTATGTTTCTTGTATCATAAAGTTATTTCATCTTTGATATTGATGCTTGTATCCAATTTTAATTTCAATGATAATTTTCCTTTAAAAAAAAAAAATTTGTCTTTAGATACCAGTTAGCATCTTGCAAAACAAAACCAATCTTTAAAATTGCTTTTGCTTTGCCTTGAGATCAAATTAAAAGGCGTAACGCAACTTCGGACCTTTCGAGCTTTGTTTGTTTGTTATCTATTATATTGTTACCACTATTATCATCATCGTCAATTTCCAACAATCTCGGCGAGACTTCCCCAATGATGCTTCATTATGGTTAAGTCCCAATTCACTTTGACTTTGTCTACCTAACTCATGCTTTCCTTTGACTTCGTTGAACATGAAATTTCCATGTTCTGATTGATTAAGTTGATTCCTACGGACCACCGCACACAAACACACACCCCCCTCCCGAAAAAAAAAAGGTGAGGCTTTAAAGAAAATCATGCACTTTTATGCATGTGACCAGCTTCTTGCAATAGAAAAACAATTTCCGTATTTTCTCGTGACATTTTATTTCTTTTTTGACATTTTTAAAATTTGATATGATTTTAATATAATATAATCTAAGGGGGAGTTTGGCTCCCATTCCAACGCCATCTCATTTCAAACTTTTTTTTCTTTTTCCTAAAAAGTTTTTGTCTTTTTCCCAAAAAGTTTTTTATCTTTTCTAAAAATTTAAAAAAATTTACTATTACGACTAAAATATTTCAACTCAAACTAACACACCAAACACCCCCTAAAGTTACTTTTAATCCTACAATTTATGCTAAAAGGGGCTATGAAGTTGAAGGCCTGTTCGAGGCAGTTTATTTTAGAGTGACCTTGAATGATTTTGATATTTTCCACCATTCAAGGGAAAACTACAGTTATAGATATTTAGATATATAGATTCATCATTCATCTAATTTGTCTTGTACTTTCGTATGACTACCAAAAACTTAAGGAAAAATTTGTTTGGTCTGTGGATTTTTTTTGGCCATATCCATTTCACCAATTTGCAGTGGTTGTGTTGCTTTATGTCGTCCTGATACTGGACAAGAAAGCACACCAGAAGCTAAAGACAATGAACATTCAAGATTTAGTGGGGGGAAAAATAACTTTGTTGAGTGACTAGAATTATAGATATTTTCACCTAGGGGACGGCCATTGTACAAATAAAGTACATGTTGGAGAATGAGAGAGAACACGAATAATGGAGGCAAAGAAAACTGAAAACGAAGATGATAGGTTTAAGGTGTATCGAGAATATTTTCTTTTAAGATTTTATTTGTCCTCACTACAAAATTTACTAAAGAGTTTAACAGAAAATTTTCTCCAGGATACAAACAAACTCTTGAATATAATATCTAGTAATAATATTAAATTCCAGAATAAAAATGTTAAATCTGTAAATTTGTAAAGTTTTTTTTTTTTTTTTTTGGTAAAACACAAAGATATCTTTTCATAAATAGTTACAATCATGATAATCCATATAACTTTTCCAAGAAGTGCCTCTTCATTGCAAAGACATCTTCTTTTATATCTATTCATTTATCATAATTAATATATTAATTACTGATAATAATTTAATTTTATATTAAAATATACAACTAATAAGCACAACAGTTCGAAACAATTCAAAAAATAGATTTGATATTCTCGTATCAACACAAGTTGCAGGGCCGCGCCACTCCAATGAGAATACAGGCTTCACGAGGAGCAGCCGTGCCACCTTCATGGCCCTCTCAGCCTTCTTGTGTCTTTTGATCTTATGTCAAATGAGAGACATATTACAATCTCTATTACAGTAAATAAATGGACATTGATGTTGGTTTATAATATTTTAACATGTAGTTGTGAAGAAAGAAAAATAATAAAAATGAAGACGAGATCTTTATGACATGTTTACTTATCAGGGATGAGGAATGAGAGTCAATTATTTGTTTACTTACTTATTCTTTATTTTTTATTTTTTTTAGAATGAGAGTATGAATAGTGATTCCATACCAATTTAAAAAAGAGAAATGAGATCGGTAATCTTATGCCTCCCCTTCGAATTGTTATCAAATCTAAATATTAATGTTAATAATAATATTACTATCTTAATAGTCTACATACAAAATGTGTATAAAAAATACCAAGGACGCCAATTATATCTTAATTTTTGAGTACCAACAAATGTGGGATGTGAGCTATCATTTTTTTTTAATTAAAACATATTTAAAATTTTGCCACATCCAGGGTTGAAGCCAAGGAATTTACTTAAAAGAGCTTGAATTAAGTCTAAATATCTTAATCCGTACTAATATTAAGGGACTATCCTTTAAAAAAATTTGGAGGGGGGGGGGGGGGGGGGGGGGGAGGGAGTGGAAGAAAATTGATGTTTTTTTAAAAAAAAAAATCAATATGTCCCTAATTTGATCAATTAATTTTATCTACTAATAAAAAGATGAAATAAGGATTAGAATTAATACTCCTAACACTACTTATAAAAAAAGAAAAAAATTCATACTACAAATATCATAATGACAGTCTTAGATTGATTGTTGTTTTTACCTGATATTATACAGTCATCTTAAGTATTGTCAACTATGTAAGAATAAGTAAAAAATAAAAATAAATATAAAAATGTATATTCTTTGTTAAGAATTATAAGTATCCATCTTTATTAACAGTGAGTATATATATATAATTTTTTTTTTTTTACTTTTGCTTTAATTCAAGTTTTTACAACTTATTTCAGTGTTATAAATTAAAAATAGTTACATAATTTATATCTATCACTTTCTGAATCTAATATTTCGATATTAATTTAATAATGATTAATGATATTATAATAAACATACAAGTTAATTATTATTTTTTTATTTGAAAATACAATGATAAAGAGATATATAAATAGATATACAACAATTCATACTGAATCTTGTAATTCAAGTAAATGATTTATTCAGATTCTTTGAAAATCTTTCCACTTCAATACGTGCAAGTAAACCCGCCATTATTATTTTGTTTTTGTAGCCCAACGAGCCAACACCGTGAACTTCGTTGGAAAGTGACTGTTGCTTATAATAGCTAAAGTGCATGACTTAGATCTCACATGGTGGTAGGCCCCAAAGATCAGCATTTTATGCTTATGGGGCTGGTTATTAACCAACAAAATTAGCATTCACAATTTTACTAGAAAAAAAAGGCACTAAAATATCACAAAAGAAGATTAAAAAAGAAAGAAAGAAAGAAAGAAAACGTTCAATCAATTTTATTTTATAATTTTATCCTCATATAAATAAGAAGACTACGGCCTCGTTTGGTGAATGAGTTTGAGTTGAAATTTTTAAGTTTGAATAGTAACTTATGTTGATTTTTTAAAAAAGACAAAAAACTTTTTCAGAAAAGACAAAAAAAATTTTCAGAAAAAAACAAAAATTTGAGTTTAAACTTAAACTCCAAAAACGGAGCCGTACGATTGATTAATGCCAAAAAATTTATTCTACATTTTTATTTTTATTTTTATTTTTTATTTTTGGGGTCAAAGTTTGCCCTTTTCTATTCTTTTCAAAGTTGAAAGTATTAAAAAATGGTAGTGAGCTTCATGGATTAATAATTTTTTTTCTTCATTTCCTCCCAACAACCCAAAATTCTTTTTTTCCCCCTCCAAAATCCCTATTCCAATTTTCTTCTACCAAAATAGCATTACAGATGTTTTGTACTAGAAGTACTTATTATTTACAGATGGTGTAATGGGTGAGTTGGGTAGCTTATTAATGTGAGGAAAAATAATGAAGGCATTATAAGCCTTTCTTACTGTCCTCTTAACTCCCGAAAGGGTAAAGTGAAATACTTCCAAGTGAGAGGTAGGTAAAAGTGGATAAATATCAAATTTACGCTTTGATATTGGCAATTCAAGGATAGGTTGCTGAAAATGAGGGGAATGGGGATGAGTAGAACTTGCCCAAAAAATTAAAGAAAATAACAAAGGGCAAAGAGAGAATTAGCAAAAGCTCCATGTATAGAGAAACCATATATATATATATATGTATATTATAGTTTGATGAGTGATAATGTAGAGTTTATAGATAGGAAATAATTATTTTTGTAACATTATCAACGAGAAGAAACAAAATGAAAAGATAAGATAACACACATGAAATTAGATATAAAAAAAATCATTTTTAATTTCAGCATTATTAATTTTTCAAAATTGTTGAAACTATCGAGAAAATTATTACATTGGAATAGTTAATAAAAATGTCTCCATACTGGTTAATTTGAAAAAATAATACGTTGGAGGATTGTAACAAAAATATTTAGGTATTTGGGAAAAAAAAATGAAAGGAAAATATTAGAAAAAAAAAAAACTTCTTTCAATACATATTTAAAAATATGATTTGAGGAAAAAGAAAATAAAAAGTGGGAGATGTTAAAAAGTAAAAAGGGCAAAAACCAAAAAGGTTAAATAATTTATTGAAAGATTGTAATTAGAAAATTTAAATAGAAATATATTGAAATTCGGATTGGGATAAGTTATAGCAAGAGATATGTTAAGTATATAAAAAATGATTTTAAGGGAACATTGAATGAGCTATATAAATAGGATTGGACTCTTGTGTCGCTTCATTCATATCTCCTTCGTATCCTTCTAATCATATCATAATTCAATTAAAAATTTCTTTTTAATTATCATATCATATGACATGAGGGCTCACATATACAGAAGTGGTGTACGTGTGTCAGCTCATGCATGGCCATTGGAAGCAAAATGGAGGGCACCAATGAAATGGAGGGCACAATGAGAAGGACAGAGAGAAAGATAGGGTAGGTCGGATACAACTGATGAGTGAGTATTTTACTTATAAATCAAGTATTTTTGAGCTTAGGTATTTGTGAAAACCTCAAGTATTTGTGTTATTTTGATATTTCTTTTTGATATTTTGCAGAAAATTAAGAATTTGGGACTTAGAGGAATTGTGGAACAAAAATTGAAGCATTTGAGCACTTAGGGCCCAGCAGCCCTCAATTAGGCTGAGAGGCCTATGCGGCCGCACCACCTAGGCGCGTGCCGAGCGCCTCCAAGGCCCTGCCTCGGTGTACACTTCTAAGGTCCTACAGACCTGAGTGGCCACGCCTCCCAAGAGCACACCCGCACGCCTCCCTCCATCTAATGACCAATATCTGGTCATTTCTCTTGATATAATGGCCAAAAATCACTCATTCTTTAGCTCTTTAGATATCCTTCTAAGCCTCAAACCCTACTATGGAGATTTGGGGGAGGAAACACAAGTTAAAGGCACAAGAAATTTCCTAGAGAGAGGAGTTTGGAGTTGGAGATTCTTGAAGAATGCTTGGGAGAGATTCTTGAAGATTTGAAGGCTTGAAGTTCATCTCCACAAAGAGTTTTCTCTTCCTTTCTCTCTACCCTAATCTTTATTGAAATTAGCATTTGAGAATGTTTATGAACATGTTTTTAATTATGGATTTCTTTACAAGATTAGTTGTTGATTCCTCTATGTTAAGCTATAAATTATTTCTAAGGCTTGATGTATGTTTTGAATATTTTGTCAATTGTTGGTTTAAATTCCATTGCAATTTATTAATGTCTTTCTATGCTTAATGTCTCTAAGTTATTTTAGCAATAAGTTCGACGGTCTTAGATTATGAATTTGACACTCGGGAGAGATTAAGTTCATGGTCCGGATTTAAGAACATAGTCTAAGTTGTTGTGAGACTAGGAGGGGATGGACACTTAGATAATCAAACTAGGATTTTAGTTGTCGTGAGGCCGGAAGGTGATCAACATCTTCATTTTCAATTTAAGGACTAAACTTAATGAATGTGTGGGTAACCAGTTAGATAGGGATATCAACTTGGTGATTCATGCATATTATCTCATTCAACGCTCGAGAGAGTTAATGAGGTTAGATTAGGTCCCTTAATAAATGAATTGAATGCAATTGGCTAGCAATTGCTTAATAGGATGGACATGGGAATGATAAGGTGAAGTCAAGTCCTTAATACATTAGTGCATAGAAGTTTCCATATTTTCGTGTTTATATTTGTTTTTGTTTTATTTTAATTTCATTTAATTAGGTTATCTGAATAAAGTTAAATTATGATAATCGCGGTACTTTTCGGCAATTTAAAACCTAATCCTTTTGGGATCGACACTCTACTCACTCCTAATTACTTGTCCACAACCTATGCACTTGTGGTTATCAAATCGCACCCGGTAAATCAGAGAGCAAACAACAACCCATAGAGAGAGAGTCGCCAAAGAAGGAGAGAGAGAGTTATCAGGCTCCACGTTCTCTAGTGTAGTCTAGTACCGGAGTAACCAATGAAGCCTAAGCCTTGCCAAAACGACAGACGCTCGCAACTTATGGGATCAGCATGGACGCCCAATCAAATTGTGCTCCGACGAAGAAAGAGAGAGAGAGGGAATTCAGTCGGCGGCAAAAAGGCCAAGCTAGACCGAGACTTGGTGCTCCTGTAGCGCGCTGTCCTTCGACCGTGTCTTTGTCCAGAACGACAGCTTCAGGGCCGGAGAGTGAGTCTTTCGCCACTTATATCCATGTCCAAACTACGACTAGGTGCAGAATCCTAGCAGGTTCATTGCCTCTCATTGGTACACTTCGAACCATGTTTTGCCCAATAGGAGGATCATTGTCGATGGTCAACAACTTGCCAATGGCTATGAAGTCTTTCTCTATCCGGACATTTGACTGCTGCACCCAAGAGTCATCTTCTCACTCTCTGTGTTGTCAACTTGTTACACCGAATGTCTGGCTACTACACCCAAAAGTCATCCCATACCACATCAATTGAAAATTACTGTTATTTAAACACATGACATATGACATTATTAAAAGTACAAGAACGAGAAACAAATAAAGACATATGAACCAGATCCATATAAATAAGGAAACAAAAACGGTAAGAAATTGAGAATTCTACAATATGACATATGATAAAAATACTCTAAATACTCTATCAGCAAGATTTTTCTATGATATTTACTTCAAATTCTGCTAGTTTTTTTTTTTTATTTATCCTTTTTTTGTTTGATATTATTTCAATCAAATTCAATATGATGCCTATAAAGAGATAGGTGGGTTGTTGTGAGATTCAACCTTAAGGATCTCACTAAGCGAAAGATCGAAGGTTCGAATCTTATGTCAACCCAAAAGAATTGTCCCTCCTTATATGAAGTCTCAAAAAAAGAAAATACCAAGACTACCATCGAATCCTTTACTTAGGAAAAAAAATCCAATATGAAAGAAAGTTAAGAAAACAACCCAAAAAAATAAATATATATTATAATGTCGGCAGTGTCAGTGGGGACAAAAGCACGCTATGCACGGGCCACCTGACATGTGCACAAACAAAGCACTTTTAAAAGTGAAACAAGAGAAAAAAGAGGAGCAAAAAAGAGGAATCGCAAACTGGAAAACAAAAAATTCTCTTAAAAAAAAAAACTGGAAAGAACAAAAAGGATTTCATACCCTAGACTCGAGAGCTAATTAAAGATTTAAAGCCTGCAAATATACTCGGTCACATTTTCTTTAAACAACAAAGTTTGTTAGCCTTTAATACGAGTAGATTCTTTAAACTTTTCTTTCTTTTCCTTTTTCTTTTTCTTTTTCTTTTTTCTTTTTAGAGAGTTTCATAAACCGTATTATCATTAAAAGTTCCCAACTCAAGCACACCTTTGCGACATTTTTGTTTTTGTCTTCACCATCAATCAACATACTCTATCTAGAACTTGGAAAGTAGTTAAAAGTGATTAAATTAAATTAATTCTGGGACCTTTTCTTTTCTTCTCCATCCAAGTTGGAATTGTTAATAATTAGACGTGGTAATAATTCTTTTATATTGAGTTACGTACACTTTTGAGAGAAAATCACGCACTTCTCAACTTGATTAGCATAATGTATCTACGTGTGTCTCAACATGATTGGCTTGATGTCTCTGTGTGAATGTAATAATCGGGCTCCACAGACTTTACCATGGTTATTAGCAATGCAACTTTGAGGTGAAACTTACCATCCAAGGAATTTCCCCTCTCAGAAATGTTTTTGACAAGACTGTTTAGAACAATTAGGATAGTCTTGGTATTCCTTTTCCGATTAGTTAACACCTAAATCTTTGGCAATTAGTCTATTCACAATGCAGCTTTTCCTTGTTTATAGGAGGCATATACACTAGTGTGATTTTACAAAAATGGAAATTGATTAAGTAGATATTTTTACTTCTATTAAAAAAAAAAAAAAAAAAGACAAAAGGCATATCTCAAATCAAACATGCCTGTCTAGGAACATGTGTAAGATAAGATATTTAAAATAAAATAAAATAAAATAAAAAAAAGAATAACTTTGCCAGAATAAGGTACTCAATGATTAACACACAAAGGGATTTTTTTTTTAATGGTCTAGGAGATTCTTCCCGGCACCGTGCTGAGAATAAGATAACTTGCATTTTTAATGTTAGAAATTATAAATTTCAAACGTTAGAGTTGTATAAATTATGATAACCTTTTAAATTATTAAGGAATATGATAACTAGTATATTTAAACTATGTAAATAGCGAAGTTTAAACGCTAAAGTTGTAAAAATCATAATAAGCTTGTACAATGGCATCAATGTCGTGACGACACCCTAAAAGGACCCTACACTCCAGCAATCCAAGAGCAAAACAACTCATTTGAAGAAGGAGGAGGGAATCTCAAAGACAACAAAAACTCTACTCCTTTTCTCTAGACCAGTTCCCACTCTTCCCTCCAGTTTTGCACTCCAAACGTACATCCGTAATCTGGATATCCTTTGAGGCAGCCTTGCACATATCATAGACCGTTAGGCCAGCAACGCTCACAGCCGTCAAAGCTTCCATTTCAACTCCAGTTTTCCCAGTCGATGCAGCTTCCCCCTCGATATCCACGCTCCAATCCTTGGGATTAAGTGTCAGATCGACGCGAACATGGCTCAGAGTTATGTTGTGACATAATGGAATTAGAGTGCTGGTGTGCTTTGCCCCGCTTATCCCAGCGATTTTCGCCACGCTAAGAACATCTCCCTTGGCAATCTGGTTGGCTAATACCAAATCATACACCTTCTTGCCAAGGATCACCTTGCAACTAGCAATGGCAGTTCTCTTGCTACTTCCTTTGAAAGAAACATCTACCATTTGGGCTTTCCCTGTACTCCCTACATGGGTTAGATGGGTTGCGCTTTCTCCCTCTTTCTGAGGAGTCTCGGGTGGCTCTTGAGCTGCGTAATTGTTACTTTCTGAACTGGCTAGATGATTTGGAGGAGGTTCACCAAACACTGATTCCATTTCCTGTAACCATGATTTGGAGAAGTAGTCAAAATGTGACAACATAATAAAATTTTAACATCTTAGTTTTAAAATATTCAGATTTCAGATCGGAATAGCCGGGTTTTAATTAGGGAGTGATTACCTTATTGAGCTCCATTATAGCACTTGAGAGATCATGGCTGCTGTTACTGCTAAGAAACCTTCTTGAGTGAGGAAATGCAATTGCTAGCCGCCGAAGAAACATGACCGGCATGACCCAAGTTTATCCTTTAACCACAAAATAATGAAATTGAAAACTCAATCACCAAATTTCCCCCCTTTCAAACTGGACAAAATCGAAACCTCCACACACCTAATTAAAAAAAGGAGAAAAAAAAACCCCACTTGAACTGAGAATTATTTGCATACCAAGTCTCGGTCAGGCATTTTGACAAACACTTAAAAGTCATGTAAGTAGACAAATAGAGAGACATGGAAGGAGAAAAATGAAGATCAAAATCAAAATAGAAAGCTAGATTAAGATTTAGAAACTCGTTGGCAAGACAAAATACGAGGTAGTTTGCATGTTTTTTTTTTTTTTTTTTTTAAGTCACGTGTTTTGGGATCTTTGCAATTTGCACAAGACAAGACAACAACGTAACCACGTACCTCCGAGGGAGTAGACAACGATTGACTGGATGGATTTGGTACGTACGGCTAAAGAGAGACAAAACACGTATAGTCTTTGCACGCAAGATGGTTTGGATGGGCCATTGGGAGGCCCAATAACAAGCCACTATTATAACGATTCAGATCCAAATTAGCCATGACGACAATATAGAGACTTTTTTTTTTTTTTTTTGGCTATATACTAGGGGTTAACCTTGCGGAATAAAAAGGGAAACTATAGTAAATAACATATTTCATAAGTACCTTTAAATTTATAATATGTTTTTTAAAAGATAATAAATTATAGTATAAATTTATGGATAAATCCTTAGATTTTTAGGTAAATCCTTAGATTTTCAGGTAAATTCTTTGACTTTCTAAACAATAACAGATTTACAGTTAATTTATAATAACAAATTTATAGACATAGTTTCATGTTAGAGAGAGAAAGAGAAAGGAGGAGAGAGAGGAAAAAGGATGATGTTTTTTGGTATTGTTAGTGATAAATTTGGTTATTTTATTTGTTATTATGTTTAAAATTTTGTACTATAATTTACTATTACTCTTTTAAAAATGTTATTTTGCTCTTTCTCCCGTTTCTCTAAATAACAATGGGAAAGGAAGTAATTGGAAAAACAATAAAATTAAAAAGGGGAGGGTGGAGGGGGAAGGAATAAATGATTGTAAGTTATATCAAAGAAAATTTAATAGTCATTTAACACCTTATTTAAGACGTTAAGTTTCAATTCTTTATTTTAATTCAAAACAACGAAAGAATAATGGTAAGGATCATTAACTATGATTTGCTTTATTATTGTTGGTGTAATGACAAACAATTCATTTCTCTTTATGGTGTTTATTATGTTAAGTAATAATAATCTAAAGAAAAAAATTTGCAAAAAATTTTATTTATTTAGTTAAATAATGATCAGCATGTAATAAAAATAATTAAACGTATATAAGTAAATTTGATATCAATATCAATGTCTCTTAATTGGGAATCGATACTAAGGAAGATTTAATGATTGATATTCATCTTTTTTATTTCTTATATTGTGTTCGGTAAACACACTTGAATTGAAAAAAGAAAAATATCTCAACACAGTAAAAGCACAAAAATATCTAAAATTAATCATGAGCATGACAATTTGTCCCGGGAAGAAAATTGAGAATTCTGTCGCATCTCCCTCCAGTAAAGAAATGCTATACTTCACGGAATACAATTAATCAAAATTCACAAATCAATGGAAGTAATAATCACATGCCAATATGCATGGAGTGGAGAGTCATGCGTACAGAACTAAATGAGAATAAAACTTCTACCTTATGATTTGTCTAGTGAGAATAAATACATGACTAAGAATAACACACTAGATTAAAATTCTAGAATTTACACACGATGCACTTGGTTTCATTAGAAGGTGGTGTTAAATTTAAACCCCTCAATTTCAAGTTGAAATATATATATACATATATATATGTCTAATAATGCTCCTCCCAAATCAACTATTACAGTAACTTTATATATATGCGACACTTTCTTTTATCGTTATAAATTTTCAACAACAGAGATTCATGAGATGCATTTTTAGTATTTACATTTTTTTTTTTTTTTTTTGCATGTGTCTCGTGTATAGGTTAAAACTAAACTTTTTAAGTTAGAATTGAGTTGAATTAAATATATGTTTGGTGAGTTGTTTGAACTGTCAAAATTAAAAAAGTGTAAGAACTTAAAATGTGTTTAGAGAAAAAGTATTACTATAGAGCTTGTTTTATTCGTCTCAAAATTCTATACAATTAAAAAAAATTCATCTCATTTAGATTTGTATATCTAAAGTTATAGACTTTTTAAATTTGAGTTACAAAAACTGTGAATAGTAAAACTGATTTGACTTTTCAAATAAAGAAAAAAAAAATTAAATTTTTTGGGTTTAAATTGAATTAAACCTTAACGCCAAACAAAGGCAGAATCATTTTGATTAGTAAAGTCCTAGTTTGCAGACTGACCAATGATTTTCAGAATTGCAATCCGGCCGGTAAAGGACCAAAACCAGTAAAAAAAATGTTTAGGTTTGTTTATCCACTAAGCTGAAGCGCAGGATACACACAATGCAGACCAAAACAAAGTCCCAAAACAAAATGTCTCTCGATTTTTGGACCTCATTATTATTATTATATTTTTAAATCCTAGGAATCGAGCTTGACACGAAGGATACTTACAACATATAAAAGGCAAAAGCTGGAGTTTTAACATTTAGTATCTACATATAACAAAGTTCAAACGAAGGCTCAGCTACTAAATCAGTTAATAGCTAATCCTCTTACAGTAGTCAGTTTGAGTTCATAACCAACACTAGGCTTCTTGGATTTGAGTCATTACCCTTCTGCAACTGATAGCAGCATTTCTGTTTTCCCTCGATTATCGTTTGGAGTTGACCAATTATTATTATTTTCTTTTTTTTCTCAAGCTTCCATACTTGTACGATCACCTGATGCGGATCTGAAATTAAAGTATAGAAGCATATAATTAAGGTAAACAATAAATATTTTTTTCGACGAGAGAATTATAAAATTTCGATTTGACATATGGGGATTAAATTTCTATAAGTGAACTATGTTACAAAAAAGGGATAATGTAGTGACAGTGTCCTAAATTTATGCTCTAATTTTATTTGAAGCAAAAATAAAAATGAAAAAAATAAAAAAGGAAACACATTAGAAACATGACATTGTCCGTTAAGATTCTAAATACTCTCTGTTTGTTGGGTGTTTATCAAGGTTGAAATTTGTAATTTTGAAGTTTATAAGCCATTTGGACATATGGTCTTGACTTCATAATTCTTACTTGTTTTATTATTAAAATTTACATGAAAGAACCTCCAGGGTTTGTCGATCCAATCACGACCACCTACTTTTGTAAGTTTTTGTTTTTGTTTTTGTTTTTTTTTGTTTTTTTTTTTGGTGAATACCTATTTTTGTAAGTTGCAAAAGGCTCGATATTGCCTTAAACTATCTGGCAGAGCTTGGTACATGAAGCTTGGTGTATTTCTTCTTGATTAGGGCTTCATTATCTGTCCCCGAAACATCCATGTTTTTGATTCAGTCATCTGCTGGAATATCAATCATGTTAGAGCCTATTTGGTTCATAGGTTTGGCCTATCTCATTTCAAAAATGGGATAAAAAGGGCGTATGTTTGAATGGTTTAACTCCCTTCGTTTTAGAAATGAGATCGAAAAAAAAAAAAAATTTTTTTTTCCTTTTTTCAGAATCAAGTCTGAACTCATTTCGATTTCAAACCTATTGCGGTGAGAAAACTAATCGCTTAATAGCCTCACACAGCATGGTATTTTTTTTTTTTTTGGTCTTCTTGGTTTGGTTTGGGAATTGTTTAGCACTTGGCCCTTTGAGCAATCAATCAATCTACTTCCAAATAAGTTACTTCCTGCTCAAAGTGGAGCTCTTTTTGGTGTGGACTACATGAGTCTTATGAAAGGGAGCCCTAGGTGCTAACACACAGCGAGGTAGGTCCTAGGTTAGTTCGGGCTACAACCCTTTGAGCAGGGCAGTTCTTGAGCTGCTATCTCCGACCGGTCTTCTTTTGGTCTACCATGTGGTATGGTGCTATTCATATTTTGAATTTTCTCAAAAGCCACACTGCATATTTTATTCATGTAGCTTTAAAATATTTAATTTACGATTTACATATGGAGAATTTATTTTTTTGGTCGTCTTTTTTAGCAACTTGTTTAATGCTTTACTGAATATGTGATTATATATTCTTAGAAAGGATAAAAAAAAGTCAAAAACCCTAGTAAAATTCAATTTATTTATTTATTTTTAATAAAAGAACTACGTTAGGTTATATAAATTTATCAAGGTCCAAGGACTCATTGCATAAAATTGATGCGATTTGGTGTTGTTATTTAGATAAGTTTTTCGACCGTGGTTAACAAAATTAATTTAACCGCACTAGTGGTTTGTCGAATAATTTTGATAAATAACCGCCAATTCGTGCACACTCTATCCAAAAAACATTGGCAAGTAGCTAAGCATATGTTCGAGGTCTTCGTGGAACTCCCACACATGGTCTTCATTTGTAACCGTTGATGCAAGATTTGGATTTTACATCGTGGATGTCTTGTTGGCTTAGAAGCTTTGCTCCACGTGGACCTACACCACAAAAAGAGAGAGCTACAGAGTGGGGGGCACTGAAGGGGTGCTCCCCAAGAAAACTCCGATGCTTAAGTCAGACATGGGTCTTATGGAAAAGTGAGCATAACTTGATATTGAATGATTAAAGCATAATGAAGGTGTGTTAATGCTTTGTGGTGGCAGGAATTCGATGGAAAGTCCTCCAAAGTAAATTTAGAGAGAGAGGCAAGTGGTAGAGAGTTGGAAGAAATCCGATAGGGTTAGTCCCTTAAGGAAGTGAGAACCCTATTCCTTCTCTTAATGAGAGATTTATGAGAAAAATACCTTAATGACACAAATTTAAAGACAATTACACCAACATGACACAACCAATATGACACAGAGTAAAACTAAAATTTGTGTCATGTTAATCAAGATGGTGAATTTGTGTCATGTTGGTCAAAGGATGAAAAAAATGGCTACTTCAGTAATTTTCTCGAGAGGATTATTTTTATAGAAAGTAGAGAAGAGAGTGACTTGTGCCTAGAGAGCAAAGTGTAGGGCCCCAAGTGTTTGGAGCCATGGGGTTCCAAAAAGGAAGCCTATTCCTTAAATATTGTATGGATACAACAACCACCATGCTCTGATTTCAACATCCTTGGTTATACGGATGGAGATTGGGCTAGATTTTCTGTAATTCCAGCTATTTTGTTGTCTACCTTGGATCCAATCTTATCTTCTAGGATCGATTTGACACATAGGTTTATAAAGGAAAATTTAAAAAGATTCCAATACAAACCGAGAATCTTTTAAGATTGGTGTTTGAGGAAATGAGTGTGATACGGACTCCGAAAAAGTGAAAAGTTTAAGTTGAATAGGAAACTTTTTGAAATTTTCCTTTCAAACCAATGTGCCAAACATAGCTCTAGTCTTCCTCAATACAGCATAATGCTTCTGGGTCTAGTACTGAGTCTGAATATCGAGCAATAGCTAATGCAGCATCCAGTGTGTCTTTGATTGAATCTTTCGTGAACTAGCTCTTTGTCCTCTTTGGGTTCCCACTCCTTTGTGACAACATTAGTGAGACCTACCATGCTGCTAATCCTGTACTCCCTTCTCAAATGAAGAGCATCGAGATTGATTTTCATTTTGTTCACGAGTAGGTTGCTCAACAATCTCTTGCGGTTCCTTTTACGCCCTCTGAAAATCCTCTCTGAAACATTTACCACGCCTTTACCACCTGCTCTCTTCATTGCTTCTTGAAACAAGATTATGGTGCTTCCCAGCCCCAGACACGTATGGGGGTATGTTCGATGATATATTAGACTGTAATATTCTTTGTATTCCCTTCATTATTTTCCGGGCCACTTCTATTTGAGTAATTGAACAGGTCCATGTGTATTGGTTAGTTAGGATTCTATTCTGTAGCCCTTTCCCTGTACATTTGATGATATCATAATACAGGAGCATTTACAGAATTCTTCCTCTAGTGTTTTTGTTCTTTTCTTGTCTCTTTTCACTTTCTGTCTTCTCTCATTTATGAAAAAAACTTCAAACAGCTTGGCGGCAAGTAAAAGGAGGAAATCATACGTCACAACCATAGGGTCTTCCATGTAATAGTTATACTACATCTGGAATTGCGACCATAGCAGCAAAAGAAAATCAGAAAGGGGGAGGAAGGGGAACTTACTTGAGCTTTGTCATTAGTTGTCTGGCTTCTTTCACAGCCGAACTTACAGCATAAAGCGTAATCTTTTTAACCTGTTTAAACAGGAATATAAGCAGAACTTGGTTGAGTTCTGATAGTTATGAATTACTTGAATTTTAGCAGCCCTATTAGAATAGGACAGCCAAAAGTAATTTAACATGGACAGAAAATTTTCTGAATTACCGAGACATCAAATTCATTGTGTACCTCTAATTTGTCTTCCTTTGCCCTATGATTCTTTGGTAGCAAACGGAACTCGTCTGTCAGCCGAATGCATTCTTCAACATTGTCAGGAGATACAAAGTCGAGGGCTACCTTTATGCAAGACTGGAAATGGAAAAAAATATTACACTCAGAGATAGGAAACTAAATTCACAAGAATACAGTTGTCGTATTAAAATCGTCATTCAGGAATTTCACATGGAAAAGGTCTAGAGAAAAGATACCACGAGATACTTGACTATATCTAGACTTCTACCAAACTTGCTGGAAAGAAAATTATTTTTCATTGGATGGTAATTTACTTGTCTATTTCTCACTTGATGAGGACATCCTGCTGGAATGAAAACAGCCTCACCGAGGTATTGCTCAAACGTCCAAGGCTCGACATCTGCATAAAATGGTTATGCATTGATGTCATCATTTCACAGTATATCGCAATTGCTGAGATTAAAAAGGTACAAAAGATTCTTACTGAACTCCTCCTTCAGCTTTTTCTTATGCATCTCATTCAAGAAAAAAGTCTGATCATGAATAGGATGGACAACCTACAATATGCAGAATTAGCAACCTAACTCCCTTATAGTGCGGGTAATAAGTACCAGCATTGACACTCACCGAGTTAACCGGAATGTTTTTAATATGGCGAAATTCCTTTTTGTGTTTTTCCAAGTATTCAATTAATTTAGGAACGTCCTGCCTGCGAAAGATGTCCCAAACAGCACCACCATGAACCACATCTTCGCTGATTTCAGGTGATATCTTTTTCAAGTTAAGGGTTGAGTCGCTTGAGCCCAGATCATGAACTCCATCATTTTCTGAGCAATAACTCTCTAAAGTATCTTGCCCATTAAGCACTTCCATCAATTTATCATCGTCAGATTGTGCAACTCCTTGCTGTGCTTGAAGTCCATTCCTTTGGTCACCATAGAGTTCCTGCAGGTCATTAGCTGCATGTTCCTTCTGCATTTTTTCAATCTTCTTACTCTGCCAGGGATAAATCTTCACCCTAGTTGTGTGCGTCATAACATTTACCTAAACCAGAATCAAATAACAAATTTGCAGTGTTGCTGAATTACCATGCCGAGAAAGTATAAATAGAGCTAAATCAAATTTAAAGGAGGATAATTAATAAAGACGGGGAAGACCATCAAAGCAAGAATGAGTGTCAATATAAAATAAACATATTTATGCATTTAAACCCATATTTTTGCAGGAAGTTAAAAAGTTTCATTGTAAAAACTAAGCAAGCCATGCTGGAAAAGCAATCTTATAAGGGACATGACTCCGAAGCTTAAGCAAGATTTATATGGTGAAAATGGATAGTTTAGCATCGAATTATTACCGCATCAGACATATCACAGTGAAGCTTTGTGACTGAGTCACCTCTACCAAGCTCCTTAGGGAATCCATATGCTATATATGTTTTGGGCCCCAAATCAGGTTTCAGTGACTCATTGGGAAGCCTTGTGGCAAGATTGAGCAGACCTGATTTTGGATCGGTATAGTCTCTATAAGGGAGTGCTGCGATAAATTCTGCACCATGCCTTGGCAAACGCTCCTCAAAGAGAGTTGATGATGGCCAATCCTTCAACTTCAACATCTCTGGCCACCTATTTTTGTGCATACGGCCATCCAAGTAGCCCATGAAAAATTGGTGAATATTGATCTCAACCTGCAGAATAATCGGATTTAAATGTTATAATTATCATTATTATTTATTGTTTTGCAGGAACGTACTTCATAGCAGCATGTATGATAAATTTGCTCCTACGCTGTAGCCTAGTTGATTAATTTGGTTTTCTGACCTCACACCAATCCAAGCAATCAATGGCCTTTACACTTTTTGTCTCCTCTTTGAACTTAACATTTGCACCAGTTTCTCTGAAAGCCCTCCACATTACCATAGGCTCCCAGCTAAGACCAGATGTTTTGTCAAGAACGTTTCTGACAATCACAGGCTCCCCCTTCATCCAGTGCTTCTGAAAATGCTCAATTTCATTTTCACCAATGTCAACGGCACTCGGACAATATAGGAAGTTATCATATTCATTTTCCCTGAAAGCTGTCAGTCTCACTTCAGATTGTGTGTCTCTTTTCTCACCAGAACCGTTTGGCTGGCACTGAGAACATCCTTCCGAAAGATCAATGTCTTGCAACTTGAAATTACTAGTAAGCTCCTCTGCATTCTCTAACAAATTCTTCACCCACTTGGCTTTAAAAATGCGTCTCAGTTCCAATAAAGAAGTCCCACAACCTCCACGACCTTTTGGAGGGCACGGAATGCTACCGTCAGTGTTTGCTTTCCAATCTGGAAAGTGATGAGGCATGCCATCAGAAACATCATCAGAATCATGGTTGACTTGTCTCTCCCACCCATGTCTTTTCTTTTCTGCAACAGCAACCTGCTCACTATCACTCACTTGACCATGAGATCTTTCGACAAACTGTTGGCGGGATGTTTCGGCTTCGTTACCTCCTGGCTGGCGATCTTCCCTTAGCTCTTGACAACAAGTAAGACACAGATCATACGAACAACTGGGATTGGTGCAGCTTCTGAGGAAACCAACAATGGATGTACTACAATTGTCGCTGTCATAACATATAACTTGCGTGGTCATGACAATGGTAAATATTATAAAGCACATAGTGCAAACGCATCACATAGATAAATAGCCCCTGAGACAATAGTACTCGAAATAGAGGACATCTATACGGCTATATACATAAAAGTCAATAATAAGTTGTAATTGATGACAGAACAAACGGATCTGTTTTATCTAAGTAATTTCCAAAAAGTCTGAACTTACCAATACAAACGCTCAATTTTGTCCAGTTTAATTCTCTCTACGTTATTTTCTGTCATTTGAACACCAGAACCTGCAACACAAAGAAGTCCCATAAATTAAACCAGTTCAACAAGGAAGGAAGTAAAATTTCCCCTTACTATATAAAAGTTAAAACAACCACCTTTAATTTTAGCTTCAATCTCTAGTTCAGAACAATGCTCCCTATAGATATGCCTAAGAACAGGTATAGCTTTATACAGCAAATACTGCAGCCGCTGCAATTTCGTTCCCGCATCAATCTTGCTATCATAAGGCTGTCAAGAGAAGAATGAAATCCTTGGGATAAGGCTATGCTGACAAGAACAAAATGCTGAATAGCCTTTAAAGTGAGACAAGGAGAAACCACCTTCACAACCGGAACATCCCTCATGCAAGCTTTGCAATTGCAGTTTCTGCAACAAAAAGGGCATGAAGTCTGAACTTCCTCCCTTGTCTTTCCAGGGTACCTAATTCCATATCGAAAATATTTATCCAATCTTTGCATATAAGTTTTCAAGTTCATGAACTAACACACATATATACTAAATGATTCAGGTCTGACAGTTAAAACATTCAATTCAAAATTTAAAACAACTAGTTGATTTAAATTTAACTTTCTATTAGAATCTTGTAACATGGTATTAATTAAAATATTAGTGTAAAGGACAATTATCACTTTAAAATGATACATTAGAATCAGTTATCAACTGGTTGTTACGTTACTGTATTACAAGTGTCGTTTCATAAAAGTGCCGGACAATGGGTATATACACATATTTGTATAGACATAATCAAAGGGTTTGAACTACATAAGCTCAGAAGTGGAATTAGGATCTTCTGGGTCTTGAAAATAATTATTTCTTCAAAAAAAACTTACCATCTTTCAAGACATTCAAAACAATAACGCTTTCTTCCACATTTGGAACAATGGATAACTCCACTCTTGTCGTTCCTCTGACACTGATGACACATCAAACTCCCACTCTCCTTGCTCTTCCTGCATTTATCACCATTTTCCTGATAGAAAAACTAACCTAAATCAAACCATAACCAAGCATTTGCCACACAGATCATATCAATTCCAAAACAAAAAACAAAACAAAAAACCTCAAATTGGAAAGAAAGGACCTACCTTTTCAGTCAAATTTCCCTCTTGTTCATCGGATTTCACCGATCTCCGAGATTTAGCCTCATCTTCCTTAGCACGAACCGGGCGAGTCGATTTCTTCTGACGAAAACTCGCCAGGACCATTTCCAACTCGGACTCGCTCCCGTCGCTATCCGTTCCATGGCTTACCTTAGTTCTCCTCTCTCTCGTCCTCTTCCTCGGCGTCGGCGTAGTCGTCGGTGTCGCCGTCGTCGTCGTCTTCTTCTCCATTGGATTTGGTGGCGTCCCCTCTCTCTATCTGAAATCGCTTTTTCTGGTTCGCAAACTGCGCCAAGTGCTTCTCGCAGTACCCCTTCCCGTCCACCGCCGTCTGGCCGCACTGCCAACTGGCTCCGTCGTTTCTCCTGCACCGCCGATAATCCGCCGACTCCATGGCTCCGCCGATCGGGATTACCAGGTTTTTTTTTTTTTTTTTAGATTTTCCTGTAAAATTGAGTGAGGAAGCTCCGCCGATCGGTATTACTGGCTCTTTTTTTTTTTTTTTTTTTTTGGTTTTCCTGTAAAATAGACCGAGGAAAGTTCAGGTATTTTTAGTACGATGGATAAATAATGTCAGAGCCAAAAGAAATAAAAAGGATTTAGGTGT
This sequence comes from Ficus microcarpa, assembly GCA_025413485.1. NCBI lineage: Eukaryota > Viridiplantae > Streptophyta > Magnoliopsida > Rosales > Moraceae > Ficus > Ficus microcarpa. Next base: position 10,506,859 of record CM046383.1, on the reverse strand, counting down.
TGTTTGGTTCAATCATTTATTTTAAATTAAAATATATTTTTTTATCTTAATTTTTATTTTTTTTATGAAAAGTTTTTTTATCTGTTTTTAAAAATTTTTTTATTTTTTTTAAAAAATCAATAAAAATTATTATTAAAATTTAAAATTTTCAACTCAAACTCATTCACCAAACGAATCTTTAACTTGTTTGGTTTATTATCTTATTTTAAATTAAAATGTATTTTTTCATATTAATTTTTATCTTTTTTTGAAAAAATTTTTATTTTTCTGAAAAATTAACAAAAATTTTCAACTCAAACTTAAAATTTTCAAACTTAGGCTCCGTTTGAATTGGTAGTTTAAACTTAAGGTTTAAACTCAAATTTTTATCTTTTTTTGAAAAAGTTTTTTGTCCTTTCTAAAAATCAACAAAAATTACTATTCAAACTTAAAAATTTCAACTCAAATTCATTTATCAAACAGGCCTTAAAATTTCTTTTTCTTTTTTTATTTTCGGGAAAGGATTTAATTAGTTTTTTTTTTTTGACGTAATGCTGAGGTAATTTTTGTAAGGATTTTCAAAACCATGTGCCTGTCACAGAATTCTTTAAGAATCTGAGTGCTCATAAATGTGTTCAGCTTTTGTTTTTCTTTTAGAATTTTTGTTTTTTTAGGAAAATTATTTCTAGTGAATTGTGTTTTTCTTTTTTGCTTTTTTTTTTTTAATTATATTCAATTCACATATCTCTTTATTTATATCATGATTTCTGTTTCACTAATAATAACATGACATATATATAATTAATATAATCTTTTTTTTTTAAATGACATAATTTTTTAATTGATTTATTATGATATTATAATTTAAATATATATTTATAATTGATATTCATAATATTATTAGAAGAAGATGATAAAAATAAGTAGACACCTGAGTAACATGCCCGCCAACGACATTTGCGCATTCTGTCTATGCATCTGCCAATCTACCGGTTCATCCAAGATAAACGCCCCAACAACACGTCACCGAAAAGGGAAAAAAAGAGAGAGAGAGAGAGTCTACAGCCTCTTTTTTTCTTTTCGTTTTATCTTCTTCACTTTTCATCTTTATCTCAAATTCCCAATAACATTCACTGAAAGAGTCATCTTTAAAGCATCCCTTTATTCGGTTAGAATTAGAGATGACAATACGGGTCGCGACACGGCGACATGACTCGAAAACGACACGAATTTTACGGGTTCAGATTGGGAAAACTAGGGACGGGTCGTGTTCAGGTTGGGAAAAATTGACCCAAAAAAAAAAAAAAAAACGTGTCGTGTTCGGGTTGGACCCGTTTTTTTTTTTTCGTGTTAATTTCGGGTCAAATTTCGTGTCGATTTCATGTTAATTTCGTGTCGCATGTCAATTTCGTTCGCGGGTCAATTTCGGTTCGTGTCGCAGTTTCGTTTCGTTTCGTTCGCAGGTCTTTTCGGGTCGGAGAAGAAAAAAATCGAACGGCTTAACACGACACGAACCCGAACGTGAACGAATTTACCCCTAGTTAGAATAAAATTTTTGCGGAAAAAATCTCATTCACTCAAACTAGTCTCCACCAAACACCCACAATCTCTTTTTTATTATAATGTTCTGTACAACGTTTTCGTTTTTGTGTGTTTCTGTGCGACTTCTTGTGAAATTCAAAACTTCTAAATCAAGTTTGGAAGATTTTAGATTGACAATGATCAATGGCAAGAATAGATTATCATATCAATCAGAAAGAGTTATACCAAAGACAAATTTCATTTTGAAAAAGTTAAATATTGATTCTTTTTTATGGAGCTCCAATATATCTCTCTTTTAGAGTTATATTCAAAATGAAAGATTGCATTTTGAAAAAAAAAAAAATTATGTCACTATTCAAAATGAATTGTTATATCGATTTTGGTGTTAATATTTGTCAATGTATATTTACTTCAGTTAAATTAGAAGATTGTCACTTAAAAAAAAAAAAAAAAAACATGAGAGTGAATGGGAGAAGGTTATGTTTCAAAAAGTGATACAGGAACAAAGGAAAGTGTGAATTTTCTTGGTATTCAAAATATTAAAAGGTCTTATTTAGCGGTATAGATGATCAGCCAAACGCGGTCTAGCAACCGCCATTAACGGCTGGGCCTTGGGCATGGTCATTCCATAGACCTCAATGGTATCAATATCTTCAGGCCTCATTCCCTCCGGTGGTGCCCAGTCAAAAGATTGAAACAGCCGAGCCAGCGCCATCAAAACCAGAGTCACTCCGAGCGGCGCGCCGGGGCACTTCCTCTTACCAGCACTAAAAGGTAGTATCTTGAAGTCGGCTCCGTGGCTGATCTCAACTCGGCTTCCGTCAGCTAGCCAGTGCCTCTCGGGCCTGAACTCCTCAATGTCGGCCCATATCTTGGTGTTTCGGCCCAGCCCATGGGTGTTAATGAAAACGCGCGTTTTGGCAGGGATGTGGTAGCCGTTGATCGTTGTGTCGCGTAGGGATTCGTGAGGGATGAGGAAGGGCCCCGCCGGGTGCATGCGGAAAGTTTCACGTACGACGCAACGTAGGTAGTTAAGGTGGACCAGATCTGATTCACAGACCATTCGATCACAACCAACGACGGAATCGAGCTCTTCATGGATCTTATGAAGGACACGCGGGTGCTTGATAACTTCTGCCATTGCCCACTCATTGGTCACAGCTGAGGTGTCCGTGGCAGCGGCTATCATATCCTAGAATTCAACAAGGGAAAAAAAATTAAAACTCTAAACCTATCTTTATATTAAATATATGTGTAAATTTATCGGTAAACTAATATTGCAATCACATACTTACTTGCTTTTATAGTGCAATTAGTATCAAACTTACCAGAATTTTCCCTACTATTAACAAAATAAAGCTAGCACTTAGTAGTAATTGATCACGATCTTAAAGCCTGAACGGTAAAATTAGATAAGGATTTTTAACAATGAATCTAAAACTAATCAATAGTCTTACGAAACAAATTATAGAAAATTGGATCCAAATATGTATCACCTGAATTAGAGCTTTGATTTCAACATCATCCATGTGTTCTCTTCCATCTTCACCGGGCAATGACAACAAAACATCTACAAAGTCCATTTCTTCTCCATTATCAACCTCTCCAATGTTTTCTTTTCTCTTTCCCTCTCTAGCTTTCCTCTTCCTATGCTCTTCAATAATCTTTATATGAAAATCGTCCACTCTCTTTTCCACTTCCCTCATTTTCTTCTCACACCCATAAGGGTCAACCCACCTCCAAAAGGGCAAATAGTCACCCAAGTATATCACCCCCAATAGCCTAAACAACTCATGGGTTATGTGCATGAACTCCACAGCTTCTTGTGGGCCCGCTGATCCGGCCCCAAAGTATTGCTTCCCAAGCAACATCCTAGTCACATTGTTCATAGAGAACCCACCCAACACCTCCCTCATGTCTATGGCCTTTCCGTTTTGGGCCCGGGCCCAAACGTCCCTCACGAGGTGTTGGGCCTCGTCGGCCCGCTGCATGGCAAAGGAGTCCAGCCTCTTTGTTGTCAACAAATGCTCCATGCAAATCCGCCTCATTCGCTTCCATTGCGGGCCCAATGGCGCCAATGCCACGTCGTTGCAACCATACGCCAGGTGCACCGCGGCGAGTGTTCTCGGTCGAGAAGCGAAAACCTCGTCTTGCCGGAGAAGTATCTCGCGTATGACGTCGGGGTCATTGGTGGTGATGGCATCGACGCTACCGAGCCGGAGGTAGACCAACGGCCCGTACTTGTCGCACAAATGGGCCAAGTCCCGGTGAGGAAGCTGGCCCAATTGAAGAAGGTTGCCAACAATGGGCCATCTAGGTGGGCCCGGAGGGAGCCTTCTAGTTTTAGGCTTGCTACTTAGGCGTTGATATATGATTCGGCCTATGAGAACCGCAAAGAGGAAAGCTGCGAAGGAAAGGGTTGTTAAATCCATTAGCACAAAGATAAAATGCTACTTTACATTGGATTCAAACTCTATATTAATCCACTTATATGAAACTTTTGGCTTGTTTATATCATAAATAAGAATGATTATTTCAAGAGATAAGCTAATTATTTTAACATACACTTTACATGTGTTGGTTTTAAATATTTGTTTAGTAGGTTATTGTTCAAGTTTTAGGTGGACATGTAATTTTAAATGCCCTCTAACGTCTCCTACTTGAAAGAAAGAGAAATTGCATGGGCCTTTAACCATGCATTCAAGTTTGAATACGAAGTGCATGACCATTAAATCTCAATATCACGAACAAGAATGAAGGGGGTTGTTAGCATCATTAGTACTTGAATTATGTATGTTTAAGTCACTTTAGTTTTTTAGCTTTTATATCTGATGAATTATTTTCTAGACTTTGATTGTTCGACAATTTCAAACACTTACACTAAAAATGGACGAAAGACTTCTAAAGTTTAACAGAGATAATCATGTATTTTTTTATGTGTAGTAACCTAAAATTTTATTAAAGCAGTTTCTAATCAGTAATATTTATTCTCTTCATTATTGTTAAAAACCTTTGAAAATTAAAATATTTTATAAATTATGTCGTTGTTTTTGTTACATTTCCGATTATGATACAATAGAGATGTGACTCATCTATTGCCTACAATTAACAAGGGATTTAGAGCTAAATAACTCTTTTTTAAGAAGTTTTTTTTTAACAAATGGCCGAAATTTTTAAAAATTAATTAAAAAGATTTTTTTTAAATCTAAAATGGTCAATCAATGATTAACTAGATGATAAAGTTAATTTGATCACTCATTGATTGACTATGGTTACTGATTGACCATAATATAATTTATCAATTTTTATCATTATTTTTATAGTCAATTATTGATTAATCAAATATGAAAAAATAAGAAACGATTATTTTGTTAAATAAAAAAGTTCGGCTATCTAGATGGGGTAATAAAAAAAGATTACCTAATTTAATTTTCCTAATAGAAGTAGTAGGATGGCCATGAATCCACTGGTTTGTTACCATTAAGTAAGAATTTTTGATGCATCTTCTGTAAGTCGGTTCCATGGTCTAGTGGTCAGGACATTGGACTCTGAATCCAGTAACCCGAGTTCAAATCTCGGTGGAACCTCTCACTCTAAATAATTTTTCTTTTTTGACTTTTTGCCCAAAAAAAATAAATAACTAGTGGGGCCCTCTCAAAGTGACTGTACTTCGTGCCTTCGTGGGCAGGTGAGTTCCAGCAAACAACGCAGTTCAACCTCCAATCACTCGAAAAGGCTTTCACACATTTTTCCTGTTTTTTTCCTCTCTTCACTGCTTTCCATTTTCGCGGGAAAAATGGACCCGGAAAATCGACGCAAGATCGAGCAAACGGTGGTCGACATACTGAGGAGCACGGATTTGGAGCAGACGACCGAGTTCAAGCTCAGAGCCACGGCGTCGGAGCGCCTCGGAATCGATCTCTCGACGCCGGAGCACAAGAGCGTGGTCAGAAGCGCCGTCGAGCAGTTTCTCGTCTCCACGGCGGAGCAGCCGGAGGAGAGAGCCGTCGGAGATGAGACCAGGGAGGCGGTGCAGGAGGAGCCGGAGAAGGGGATCGCGAACAGGGAGTTGAATGACGGCGGCGATCGCCTTATTTGCAAGGTGAGAACTGAAAACTGTAAAACCTAGGTCGCTGTTTGGTTGCTGAGAAACTATTGAGAAACGAAAAGAAAAGATGATATATGTTTTTAAAATAAAAAATTGAAATAAAAATTCTTACTTGAGCTTTTTTGCTTGATTTTTGTTAGCTGTCGGCCAAAAGGAATGTAGTGGTTCAAGATTTCAGGGGCAAAACTTTGATTTCGATTAGGGAATTTTATCGAAAAGATGGACAGCAAATTCCTACTGGAAAAGGTAAGCATAGGAATAAATTTTGAAAAAATAAAAAATAAAATATAAAAAAATTCTGTTTTAAGGTTTTTCTGGAGTTTTTGAAGTTGTGTAGTGAAGTGTGTTTTGCTGTTATGTTGTCAGGAATTAGCCTATCAACTGAACAATGGTCATCCTTCAAGAAAAATGTCCCCGCAATCGAAGAAGCCATTCAGAAAATGGAGTCAAGGCTAAGGTGAGAAATGATAATCATTTTGTTCTTTTCAGTGAGTTCTGACTTTTGATCTTAAATCCGAGTTGTAGATATAGTTTTTCAAAATTTTCTTCTGTTTGAAAGTCGAAATGGTTGTAGCCTTTAACTTGCGCATGGAAATGTTTCAAGTTTTTCTTGTTATTTGGTTTTCGGGTTCTTAAATGATTAATTGGCATTTAATCGATACAATGCAGAACACAACTTGATGGTAAACAAACCGAAGATATTTCTAATTCAGCAAAAGATATTTCTAATTCAGCAAAAGATATGTCTGATTCAGCAACTGATGTTCCTCTGTACGAGCCCCGAATAGAGATTGACCGCTTGGATGGGAAGAACTACCAAGGCTGGGTTCAACAGATGGAACTTTTGTTAAAGCAATTAAAGATTGCATATGTTCTTAACGAACCATGTCCAAGCGTTACACTAGGCCCGGAAGCAAGCACTGGAGAAACAACGCAAGCAAAGGCTGCTGAACAGAAATGGAAGAACGACGACTACATGTGTTGTCGCAACATTTTGAACTCTCTATCTGATCATCTGTTTAGTCTATACTCGAAGAAGACAATGACGGCAAAAGAACTGTGGGAGGAGCTAAAATTAGTGCATCTTTATGAGGAATATGGAACCAAAAGGTCTCAAGTTAAAAAGTACATAGAATTTCAGATGGTTGAGGAAAAATCAATTGTAGAGCAAGTTCAAGAAATTAATAATATTGCTGATTCAATTGTTGCAGCCGGTATGATGGTTGAGGAGCAGTTTCATGTTAGTGTCGTCATCTCCAAGCTTCCTCCATCCTGGAAGGACATCTGCGTCAAGTTGATGTGCGAGGAATATCTTCCTTTTTGGATGTTAATGAACCGTTTAGGCATTGAAGAAGAGTTGCGCAACCAGGGCAATGGACAAATGCCTAATCCAGTGGGCAATCATCCACCCAATAAAGATGTATCAAGGATGAGAAACCTGAAACCGTATTTTTTGCATTCCAAGAAACGAGAGCTGGAGATGGATAACAGAGTTGTTTGTCACACTTGTGGTAGGAAGGGCCATATTTCGCAACATTGTCGCAGTAAGACTTGGAGGCGAGACAAGGAATTCCTTGAGAAGAGGAATGAGGATAACGGATCTTTGCCTGCAACTACAGAGGTCAACATGGTTGATGGAGCTGCAAACAGTTAATTTACCATTTGCATATCTTCTGTCTTTCGGGAAAAAAAAAAAAAAAGTCAGAGACAGAAAAAAGACGGCTCGTCAAGAATTTTGGTTGATTGCTTTAACTAATTGTATCTTTTTATATATAATTTTTGAGGAAACTGACCGGAGGACTTTGGATCCTCTCCTTGAGCACAAAGACGGCACTGAAACTGAAGTTGTTGAGGACGATGATGATGTAAGTGCTACTCACAATCCTCCATTTGCATCATCTCAATGCATGGGTGGGCCTTGTGGCTCTTCGTTTGAAGCTAGTGGGAGTTGTAATGACTCTACCAATTGGGCTAGAGGTAGAAGAAGATCCGAAGTCTCGAATCACTTCAAAATCGAGCCTAGAAAGAATGGTGAGGGAAAACAAGGGCAGAAAGCCATTTGCAACTACTGCACGGGCGCATACTCTTGCACTCCCAATGGAGGGACGAGCATGTAGATCGGCATTGGAAAAAATGCCTGGAAAGACATGTTGGGAGTGCAGATTCTTACCAAGATCAACTGAAATTTAGTGGCAGGAGAATAGATCCTTGCCAAGGCCGGCTCAAAATTAGTGACATGTTTGGGATTGGAAAGAACCAGGTCACTACTTCATACTTTGATTTTTGAAGCGCAGTGCGGAAGGGCATGAAAGATTTGATTATAGCCAACCTTATCATCTGTGATCTGAACTTGATATGTCGATATCTGGAAACTCTAGATATCATGGAATTGAAAAGATAGAACAAACTATGAACTTCTTAGCTTGGTGTTTGAGTCGTAGCAAGTTCGGTACGTAAGACAGACTTTTTTTTTTTTTGGGGTTGATGATGTTCAATGTTGATAATGCTAATGAGTGATTATAACCATTTGAGTATTGTACTTGGATTGAAATCTAATTTAGCAAGACTGATTCTTACTTGATTTTATTTAGGACGTTTGGAAATAGTTTGGTGACGTAAATATTTCACCTAGAAGTTGAAACAAGTGAATTTTGTTAGAGTTGGTAATGTTTTTGCTGCAATTAAATCACGACTATAAGGAACTAGCAATGGAAATAAGGAAAAACGACACCAAAATGAAGGCCTAATATAAAGGGGGCGAAACGGATTGCAGAGACGACGAAACAAATGGAGAAACGACAAAAGAAATGAACGCGGACAATTACGTTATAAACTTTATCGACAGGGAAAAACGACGAGAGGTGTACGAAGGAAAAAAAAAACGACGGGAGGTGTAGAAACGACAGCAAATCAAGAAATTCATCGAAAATGACATGGAAGAGATGAGAATGCCCATATAAAGAACAACAACATATATATATTATACTAAAATGACACCGGGAGAGGAAAGAAAAAAAGAATAAAGAGTAAAGAAGAAATCCAGAAATGGCATTTAAGGGAAAAAGGACGACAAGTTTTAAAATAACAAGATAAAAGGAAAAAACGGTAAATTCTCGAGGTGCACAGTTTTTATCTCTGTCGTTTATTTTTCATAGCCACCAACTTTCTCCTAATTTGAGTCTATTCACCTTTATATGCATTTGTATTTTGTTAATGACCTTGGATTTTTCTTTCTTTCTTTTTTTTTTAAGAACTTTTTCTTACAATTGTAATGGAACTTTTCTAAATAGAATCTTGCGCTACAATTACATAATGAACAATAGTGGACTAACAATAAGATCAATTTATGAATAAAACAAGAACGTCAGACATCAACTCAAAAAGTACACATTTTCAGGGAAAGAAATAATATTTCTAGGATTTCATAGCATAAATTTTTTTTCCCACTAAGGACCTCCTACAAAAAACCTAGAAAATCATGCTTGTCCTCCAAAGTTGGCTTTGGCATAGTCCAACAATTGTTGTTCTCTTCTCATATCCCCAAGGATATTGGCTCTTTCCCATTTCATCATTCTGATCCTAGCTTCAGATTGGATGTAGTCTTCCGGCACATCGGACTCTCCGGATGCCACCGGAAACTTCACCTCTATATCTTTCCTATAATACAATGACAAGAACCAAACAAGTTTAAAAACAAAATTCAGATGCTAGATTGGAACAAAGAGAGGGAACAAATGTTTCTTATTAGCATGAAAATATGTCTTAAATTGTATACTAACCTAATTCCAAGAGAAAATACACCCGACTTTCTAATCATCCCGCCATCTAGAGACAGGGCTCCGTCGGTTATGCATGGGAGAGCCTCGAGCATCTCAGTTCGGGTTTTGTAGATTTGCAGGCGAGAGAAGAGGCTAAAGAACAAAGTCTCTCTGAGACCTTGTCCATTGGTTATGACATAAGATGAGTTTCTACTGTCCAAGCTGATCATGTTCACTGCATAATCAAGAAAGCCTTTGGGACACTCTTTGTTTGGTAGTTTTGGTTTCGGAAGAGCGAGTTTTCTTTGAGGATCATTAGATACAAACTCACCAACATATTGCCTGAAAAACGGAAGAGCAGAGAAATAACTTATGAACATCATATTATAAAGTAAATATTCATACAAAAAGAGTGAGTTAAGTAATTGCCTCAAATCCTCGAGACATATGACAAGAAAACGTCCGTTTATTCTTTTCCCTGCGGAAGATCCAGCCCCATGTAGACAAGAAGTGTTGTTTATATTGCCTTCCTCATCATACTTCTCTAGAGCCTTAACACCTTCATATGTTCTGCAGACAATAGCTAGCATGGTTTGCATTCCTAGGTACTCCGACAAAAGCCTAATTTGGAACAACAAAGAAGCAACAAGTCGCAAAAGAATGTGTTAGTAACCATTTCACCATCCGTATTCTTTCTCCATCATTTTTTTTTTTAATTTTAATTTTTTTTATTTTTAAATATACTGGACAAGAAAGATTTAGTTCCAATATCTAAAATATGTGCCATGAATGAAAGAACAAGAGAGTGACGAAAAATGCTAACCTGCTAAGGTTGTCATCTTCAACTTTGGCAAGAGTAGCAACAATCCCCAAGACGTCCTTGGTGAATCCCAAATCCGAACCCCCAATTGATGATTGCCGAGAATTCAGCCAGCACAATACACCAGCTGCTGAGTTTTCTTGCTTCAATATCTGTTCCATGGTGTCCTCCTCAGTGCAAGACGTACTATTTTCGCTTGCTGTTCCAGCTCCATTTGCCGAATGATACTTTCCGAGGCTCACTGAACACAAGTTTGGCTGAGAAGAATTCGACAGTAACATATTCTAGAAGAAAGAAAGCAGTAAAATGACAGTTACATCAATGTACAATGATACAACTGTAGGTTAATGCCACGTAGCTTTAGCAAGACGAAACATGAACCAATGTTTTCTTTACAGAACAAAATCTAACAGACTGAAGTCTGAAATTGAACGGATATCAGGAATATACGGGGGAAGATTTCCTACCTTGCAAATCAAGTATAGATTCATCTAATTGATTTGTCTGAGTCGTGAGAAACTTGAGGTTATTCTCATGCCGCTTGATTGGATTCTCCAATCTATTCAAATTACCCTGAACATTTTGCTGAAATGACACAATGAACGAAGGATGAAACCTCACTTAATTGCGCAAAGAATAATGCCAGGAATATCAAATCTAAACCCCAACTTTTTCTTATCAATTTACTAACACGTGAGTTGTCGTTTTTTTATTCACAAGTGTCCAAAAATTTTTGCGTTAGTCAAAAATAAAAAATTACGTCTATTTATAAAAAGAAGATAACTCACCGCCAGGTGGGTTGACATAAAAAACTTCAAAAAACAAAAAAAGGAATTTAGAGGTGTTTCCCCTAACAGTATTACTCATCATGCAAATGTGAGTTACACCAAAAAGCATCCTACTTTGAGTAACAATAGGGTTCAAAATTCATGTTCATAAAATCTTAATTGATGTCCTAATTTTCTACTTTCAAATAGTACCCACTAATCAGTTTTATGCTTTCAATTATTCCTTTGGCAAAGCTCCTAATATACACATACACATATGTACACACACACACACACACACATATAGATTAAAATAGAAATCCAATACTTATCATCAATTCATACTATACTATTATTCTTATAAAAAGACCAAGAATAGGCAGAATCCAAATCTGGATTTGTATTTATGACACTCCAAATTCTTGACCAGGTCCCACATTTGCATGGACAAAGACCAAAACTGTTGTGTCTTCTTTTTTTTTCCCCTTCCATTTGCATGTTCTTGAAACCCTACCAAAACTGTTGTGTCCCCTTTTTTTTTTCCTTTTCCCCTTCCATTTGCACTACCTCTTTGGATGTTCTTAAACCACCCCCCCCCCCCCCCCCCCAAAACAAAAAAAAAAAAAAACATTCGTTTGACTTGAAAACCCTTTTGGAGTTTTTAAGGAAGACAAACATTTTCTCATATGAATCGAAAATACTGAAAATGGAAAAGGAAAAAACCTGGAGGTTTAGTTTAGACATGGCCGTGAACCGACACAAATCTCTGCCTGTTTGACTCTGTTCTGTTCTTTGAAGGGAGAAAAAAAAAAAAAATCTTCGAATGAGATTCACACGGTCACACCTCTGCGTTTTTTCTCTTCTTTTTCTCCTTTTCTACCAAAAATGTTCAGACGTGAGTGGCAGATTCGTAATTTAGGACAAGTTTGCTGACATTTGTTAGACAGCTTTATTTTCCTCGGATTCGAATTTGTTGCCAAAGTTACGGTCGCCGTACTTGTTGCCTCGGAAGGTGCAGTTCACGCGCTTTGGATTGGATTTTTGTTGTTCCTAACATTAGCCCATGTTTCAACTCTCCAGGCCCAAACCTTAGCCCTATTCAATAGGACCAATTCCAACAGCCACTTAAATAGACATGTTCAAGTTTTTTTCTCCGTCCGTGATCGTGATCCATTTGACGTTACATCTTAAACTCAAATTTTTTATTTCAGTTTTTTCATTTTAGTTTTTTTTATGAAAAGTGAATAAAAATTATAATTAATTTTTAAAAGCTAACTAATTCAAATTTAAAATTTTCAACTCAAACCGTTTCACCAAATGGAGCCTTAATGCTTGTTTGGATTCTTAACCCTAATTAAAGATAAAGAAACCTAAATTGTAATAGCTTGGATGATAATCTCAGAAATGTGCTTTTTGAATGTCAATCATACAAATCACCCTTTCTAAAGCCGGTTTGGAAATTTCATTAGGAATAGTTTGAAAATATATATCAAAAATTACAAAATATTTTACAAATGATCAAGTAAGAATTTGTTTATGTTATTGGGATTATTCTCATCTATTCTCATTGAACCTAAGCATCACACTCACTTCACTTCTTAAATTTTAAAAACATACTTTGTCCATTTTATCATAATTTCAGTTGAAAACGGACAAAGTGAACTAAATGCAATCATATGGTGCATATGGCCTTTTTTCTTTTATTTTATTGCTTTTAATAAAAATTCTACCAGAATGACCTTAGTAGACTAATTCACCTCTTTTTTTTTTTTTCCTTTTGATTTTAACTGAAATTCTGATAGAAATGGTAAAGTGTGATTAAATTCAAATATATGAAAAGCAAGCATTGAGTTAAGCTCGTGCCTGGGCGCGCGTGTGTGTATATATATATATATATTTTTTTTTTTTTTTTTTTTTTGTGGGGGGGGGGGGAATGAAACCCTAAAATAGCTATTAAATGTCGACAAAAACAAAAACTCTAGGGTTAGTTTGATTTATTATAAAGAACAAAGTAGAGCAAGATAAAGGAACAATCATGTGGAGCTTGAGCTACTAAAAAAATGTAACAAAAGCTCATGATTTCACATGTGCTCTCGATAATGGTACCTTGGCCATTTTATTGCACCAACCAAGTACAATTATTTTGCTGACGCCTAAAGGTTAGTTAGCTTACATTTAACACATGGATTTGAAATAAAACTTTTATATTAAAGTTGATGACTTTTCAAAAATTAATTATAATTTATGTTGATTTTTTAAAAAAATATAAAAACTGATATGAAAACTTTAGATTTAAACCATCTTGGCCTTGTAAAGCAAGAGATGCATTATTGGCCTTGTAACTATTAAGTAAAAAATCACGAGTAATGGTAGCATAATGACAAAGAAGTTTTATTTAATGTTTTTTTTTTTTAAATCAACTCCCAGATTCGAGTCGTGAAGCAATGTCTAACATTTTAACAAAAACCTATCTGTTGGAACACTGTTGCTCTCCTTTTATCTACATATATTAAAAAAAAAAAAAACCATTATGTAGGGGAAAAAAAAAAAAAACTTAACAAATTCTAAGTAAAGAGCCTTAACGGCAAATTAACAATTTGGAGATTTTCAAGATAAGAACTGTGATTTTGTTATTAGTACAAATTATAGTGTACTTTAGTTGTTAGATTAATTTTTTAACATTTTGATATGTGAATGAAAGTAGTTTTATTTTTTGCGTTACAAATTTTTTTAACGTATATATTCATAAATCAGACTACTAAAAAAATTGATTCTATAATTAAATTGCAGTTCTTCCTATTGATAAAAAATACAACAATTTCGATCATAAAAACTGTAAAAAGGGACAGTTCATGATGAGTTTAGGAGTTTTCATGCAGAGAGTAAAAGAAAGAAAAAACATTTTACCAGTATTAAATATTCATGAACACATTAGATCTGCTAGATTGACCTACTTTCAAAAAAAAAAAAAAAAAAAAAGAGAGAGAGAGAGAGAGATAAGTTGTCTTGATCACATGCTCTACATTTAAGTTTTATTGAAAGCATAAAGAAGCATGTGACGAACTGATTCAAACTGGAATTGCTCAAGTCGGTATCATCGCAGTAGTTGAGACGTTGGTGAAGTTTATTATACAGAAATCTAAGTCATCTTTTTTATTGTTATTAGATAAAGCTTAACCTTTTTATTATTCAAAATTTTGGTCTTTCTATTTTATCTTTTTGTAAGTTTTTTTTTTTCAATTTTTTTTTTCTTTTTCTGGATGAAATTGTCTGATGTTTTTTACTTTTTAATGGAATTATTCTTTACTGTTATTTTTTATTTTTTGGATTGAAAAGTTTTTACTTGTTTTATTTTTATTTTTTACCCTTTTTTTTGTGTGCATATTTTGCTCCACTTTTTGAAAAATATTTTATTATATATGCATTATTTTTAAATGAAAAAAAAACCTTAAAAAATAATGTAGATATATATGTAACAAACTAAATTCACGCATGTGAAAAGCACGCACATACAACTAGTCTTATTAAAAAAACCCAAGTCATCTTTCAACTTTTAAGGCTTGTGATTGTCTTTAAAGTACAGTTTTGCAATTTAGTATTTTTTCCCCTTCTAAAAAAAAAAATTAGCAGCAGAAAATTAGAATCCATTTCATTTCCCTTGGCAACAACATAGCTACAGAATATATAATGAAAAATGTTTAAAAGAAGGAATTTAAATTAAGACTTTAATCTTCCTGCTTGTTTGGTTGATTGGGTTAAATGGGTTTGCAAGATTTAGGCCTCATTTGCCGTTTAAATTCAAACTATACTTTTCCATATCAGTTTTTGTCTTTTTCTGAAAAAAAATTTTATCTTTTCTGAAAAGTCAACAAAAATTTTCATCTCTAACTTAAAATTTTTAACTCAAACACATTCACTAAACGAACCCTTAAACTCTTTTCCGCCATTTCTACTTGGGATATATGAAGAAAACACTCCCATAGCCAGGATTTTGTTTTTGAATCATTAGGTCTGTATATACAGGGAAACATTTATTTTAGTATAATTTTAATCAAATCTAATATTAAAAAAAAAAGTATTACCGATAGGTCCCTAACTGTAGAACTAGAAGGACCCAATCTTTTATAGGTTTCTTCTTTATGGCATTCATGTGTCACTTGGGGGTTGAAATATGTAGATATCTTTTTTGGTGATAATATGCAAGATTAGTTTTAAATTGTCATCTGGGAACTTTCTTTTCTATTTAAGGGTGGTTCTAATTTGATGAAACGATGGGTAGTGACCTTATTCTAATTTAGGTATTACCTTAAAAAAATAAAAATATAATAAAAAAAAACAAACTTCCAATCATAAGAGAGTTGAGCCAATAAAAGGCCAAAATTTTCTATTTTTGGTGCCTGAAACGTGCTTGCCAAACCACTTAACATGAATGCTAAAAACTGGTCAGCATCTTCCTGAAATATCTGAAGACTACTTAAAACTATGATAAAACCCTCCTTATATACTATATTGATAGAACTCAATTTAAAACCGTTCAGATATAATCGAACGACTGATATGTTACTTGTATACGGTAATTATCATACACTTTACCTTACAGTAGTATTTGATTAAGAAATTAAAAAATAATTAAAAAAAAAAAGAAAATTTAAAATTTTCATCACCAGAGTCGGGACAGGGGGTGAGTCAGGTAGGCATCGGGGGTAGGGGGCTCAAGCAAGGGGGAGGGGCGGTCTTATCAACGTCTGGGGGGCCAACTTTGGTCAGCGGGTCCGTTGTGGCATCAACTGGGAAGTCACTGATGTCAGGGAAGGGAAGGGGTGTGTGTTTTTTTTTTTTTAATTTTATTTATTAATATTTAATAATATAAGATAATGTATATAATAATTATGATACACAAATAATATTTTAATCGTTTAATTATATTTTAATGGTTTAAAAATGAGATTGATAGGGTATATATAAAGCATTTTACCACAGCTTTACTCATTTTAATATTTAGTTATTAATTATTTGTTGTATCTGATATAATTGAGCCATGATCTCACATGAATTCTAATCATGGACATTTACTAATAACCTACTTCATGCTGTCCAATACAAGAATAACTTTTTATTTTTTATTTTTTTTTATTTTTGTTGCTAAAAGACACAAGAATAGTTCAGTTAAAATATTGTCTCACTGCTAAATTGAATCCAAGCAAGATCTGTGAGCCAAAAATTAAAAAAAAATAAAAAATAAAAAATAGAAAATCCAAAGCAAGATCATTGGACCAGAAGTCTTCTTATATTTATTTCCATTTCATTAAACGGAAAGCGATTTTTTTCCTTTCAAGCTTTTTATGGATACTAAACGTTTTTAAATGTTAAATTTGTCAAAAAAATCACATTAAAACAAAAAGAAAAAAGACAAAATTATGAGAACCTAATATAAAGATTTAAAAAAAAAAAAAGTCTTATTGGTAAGATATTTTTTTTTTCATTCTTTAATGTATAATTTCATTTTTTTTAAAAGCAAAAAAAAAAATATATATATATATATATAAATATATAGATATTTTCGTTTTATCCCTTTGCCTCTTTAATGCATGTTGTGTGTTTTGCACCGTGTGGTCCACCACGTGGGTCTTTCAGTAACAGCCAAAAGAAGAAAAGGAGATTCAAAAAAACATGAGTGATGATGCCCCCGCCATGTGGGTCTCGTCAATACCTGCCATCGCAAGAAAGAAGCTTCAAAAATGGGCCAAAAAGACCTACTCGAATAGATGGATAAACATGGAAAAAGAAAAAAAAAAAAAATTCTCCAAAAGCATGCACAAAGAGAGAGAGAGAGAGAGAGAGAGATAGAGAGAGAGAGAACCCACTTAGCCGTCCTGTATTTTGTGTCATATGTTTCATCAATTTCCCATTTTCCAACCAAAACCACAAAAAATGTGATGCAAAACAAAGCATTATTCTGGTGGGCTACAAATAATGTGGTTCCTCTTAATTTGGCCAACAAGTGACTTTTTTCCTTTTTTTTTTCGGCGTTAAAAAACATAAGAAATTCGAATTTTATTGGGGTGTTTAATATGTTAATTTGAGTTGAAATATTTTAGTTGCAATAGTAAATTTTTTTGAATTTTCAGAAAAGACAAAAAATTTTTGGGAAAAAGACAAATTTTTTAGGAAAAATACAAAAAAAAATTTAAAATAAGTTTGAAATGGAATATCCCAAACTCCCCCTGTATCTTTAGATATTATTTAGAGCACGGATTTTTTAAGATGGACACATCAACAAACAGTCCATGTGCATGATTAGGGATTATTCATTATGGTATTAGTGTTACGCCTTTGTCACGCTCTTTTTTTGACAGCCTAATTGTCAAAAAGGACTAGTTTTACTTTTTTAGCCTTTTCGAGAATATATAACAAATGCATGCACCACATGATTTCCCTTTGCTTGCTACTTTTTTCCATTGGCTGAATTGGAGATGCCCAAAACATGAAAAATGTCTTGAATCACATTTATTTCATTTCAAGGCAACGCAAATACAATTTGGACCACTACCAATTTATGCTCCACAACATCAATCTTTTTTAAGTGCCCTTTCGTACACTCTTTCCATATATCATTTATAACTCATTTAAAACGTAGTTTGTATTATATTATAACAATTGAATAATTCAACTGTAATAAATTTTCACAATATTTGTCTTTTACATCAATATGAATAGTATCATATTATAAGATTCTGAATATGAAGTTATATATAAATAAACTAATTAATATAAGTTTTTGAATAAAAATTTACAAATGTAGCATAATATACGATATGACCTTTTCTATATATATTGTTGCAATGGTTTGAGATAACCTCAAATAACTTTATTGAAAGGAGAAATATTGCAAAGGAATGGCCTAGAATTTGAGAACAAGAACCCTTCTTTTTCATGTTGTAACACTCTAAGCAAAAAAAAAAAAAAAAAAAAAAAAAAAAAAAAAAAACCTTCCATTAATAAACAAAGTGAGCTGTAAAAAAAAAAAAAGAAGAGGAGTCCAAGAATGTTTCCGACAGAACAGAGAGATAGATAGAACCCAACACAACAAGTTTTACCCAAATTCACCCACAAAACAAGAGGAAAAAAAAAAAAAAGTTTTGCCCATCTTTTGTTGCTTCAATTAGTTACAATATTTGGTCTCCCATGAACCAGAAAACGAAACAGAGGGGAATAGAAAGGAAAGGGGTTTCACTGCCCCGGCCAGAAAACCGTGCAAAAGGAGAAAAACAAGTTTTACTTGTCAACACCCCACTAGAGAACTGCCCACCTTAAAAGCATGCTAAAACAGTGTGGAAAATGTAAGCAGCAACGAGATAAACGTGAAAGAGACGGGTTCTTTTTTCTATTCTTTTCTTTTCTCTTGATTTTTATTAAAGAAGTGCTGTTGAACAGTATCAGATATCGACATTCAAAAATGCAAATTATGAGAAGAAGAAAAGGAATATGAACACACTTCCTCACATTCAACATTGAACTTGACGTATCACCAAACTTCCCCCATCGAGATTTCGTAATTAAAATGATTTAATCCTATTTCTCCGTCATCTTTCACAACATGTTTTCTGTGAAAGATGCTAAATCGTTTTCGATCAATTCCGCGGATCAACACAAACCAACCGACACCGGACAAAGAAGAAGAAAAGAAGATGAAACAGCAAAATGCACAAGAAAACTTGGAGAGAGAGTAAAAAAAAAAAAAAAAAAACAGAGAGAGAATAAACAGATAACTAAAATGAACAAAGTCATTGTGTCCATATTATAAGAACTTTTTTTATAGTTTTTGCTCAGGCAGTACATTCAGCAACTTGGTACCCTAACAAAAAAGAATATAGCAGCAAATACAAACATCGCTAAAAGAACTATTGAAAGAACAAAAAATTAGTGAAATTACTACCTGGAAAAATAAAAAATAGATAAAAAAGCAACGACAAATTTATGAGCTGCTTAATAACCAGAGATGGAAGAGCAGGTTAAACTTACAAACTTGATCCACCTTGCAAGAATACTTATGACAAAATATTGTATGCTATAAACAAATGACAGAAAATTTGCTGCACTAGTTGGTCAACATGGAGTCATTTTTTCTACTTGTAGTTGACACTGTTGTTTCCGTCTAGGATCGGCTGCGGTATATCAAAAACTCGTTGAAGAATCTTTTAAACGGGGTTCTTCAGAATAATGCCTACGCTCTAAATTTTCTATTGGCAAAAGTCTCTGGCTATCCGACTGATGACAACGTCTGTAAGGCGTTGGATTCCCGGGAAAATGCTGCGATCAACTTTTCCTTAGTCAGCTGCTCGGATCCTTGAGACTTGATCACGAACGTATGAAACACAGTGTCGTTCATGGCTGCTAGTTTAGACTCGACAACGTTGATCTGCGCCTCTTGGAATGCTTGGATGACTCTTGATGCGGGATGTGAATCCAAAGGGCAGCTTACTCTAACAATAACCTCGTCATGAACAGCCTGAACATCAACATCAGGAACTCGGTTTTGGTTTTCTAAATCTGGGTTATTAGCTTCCACGGCTACCGCTGATGAATCTCTAGAAGTACCCCCAACTTTCTCCCTCTCCGCTTCCATGACCTTGAGCTTAGCCTGAAGCTCGTTGATATAAGAGATGGCATCGCCCAACAATGAAGCTTTATCCATCTTAGATATGTTGGGAACAACAGCTCTTAAAGCATAAAAGCGTTGGTTCAACTTCTCACGCCTTTGCCTCTCTGCCTCCACATGATTGAGGGGCTCCTCTCTTCCATTTGCAGGCTTCCTACCCCTTTTCCTCGGCCTCCTCTCTTCAGCCATGCCAGGCCGCTCATCCTTGCCCGAAGCTTCCACATCCGAATGCTCTGATTCCGCACTAATTGGCCGTTGATTCATCACTGTCGACCTCGAAGTAGCTCCTGAAAAGTCGATCTGCATTTGAACCTGCTTCTGTGGCTGATAGTTGTTGAGCCGAAAATCTTCCCTCACCCCGTTAACGATCTCATTTTTCCCCTGGCTCGGAGGGACATAAATCTCGGTCGGGTTCCCTTGTTTCGCACCCTGGACATGAGGCCAACTCGAACTATGAATTATCCCATTCCGGGGACTAGAAAACGCAAACCTATTCCCATTTGGGTACATTTCCCAAGGCTGCCTATGATCTTCCAACTTTCTAATAGCCAGTTTCTCCCTATAATGAGGCCTAACAACATTCCCAGCATTCAAATCCTGCCCAAATATCTTGGGCACTGATTCCCTACTCTCCACCACAATCCCGGAATTAGACAAATGAATAGCCTCATCTCTCTTCTCCCCAATCACCGGCAACCCCGCCGTGGCGGAAGGCTTGCTAATCCTCATGACCGCGGACTGCGAAGCGAACAGCGACCTCACCGACTGCAAAAGCTCCAAGCTTTCACCCACAGATCTCACCGAACCCAATTCCACCACGCCAACATCCGTGGGGACTAAAACAATGGTCTGAATTCCGGCCGATTTCGCGAGAAACGACCTCACGCAGTAATCCGACACCGATTTCAGCGCGTCTGAGACCCACAAATGCTTCCCGGAGGCGTAACACTTACCGGGACCGCCTTCACCTCGAGGGAAAGAGAAATACATGGACGCCAAAAAGAACATCTCGGTGTCGGTAACTCGGTCCAATACAAGGGCGTCGTTGTCCTCATCGGAGCCGCCAAACAGATTGTGAAGCTTCTGAAGAACCCTCTTCCTCATCCTCTGCTGAGTCTCGTCCTCAAGGCGGATATTGAGGATCCTCGTGGCTTCGGACTCTTCGCCTTCGCAAGGCTCTCGGCAGGACCCATCGCCCCAACCAAGAACCCAATCGCCGGACTTGGACCGCGAAATTTGCCAGAAAATCGCGTAGTTCCAGCTGAAATTGAACTCGTTTGGGCCGTCCACTAGAACCGAGAGCTTGTTCTGCAGATTCTCGTCGCTTCCGACCGCCATTAACAGGTTCTCGTTCGTCACCGAGCTCGATATCAAGTAATCAAAAGCTCGAGTTCCCAGAACCGCCGCCACCATGGCTTTATCTTCGTCGTTCCAAACTCCACCTCCTCCCAGACCCACCTCAATCTTCATAATTTTTTTTTCACGAGAAAATTCAGCACAGCAATTAAAACAAAACCACGAAGAGATTCACGATTTTTTTTTTCCGATTAAACAAACGGAACAAATCTGAGCCCTAGAAACTACTTCTGACCTTGGTTAAACTTTTTTTTTTCCCTCTCCGATTTTTTTTTTTTTTTGGTACCTCAAATCCAATTACACTCAAACCGAATCGATGAGCCACGGCGTAGCGACGATTTCAGATCTCGGAAATTCCATATTCCTAAGTGACAAAGAAAATCCAGAAAAAATACACCAAAATCAACCCGAAAATCCCAAGGGAGAAGAAATGATACACACCGGTTTCGCGAGCAAGAGGTTGGATAAGGCAGCAGCTAATGAAGAGCTCCAGGTGGAGTAAACATTCCCGGGAAAGTGACAATTCGATTCGGGTAGAAATCTTTTCTTTTCTTCTTTCCCGGAAAACAAACGGAATTAAACGAGCTTTTGTGAAACCGAAAAATTTTTTAAGACTCAAAAAACAAAATGACAAAAATAACAAAAAAAGAAAAATAACAATAATAATTAAACTCCCCCTCACGCACTCTTTGAAGCGAAACTGAAGAAAGAGGTTAGAGGTTAAAGAGCGGAAGCTGGTTTTATTTGTTTTTTATTTTTTTATTTTTTGTTTTGCTGAAAGTTTTTTTTTTTTTTTTTTTTTACATCCTAACCGTGGTTGTGTTAAAGCCCAGAGTTAAATGCTAACCATGGTTAAACACAAGGCTTGTAACTTGTTTTAGGCTTCGAGAGTTGAGAGTGAGAAGTGGTCGGCAAGCAAACATTGGAACATTTTTTTATTTTATCTACTTAACTCGTGTATCCTTTTATTTCTGTGTTTTTTTTATTTTTACTATTTTTACGTCTCTTTAATAATATCATGACATATTAATAAAATGTATATATTTAATTATAATATCATATTAAATTAATTAAAAAATTATATAAGTTATATTATTAAAGAAAAATAAAGAAAAAGATATAAATAAAGATACAAATAAGAATATATATAAATTAAATCCCTATTTTATTTGGACGTAATTATTTCACGTGACTCATAAAAATCACATTAAAAATTTATTCATTTCTTTAAAAAAAAAAGGAAAATTTTTTAATCTAATTAAAATATGTTTCTAATGTAAAGTATTTTTCAAAAAAAAAAAAAGAAAAGTATGGGGGTTTTTTTTTTTTTTTGTGGGTGGGCGGTCGTTGTTTGACACGCGGATGTTGTGATTCTCGTGGCAAATAGGTCACGCAGTTTATGCAGCACATGTAGAGCCTGTGACTCCGTTTATTACTTGTGTACGCTTTTTTCCTGCCCCCTTTTGTGAGCATGTGAGTTTATTTTGTTTGGTTCTATTAAAAGCAAATTTAATGTTTGGTTTAAGAGAATCTAAGGTTGGAAAAAGATGCAATTATGTGATGTCTTGTCAAAACGGGAAGGGAAAAAAAAAAAGTTTATTCACACGTATTCTCTTTACAAAATTCACATTTAAAAATTTTCTTCTAGATACTCTTTATAAAAATAATTTAAAAAAAAAAAGACTTTTTTTTAATCCCTCTTTTGGCAAAACATTCTAATGAAAATATACCCCTCTTGAGATTTGAAGTTAAGTTAGCCTTAAACTGTCTTCTTTTTTTTTTTTTTTCAATTTTTTTTTTATATTTGGAGCTAACTTCCATTTAGCTTCATTGTATTAATCGTATCTATACTTCCCAATATTAAATTTCTTCTGCTTGATCTGCCGTTCTCATTGTCATTAACCACTGGTCCTAAGTGGATCTCAGGAAGTTTACCAATTAAAAGGAAAACCATTTAAATTCAATTTAAATTTTTCATCTTAATTTTTATTTTTTTAAAAAATCAACTCAACTTAAATTTAAAAATTTTATGTCATCTCAAATTTAACTATTCATCGAACGGGCGTTAAATCTCAATTTGACGCACTTGTCAATGACGTGTGGTTCATCAACTATGATTTTTTTCTTGATTGAGGTATCTATTGTTGAGGTCATCTAGATCGAATAAGGTTATTTCAAACATTTGAATCTCGATCTCGATTTACTGATTGTCAGAGTTCTTGGCTTACTCTATCTCAACCTCAATCCTTAGCAAGAGTTGACTTCAACCTCCTTGTTGACTTTTTCCGCTTGATATTGAGCTGTCAGTTTGAAGAACACATGTCACCTTTTTTTTTTTATCTTTAACGTTTTAAAAAACACGTGTCACGCTTTCGATTTTTTTTGAGACCCTAAAAGCAATTTCATTTTCCCCTTCTACACACACATATTCTTTCTAGTTTAAAGTTCCTACCCTACTTTTGGGTCTAGTTTGGAAATCTTACACGACGCGTTAATGTTGCAAATAGAAGTTTGACTCAGTCCATACTTTGCCTTTCAGTCAAACTTCAATTTTTTGTTTGTAAAATTGTTTGAACCTTGATTAAACTCATTGCAATTTTCCAAACTTAACAATTATGAAACTCCTACTACGTTGAAACACTTTTCAAAAATGGTTGACCTCGTTTAGAAGCCAATAAATGAATTAGTACATGTTTTCTTTTATCCAAATTAATAAATTTTATTCCATTGCCATTTCAACTTAATGAGTCAAGAAATTAAATATGAAGCACTCTTAAAAAAGAATCTAATTTGATACCACCAAACCTAGTTGAATCTATAAGCTATTAGCTATATAGAATAGTTATTGACCATAGATTAGGGATCTACAGTAACTTTCAATTAAGATTAGATTATAAGAAAATCAACATATAGAAATCATTAAGGTTTTTGGACATCGCATATAAGGATCACAAAATAATCATAATCGGAAAACGTAAATAGTAAAGCAAAAGGAGAACAGTAAAAGATAGCAATATCGAAATTTAGAGAAGTTCGCAGAATCATTTTACGTTCTCTGAGTATGGAGTTTCACTATGTATGAACTTTGTGTACAAGGTTGCAATTTTTAGGGATAATCCGGCTAAATTTCAGTAAACAAAGGGATAAAAGATTGCCCAAATACAAAGGGTTTTCCTCTATTTATATAGGGAAAGTAATGTGTCCGGATACATGGGATAGAAGTGGGCAGTTCCCTACTACTCGAATTATTCGAAACGTGTGAAATAACGTAGGTCATGATGCCACGATTAATCGTGGGCTTGGTGGTTATGAAAACTGATCTTCCGTCGTTTCATAGTTCGCTAGATATGAGCATCGAATGACGAACTAGTCATCATCCGTGATATGTAATAGATGAGCATGGATTGAGCAATCAAACGTCATCGTTCGTCGTTCGTCGTGTTGAGCTAGGTGTTAATCTAATCAAAACACTTAGTAATTTTATAGGCTTCAAGAGGACATTGAGACCAATATCGAGTGATCAACGGATCATTGTTCGATGTTCGTCGACTCCTTCATAGGTGATAATTCGATTGTTGGGCAGAGCCGAAGTATTTGAGCTTAAGAATGCTTAACAATGATCAGTTGACCATGGTTCGTTGTTCACCACTCGTTGGCCAAACAATTATGGTGACCTAGGCATAACGTAATAGGGAGACGAAGTCTGACCCTAACATAGACTTGGTATGGTAAATATTTCTTTATAGATTTACAAGGGTTACCCTTAAAAACCTGAAATGCTTAGTTTAAAAAAAAGGTGGGGGGGGGGGGGGGGGGAAGAAAGAAATTATAGATTAACCCATTAAAAACCTGAAATGCTTAGTTTAAAAAAAAGGTTGGGGGTGGGGGGGGGGGGAAGAAAAGAAAGAAATTATAGATTAACCCATTTCTTCGTTGGATTTTATCTTCAAGAGTACTTTATTTTCATTTTTTAAAAACTTAAATATGGGAGGATTCGAACTCTGTAATTTTTGGTGGAGCCAAATTTTTTTAAGAAAGTCATTGAGAGTTTTATTGGCAATGGAAAATTCTATATGGAGAGAAACAACAATAATTGATGTGGTCCAATAACCAAGCAACTAAATAAAGCATTTCCACCCAAAAGTAAATAAAGAAATAAAAAAACTAATTAAGATGACACCAAAGACAAATAAATGGGCCAATTCACCCAAAAAAAAAAAAGATAAATAAATGAACAAATAAATAAAAAAAAAACTAGAATCCACCGGTGTTAACCACTTTGATTTGTTTAATTGTTCCCCATATATATATGTACTTTGGCAACTTTGGTGTTTAAAGTTAAAACAAAAGGAAAGTCCAAAGAAAACCAAAAAGTGGCATTTGAGAAGTTTGAGGTTTAGAAGCTTAATGAAGACTTAAAGCATTAATCAATTACACGTTGTGGACCTTAATTGAGTAGAATCAAAGGCAATGAAAGGTGAAAGTGATTCCAAATTTATATAAAGGTTCTCATAGATAAGGATCTAATTGCTTTAGGTCTCCCTCTTTCGTCATTTGTACAAGGTTTTATCAAGCAAATCTTCAATTTTAAAAAGGAAAGATTTGCAATGCATATATTTTTTGTTTTAATAATAATTTATCTTTTGACACTACTACTATTTAAAACCTACTTTTTAAAAATTGATGCTATCCAAACTATTTGGACAATCTAAGGGCTCAAATCCATGCCATGTTAGGCATTTAGTTTTGAAAAGTATTTAAAAAATATTTCAATTCTACTTAAAACCTTTTACTAATTAATTTCAAAATCCGCACCTAAGGTGGTAATCAGACAGTGTGAGAATCGGTATGCTTCCCTCATCTTCATATCCACCACCATACCGACTTAATTTAATGCGGATGCATGTGTGGATGCATGATAATCCTCATTAAGGGTACTTTACTCATAAACTATTCATTTACCCATTAAAAATAATAATAAAAAAGAACTCAAGACAAATTTCATTAAAATTTTCATAAAATTTAACAACATGATCACAAATATAACTAAAAATGAAACTAAAATCTTAAAAAACGAATCCGAACTCCAGAAATTTGTACACTAAAATATTAAAACATTTAAAATTTAAATTCATGTATACATATATATATATATATGAATTTTTTTAAGGGATATATATGTATTTCAATACACATAAAATTTTAAGGTTATTTTTGTAAATATAAAGATTTTAATTTAAAATTAACTTTTTATTATAGTGGTGCCAAAATATAAAACTACTGATATTTTTTGCTAACGGTTTAAAGGTCGATGGGCATTCTTGCTAACTACTTAAAGTTTGAGAGATATGAACACTAGTTTTCAAAGTTTCGGGGGCAAAAAGTTACAAGAATATTAAAGTTGAAGGCCAATTTCACCCGTTTAATTGACTGAAAGAGCAAACATGATAACATTTTATAATTTATGGAGTATATCTACCACTTTTAAAGTTCAAGAAGCAATGTTGAAACAGCACCAAAGTTCAAGGAACAAATGTAAAATTTGTCCTATATATTTTAATAAGGGTGAATATAAGTGGGGCGGATACAAATATGAGTGAGCTTTTCCCACCACTACCCTGCACTTGCATGGTGGATTAATCTTAACCTCATGTCCACCCGATGCCCATATAGCATTTCCCACACCCACCTACATCCGTAGATAAAAGTCTCTTCTCTATCTGCTCCATATTAATTTATCTCTCTTTCAAACACCAATTCAAAGAGATTTTTAATTAGCATTGAAATGTTTTTTTTTTCCTTAATTTTCTCTTAAAAAAAACCTTTATGTCAAACAAATCATTAGTATATTTATTATAGAAAAAAAACAAATCATTAGTATATAATCATTAATTTAAAAGATGGAAAACATATAATTATAAGTTAAATAAAAACACATATAATTATTTATCAACAAGTTCATAATTTGTTTGGATTACGCTCCAATCAAAAATTTTAAAATTTTTTTTATCTTTCTATAAAAGTAAATCTATTTTACTATTTACAACTTCAAACATTTCTTAAAAACTGAAATTTTAAAAATACATAACTTTTTAATTTTAAATCAGAATGAGATTTTTTTTAATGACATAAAATGACGAGAGTAACAATATAACACATCAATTTGACACTATACTAATCATAACAAATTTAAAAAAAAAAACATAAAAAAATAAAGTATATATTAACGTAAGAAATACAAATAGCAAGTGATATAAGCAAAAAATCAATCGACTTTCTCCTCCAAAACCTACCATTTACAAAGAGCATGGGATACACACATCACGTTACCAATGATTTAAATCCACATCCAATTTCATGTCTTCAACTACAAGACTTCTTAACATGTCATCGGAGTGTGAACACACACTCGCTCACGCGTTTATGAAGAAGATAGGAGGCTTATGATCACACGACCAGTCGAGGAAACGAACGCGCTTTGCCCGACAGTACGCGCCACGTGCTAATCGTGCGGACTCTTGCCACATCTCGATTCCTCATCTATCCTCAGTTTTTCTCGAAAGTGCGAAAGAGCCGATAAACTCGATCATAATTATTAAATAAATAAAACGGTGTGGTGAGAAATATTAAAAAATAAAAAGTCTACAGTTACAAAGCTTGTGAAGAGCACGTGATGTTAACGTGACCCAAGGGAGCTGGTGGTGGTGTGGGTAAGTAAGAAACACGTGATATGAATTTACTTTTTGTTACATTTAAAAATATTTTAATAATTATTTACATATCTATATATACACACACGTACGTGATGATGATTTGTCCTTGTAACGTGTTTGGCGTGAGGCTAAATTTGCTAATCCACATTATTTCTGCACTTCTTTGGTTAGACAATTATTTTATTTAATTAATGTTTTAGAGACATTTTTATTTTTATCTTTTAATTTCAGTACCCTCGTGACTTAGGATCCATTTAACAAAACTTTTACTTTTACTTCTAGTGAGAAGAAGAAGAAAAGCAAGAGTTGTAACTTTTTAGTAAGTGTTTAGAATCAAAAAATTTTAAAGGTCAAAATGATCTCTAAAGTATTCAAATAAGTATTAAAAATATTAAATGAAATTTATAATGTCTAGTTTAAATTTTGTTACGAGTTTTAAAGTCTACTCAAAAGAGTTTTTGTCAGAAATTATATTTTTTGACTTTGACAGAAACACTTTTAGAGACTAAAACCTCGTCTAACAGATTATCCAAACACTTTCAGAAGTTAATTTTAGACCTGAAAAGCCAAAAACAACTATTAGGAAGTTTTGTCAAACATGCCTTTTAATCTCCAAACTTTAAAAACTTATGCTTATACCCCTTAACCAACAAAAACAAGCCCATTTTGTCATATTTGAAAATTTTATTTGTATCATTTAAACTTTAGTATATTTGTAAGTTCATCCTTTGAACTTTAAAATTGGCGCTTGCACTTCTTGAACCTTAAACTATTAGAAAAAGCACTCGTTCATCCACTTTAAGCTGATGTAACACTAATTTAGATAATAAAAATTAATTTGAATTTATCTTTTTATGTTTAAATTGCTCATTTAGTCCATAAACTTTTAGTATGTACAATTTTGATTTATTTTTTTTTAAATAAGTTAAATGACTTTAAACTATTAAAAACATTACTGTAATAGTATTATTATGTTAATTTTTTAATGAGATCGGCTAGTGAACATAAATTTTTTGATTAAAATTACTATAATAACCCTCATATACATATACATATATCATATATTTAAATTATTTTATTCAATTTATGCGGTGAAAAATGAAGCATTTAATTTATGTATTTATTCAACAAAAAAATTTATGTATAGTCTGTTCTTTTTTAAAAGATAATTAGAGAAATTGAAAAAAAAATCTTTAAATATATAACTATACATGAGCTCTCTTTTGCGATATCAGCACAAAATGATAATTTTAACTTTTTTTTTTTGTGCGATATTGTAACAATTAGTTTATTACAATATATTATTTTTTAATGATACTTATCACTTACACTAATGATTTTGAATATCATTCCATTTAACAAGACTTTAAATTAAAAGTTACATGTAAATTAATTAGTTATTATAAGATGTAAAATAGAACGTTACAACTGTTATTATTGTCCAACTGCAAGACAAAAGAACGTTCTTATAATTATAGTATATGAGGGTTATTACAATAATTTTGATCAGAAATTAATGCTCATTGTTGGATTCTACCAAAAATTAATGAAGATGAATACTGTACAAACAGTTTTTAGGAGTTTAAGATCATTCAAACAAGAAAAAATAAAAATAACTAAAGTTACACAAATTTAAAAATTTAGGGACCAACATAGCAATTTAGTGATTTATCCTAACTTTATTACTACAAAAATAATCTTAAAATCTAATTTTAAAACTATTGTCACATTAATTTTAAGTGGACAAAATATGATCGAATATTTTTGCTAATAATTTAAAATTTGAGAGTGTAAGTATTAGTTTTCAAAATTCAAGGTGGTAAACTACAAATATACTAAAATTTGGGGATGACAACTTTACTCATAGGTATGAGTACCCATGGGTACCCACCCCATTAGGAGCAGGTATGAAGGATAACATATGTGATGGGTGCGTGTATAGGATTTAATATTAACTGAGGGTAGGGGAAGCTTCCCCATACCCACACCTGCCGCACTTATATTTACACTTACAAAAAATATATATTTATATGCTTATATATACACAATTTGAATATAAATTTATTTATAGTTTTATGCGTTGGATTTGTTTTTAAGATGTGATTTTGATTTTTAGTTACACATGTAATTATGTTGTCAAATTTTGTGAAAACTTTAATGAAATTTATTTTGATTTTGTTTTAATCCTTAATGGGTAAATGGACAGGATATGTGTATAACACCCCGAGTGCAAATTGCCCGCACCCACACTTACATTAAATTACACAAGTATGGAGGCGAGTATGGGGGTGGGGGAAGCATACCCATCCCACCCCACCTGATTGCCATCCCTACTAAATTTTAATGGCTAAAAATGAAAATTTTCCAATTGTGTTTAATATAGAATAAATTTTTTCCTTTACCTTTTAACGTCTTTAAAAAATAAAAGAGAAAAGAGAAAATTGGGAAATAGTCATAAATTTGGCACTTCCTTATAATTTTGTCTTATATAAGAGTAAAGTTGATAATTTTGTTATTTCATAATATTTAATTAAATAATTAAATAAAAAAATAGTAAACAGACAAAAATACATATATCTCTTTATTTTCTTCTCTTTTTTATTTCTTGGAATAGATTTTAAATAT
The DNA here is from genome assembly GCA_025413485.1 of Ficus microcarpa. Lineage (NCBI taxonomy): Eukaryota > Viridiplantae > Streptophyta > Magnoliopsida > Rosales > Moraceae > Ficus > Ficus microcarpa. Next base: position 10,476,532 of record CM046383.1, on the reverse strand, counting down.
CTCCAACTCCATTCACCGACCGTCGATAGGTCACTAGTCGCCAATCACTGATCGCCAATCGCCGGTAGGTCACTGGTCGCCGGCCTATTACCAATAGAATGCAAAATGAATTATGATATAATGCAAAATAAATTCCAATAGAATGCAAAATGAATTCTATTTGAATCCAAAATGGTAATGGATTGTGTCAAAATCCGAGAAGGCAAAACGGATTGTGATAAAATGCAAAACAGATTCTGATAGAATGCAAAACTTATGTACAGATAAAAGTATTTTGAAGTTTCTGCTTCTAAAATCGATATAAATTTCTTTTGTCTTTCACTTTGATTACTTGATTTGACGAACTGTGTTCTCTATTTAGTACTGTATATTATTTATATTTTATGCACATACTCACTCACACCTATACATATTCACATATATGTATATAATTATATATAAAGTTGGAGAGATTTAAAGAGAAAGAGGAACCTAGTTTTTTAAGGATTTCATTGGGATCATTGGTCACAATCCAATCAATATGCCAACTAGGTGCAGACCATCTCTTTTACACAGAATTAAGTGTAACAACAGACACAATGAATTTAATGATTTTAGTGTTGTGAACTTTGGAAAAGTACTAGAACATTTCAATAAAATCCATTGGAAGCATGTGTTATTTTTCTTGTGAATGATTTGCTTGTTTTTAGTGGTTTGTTTGCTGAGAAAATTTGTTTGTCAGTTTAGTTTTTTTTTTTTTTGGTGATTTGTCTGTCGGTTTTATTGCTTCCCTTTGTTTCCTGGGAAAACTTTTGGTATTGTAAGGGTGAAAATAAAAACATTAACGATTTTGTGTTTCAACCGGATATGCGGAAAAAAAAACTATGAGAATTTGTTTTGAATTCGATCAGAATCCGTTTTAGATTATATCATAATGCGTTTTGTCTTCTTGGATTCTGGCAGAATCCATTTTGCATTTGACTATAATCTATTTTGCATTTTATCAGAATCCAGTCGTTTCACAATCTATCAAAATCTGTTTGGTCTGTTTTACATTTTATCTGAATCCATTTTACCTTCTCAGATTCTATGAGAATCTGTTTTGCATTATATTAGAATGCATTTTGCCATGGATTCTATTAGAATCCATTTACATTCCAATATAATCCATTTTGTATTCTTATAGAATTCATTTTGCATTCTATCAGAATTCGACTGTTTTGCATTATATGAGAATCCATTTTGCCTTTTCAGATTCTGATAAAATCCATTTTGGATTCTAACAGAATCTTTCTGACTATCGGAGCTGGATACGTCCGGCTATCCTTGTTAAAATTCAAGAAATATATATTCTGTCAGAATCTATTTTGGATTCTAATAAAATCTCTCTGGTGATCAATATTGATATCAATGACCGGAGTTAGATACATCCAATCTTCTTTTGTTGAAATATAAAATATATATATATATATAAATGGTGAGCAGAGCAGGATACATCCAGTCATTTTTATTGAAATATGAAAAAAAAAATTCCGATTATTGGAGATCGATCGATGAACGGAATTGGAGATATATAAAAAAATATTTCAATAAATAAAAAATAAAATAAAATAAAGAGATATGAATGTTTTCATATAATCCCTACTTTAATCATCCCCACTAAAAATAAAAATAAAAAATTCTTACATAATCCATACTAAAATTAATTCTGTTTTTATAATTTTTACTACTTTGTCCCTACTAAAATTAAAAATTCTTACATAAACTCATTAAAATTAAAAATTCTCACATAGTCCTACTAAAAATTTATTTTCTCTTGAAAAAGAAAAAAAAATTAGTATACGTCCACACTGGAATATATTTCTGGCTCTGTCCCTGGTGGTGGATATAACAGCTTTGATTTTGTACTTCTGGACTATATCCCATTTGAAAACCATGAAGATTATAACCGTATGAATTTTGATCGATTACTAAGCTCATAAAATCAAAACTCGAGGCAATAGATTCCTCATCAATTTGACCCATGTAAATCACACCACGTCTTCTTAGATGTTATTTTTCAGTTACTCCAATACCCTTATCTGCTACCCTACAACCATGTTCTTTATCTTATATAGCATGTTGCCATATTTTATTTATTTATTTATTGAGTTGAAATGTATGATAAAATTGAAATTAAAAAAAAAAAAAGTTTTCCCCGGCTTTTCAGAGATTTTGTGGGTATATCCAAAAATATCTCCGATATTAACATATATTTACGGATATTGTGAATATTTTCAGATATTGTAAAGATATTGTAAATATTTGATGGATATTTTGAGAAAAAATATCCTTTTCTCGTGTCGAGACTTTAACGTATGGATACTATCGTAAAAATGTAAACAATGTCATGAATGCTTTTATCCTTAGATACACGTGATTGACAGCGGTGTCAAGGTAGCAATTTCACTTGACGTTAAAATTTGTTGTACGCTGTTGGAGTGTGTAAAATAAAAATTAAAAATATAAAAACTGTTTGAGTGTTTAATTTTTGTTGACATATGTTGTCCACAGTCTTTTCCTTAAAAGACCAAAATGTCCATTTCCTTCACCACATATCAAAGATACTGTTTTACTACTATTAGGTAAGTGATGGACTTTATTAAAATTAAAAATTCTTTAATTCTAGTGTTAATGACTAAACCTGTTTTAAAGATAAATAATTTCAGAGAGTGATATTTAAAAATTAAAAGTTCAAGTATTAAAATGACACAATGTTCACAATTTAAATAATAGTTATAACAACATGTCATTACATATGAAATATACTTCAGTCATGAAATTCAAATCCGAACCCATCTCCAAATCCAATCTGACTCGATCCCAAAATTCGATTGCAACCTCAATCCCGAAAAATCGAGTTCAATTTCAAGTATAGCCTATCAATAATTTTACACTCAACTCAATTATAAGATGAAAAGCTCTAATCTCTCACATCTAAGTTAAAAAATAATAATAAATAAAACGTATTCCTAGAAAAATTAAAGATTAATTTGGTTGCCATCTTCATGCTAGTCTGATGTAGATGAAGAAAAATTTTTTTTTTTTTAGGTAAAGAAAAAATGGTTTGGATATTGGAAGATTTGCATCTAAAGTCCAAACCCTCTAAGATTTGGTCAATTTTTGAGTCTTGTTTTCTGATGCCGTTTTTAGCCGTAGTCTATGGGTTTGTTTGGTTGATTAGTTTGAGTTGAAATATTTTAAGTTGTAATAGTAAATTTTTTTGAATTTTCAGAAAAGATACAAAAAAATTTTTGAGAAAAAAACAAAAATTTTTTGAGAAAAAGACAAAAACAAGTACAGTTTGAGTTGAAATGAAATGATAAGGCAAACATATGCTATGTTAAGAGAAAAATTATGAAGAATCCAAAAACAATATATAAAATCCTTTGCCCTCATTTGGTTTAATAAAAAAGAGCATAAGTAGCTAGAAGATTATGACGGTAGTGTACGTTTTCTCATTTAAATATGGTCAAATATAAATGAAAATAGGAAAAAAAAAAAACTGTAAAATTAACAACAACTCAAACTAAAATTCTAGTAATAGAGTAATCGTGTAGGCCTACCATAAAATTTTCTCTAATTTATAATAATAATAAAAAAAAAAACCTTAGAAAGAAAAACTATTAAGGTAAAAAGAAAATATATTATTGTCTAGCATTAAGTACGAAAATGACGTGGATTTGTAAACTTGCTTTTACTGACAACAACTTGCCAGACAGGGATAAAATGGAAAACGCGTTTTTCTTTTCTTTTTTCTTTTCTGGATTTACAAAAATACCCTAAATTTGACACATTTTTATAATTTTATCATTTGTAAAAATAAAATTGATAATTTTAATTTATTTCATACTCATTATTAATAATAATATTTAATAATTATATGAAAAAAATAATAAATAGACAAAACTATTTTTTATTTTTTAATGGATGCAAACTGTAAAAATTATAAAATTTTTGGATTATATTTAAAAGAACAAAAAATTTCATTGGGGGCTATAGCACCCACTCGCCCCCTTACCTTTGCCACCGTCCTTCACCATAGATTGTTATCGAGATGTCACTGCATATCCATTAAGACTACTCATCAAAGTGCATGACTCAAACAATATCCAATTTATGAATTAATAATTGGAAGAGACCAATAAAGATACATACATTAACAATTACATTCAAAACTATTAAAGAATAATCTTGATAAATGTATTATCTAGATCAAGATTAATATATATCTAATGTTTTTCAACGTGCTAAAAACTTTTTGGTTATTAATTACACTCGAAACTTTTATGTACTTTTTATGTTTGACATTCAATTTTTTATAATATTGTATTAATTTGTCATGATTAATGAGTACGTAATATCATATTAGAATTACAATCAATGCTTAATTATTGTGATTTATTATTACATTATGTGATATAATTCTCATATTTGATAAAAATATATATTATTTTTGTTTTAAATTAAATTTAGAGTATGTAGGAGTGATTGTTTTAACATTTTGTAAAGTTTTAACAAAAAATTAAAAGGTTCTGTTAGTGTCTATTTTTTTTCAAAATTTCTATCAACATCAATATTTCCGTTCATGTTATTCATAATTTAAAATCTTCGATATCCCCGTCGATATCGATATTTATATTCTTTTGTGCATCACAAGAGCCTGAGAGTCTTGACCGGCCAACCAATCAAATTCTGGACCCACGTGAAAGGTCACCTGTCACCCGCCTTCGAAATAAGCCAAGGCCAAAAGTCTTGTTCCCTGTTTTACCCCTGCTATGAAATGCCGGAAGATGGGCATTTTGGTCATTTCATGTTCATATTGCTGGTCGGTGTTGGCCCAGTGGGGCATTTATATTTCTATTCTAAACGAAAACCATGCGGTTCACGCGCTTTCGAAAAAGACCCCGGCTTGAGTGGTTCACACCAGATTGGGCCCCACTACAACGAAAAAAAACAAACGGCTAGGATTTAATTTGATTTCTTTCCTCAAAATGATCCCCAAAAGTTCAACAAGCTAAGCCACCGTCACGTCACGTGGCAAAATCGTTTCAACCTTTTTTTTTAAATAATTATATTTATTTTTTATTAGGTCTTTCACTGGTTTCTCGTCAAAGTTAATAGTGTGTTTGTTTGTGTCCGAGTTAGCATGAATACGAAATAGAATATAGATTTCGAAATAAGCATGTGTTTGTTATAAAGTTTTCAATTGTGAGTTTTTTTGGTCGGATTTGTATTGAATTGTTATACGATTCGTACATGGATTTGAATGATTGGAGCAAAAATATGTAAAAATTTGAAATGTATTTGGAAAAATAAATAAATAAATATAGAGTTTATTTCGTTTATCTCGAAATTTTATACTATTTAAAAAAAAATACAATTGAACTTGTATATGTAAAGTTGTAGACTTTTAGTCTCTGTTTGATAAGTTAGTTGGAGATGAAATTTTTAAATTTGAATTAATTGACTTTTTAAAAATTAATTAGAAAATTTTTATTAACTTTTCAGAAAAAGACAAAAATTGATATAAAAAAATATAATTTAATTGGAGTTAAATCTTAATGCTACGTTAAAGTTTGAGTTTCAAAGTTGTAATATAAATTGTGAATTGTTGAAATTGAAAAAAAAAAAAAAAAAAACAAAACATAGTAATTGTCTTTGAATGCCACCTGTGTAACGTATGCTTGCTAAGGATGAGTTGCTTATTTGAATTGAATATTTTCGAATTCGTAACTTTAGGGTGGTATGATCTATCATTGTAAACTCTTTTTTTTTTTTTTTTTTTTTAAATAACTTCTAACCAACCGGTGATTTATTTATAACTTCATATATAATTATGTATAATATAATAAATCAGTGACAAATAATATCTTGTTACATATAGTTTTATTTAAAATTATAAATAAATTACTTGTTTGTTACAAATTATTAAACATGAAGTTACATTTGAGATTTGAGAGACATCTAGTATTATCGAAAATTATGTGTTTATTTGAATTCAAAATTAGAATCAATTATGGAAAATTTATAATATTAATAATTGTAATCAAACTAATTATTCTAATATTTAGATAATTGAATAATAAATAGTAGTTTTGTAATTATTTTTGTTGTAAGAAGTTAAAGATGAAATATGAAAAGTTAAAATAAGTACACTAAAAAAAGTTTCAAAAATAGTAACATATTATTTTATTCTAATATAAGTTTTTTTTATTATTTATTTTTGCTTATTTAACAAAGTTAATAATAGTCAGGATAATCATATAATGTTAGCTCAATAAAAATAAAATAAAATATATGATAGTTTGTAAGTAAATTAGAAGTATGATACTAGTTTATCTTTTTATTTGAATATATAGAGAGAGAGAGAGTGAGAACCACATATTGAAAGAGATATAAAATTATCAATCTCATTTTTCAATTTCCAAAATAAATAAATGATTGATTCTTATTAGATAAACATGCGATAAACTTAAAAATAATTTAAAATACAAAATATGATGATCTAATAATAAACTGGTATCACTTATACTTTGTTTGACATTTTAACTCAATTTTAATTAAATTATGCCTTTTCATCTCAAGTTTTGTTTTTGTTTTTTTTTTTCTGAAAAGTCAAAAAAAAAAAAAAATTTATAACTAGTTTTTAAAAAGTCAACCAACTTCAATTTAAAATTTTTATTTCTAACTGACGAGCCAAATACAAACTTAAATAACTTTTCAAAACCTATCATAAAAATGAACTTTATTATTATTATTTGTTTTTTAGATTTTTCTTTCGGACACTCCTGAAAGAAGAGAGCAGACAAAAGTGTTACTTTCACACGATTTAGTGCTGAGTTAAATTTACACATGAAATATACTTATTCCCCCACAAATTTTGGTGGTGGACAACAAAGATATATATATATATATATATAGCCTAATTTGGTCGGTTCCAAATTTTCACTTTGTAAATTAAAGGAGAAAATACAAGTACCGAGTTCAAACAGGAAAAAACTTGCTTCGTACATAAACTTCGAGTTTGACCATTGCTCGTTAAACAATATTAAAACAACTAATGAACTAGTCCAGTCAATTAAGATTAATCCTCACGTAACGTGAGCACTCATACTATGGTATCCGATAACAAATTTTTTTTAAATTTTTTTTTTAAATGTTCACCTAAATTTATATTTAGAGTAATAAATTTATTTCGTTTTAATTGTTTTACATGTTTTCATGTGGCTTCGCCTTTCAGATCTTGAGATGTTAAGGGCTGGATTTAGAAGATTTTTATGTTGTGGAAGATATCGTACTGTACAAGTTTGAAAAACAAATCTAGTAGTGGAAGATGTTTTAAAATAAGTTTAAAAGATATATCTCCTAAAACTTTATTCTTAGTATTATTATTTTTTTAAGAATAACGTGAAAGAGATTGAAATATTAAGGAATGCACCCTTACGACATAAAATATTTCTGTCTTTTTTTGAACACTGTAGCAGCTGTGTAAACGGGGCACAAATAATAAATATACATATATGTACACACACGTATACATATACACACACATACACACGCATATACACACACACATACACATATATATACACATATATTTTATGTACACACATATACACACACATGCATATATTTTAAAGAAGAGTTAGGGGACATATTTGAAAAGAGAAAAGGCCTTTTTTTTTTTTTTTTTTTTAAATGTTTAAAGTAAAGAGCATATTTTAAAAATGTTTGAGATAAATAGCATATTTATGAAAAATTATTTATGAACATGACTTTAATTTTATTGTAATATGTTTCGTAAGTAAATTATTTATCATAAATATGACATTTACTGAAAGCATTTTATTTATAGTAATATATTTAAAATAATTTTTATCATGAATATGCTTTATAAATATATTATTTATCATACATATACTATTTAACATCAACTTTTTTTTGCTATTTATTTTTATTACTAATTACTAGAGGTTTTTTTTGACCTAATTCCATCCTTAAAATTTCTCCAAAATGAATGCCTTTGTTCTTAATCAGCGATTCAGCTTTCGTTATATGAAACCTATAGGGCTAAACATGGGCCAACTGGCCTTCCACAACAAAACTTGGGCCTTACAAAGAGTAGCCATCTTTTGGGCTTCATGGGCTTAACGAATAAAATTCTCAACCCACTATACCCTAGCCAAATCGTATTTTTTTAGTTGAATATTTATATTTAAAAAAAAAACCTTTTTTTTAAGTTTAAAAAAAAAAAAAACTATCTTTTGAAAATACTATTTTCATGAGACCCCCTCATACACACATTTAAAATTTGATTTATAATAAAAAATATATAGAAGAAATATTAATTGAAAAAAACATTCCCTTTTTAATTTTTTTTTCCAAAAAAAGAAGTTAAATATCCCTTACTATATTGTTTAACCACATATTCTTTGTTTTTATTCTCTAAATTTAACCTCGTATTCTTCATTCTTCTTCATAAATTTCTTTGCTGCTTCATGATAATATTCTTCATAACTTTTTTATCATTAAAAAAACTTCATAATGTTTAATACTTTCAATAGATAATAGTAAAATTACAATTACACAAAAATTTCAAGATTAATCACCAACCTCCTCATATTCAACTATTACAGAATAATATACATATCCATAAAATATTTGATAACATGGGTATAAAAAGATTTTTAAAGAAATACATGCAGTATTTGTTGATTTTTCAAGATATATATTTTTTTTTTCAGAAAGAAAGATTAAAAAAAAAAAAAAAAAATTTAGGTTCACAATAGTGAAGCTGGGGATAATCAATAATGTGGGGGTTATGCTTGTTTATTTATTTATTTGAAAAAAAAATCTATTTATATTCAATGTGGAGTATGCTTTTTATTTCTTTTAAAAAACACTAAATTTATTTATAATTAATGTGGGGGTGTTTTTTTTAACAGATTTTAATGTAATTTTACTATGTGGTAAAATAGTATTAAAAATAATTTATTATTTGATGAGGACATTTATAATTTTTGTGAGTGGAAATGGAATCACTCAAAATTTTTAGGAATGGTAAAAGAAGGGGGCGTGATTTCATTTTTAACCCCCGAATTAAACTTTTTTGGTCCCTAATTTTTAAAACATTCCAAAATTATAAAATTATCTCATGTTAGTCTTTTATCCATCACATTATTAAAATCTAAACTGTAGGATGCACATATTCATTCTTAAAAGTCATACAAGTATTACAAATTTAACTCCTACTAAAATCAAGGTTTTCATGTACTCTTTTATTTTTTTATTTTTATTGAGATTTCAATAGTCAAATGAATGAAAGAAATAATTTGAGACAACATGATAGATCGGGGATTTGTTCTAGAATGTTTTAAAAGTTAGGGAATAAATTTAAATTAATGACTATATACATATATGGTTGATTTGGAACCCTACTCTTAAAATATGTCCACAAACCAACTTATTTATAACAATAAACAAAACTTATAATTGCTTTGTATATATTGACAAAAAAGCCCCTTACTCATAATTGGTAGGACCCTAAGAAGTATTTAAACAAAATCTTCATTTTGAACAACCGTTTTAAAATTTAATATTTTTAAAGTTATTTGTGAATTTGAACAAAGATTTAATTATCATGCTCTTGATGTCTCACTAACCTTTACTTTTTTGAGTATAATTTGACTTTTTCCGACTTCTTCCTACCGATTTTGGACAACTTTTTTTTTTTTTTTTTTCAAACTACAAATTTTAAATGGAATTAATCTTTTTATTGGTTTTCGGGGGATGATTGTCGGGCATTCTTTCTTTCTTTCTTTTTTTTTTTTTTAATTAACTTTTTCCTATTGATGCAATTGCCATCTAAGGATCTTTTATGTTTATTTATTTTTTTAATTCAGATTCTTTTTTGAAATTTTATTTTATTTTTATTTTTATTTTTAGGAAAAGTTCGACTGATATTATTCATGACCAGAACCAGCAATTACAAACTTTGACAAGAAAAGAGGAGTTTTATCTACACCAAGAAACTCAATAGATGAACATAAAGCAAAGAAAGCTATCTGGTGGGCTACCTGATTCCCATCTCTAGGAACGTGATAGCAATTACCACCGGAGACTTGTGATATAAGATTGCAAATATCTTCAATCACTTTCATTCACGGCCTTAACTAAATTAGCTGCGTCCAATTCGACAGAGTTAAGCTTGAAGCCACAGGAACTTGTGAAATCTACAGAACATCCGTCTAGCCAACCAGGAGAGAACTATTCCTTCATTATCCTGAATACATGCACCAACACCAATAAACTCCGCTCTCGGCCTACAGGCCGCGTCCGCATTCAACTTCAGACCAATGGTTGGTTTGTGCCAGACCCCTATCTCACAACTTGTTGAAAAAGGCTGTCTCACAACAGCTTTGTCGTAAGAATGATACGCTCCAAGGAAGTGACCAACATTCTCTAATATTGTAAGAGGGGAAAAGAATTCTCTGTGGTGGATCCATTTATTCTAAGCCTCCCAAATGCTCCGTGTTAACACACAAAAACCTCCAAGTCCAACCTATTGTGTAACAATCATCAGTCCTATAAGGAAAAGGGTAAGCTGTGCAATCTTACATTCGTTTAAAAATGGATATATGTGATGATTCATAAGTAAAGAGACTACCTCCTAATAGTATGAGGCCTTTTGGGCTGAGTCCAATAGCAAAACCGTGCAAACACGAGACCTAAAATGGACAATATTATACCAGAGGGAGGCATAAGTCATTACAAATTGGTATCAAAGTCTATACCTCAATCAGAAGTATGGCCAACGAGGACGTTGGACTCCAAAAAGAGGGGTGATTGTGATAGTCATTAGTTCCTATAAGGAAAATGATAAAGTTGTGTAGTCCTACAGTGCTTAAGAATAGATATATATGATGATTCATAAATAAAGAAACCACTTCCTAATGATATGAGGCCTTTTGGGGTGAAGCTCAACAGTAAAATCATATACGGGTAGGAGGCCCAAAGCGGACAATATCATACCAAAAGGGAGGTACGGGTCATTATAAATGGTATCAGAACCATATACCCAACTGAAAGTGTGGCCAACAAGGACATTGGTCCTCAGAAGGAGGAGTGATTGTGACAATCATCAGTCCCTACAAGGAAAATGGTAAGTTATACAAGTCTCATATCTTTTGAAAATAAATATATGTGATGATTTATAAGTAAACATACCACCTCTTAATGATACAAGGCCTTTTGGTGGACCTAAGAGCAAAACTGTGTGGGCACGAGACCCAAAGCGAATAATATTATACTTGAGAGAGGCACGGGTTGTTACAGGTTGAGTTGGTGAAGAGAAGTAGTCACATGTACCATCAAAGCTCCTAGAAGCAACTTCCCTAACCATGCAATGGAGCCAAAGCTGAGCTATGCCATACTTTTTGGGCTCTTGGGCAATCCCATAAAGCGTACCAAATCGTTTCCTCATCAGTCTTACACACCGGGCACAAGGTTATGCACTTGATTCCCCTTTTGAATAAGAGAAGTCAACGCTAGGATGATACCATGAAACGCTCGCCATATAAAGACCTTAACGTCATTAGGTATTCCTACTATTCCACAGCCCATTCCACCATTTGGAGCTAGTGTTTCCTTCTGAAGAACTTCCAATTTGCTTCCATTCCATTGCCACCTTATAGCCACTTCTCACTGAATAGATACCCTTAGAGTCGAAGGTGCCAGATCAATAAATCCTCCTACCCACCTCTCCCTAATGGAATAGAAGCAATCCAATAATGATCAACATGCTACAAAACTTCCTCCACCTTGTCATGCATTCCAACTCCCATTATCAATCAGATCTGCAACTAGAAGCTAGTCCGTGCCCTCCCCAAAGGGATTGTAATAGGACAAAAAGGCGATCGGTCTGGGAAGCCACGGGTCTTTGAAGAGCCTCACTCGTTGGCCATTGCGAATCCTCCACCGAAACACCCGCCTCCAAAAGCTCCCTTCGCCACATCACACTCCTTCATGTGTAAGATGCGTTGTGCCCCATCTTGGCCTTCAAAAAATTTGTAGTGGGAAAATATTTAGCCTTAAAAGATGTGGCTAACCAACATTGCTTTACAAGTAAAGCTTGATTAAAAGCTTTGAAATCCGGGAATCCCATCCCACCTAAGCATTTTGGGCAACACGGAAATTCCCATTTTCTCCAATGGATCTTCCTCTCTGAATCCGAGCCTCCCCACCACAAGTTTACAATAAGGGAATGAAGTTCCGCAATCAATGAGTTCGGTGATCTGAAACACACTAAGCATGTACGATGCCGTTGCTTCGGCTACTGCTTCAATTATAACTTCCCTACCCCCCATAGAAAAAAACTTGCACTTCCGACATTTGTTATTTCTTAGACACCTTCTCTTCAATCACATTGAAGGAAGCTCTCTTATTTCGCCCAATAAAGGAATGGAAGTATTTATCATGATTTTCCCCATCCGTTCTCAAATCTAGTTTACTTCAAATATTGCTTTGAAGCTCCTCAATGACATTGGGGCTAAATTATCTCAAATTAGTCTTTCGTCCTACATTTATGTTTAGTTGGATTTTTTTTTTTCATTTTTCTTATTTATTTTAAAAAAGAAAGTAGTTATATATTTAGAATAAGTTATTCTTGGTTTTGTTTGATTTTTTTATCTTATGATAATGACTTTGTTATATAAACAATTATATTTTGTCATACGATATTTGTACAAATTAGTCTTTCGTCACGAGTTTAATACCCGTTCATTTATGAAGAAAAAAATAAATTAATTAATTAAATATTATATTAGTTGGTTAAGAAAAATATTATAATTATAATCAATATAATTTTTCTCAAGATTTCTCCCAACAATGAAAATGCAAAATCAAAATAATAATAGAACTAATAATAATAAAAATGAAAACAAAAGCAAAAAAGAAAAAAAATCTTCTGTAGTTATACTTATTAAAAAAAAATAAAGCAAAAAAAAAAAGGAAAAAAATCTTTAAACTCAAAAGAATCTGAAAAAACTAACCCTAACAAAAAATTATAATAAAATAAAATATATAACTCATTTTCTTCTTTTTTTACTGTTTTAAAAAAAATAAAAATTTTTTTATTAGGTTATATAGTAAAAACTAAAAAAACATGATTTTTAAAATATAAAACAAAACAAACAAAAAAAAATTGCATTAATCCTTAAAAAAAATGGGTCTTTAAAAAATAGAACAAAAGAAACAAAAAAGATACACAAAAAAAAATCCGAAATAAAGATAAAAAATTTAAAGTAAAAAAATTGTTTAAAAATAAGTGAACAAAAACACAATTAGATCAAAATCTAATATCTAAAATTTTCTTGGTTTTGTTTGACAGATAAGAAAAGCAGCTACTTTTACTGTGATCTAAGTAAAATAAAAAAAAAAACAAAAATAAAAATCACTATTTATTATGATAATGACAAAAATTTAAAAAAAAAAAAAGCTGTTGTTAAAAAAAAACTATTTATCAAATAATCAGTAAAATAAAAAAAAAAATGCAACAAAACAAAAGTAAAAAAAAAAAATTACAACAACAAAATAAAAAAAGGAAAAAAAATCAACAAAAGTTAAAAAAAAAAAAAAGGAAAAAAAAAACAACAAAAGTAAAAAAGAAAAAAAAAAGCAAATAAAAAAAAAAAAAAAAAAAAAAAAGAGCAGCAAATGTTAAAAAAGAAAAAAAAAAGTACGAAACTGTTATGAACAGTGAACAGTGACGCGCAGGGGCAGTGGCACTGGCAGGCGGTAAATGAGGGGTAAAATTGATAGTTCCTGTTATGCCCAAAAAGAAGAAGAAACAGAGGGGCAAAAGCACTGTTTTATATTGCATACTGTGCATTCTTAGCTATAACGCGAAAAACAAAAAAAAAACCCGAAAATTAATAATAGTTTGAACAGTAAAAAACCCTTTCTTTTAGTATATGTATATAATATGGTCTAATGACAATAACTATATTATTTTATGCTGGAACTTCATATATAATAATTCCTGTTTTTATTATTTTTCAAATCATTATTGTATTGACTGTATCATTAAGGGGAAAAAAAATATTCACCGAATATAGTTGCAATATTTCATAACATATTGTCCTCAACATCAACATGGTATTGATAGCAAATAAAAATTAGTATACAATAAAATATATTCATTAAAATATACAAATACATGAATATGAATAGAGAATGTTATAACGGATTTTTGAATTTCTATTTTAAGATATAAAAATGGACAATTGAAATTAATGTGGCTAATTTTTAGAATGAAATCTATCATTTTTTGAATTCTTAAATTTAATTTAAGAATTCGTTTGGTGAATGAGTTTGAGTTAAGATTTTTAAGTTGAGTTGATGATAAGTTAAGTTAAGAGTTTGAGTTGAGTGTTTGATAAAAATTTTGAGTTGAAAAGTTTAACTTGAGTTGAGTGTTTGGATATAAAAAAGTTTGAGATAAAAAGTTTAACTTGAATTGAGTGTTTGGTAAAAAAATTTGAGTTGAAAAGTTTAACTTAAGTTAAGACCTTGTTTGGATGTAAAAAATTTGATTTATGAAATTTAATTCAAAGTTAACATTCCATTGCAGATTGTGAATGAAAAATAAAAAAATTAAAATAATCTAAAATAAAAACACACACACAAAAACATTAATCAAAACCTTTTACAATATTTATTACATATCCATAAAATACAACAACAAAAGTACATAGTTGACAACTAAAAGTGTTAATACAAAAAAAAAAAAAAACATCATAATTACAATCATAATCTGGTTTAAATAGATAAAACTGGGCTTGATTTCAAGTGGATTTGTACCATGGATTTCGTTGATACCTGTCTCACATGTCATCGGCCAGCACATCTCTCAGTTGATTCATTGCACCCCTTCCTGATGCATTTTGCTGGCTTCCTATACTTGGGCCTGTATCATCTATCCTGTCACACAAAACGTAATCTGTGTTAACATCGATGTGTTCACTTACAAGCACACCATCTGCCGCATACTCTTCAAGAATCGGATCCCCAACTTATGTACCATCCTTATGAAATTATGCACAATCGCACATGCTACTAGGATCATTACTTGTTTGTCTATGGGATAATTGTTAATGCCTTTAAGTATTTTAAATCTAGATTTTTAGACTCTAAAAGCTCGCTCAATACAACTCCACAACGATGAATGTGTATAGTTAAATACTTCCCTACAGTTGCCCAGTCTGCTGCAACGTTTTTGATATTCGGGTAAATGATACGTTTCTCGTCGAAATGGACTAAGGAAATGATCCTTATTCGCGTATCCCGAATCAGCAACGTAAAATTTTCCTACAAAATAAACATCGCATTATCAATACAAATCCAATTTTTTGTAATTACTTACTTTGTTTAAATAGTCATATTAGATGACAGATGATCTTACCAGATGGCGGTATTGAGAAACCATGAAAAGCTATTACCTCTTACAACATTCTAAGCATCATAGACACGATCCCTCGTAAGCCGGCCAACATATATGTAAATTTCATATCGAATGAACAGGTGACTAATACATTCTGCAAGTTGACACCTTTTTTGATTAATCCAAGCTTCAGAATTTTCCGCCTCGTGGCACACATGGTATGTGTGTTCCATTCTGTAGCGCCTAATACAATCCTACAAGAAGAAGTAAATTGGTTGATTATGGCTACCAGCATTAACAAGATGTGTAGAATACAAACGAGTATATGATGCGATGACATCGATAACTTACATCGAATCATGACCTATATTTGTATGAGTGCTCCATAATCAAACGTTGAACCTCTGTATAGTTGGGTGGTCTGATGAATTCATCCTTTAAAGCACAAATAGCCGTCAACACTTTAAAGAACTCAACGTGAAGTTGTCTCTCTAAAATGCTGGAACAAATAAGAAATGTGTCTATTCGTTGCGCTTTATGCACAAATGGATAAGAAAATGAACAGCTGCTCATTGACATTCATATTACAAGTTGGTCTCAATAACTCCCTACTACCTAATAGCTAACTAAGTTCTTTGAATGTATCTGCTTTCATATTGATCAAATCTTAAATTATTTCTTTATGTCCATTTTATATATCTTCCACCCGCATGCTGACAATTAATCTTAAATTATGCATTGGTTGTAGATTTTTTCGTTTGTTACGCCTATGGGCAACCACGACTACGAATGCCACAGGAATAAAACCGTCATCGTCGCTTAGCTCGTGTTCTAAGAATCGATCATCTTCTTCGTGTTCGAATACGGAACTATACTCGTTCATCTTAAGAATGACGTGGACCTACCTCGCTAAATTTTTTCTGATAATGATCAATTGTTCCCAAAACAAGTTTAATTAATCCCAATATCATTATAATTCCATTAAACTAATCATTTCAAAGTTGTTATATATTAATGTTATTCCCCACGACCGCTACAAAACATATGATAACATAAATAGAAATATCAGATATAATGTTAACTAAATTAGCGTAACCAACAATATAAAGAAATGTTTGAAATATGAATAAAATAAATAAAATGTCAGGCAACCAAATAAAAATAATAATGTCAATGTTATGACTAAAAAAAAATGAACATAAGGAAAAAAAATCGAGCATGAAAGTTAGTCGGTTGGTGGCAACTGAGACCTAACAACAAAGTCAATAATGCCTCGCTTATCATCATTCGGTAAGCTGGTGGAAGGTACGCTGAAGCCGTGGATGAGCAACGAAATAGTGCCACATAATCGTCCGTTAATATTGTGGAATACCCATCTTGGTCATGTAATTCATGCACATCAGCAAATGATCCATTTGACTTGATTGGTCGTTGTTGGCGCCTAATTGCGATCGACTACGTAAATAAGTGACTATTTCCTGCATTGCCACATAAGTCATCTCATCCATTGCATCTCTTTGCTTTCTCTTACCAGCACTGCCCCTAGAACGTGACGGGCCAACATCGTCGGCCGGTCGTCGGTTACCGGCATGCTGTCCACAGTTGGTCGGAGTTAGATCCTCATCTGGCACCCGTTCGGATGCCAGAATTGTCCATGGACAGTAACTCCTCCACAAATACGGATTACTTCCATCCGGCATCGTAACTGACCCATATCCCAATGCGCTTGCAGCATGATTTTTTTCAAAAACATTGTAATACAACTCCTTGTTGTGAAACCTGCAAACAAAATCAGGATCAACATTCTCGTATATTAGTGGTCGGCTTTAATTATTAAATTAGATCGTCGAAGATAGAGAATGTAATTATTTGGATAAAACTCTGTCAAGCATCATCCGAGCAAATGACTCTATCAGTCGACGGATCATATCTAAGGCCAGTCCGTACTTGCAACACCTTCCATCCCCTATATATTCTCTTCATCCTCTTTTTTTTTTTGATATAATGTTAATCGATATGCAAGGACTCAACTAAATTCATTCAGAGGCCCATTAATCAAGAATATGAATTGAGGGATGTTTACCGCCATTATAAGACAGAAACTCATCCAATTTCTCAAGTAGTTTTTCTTCCTTCGCATTATCCCAAAAGTACGTCTCACCCGATGCTTTGCGAGGTATTTCCTTAACAAATTATGCGACAAAAATGGAAAAAATAATTTATAACTATTACATAGAGAAAAAATTGTTTTTGGCTCAGTATAATTTCATTGGCATCTTTTATCTGAAGTATGTCAAATACCCGATACAAATGCAACTACCACGGCATATAAACCATAGGTTTTTTTTTATTTTTTAAAGTTCATGCCTAATTGAACCACCAACTCAGCCGCGTATCGAAATTGATAACACAAATGTCAAGACCAACAATACAAAATCTTTATGGAACCAACAACCAATAAATTCAAACATTCAGAATGCAAATCAACAAGTAAATGCGACACGTAATTAATCCCATCCGCACAACATTAATCAAATTGATTTACGAAACCAACACCACAAAACCAAAAAAATAAAAATTTCACAGAAACCCCAAGCATACCAAACATATCCGGATTCAAATCCACAAACACACATGAGATTGTATCCAATTTATTTAGCTAATATGTAAATAAGTTTTAAATACGGTTACCATGTTCAAGTCGGAAGATGAGTATACAGTGGTTAACGGCGGATCAGGGCAGGACGCAACACCTCGTGCGGTTGATTTCCGAACTCCAAAATATTGGGTATTGGGCCTTCTAGTTTGAGTTTGTTTTATAGACCTCAGTCTCCGCCGCATGTGCCACCGACGATACCGAATTCAACAGCCCGTTGAACAGACCCGATGGTGTCGCAACTTTCCCGTTTTCCTGACAAGACCTAAAGTTTATTCAATCTTTTGAGACTAGAAAATGGAAAAAAAAAAAAAAAAAAAAAAAAAAAAAAAAAAAAAAAAAAACAAAACAAAATCTAGATAAACTGAGTGCTAAAGAACTGAAAACAACACTGAACAGAAAGATTGAAACGGCATTTATCTCCACATTGAGAGAATCAATCAGTTTAGTTGTAGCTCAGAACCTTTAAAAGCGAAATATGTAGCAAAACTTAAAGAGCTATATTCCTCACTAGGGGTGGTAATTCGTGTCGCGTGTCGGGTTCATGTCGTGTTAGAACCGTATCGAAATTTTTTTCTTCGGACCCGAACACGACCCGCGACCTGAACACGACTCGAAACCATGACACGAACACGACACGAACCTGTAACGGGTTGACACGACACGAACCGAAGTTGACCCGCGACACGAAATTCAACCCGCGACACAAAATCAACCCGCGACCCGAAATCGACACGAAACTGACACGAAAATTGACACGAAATTGACACGAACATTGACCCGAAATTGACATGAAAAAAAAACGTGTCGTGTTCGGGTTCTGCGGGTCCAACCCGAACACAACCCGTTCTTTTCCGGGTCAATTTCGGGTCCCGAAATTGACCCGACCCCCATTTTTCCTAACACGAACCCGCGAAATTCGTGTCGTTTTCGAATCGTGTCGTCGTGTTACGACCCGTATTGCCACTCCTATTCCTCACCTTCTCTGCCTATGATTTGCAATGGTTACATTAATCATTGTTCTGTTACTCGAGATTCAGTTCAGGAAGACAAATTCATGTTCCCTTTAGTACAAATAGACACCAAAATTCAACCGTCACCAAAAAAAAAAAAAAAAAAAAAAAGACAAGACAAAACAAAACAAAACAAAAACAAAAATTAAAAGAATAAAAAAAGCATTAATCGGGTGACCAATTACAAAAACTTTATCTTAATTCCAAGATCTCCAATATATAGTCTAAACTCCAAAATCCCTATATGCCTTCATAAGAATATAACTATAGTGATCTTGTAACATTATTTTTTAATCATCAATGGAACAATTCACAGCTGTAAAACCTTATTTACATGAAAACTTTAATTGTTTGTCTTAATTGCTTGATGTCATGAGATCTGATGAAATGGGAAACGTTTATTCCTTGGTCTGATTAGAATCTTCAATTTAGAAGTCCACGAGCCTACATAGTCGCAAGCAAAGGAATTTGACCTTAGCATGTAAAATGCAAAACCAGAACAAAAAAAGTAAAAAATATATATATGGGGAATTCAATGTCTAAAAAAATGGCATGACATTGCCAGAGGCTAGAAACACTCGATCGGAAAGAAGTACGATAGTGTTTGGAAACGAAAACGTCACCAATCATGAAAACGTCACCAAATTAGGAATTCATAGATCAACATAAGCCTGTCTATTTTGGTGTCCATAATCATATATATAAACAGAAGCTAAAAATTCTCGAATTCCCTCTCCTGCATTCTTGTTGACGATAATATGTCAAAACAAGGACAGGACATTACACTAAAATAATGAAAAAATAAAGTGTGCAGAATTTGATCTTCCATGCATTTGGTAAAAACCCGTGTGAAACAAATCTCAATTAGAAAATCCAAAATTACCAAAAACAATTATAAAATTTGAAAGGAAAAAAGCAAGCGCTTTTGTCAGCAATCCAAGCAAAGAATAATCAGCCAAGTAAAGGAAGATCACATCAAAGCAAAACATGAGAGAGAAACTAGAGAGAGAAACAAACAAAGTAGGTTTATTAACTCATAGAGAGATCTAGTAGTAAAGGGAAACGTGGAAGGGAAACTAAGGCAGATTCACATGGAGGTCGGTCGTTTGGTCTATCAACGGGATCGGACGGCCATGATTTGATCAGAAGAAAGACAACAGTGGCTCGGAAGGGAGATCCGATGGCTCACAGTTGATGTACTCCAAAAAAGAAGAAAAAGTGAAGAGCTAGAGCTTAAAATGGTAACAACGGCGGTTTTTAGTGATAGAGTGAAGTGAGAGTGAGAGTAAAACACCGGGTTGGTTACAGGCACGGTGGGTGGGTGCACGAAGAGGATGGTTGTCAAAGGTGGGGAGATAGGAAGATCATAACTGGGTTGGTGGGGGGCACGGTGGGTAGGCTCACCGGAGGGGATGGTTGCTGACGAACTGGTTCACGGGAGGGGATGGTTGCCAAGGGGCTGGGGAAAAGTCATAGTCGGTGGGTGGGGGCCAAATTGATTCACCGGAGGAGATGGTTGCCAAGGGGCTGGGATCTGTTGCAACACAAATGGGGAGAGAGGAAGAAGACAGCGAGTTGAGAGTTTGAAGATGGGGAGAGAGGAAGAAGCTAGAACTGGTGTCTATCGGGGGGGGGGGTAACCGATGTTGGGGAATCAAATCACGTGGGTGTGCAGGGTAACAATAAACCCATTTCAATATACCATGCAACAGTTCACAATCGAGTTCAAGATGAACTGAAATGCCAAATGCACTAAGTTGAGTTTGGACTCAAAAATTTGAGTCCGAACTTTGTCACAAAACAAGGCCTCAAGGTATTTTTGTCAACACAACATACTCAATTTCATTTTTTGTTTAATTTTACAAATAATCTTGTTTTTAGACATTTTTTAAAAGCACCTCTCAAATTAGGTCATTTATGTGTATCATCCAAAATAAAAATCTAATTAATTCCTAGTTTCTAGGTACGGTAATAATCTTCAAATTTAGGAGACCCCAAATTTGTGGGATTTACGTTTTACATAAACTACCCTCCTCCTTTCCATCTACATTCTCTATGAGTTTCTCCATTATTTTCCATCACCTTGGTAAAATCATGAATAAAGTCTTCGTTAACACCAAATTCCATCACTACAAGCATATTAAAAACATTTGTTAACGTTGAGTCATTATTGCAATATCTGAGACCATAATAAGTAGAATAGCGTCCGTATGAATAATAGTGACAAGTTAAAAATGGTTGTTTCACTTTTATAGCTTGGTCAGTATCATAATGACACAGTCCGCAACGAAATTATTAAAAAAATAACAAGGTTTTTTAAACTACGCACGATACGTCCAACAACATTTCTCCTCGAAACATTCCACAACGTATGCTGTTTGGTTTGAATTGTTGATGTTTAACCAAAAATGATTTTTTGTTGCTATCAAAACAAAATTTTGATGTTGGTCATTGTTATGTAGACCAAGTCCGTATAAAAAATTTATATCCAACTATAACTGAAAAATAATTGGAAAAAAAAAAGATAGATAAAGTGCATATTATCACGACAGCTTTTACGAAACTTAAAAATTGGAAAACACCGTCGAAAGTTCATTAATGCAAGGACCGAGAGGAGGGGGGAGGGCACACAAGCAGTCCATATTATAACGACCAGAGTTGGGAATTCAGGTTGCCCGGCCCGAGTTCGATAGGCTATTTCAAAAATTCGGGCCAGGCCAACTCGACCCGGCTTGAAGTTTTGAAATATAAACCCAGCCAGGCCCATGGGCTTAGAACGGGCCGGGAGCGGGCCGAGATCGGATCGGGATCATTTTTTAAAATTTTTATTTAATTTTATTTTTTATTTGTAATTTTTGAATAAATTTGTATATTTTTGATAATTTAATATTTTATCTTAGATAAAAAAAATAAAAAAAATTTATACTTTGTTAAAAAATAAGGATACAAAAAAGAAAATATAAAATTTTGTTAATGTCATGATTGCCTCATTAAAAACTTTACTAAGTAAAACCCATTGGGATAAAACCTTAGTGAAAAAAAAAAGAGTGCAATCTTAATTCATATTTACAATAAAAAAATTTATCAATCAGCATCAGCAACCGGACGGGGGAGCCGCAGGAGCATTGTCAATATTATCGTCATCGATTATGGTCATTTCCTTAAAGTGTTGGAGTATCTCTTGATCTTCTACTGTATATTGCATCATTTTATCTGCATGTTCCCAATCTTTTAGGCATGTAAGCACCTCGACCATCTCAGGTGTTAATGAGGTCCTCCGATCTTCAATTATCCTTCCAGCTGTGCTAAATGCTGATTCAGAAGAAACTGTCAAAACATGAATAATTAAGATGTCACGTGCTAAACGGGAAAGCACTGGAAAATTTGTCGACTGCAACCTCCACCAATCTAAAATTTTGAAATCTTCAGTATTTGTAGTTGAGTCTAGCAGTGAAAAATCTGTATCTAAGTATTTTGTGAGCTCCGAGTGTGCCGTACTCGTGGTAGTTGAACTTGCTGAAAGTGGACGAGTAACACTCGAACTTGATGAAGAGCCCGATCTTGCTGGAGCAGAGAAAAAACCCAAAACTTTTTTCTTTTTCCGATCACCAGCAGTTGGAAGAGTTTCTTTGGTTTCAATGTTAACTTGCTGCCCGAATTTATTCTGATAACTTGCAAAAATCTCAAATAACTTGCATTTAGTGTTAGTAACTGTTAAAGAATACGTTGAAGCAAAATCTACATTCATATATTCAGAAATATGAGTAAAACCATTATAAAGACCATTTAATTTAACTATAGGATTTAAAACAATGGTAAGGCAATATAATAAAGGCATGTTATTGTGATCTCAATATTTCATAAACTTTTTCTCCATTTTTTCTACTATTAGTTTAAATAAATCATCATTTTTATATTCAGAAAACAATGAAGAAATAAGCATTAATTGGGTGAAAACTAGTGGAGAAGTGGGATAATAAATACCAGACAATAAAACAGTAGCATCATAAAAAGTTTCTAAAAAATAAATCATTCTTTCAGCAATAAACCAATCAACATCAGATAATAAAATCATATTATGCTTTGTATTATAAAACATAGAGATAACATTCTTATATTCTATTGCATTTTTCAACATTAAATAAGTTGAGTTCCACCTTACCGGCATATCAGTCCCAAATTTTCGAGGTTTTAAACCTTCTGCTTTGCAATACCTCTTAAATTCAGTAATACGAGGATTTGAATTATGTATCCAAAAGAGAACATTACGAATATTTTCTATGTTAATACTTACCAACTTCATACCTGATTTTACAATGAAGTTGATGATATGACATGCACAACGTTGATGTAATAAAATTCCACCAATATATTCTGACAAGTTTTTCTCAAGAAAACGAATTGCAGCGGTATTTGTCGAAGCATTATCTAGGGCGATTGAAATAATGTAATTGCTAATGCCAAATTCATTTAAAACACTCATAATATTATCAGTAATATTTAAAGAGCTATGAGAATGAACAATATGTCTAAAGCCAATAATTCTTTTTTGTAATTGTCATTGGGGATCTAAATAATGTGAAACTACACTAATATAATCTCGGTTTGACCTAGCAGTCCAAATATCAAATGTCAATGCAATACAAAATGTGTTTGTATTCATATAAGATATTAATGTAGTGCATTTTTTATTATAATAAGCTATAACATCACTCCTAATAATTTTTCTAGTAACAGATTTAAATTATGGACAAAAAGATCTTTGAATATGCTCTTCATAAAAAGTATTTTCACCAAAACTAATAGGTAAATCTGTAGAGACAATTAAACGAACTAAAGAATCTCTAGCTACCATGGGTAGAGCTGGGAATTTGGGCCGGGCCAAACGGGCAGGCCCGCGGCCCGTAACTTTGGCCCAATCAGTGGACCAGCCCGGCCCGCATTCAACGAGCCCGGTAAAAGCTCGACCCTATAGTAAAAGGAGGGCTGGGCTCTCCTTTTAGGCCCGGCGGGCCGGGCCGGCGCGGCCCGAACATTTAAGCCTAATGACTGGCCCGGCCCGGCCGTTCAACAACCAATTGTTGATCTTGATGATGATTACTACGGGATAGATGACCGCAACATCGAAGAAGTGGAGATTTCCCGTATGAAGGTTGGCGACAATGTCCTTCAAATTAGACGTAGGAGTTTCAATACTCCAATACCACCAAGTCTAATGTTGGCACGATCAAGAAGTAGTTCAGGAAGCACCAGTTGTCCACCAAAAAAGGAAAAAGGTACTGCTAGACCCACTTCACGTGCTTAGCAATTCTTCGATGTTGTGCAGAAAAAGGACTCCGACCCCGATGGCAAAAAAAATACAAACAAGAGTAGCAAAATGTAAATATTGCCAAAAAATTTTGACTGCTAACTCCGCAAATGGGACCCGCCATTTATTAGCTAATGGTAAAAAATGTGTTGAGAAACATTACAAGAAAAAGGAGTCGACACAAAGCACTCTAAAATTCAACTCCGATGGCTCAGTAAGTACTTTTTCTTATGATCCCATGGTATCTAGAGAATCTCTAGCTCGTTTAATTGCCTTTACAGATTTACCTATTAGTTTTGATGAAAATACTTTTTATGAATAGCATATTCAAAGATCTTTTTGTCCACAATTTAAAGCCGTTACTAGAAAAACTATTAGAAGTGATATTATATCTTATTATAATAAAAAACGCACTACATTAATATCTTATATGAATACAAACACATTTTGTATTGCATTGACATCTGATATTTGGGCTGCTAGGTCAAACCAATATTATATTAGTGTAGGTTCACATTATTTAGATCCCCAATGGCAATTACAAAAAAGAATTATTGGCTTTAGACTTATTGATCATTCTCATAGTGCTTTAAATATTACTAATAATATTATGAGTGTTTTAAATGAATTTGGCATTAGCAATTGCATTATTTCAATCACCCTAGATAATGCTTCGGTAAATACCGCTGCAATTCATTTTCTTGAGAAAAACTTGTCAGAATATATTGGTGGAATTTTATTACATCAACGTTGTGCATGTCATATCATCAACCTCATTGTAAAATCAGGTATGAAGTTGGTAAGTAGTAATATAGAAAATATTCGTAATGCTTTCCTTTGGATACATAATTCAAATCCTCGCATTGCTGAATTTAAGAGGTATTGCAAAGCAGAAGGTTTAAAACCTCAAAAATTTGGGACTGATATGCCGGTAAGGTGGAACTCAACTTATTTAATGTTGAAAAATGTAATAAAATATAAGAATGTTATCTATATGTTTTATAATACAAAGCATAATATGATTTTATTATCTGATGTTGATTGGTTTATTGCTGAAAGAATGATTTATTTTTTAGAAACTTTTTATGATGCTACTATTTTATTGTCCGGTGTTTATTATCCCACTTCTCCACTAGTTTTCACCCAATTAATGCTTATTTCTTCATTGTTTTCTGAATATAAAAATGATGATTTATTTAAACTAATAGTAGAAAAAATGGAGAAAAAGTTTATGAAACATTGAGATCACAATAACATGCCTTTATTTTATTGCCTTGCCATTGTTTTAAATCCTATAGTCAAATTAAATGGTCTTTATAATGGTCTTACCCATATTTCTGAACATATGAATGTAGATTTTGCTTCAACGTATTCTTTAACATTTACTAACACTAAATGCAAGTTATTTGAGATTTTTGCAAGTTATCAGAATAAATTCGGGCAGCAAGTTAACATTGAAACCGAAGAAACTTTTCCAACTGCTGGTGATCTGAAAAAGAAAAAAGTTTTGGGTTTTTTCTCTGCTCCAGCAAAATCGGGCTCTTCATCAAGTTCGAGTGTTACTCGTTCACTTTCAGCAAGTTCAACTACCACGAGTACGACACACTTAGAGCTCGCAAAATACTTAGATACAGATTTTTCACTGTTAGACTCAACTACAAATACTGAAGATTTCTAAATTTTAGATTGGTGGAAGTTGCAGTCGACAAATTTTCCAATGCTTTCCCGTTTAGCATGTGACATCTTAACTGTTCCTGTTTCGACAGTTTCTTCTAAATCAGCATTCAGCACAGCTGGAAGGATAATTGAAGATCAGAGGACCTCATTAACACCTGAGATGGTCGAGGTGCTTACATGCTTAAAAGATTGGGAACATGCAGATAAAAGGATGCAATATACAGTAAAAGATCAAGAGATACTCCAACACTTTAAGGAAATAACCATAACCGATAACGATGATATTGACAATGCTCCTGTGGCTCTTCCGTCCGGTTGCTAATGCTGATTGATATATTTTTTTTCATTGTAAAATTATAAATATGAATTATAAGATTGCACTCTTTTTTCTTTACTAAGGTTTTATCCCAATGGATTTTACTTAGTAAAGTTTTTAATGAGACAATCATGACATCAATAAAATTTTATATTTCAATTTTATATTTTCTTTTTTGTATCTTTATTTTTAACAAAGTATAAATTTTTTTAATTTTTATCTAAGATAAAATATTAAGATAAATTATTAAATTATCAAAAATATACAAATTTATTCAAAAATTACAAATAAAAATTTTAAAAAAATGATCCCGACCCGATCTCGGCCCGCTCCCGGCCCGCTCTAAGCCCACGAGCCGGGCTGGGCTTATATTTCAAAACTTCGTGCCTGGCTGGCCCGACCTGAATTTTTGAAATAGCCCATCGGACTCGAGCCGGGCGATCCGAATTCCCAGCTCTGACCATGGGATCATAAGAAAAAGTACTTACTGAGCCATCGGAATTGAATTTTAGAGTGCTTTGTGTCGGTTCCCTTCCCTTGTAATGTTTCTCAACACATTTTTTACCATGGGCTAATAAGTGGCGGGTCCCATTTACAGAGTTAGCAGTCAAAATTTTTTGACAATACTTATATTTTGCTATTCTTGTTTGTATTTTTTTGCCGTCATGACCAGAGTCCTCTTTCTGCACAACATCGAAGAATTGTCAAGCACGTTAAGTGGGTCTAGCAGTACCTTTTGCCTTTTTTGGTAGACAACTGGTGCTTCCCAAACTACTTCTTGATCGTGCCAACATTGGCCTTGGTGGTATTGGAGTATTGAAACTCCTACGTTCGATCTCAAGGACATTGTTGCCAACCTCCATATGAGAAATCTCCACTTTTTTGATGTCGCAGTCATCCAACCCGTAGTAATCATCATCAAGATCAACAATTGGTTGTTGAACATTTGGATTTGGATCCATTTTGATTTTTTTTTTTTTTTTTTTTAGAAAAAGTAAGAATTAGAAATTTAAAATTTAGAAATAATGAGAATGAGAATATGATTTATAAAAAAATGGGGATTATAAAAATAATGAAAATATGAGGTATTATAAATTTAGAAGATTAGACAAAAAAAATTATAGAATATTAATTATTGAATAATGAGAATTGAGAAATTGGAAATAAGGGAATATAGAGAAAGAAATTAGAGAATAAGAGATTGAAATGAGAGAAGAATGAAGATGTGGGAAAAAATGAAGTGGAATGGTATTTATAAAATGGGATTATGGGAATGAAATTTAAAAAAAAAATTAAAGTTCCCAAGTGGGAAGTGGCCAAGTCCCAACGGGCGGGCAAGTGGCTGTGGCAGGCATTTGGCAACGGCTGTAAAAATAGCCGTTGCACTTGCTCTCAGCAGTCAGGCTCTCAAGTCTCAGCCCCCCAGGTGGCCAGTGGCCACTCACTGCCCATTGCCCACTGGCCAATGACCAGGTCTCAGGCTCAGGCTCTCAGCCCCCCAGGTGGCCAGTGGCCACTCACTGCCCACTGCCCACTGCCCACTGGCCAGAAGCCCAGGATGCCAATGCCCACTGGCCAGGTCTCAAGCTCTCAGCCCCCCAGGCCGCGCCACTGCCCACTGTCCACTGGCCAGGTCTCAGGCTCTCAGCAGTCAGCCCCCCAGGGCCTGGCGTTACGCGGCTCACGCCAGGTCCAAGTCCAACCAAGTGTCCAACGATTATATTACATTATAACCATTGGAGACTGGAGAGGAGAGCTGCCGAGCTGGACCAAAAGTCCAAAACGATTAAACGGCTATTTTTATAGCCGTTGGCGTTGGGACTTGCTTTTTTTTTTTTTTTTCCTTTTTTTTATATAATATAATAATATAATAATAATATTTAATATATATAATTTTTTTAAAAAAATAACAAGTCAAGGGACCCTGAAATCCGCTCTTTAGCTATAACGTTCCAGAGTCATGCAGAACAGACACTAACCGTCCTCCAATAACTATTAATTAATTGGACGAAACGAGTAGAGTACAAAAACGAAAGATTCGAGTAACCCTCCGAGCTAGGGATATTAAAAAAAGGCCATAGCAAGGAGACTTTAACAGACCAGTTAAAGTAAAGCCTATATAAATTTTTATTTTTTTAATTTTTATTTTATTTTTTATATATATAAATTTTTTAATTATTTTTTAATTTTTTAATAACGGCCGGGCCGGGCCGGCCCATTGGACAATGTTCGGGCCGGGCCGTCCCGCTGGGCCTAAAAGGAGATCCCAACCCGCCTCTTACTATAGGGCCGGGCTTTTACCGGACTCGTTGAATGCGGGTCGGGCCGAGCCACTGACCAGGCTAAAATTACGAGCCGCGGGCCGGCCCGTTTGGCCTGGCCCAAATTCCCAGTTCTAATAACGACAGGAAAAATTGAAAAGAATGAGGACAAAAAAAAAAAGCAATTAAAATACAGACCTTTATATTAAGTACTTGGTTAATAATATTATACGACAATAATGACCCTCCATAGGACAATGATAGTAAAAACCATATGAACACATACGTAAAATATGAACCGTAATATCAACACTTGGTATGTATTATTATGATGAGATGAGTATTGATACTTAATCACCATAACCACCAGTAATAAGAAAACAATAACAAAACAAAAACTAAAAAAACAAAAATAAGTTATTATTGAAATTTTTAAAAAAAATTAAGAACACAACTAAAAAGTTTACCGGGTTGCAGAGAACTCAAGAAACACGATCATCTACATATCACCGAGAATCATTAGCACCAAAACAAAAAAAAAAGTAAAAACAGGAGGATGATGAAAAAAAAAAAAAGGGCAAAATCCAAACAAACTATAAAAATAAAAAATGTGTTTTCGGATTTTTAAGGATAATTTGAACGTCTTTGAAGAAAAAAATGCGCTCAAATTTGCCATTGAGTTTAAAAAAAGGGAAATTAATGCATAAAATAAGGGATTTAATTTATTTTCTTAAAAAAACTATATCAGTCAATTAAAATTTTGAAAAAAAAAAAAAAAAAAGGCATTAAATCATTGAAAAGAAAACTAAGGGGTGGCAAAAATAACCATTTTGTGTAAATAATTCATCCTCAAAAGCTAGTCTAAGCAAAAAGTCACCCAAGAGCCTACTTGCCCGAGCCACCACCTCTTCGGCCTCTTTGTTTCCATTCTCGAATGCCAAGCGATTTCTCACCCGCCAAATAGACCAAACAACAATGCAGGAAATACCAATATCTTCCTTATTGCTCGAGGAGCTCAGGAACGAACAGAGGGAGCTGAAAGGAACCCATGAGAAAGTTCCAAAGGGCAGAGGCTTTCCAAATCGCTTGGACAGCAGGACACGACCAAAGAGCTTGAGTTGTGTCTTCAGGAGCTCGGGAACACTTGGAGCAGAAAGGCGGGATATAAACTCTCCTATGTTCCAAGTGAGTACAGGCAAGAATGGCATCAAAATAAGCCTGCCAAACATGAATCCTAGGGGTGGCAATACGGGTCGCGACACGACGACACGAATCGAAAACGACACGAATTTTCCGAATCGAAAACGACACGAATAGTGGACGGGTCAAATTCAAGTCACCCGAAATTGACACGGAAAAAAACGGGTCGTGTTCGGGTTGGATCCGTGTGACCCGAACACGACACGGTTTTTCGTGTCAATTTCGGGTTAGATTTTTGTGTCAAATTCGTGTCACATTTCGTGTCAATTTCGGGTCAGATTCGTGTCAGATTCGTGTCTAACTTCGTTTCCATTTCGGGTCCATCTCGTGTCAACCCGAATATGACCCGGTTCCACACAAATAATGAGTTCAAATTTTGAAATGTTTAAAAAAATAAAAATACACACAAAACGTCAAAACCCTAACTCCTCAACACACAACACTTTACTGATCTGCCTAGTGCCTCCACTCTCCAGCCTCCTGCCCTCCTGGCTCCTGCTCCTCCCATCGTTCGTGCGTCAGCCATCACTGCCTTAGCCCTCCCTCAGCCCTCACCGTCGCCTCACGCCTTCACCTGCCGACCCCTCCAAGCCAGCTGCCGCCTGCCAACGAAACCAGCCTTCTGCCGAATCTTCCGAGACGGCGAGACCGAATTTGTCCTCAACACTTTAGATCTACCTCCAGCCTCCTCTAGTCCTCTCATCCTCTGCGGCTCTGCCTTCTCCGGTTCTCCCCTCTTTCCTCTAGCCGTCTACCAACCATCGTGCCTCTGCCTCACTGCCTCAGACCTCACCGCCGCGTCACGCCTTCACCTGCCGACTCCTCCAAGCCAGCTGCCACCGAAACCAGCCTTCTGCCGGATCTTCCGAGACGGCGAGACCGAATCTGTCGTCAACACTTTAGATCTGCCTCCAGCCTCCTCTAGTCCTCTCATCCTCTGCCTTCTCCGGTTGTCCCCTTTTGAAGAGTAAGTATTTTATTTTTAATTTTTATTTCTATCTGTAATTTCATAACTCTGAGGTTTCATAATATGTTTGAGGTGATTTATCAAGTTTTTTGCTTGATTGATTCGGAATTTTAGTTAAAGAAAGGGTTTTGAAAATATATAATATATATTTTTTCTGTTATAGATTCAAGAGCGGTTTTTCAACTTTCCATTCGTTATTTGATATTTGAAAATTTTGATTGCGTCCCCATTCATTGTATTTCGACAGGCCAATATTTGGTAAAATTCGTGCATTTTTTCTTTAGGAAAATTAGTTATTGGATGAAGAATCTTCTGGGTCGTTTTTGGCTCTAATGCTGTATATGTTCATTTAATTTGCCGGTTGTTATAGATTCATAGTACTTTCTTTTGGCGTAAATTCATTGTACCTTTTAATCCTTGTTTGGTTATTAAATGGATCAAAATATGAGGTTATTAAACAGAAAGAATTGCATTTTTTAGTACTATCTGATGGACTCACTCAAGAAATTTGCCAATGATAAGTTCAAGGATTTGAGTTTTGGACAATTTTGAAGGACAATTCAAGCCTCACACAGTGAACATGAAAATTGAAAAGATTTTATGAATTCTCATACACCAAAACAACACAAACTCACATGTAAATGTATAGGTGTAAATATACGTTTACACAATTGGCAAGAATGTTAAAAGGAGATGCAAATTATAATGAGTGTTAGTTCCACAAGCTTTCTATCTTGGTTTCAAAGTTGACACACTCTGCACTCAAGGGTCAAGGCCCACTCAAGCTTTTTTAGATTCTTAAGTTTGTCCCCCTAAGATGCTAACTTCTGAAGCAAATATTCCCTCTCAGCTTCTCTCTTTGAAATTGAGCGCAGAAATATACACACATATATATACACACACACAGACACACATATAGACACACATATATACATTTAATTTAAAAAAAAAAGTTACCCTCTCTCCTCCACCTCTCTAGCCTAGAGTGTTCATCCAAATAATTGTTAGCCCTATTAGCAGTTTAGCACCCTTTTTCATGCTTTTTGACTCTGGAAACTCTATACAACTAGATGAAGAATCTCTGACAAGGGGGACCAAGAATTTATTTAACTTATGAAAGGGTAAAAGAGTACAAAGATAAGGCAAGTAACTGAAAACTCTGCATTAACATAGTGAAATATCATAACAATTTGACAACATTCACTGCACATACACTGGGTAATAGAGAAACTTACTAGAGAACAAAGTAGTCGGTTCAAACAGCATGAAGAAAAGTGAAAAGAAATGTGAAATCATCCTACGCTCGCATCCTTGTACTCAAACACAAGGGTGTCTAAGGAGACAAGGAAGAGAAAACCATTTCGTCCCCACTGTGAGTTGCCAAAATTCTCTGTGCTAGAGAAGAAAATAACTCAATAACCTCAATGAGCCAACATAGAAACTTATGAAACACTAAAAGCAGAAATTGATTAATGCCATGGTATAAGTGATTCGACCATCCAATTCCCTAATTTTTTCATAAGATTATATTGTACTAGTCAACAAATCATAGGAACTTGGAAACTTTGCAGAAAATCCCATTTGGGAATTGGGATCCACATACACGTAGATAGGTGACAGATTATTTCAAGCTGATGTGCCTAATTCAACCTGTTTGTAATAAGACATGGTTGAAAGTAACGAGCTTTAGTCTTTGCTGATCAGTATTATATTCTTAACAGTAAATAAACAATCTGGTTTTACCGTAAAACCACAGAATCACCAGCTAATAAGCATGTTACAGTGATTTGATTGGAAGTGAAAAATTGTGTGTGTGATTTTATTTTTTGGTAACTTAAAGGAAGGAGTGTGTACGCCCTTTTGCACTGGAAATGGAGCATGTATGTGGGAGGCCTTTAGGGCTGAAGTCTAATAAGAAAATGTGTCAACTCTTTCATTGAAAATGTTTAAGTTACTTCTGATATGATTATTGATTCAAAATATTTCTTTTTATCTTATTATGTTCTTATGTATTTTTTTTTTATTTAATTTACAGATGGACCGTGTTGATCTTGAGGCGCAAAGTGAGAATATTGATGTAGAGAATGCAGATCATGTGGACACTCAGCTTAACGAAGATGTGCTTGAACTTCAGTGTAGTGATCTCAACAAACCATTGAAAAAGAAAAGGTTGAAGTCGAAAGTTTGGGAATTCTTCGACGTTCCTCCTCTTGGTCCAGATAAGAAGTTGAAGAGTGTTTGCAAGAAATGTGGACAACAATATCTTGCCGATAGCAAGTACAGGACAGGTAATATGTTAAAGCATATTAAAACTTGTCCAAGAATTGAAATTAGAGACATTGGTCAAATGCTCATTACTCGTGATAGTGGTACATTGTCTTTTGACTCTACTCAATTTGATTCTGAGAAATGGCATGAATTGATAACTACTTGCATCATTCTGCATGATTTGCCATTCCAATTTGTTGAGTACAAGGGCATAAGGGCAATGCTCCAATATTTGTTTCCTAGTGTGGAATTAGTGTCTAGAAATACTGCCAAAGCTGACACTGTTAAGCTGTATAAAAGGGAGAAAGTAAAAGTGAGAAATATGTTACAAACATGTCCTGGTAGAATAAGTTTGACTTCTGATTTGTGGACTTCTTTGACTACCGATGGATATTTATGCTTGACTGCTCATTATATTGATAAGAATTGGAAGTTGCATAAAAAGATACTGAATTTTTGCTTTATGCCACCTCCACACACTGGGATAGCACTATCTGAGAAGATCTTTTCTTTGTTGAGTGATTGGGGAATTGAGGAAAAGATTTTCAGTATCACTTTAGACAATGCTTCTTCTAATGATGTCTCCGTGAATGCATTACAAGTTCAATTGAACTTGCGTGGTTTGTTGCCTTACAATGGTGAATTCTTTCATTTGAGATGTTGTGCACATATACTTAATCTAATTGTGCAAAATGGGCTGAAAAGTATTGACAAGGTAGTTGGGAAGATTCGGGATAGTGTCAAATATGTTAAAGGCTCACAACAAAGGAAGCAAAAGTTTTTAGAATGTGTTAAGTTGGTCTCAATGGGTAGCACGAGAGGTTTGTCCCAAGACGTGATGACTCGGTGGAATTCAACTTACCTCATGCTTGAAAGTGCCATCTTTTACCAACGTGCTTTTGAGCACTTGGAGTTGAGTGATTCGAATTATAAGCATTGTCTTTCAACTGAGGAATGGGAAAGAGTTCATAAAATTTGTAAATTTCTGAAAGGGTTTTACAAAGCAATAGTTCTATTTTCTGGCACCAAATATCCGACAGCCAATTTGTACCTTCCATTAATTTTTGATTGTTACATCACCTTAAAAACTAATATGGAATCTGGAGATGAGTACTTAAAGTGTATGGCCTTGGATATGTGGAGCAAATTTCATAAATATTGGTCAGAATTCAACCCCATCCTCGGGATAGCACTTGTATTGGATCCTCGGTATAAGTTGGAGTTTGTTGCTTTCTGCTATGACAAAGCTTATGGGAAAAACTCTGCTGAGTTGTTCTCATTACGTACGAAGTTGGAAGCCCTTTTTGAAGAATACAAGTTGAAAGTTGTTGAAGGTGTCAATGTCACTACAGCCTCTAGTAAGAAAAAGGCCAAAGGTAAAGAAGTGCAAACAATGGATGTGGCTGAATCTGATCTTTTCAAGGTAATATTTCATTTCCTTTGTTAATTTATTTATTTTTACTACCTAGTGATTTTTATAAACTAATGCTTGTTGTTTGTTATGTAGGAATTTGATGATGTCTCTTCTGATTCTTTTTCAAGTACAAATTGCAAATCGGAGTTAGAACTTTTTTTGGATGAGCCCAGGATGAGAAGGAGTGATAATTTGGACATCCTTGCCTATTGGAAGACAAATCAATGTCGCTACCCCATACTCGCTGCAATGGCTCGTGACATTTTGAGCATTCCTGTATCAACAGTTGCTTCAGAAGCTGCATGTAGTGTTGGTGGTCGTGTACTTGACCAGTTTCGCAGCTCTCTTAAGCCTGACACGGTTGAGGCAATTATATGCTCAAGAGATTGGTTGTTTGGGAATGAAGATAAATTTTCTCAGGTTCTTTATTATTACTTAGCATTGTTAAATTAATCTCATAATCATAAATTCTTTTTCAATATTTCTCGTGTAGTTGGAATCAAAACAGTTGACAAAGATATGGATGATGTCATTCAAAATGTTGTGAATCTCGACATTGATGAGGAGAAAACAGTTGATCAAGATTCTACCTCTGGATATGCCTGAGTGGTATAGGTACTTATGTTTGCTTTTTGTTAATTTAGACTTTTTTATGTTTGTATTTGGATTTGTGGACTTTATTAAGATGTTTGCAATTTCCTTCGGTTTTGTTAATTTGGATTTCTGGATTTGTGGACTCAATAGCACCTTCCTCAAAGAGGGTCAAACTTACCTTTTCTTGCTCTCCAGTGCTGAACTTATGTTTGTCTTGGTTTGTAGTTTTGAGAAAAGGGTAACTAGAAAGTTGAACAAAATGGAGTTGGATTTCTCAAATTGTGTGTTTTAGTCCTTTTTTAAAATTCTTTAGCAGCTACTGGTCGTCCACAACCTGCAAACTTTTTGGTGTGTGTGTGTTTTTTTTTTTTTTACACGTTCAACTGATGAACTATGTTTTTCTTGGAATGTTGATCTTGATTCTTGAGTTAATGGTCTTGAGTATGTTTTTCTTGAGTCAATGGTATGTTTTTCTTGGAATGTTGAGTATTAAACAGGTTAATCTATAATGACCTTTGCGTCAATGGTTGAGTATAATCTTGAGTATAATTTTAAAAAAAAAACAACCGTCTGCAAATCCAAACTCCGCCTGCCTGTTTGTCTTTGTCCCTTGTTGATTTCCCAAACCCACCACCTCTCTCTCACTCTGTTTCACAAACAGACAACGGCAGCCACGCCCAATTCTCTTTCCTCTACTCCTGCAAGAGTGTAACAAAACATATCACAGCTTCTTCTTCACTTACACACACAAATCCAAAAGCATGAGAAGATTAATTAGACAAGACAGACATTTTAATCCTCTATCTCCCTCACACATACGAATTACGAATTTAAGTCTTCTTTTATCATCTGTGACTGAAAGGACCGTGTGTACTTCCAACCAAAAATAAAGGTGGATTTTTCAGGTTTCGTTAAGTTGATCTCATTAGTAGCTTCAGTACATACCTGAGTTTATCATATCGTAATGATTTTTTTCCCCCCCTCTCTATAACCCCAAATGTCTAGTGATTATATCTTTAATTTGGACTTGGTTAATGAATGGATATAGAGATTTTTGATTTCGTGTCACGGGTTCGGTTTCGTGTTGTGTCACAGGTCGCGGGTCAATTCGTGTCGCGGGTCATTTTCAGTTCGTGTCGTGTCGCGGGTCATTTTCGTGTCACGGGTCATTTTCGATTCGTGTCGTGTCGCGTGTCAAATTCGTGTCGCAGGTCATTTTCGGTTCGTGTCGTGTCAACCCATTTCGTGTTCGTGTCGTGTTCGTGTCGAGTTTTTCATTCGTTTTCGTGTCACGGGTCGTGTTCGGGTTAGGGGAAAAAAATTTCGACACGGTTCAAACACGACACAAACACGACACGTGACACGAATTGCCACCCCTAATGAATCCTGACCTTGTTAGGAATGATAGCTGACCACAAAGACAACTGCCAACTAGCATCACGAGGATTCACCAAACTCTCAGCCTCACATCTTGAATTCATCTCTAAATGATAGCCAGAGCTCACCGAGAAGGAGCCATTATTTTCGTAATGCAAGACTAACCGGTCATCGCAACTTCTCGAATTGAGGGGGAGACTCCAAATAGCATCCAAACCCACCTGCCAATAGACTTGCATGATCAGCTCGTGATTCCAACTGGACAGAATGATCAAGTCAGAGACCGTCATCTCCACCAAACCCATCTCGGGAGTTGTAATCGACTTAAAAGTGGTTGGTCGGGGATGCCAAGGATCTTTAAAAATCCGGATGTTCTCACTACAACTAACCCTCCAGCGGATGCCCTTAACCAACAAATCTCTTCCCCGGCATATACTCCACTAAGTGTAGGAGGCATTGCTACTTCATGTGGCCTCTAGGAAGCTAGTGGAAGGATTACATTTAGCTTTAACAACCCGGGCTGCGAGAGACGAGGTATGTGACAATGGGCACTAACCTTGCTTGGCTGCATTAAAGTGAACGTTGACAGTCCCAAACTTCCCTAGTAGAAAACTAAATTCCACGATGGTTAAAAACTTTCGTTAAAAGATACCACGATGATTTTCAAACCATCGTGAAATCCACAGTCGTGATATGTCATGGACATACCATGACGGTTTTAAAACTGTATTGGAAGGTCATTGTTACCTAGCCATTCTATTTTTAACATAGAACATTCCAGTACTTTCCACGATGGTTTCCATGAAAAACCGTCATGGAATGTGCCTTAATTAAAAAAAAAAAAAATTGCACCCCATAAATGTTAACTACATGCTAAACTTGCAAAGCCAAAGACTACCACATAAGAAAGAAATAGCATTTATAAATATATAGTTATTGAAGAAACTTTTCAACAAAAGAAAAAAAAATAGAGGGAACGAAACACATTTTTTGGCGTTTTTTTTTATGGTTGATTGAAGAAGGTTCAAAACCAACCTAATACAAACATGCAAATTCATGTTTATGGTACATAGATCCTTCAAAGTTCCAATCAAATGAGAAATTGACTTTAAAACTTTGTAAATTCCTAACCCCACCTCAAGCCTTTAGAAAGAAAACTATAGAACAATTCAATGGAACCTATATCATATAGCTCAAATTGAAAATCATGCACAAGTTAGCATTGAAATTTTAATGTTAATTCAATAGATATCTTCACACTTGCAATATCAAAGCATTATTATCTCAAAGAATTTCAATTGTTGAGAATTCCGACCAAGGAGGATAATCTAAGAGTGCTATCAAGCAAATAAAGGAAATACACTAACAAGAGGAAGTAAAGGTTCACCTACCAATGTAACACATTCTTCTGCAAGACTAGGTCCAATTGCAGCATGCAAGTCGGAGCTACCGTGTGCTTCATTCAAGTCCTATTAATTATCCAATTGATGAACATATTTGGATTTTTGCCTCACTAATATAAACTAAAAATTTTAAGTTTCTATTGAGCTTTCAAATAAAAGTAGCAACAAATTAAAGCCTCACCTCATTTGTGGAATTCACAACAATGCGGAACTACGATTCCACTTTTGTGGAATCAAAAAAACAAAAACAAAGTCAAAGTCATAAGCCTTTTAAACTTTTTAGAACTTCTTTTCAATTTCAGGATCATCTTTATTTGTATCTGTGTAGAGTTGCTTTGCAAGTTGAAAAGTAACAATCAAAAAATCAAATAAATGGATTTATCACATTTTATATAACACACTATATGAGTTTCTTGCATTCTTATAAGAGCTATAATTATTATGAATAATTATGAGAAAAATCACTACAATGGGCAATTATTATTATTATTATGAATAATTAAAGTACTATTGTATGTATCATTTGAAATCATGAAAAAAATCTTTTGGATAAAGAAAGCAGAAATTTTAATAAAGGGTCAACAAATCAACATCACCATAGTTACTACTTACATATATTTGAACCAATGATCTCTATCTCTAGACTAGTGTTATTAATTATTTCCTAATTACTTCATATCATTTTCCTTTCTGCATCAAAAAGAATGACCCATTGCAAACATCATTAAAATTTATTCATAGATGTCACTTTAGTTTCAACAAAGCCTAGGACTAGGAACCGGAAAAATAAAATTAAAAATAAAAATAAAAAATAAACTTTGACAATTCATCAAGATTTATAAGACAATCTATGGGACAAATTAATGTTTTGAAGATTTAAAATCCATGATATTGAGTAGGACGGACTTTTTTTTTGAGTTGTGTTGTTTTGTTTTTTGCTTTTTTGGAAAGGAAATAGGACTATAAATTTTTACTGGTGTTTTCTTTAAGGAGTATATAGTAAATAGGATATTTGAACTAAGTCATCCCACAGATCAATAACTACCAAGATCCAATGTCCCCCACTGTTATATGGCATGAGAAACAACTTTCCTTTCGGTGTGATAGTGAAGAGCAAACAAGTTATATAATAAAACAACTCATACTCAAACTTCAATGTACACAATTCAAGATTCATACTTATTTTACATGATCATGATAACCACAAATCAAGAACAAACAAGGAAAAACAAAGTAATGTTCATATATATCTCCTTAGTTTTTAAAGAAACCAATTTTAAACAATCACTTTTTAAAAAAATTGTACCTAAAACAATTCTTATGGCACATTCGCAATCACCAACTAACAAAGCAACATTTTTTCCTGAACACAGTCACCCAAAATCACTCTCACAATTAGCAATTGAAATTCTTTAAATACTCTGATATTAGAGCATTTTGTCGAACACGCAATGTGCAAAAGCAAAACTACACATGTTGTACTAAAAAACAATATCAAATACAACTCTAACCATATTCTCATGTGCAAGCATATTCTGCAAAACTAATCTCAAACACACATGAAAAAAAAATTTTGCCGCCTTAAAAAATGGATGGAAAATTCGGGCACCAAATACTTGATATTCATAACAAGAACCAAACATAAACAAGTAAAGAAAGAAAGAGGAAAAAAAAATGGTCCACTGGCCAAGTGAGGCATTTCCTCAAACAGGTGGTGCACGGGAGAGGAAAAAAAAAAATCACAACGTTTTTTCTAACCCCTGTACTCAAAAAAGTCAGAAAAACATATTTAAAATTGTTTTTATGCCTATGTATGTTTATATATACACACAAACACATATGCACACACACATAAAAATAGATAAACAAGTGTGTGTGTGTGTGTGAGATTAGCTTGGTTTTACCCGTGCATCTCTGATATCAAGAACGACTTGATTCGGGCGGCGCAGTAGCGGGGCAGGCGCGGCGGAGGAAGGACTGGCAGCTGAGGATTCGCGGGAGCGAGCGAGCGTCTTCGTCAAGCGACAGTACGAGAGTCTTCGTCGGAGTCGGATGGCGTGCTGGTGACAGAGGAGTAGCGGCGGAGGAGGGAGAGAGAGAGAGAGAGTGAGGGTTTCAGAGGAGAAACAGAGAATGAGGGTTTCGAAGAGAGAGGGAGAGAGAGAGATGAGGGTTTCGGGGACAGAGAGAGAGAGAGAGCACGAGGGGTTTCGGAGTTGATGGGCGGGAACGAGGGAAAAATCAAAAATGGACCTCTAAAAATAGAAGTTTGGCAAAAAAATAAAAATAAAAATAAAAATAAACAGACCACGATTGTTTTTTAAAAAACAATCCATCGTAAAATCTCTGATTTTCACGACCATTTTCAGAAATCCATGTTTGTACCGTGTTTTTAGCATACTTTTCACAATCGTTTTTCATAAATGGTTGTGAAAGTTTTATTGTGGAATCCATACTTTATAATGGTTTTTCTTGATACCCTCCAATGTATGGCTACGTTAAAGTGAATGTTGACATTACCATGGACCATTCTAAGGAGCATATTGGGATTGGTGTGGTTGCTCGTGATGAATACGGAGTTGTTATAACTACTACAGATAATGTATAATTGACAGATTCTCTCCCTATCTAGGCAAGTGTGTGGCTGTGAGGGAGGGTGTTTGGCTTGCTTTAGTGCTTGGGTTCTCAGAATGGATGGTGGAGACTGATGCAATCAATGTATTCCGAGCTAGTCAAAGTCCTATGGACGCTAATGTTATCAATGACATTATCAATGGTCGCATAGGCCCTAAAGATGGTAGTGTTTGCTATGCTCTTCACATGGGGAATAGTATTGCCCACTTCTTAGCTAGATATGCTATTTCTAATTTTGTTTCCTTTGTGTCTTTAGACGTTCTCCCCAAACTATTGGGTTGTTTTATACGGAACAATTTACCTGTTATTGAATAAAATGACGTCTTTTTCAAAAAAAAAAAATAGTTTAAGGGAGAGGGAGTCCATTTTACATTGCACATCACAACAACAATGTGACTTAGGATCACCGTAACTTAGTGATATGGGACAAATACCTAATAAGAGAAATATGGCAAATCACAACTTTCCGGAAAGAAAGGGAAATATGTAAGAAAATGCATATAGCTCTTCAAACGAATGCCTTAATGCAAACAAAAACTAGTAGTGGAAAACACCAATAAATAGACACATATGAACACAAAAATATTGAAATATTTAGCTCTTAAAGAAATTATCGAAATATTTTGTCTTTGAAATTAAGTCCACGTACTGCAAATAAAGCCCGAAAAATTACCAATTAGACACGAACAATCTTTGCGAAAAATGACTGACGGCTTTAGATTGAAGAAATAGCATCAACTACAACGCGTGACAAAAATACGAATTATAGATTTTGGTCAATTTATTTAAAGGTAAATGATTGGTTTGAAAATTGATCTAAAAATGAATAAGTAATAAAATGCAGAAAGTAAAAATTGCAGACGAGATTTATATAGGTTTAATTGATTGGCTACATCCTCTGTATGTGTTATGGTTTTCAGTTTATGGAGTGAATTACAAGTACCAGACAGCTTCAGAAAGCTTAAAACGAACAAAAATGGAGCAAAAAAAATGTATTAGAGCTTTGGAAGGATTTTGACAGGGTTGGGATGTGGTTGTGTGTCCTTCATCGGTTGAGATCTTCGCTGTTATAGCTGTAAACTCTTAAATGCTTTTTTTTTTTTTTTAGATTGATCAACTCTCATAAATATACACGTTTGCCATAATTTCAAGTGAAGTTCTGAGCCTATTACAAAGTTAACTCCTCTTTTTATCGCTATGAACTCTTTTTTTTTTTTTTCTTCCCCCTGTTTTTACAGTCATTTATGTTAATTTTTAGACGAAATATATTAGTTAACATCACTTTTAGACCAAATTACTAATGGATTTTGTCTAGTCGGATTTATTGAATCAACAGAGTCGACTAGATCGAGATCAACATTAATTATGTGCCCTTTAACGATCACAAAATTAATAACCCTTCCCTGAAATGGTACTAAATTGAAATAGTTCAAGTAAGAACTCAAATCTACAACATAATGCCCATACTACTTAGGTAGCTGCTTATGCCCATACATACTGACCAGGTGGTTATACCTATAATGACTAACTACCTTTCATGTGCTAGTTCAAGTCAATAATCATTTGATGTGCAGGATCTGTATTGTGACGAGTAAGAAAATAAGGTTGAAATACTACAAATATCAGAGCTTTAGTTTAAGTGATTCAAATCAATGAATTGTACTCGTCCAAGCCAACGAGTAAGGTTCACTAGACCGGGCAGGTGAACGACCAAGGAAAGTAGAGGATTCGTATTTGGATAGGTGAGTCAAGGCCTTTGTGTGAAAACTCTAACTGTATCAAATAGAGATGGGGAAGGAAGGAAAGCGACTCTTTTCTTTTTCACCAGGAACATAAATGGCATTCGTCAGACTTGAGCAGTAGGTTTCGCCTCAGTCAACTGTCTTGATGAAGATTGCTTTCAACCAAAGAGAATTTATTGACTTCGAGCTTGCACCCTATGTGCTCGATCCAATCAACGAAAATCAATCATGAAATAACATATATAGTAATAGAAATCGTTCAGTACGCTAGCCTTGAAAGTTTCCATTTTCGATTGATAAAGCAGCGGGCCCAGTGAGCTCTCCAATAGTGCATCAAAACGGGGCCAGAGAGACAGTAAACCTTAGATCGGCTAAGATCGAAATGAACTGTCTTTGATTGAGCGGATCTTGCCCGATTTTGATTTCCGTCCCCCGCAGTATCTAACCGCAGCTAAAAGGCTCTAGGGCTAGTGAGTAAGTTGATTCTTTCTTTCTCAAGCCAGCCTTTGATAAACTTTGAATATCTAGACCTGGAAAGGCGGAGAGGAGCAAGACTAATCTTAGCTTCGTTTCTTTGTTTAGTCATTCCCGTCCATTGAGAATAGAAGGATAGGTTTGAAGCGAATCAACGAATTGGATCACTTGTTTGAGGTGAATTGAGGTCCATTTAATGCATTAAATCAGCATCTCCATATAGCTGTCAAAGCTTGCAAGTCGTTTTTCACTTGAGATATCTCAAGTTGACATTTTTCATTCTCCCCTAGTGGCGAAACCTTGCAAGCCCATTTCAGTAAATAAATTGTATCTCAATTTGAGAAAAGGCATTCCCCCATATATGTGAAACCTTGTCAAATGAATGAACCATATCTCTACAAGTTCTATCTTCCTACAAGAAAGGAATGATTCTTCTTAGGCTAAAACCAATCAGATCCCGATACCTTTATTAGTTAGAAGAAACGCTTATTGGCATTCAAACTGTCGTATTGGCAATAAAAGAAAAGGTGTTGATGGGAATATGTTAATATTGGCTTTTGAGGGAACGATTAAATTGTACTGAATGTTCTTCTTGCTAGTCCTGATCACCGGATTTTGCTTTCCTTCAAACTATATATTTCATTCAAATTGTCACTTCCTCACCCTAAAAGAAAGCCGATTATCGATCCTTTTTCCAGGTGCTTCTTCTAGTGACCTATGAGCAAGTTTGAATAAGTTTTTTGACCAATGAAAGAAGGGCATACTATAGCACTTATTTCAAAGGTTTGGACCGCTTAGTTCATAGGCAACTCGATAATGATAGGAAGATCCTTGGCCCCTCTTCATTCTTTACAGGGTTCCAAACCTTTCTTCAACATAGGTGACAACAAGCTGGGCAAAGATGGAAGAGATCGAACACAGGAATAAGAAGCAAGTTTGCCTTCCTTTTTTTTTTTTTTTTAATCATTTTGATGGAAGGGGATGGAGAAAGTGGACAGAACAGACTTGCATTTCTCATCGAGCAAATAAAAACAAGAAAAGAATCCTATTGAAAATGTTCCAAACCCACCAACTGTAAAGCCGTGTATTGTAAGTGTGGGGTCCATCTTTCATTGAATTGAATTTCAATGAGGGTCACAGGTGACGATTGTGGGTAAGGGAGGCTGAGAACTATGGATGGCTAGGTCGGGATAGCCGTCGTCAAGAATGCTGCATGTGGGGCCTTACCAGTGAATGGTGTTGAAACCTAGTCTAGCCCTATATAGTAGTGTTGACCCATAGGGCTCTAGTTACGTAAGGGCAAGTATATATTTGTGTCTATCCAAGCAGACATTATCTATTATTTTTTTCATAACTGGAATGATTATATAAACTATTAAAAACATTATTGCATTAGTAATTTCTGTTAATATTTTGACGAAATCCGTAGTTAGCATTAACTTTTAACTAAATTACTAACAAATTCCATTAAAAAATTAACAAGAAAGAATTATCGTAGCAACATTTTAATAATTCAGATGCATTTCAATGGCGAAAAAAAGTTCAATAATCAAAATTATACAAAGTTAAAAGTTTAAGAACTAAATAAGCAATTTATCCTTAAATAA
Source organism: Ficus microcarpa (assembly GCA_025413485.1). NCBI lineage: Eukaryota > Viridiplantae > Streptophyta > Magnoliopsida > Rosales > Moraceae > Ficus > Ficus microcarpa. Next base: position 10,432,161 of record CM046383.1, on the reverse strand, counting down.
TGACCATTTTTTATTGTGTAAGAAAATGATTGTTAATCAATTATTGATATTTGATATATTCAATCGGTTAAAAAAAATCCTATAATATTGATCAACCAATGATTAATTATGATCAATTAATCAATCATTAATTTAATTTTTTTTGAATAACAATTGGTTTATTAATTTTACAAAACATCAAATATTTATTAAAAGAAAATTTTAAGAAAAAGACCACTTATCCGCATGGGCCGTAAAATGACGCAGACTAATAACACTATGACCCGAAAATTAATTGATTGATAAATTCCAAAACCAAAACAAACAAAAAATAATTATTATTTAATTGATTGATGACGTGACTATGTTTGAAGTTTGAACCGTGAAAACTGTCGGGTGATCCTATAATATTGATCAACCAATGATTAATTTATTGATCAAATTAATCAATCATTCTAATATTAATTATGTTTTTAGAACTAACAATTGGTATTATTTACATTTTTACAAGAACATCACAATACTTTAGTTCACAAAAGAAAATTTTAAGACAACAAGACACACTTGATCCCGTCATTGGGCCCGTAAAAGTCGACGCAGACTACACTAAATCAATATGGACCCAGAAAATTAATCTGATTGATAAATTCCAAAACCAGATAACAGAAACAAAAAGATAATTAGTTATTTAACTTAGACTTGATGATACCTCAAGTGACTATGGTTTGAAGTCACGGTTGAACACAGTGCATTATGTTTGAACTGTCGGGTGATCAAGCTAAAACTTAAGCATGTATTTGAACGCATGATTCAAATTTTAGAATCACAATTTAATTTTTATTTTTTTAGTGATAATATTTATACAATTTTATAACTTAAATTTTAAAAATCTATAATTTTACATAAATAATTATTGATAAGATAAATTTATTTATTTAAATTATATAAAATTTTAATTTTTTATTTAAATTATATAAAATTTTAAGATGGATAATACAATCTCTATATTAATTTTTTTAAAATATATTATAAAGTTTTATATTTTTTTACTTAAATAATTTAAATATCTTATCGTATAAATAATCCAAATTTAAATTCCATCATTTAAACTTTAATATCAAACGTATGGGCACATTAGGGAATGGGGACCACTTAAAAAAGAGCACGTGACACTAGGGAGCTAAAAGGGCTGGAGCAATCCTATTTAATCCCGTCGGGTTGTCCCCCGGTCCAATGTGTCACCAATAGGAAAGCTCCAGCACTTATGGCACGGCCCCACCCCATAGTTTTTAACTTTTTCTTTAAATATTAGAATAGAATAAAGGAGTATCTTTTATCATGGGTCCCACCGATTAAATTTTTTAAAAAAATTAGTGGACTAATGCCTTGATTAGTGAATGAATTAAAACTTAAATATTTTATCTCAATTTTTATCATCAACAAAAATTATAACTAATTTTTAAAATGTCAACCAATTTAAAATTTAAAAATTTCAACTCAAACCGTTTCACCAAACGGAACTTAAGGATGTTTCTACTCAGAACTCTTCAAGCTATTTTCCCTTTTCTGTTTTTTGTTTTTTTGTTTTTTTTTTTTTTTTGAAGGGAAGACTATGGGTGAGAGGGAATTGTCAGCATGGTTCTCTGAGGAAGGAAAAATGGTGAAGTTAGAGAGAGGCAGAGCTTTGAGGGGAGAGAGAGAGAGAGAATGGTTGGTGGAAAAGCTAATAAAAAATTTGAATTAACAAAAAATATAAAATAAACAAAAAAAGATGGTTTAACCATTTTACTGCGTGGAAGATCAGCTGTCTCCATATGGGTTGGATAGCATAAGTTGTTGCTGGACATTTGGAGGATGAGAAAACCCCGTCGGGTTAGAAGTGATGTTTAAACATCTCGTTCATGTTAATGTAGAACTGAACAACATCGGTGGGATTAATATTTCTGGACCCGTTCTTCATGAATAAGTGATGTCCGTTGCACTTACTCAAAGGCCAAGTGGTTACTTTCAGCCACGTATACATAAAAATAAAAATAAAAATAAAATAAATTGGAACGTCGTGTAGGCCCCACCTCTTTAAGGAGGGAAGGACAAGATAAATGGTGCCACTTGCCAATCGCTAAGTTAAGCGATTTTGGAACGTGACTTTGTCCTTTCAATCCTCAACCGTACGATTGGAAACCGATGGGCCCACCTTATTTAAAACACTTTACTATTTTAGGAAGCTACTTGCCACGTTTTTATAGGCACTTCAAAAGGAAATATAGTAATAATGATCATAATAAAGTGTCATTTTCTAAAGTAAAATTTTGTTTCCAATTTTTTAGGTTTGTTTACTTTATTAATTCATTCCAACTCTAATCGTACTGTTTTTTATTTTTTCTCAAAAAATTTTTATCTTTTTCTCAAAAAATTTTGTCAACTCCCAATCAAACACACACTTTGTTTTTGATGTGAATATTTCTAGAGTTTGTGCCTGGTTATGACGGTGAAGATGAGTTGAACAACGGAAAGTTTGTTGATATTTGAATTTTGATTGAACATGGTTAGGATTTATTTATTTTTATCTCTAGTAGGAAATTCCACATATAATTCAGACACTGGAATTATAAAAAAAAAAAAAATTGGAGAGAATTAAGTTCTTACAAATAGGTGTGGGATTTGATTTTGAGCCAAAGGTTCTTGAGAATTTATTAAGAATTATGTCGAAATTTGGTTCGATGTTGATTATGAAAACCTACTCAAATATAGATTAATGCCGCGTTATTTTTTGTCATTAGATTGTGATCAAGATTATAAGGTTAATGACTATTTTCACAAATGATCTTTAAATTATATTCATAGTCTCAAATTGGAACCTGACTTTTAATTTTACACATCATACTATCTTGAACTTTTCAACAATTACAAAAACAACCACTATATCAATATTCCAAAAAAATTGAGTGCAATTTGAATACGTTAAATCAATAAGTGAGCGCGTAATTAAAAAATTTTAAGAGGAAAGTTGTACCTCAAACAAAAATAGTTCTATGGTGCTATATATTTTTTTTATTACGACACAGTTTGTGTAATATATCTTTAATTAAAATACAATTTACCTTCAAAATATTTTTAATAGTGATACAATTTTCTTTAAAAAAATATTTAATTACAATTTTATCTATAAATAAAGCTCATGTGATTAGAATGTGTTCAAATTCTATCTTTTTTTTTTTTTTTTTATGGAATATTGGCAGATGGACCGTTAACATAATAGTAGAAAAATTCAAAGAATATGATATACAAAATCAAAAGTCATAAATCAATAGAAGATATGATTATATAAATGGGTAGACTATTCTATAAAATTAACCCTAACAGAATTTTGCCCATGCAGTCAAGAAATCCAAGCCTTAGACTTTGACTTTCACTTATCAAAGTCAAAAACTACGGAGACATGCATGTATGTATTTCCATACAGTAAAGTAAAGTAAAGTAATGCCTTGTACAACAAAACTATGTTCTGCACACAAACGCAATTTTTTTTTCACTGAAAAATTAGTGAGAAAAACGACAGAGAACAAATTGCTGTCGCTTTGTTTTTGGTTCTCAAATCTGTCAATGGGGATGGGGGCTACATGAAAGCTCTCATTATCATTTAGAATTATGGCCATTTTAATTTTGCATCGAAATTGGACAATGTGCAAATATTGGACACATGTTTATTTTTAATTATTTAATATCTTGAAATATTGTCTTGTTCTAAAGCAAAACCTCCGTAGCCTAGAAGGACAAATGATCCCGACTCTGTCAATGTACAAATAACACTGAAAGCTTTCAATTTCTCTCCGTTAAGATTCCTATTTTATTGGCATTTCATGGGGTGGGTCATGGCTGCGTTTGTGTGGTTTATGTGTATTTGCTGTATCGCAAACATGAATAGTATTACACATTTATATATATATATAAATGAAAAAGTTTTCAATGATTATCCTGTTTTTGTAACCATGAATGATTAGTAGACAAAACTATAAAAAAATAATGTATATTTTAATTATATTTAATGATATGGAATATTTTATGACTTATTATTAATATATTTATATATTTATTTAAATGAATTTTTATATTTAAATGAAATCTAAATTAATTCCTTAAAAAAATATAAATTAATGATTCGTTCTCTAATTTTTGAGTATATGTCATTCTTGATTCACTTCCATTCCAGATTTTTTTCTTCTCAATTTGTTTTCTTTTGTTACTTCATATTCTGCATTTGTTTCTTCCCTATTTTTAACTGTTAGTTTATTTATTTATTTATTTATATATATATTTTTTGTGTAAATTTCGTTGTAAGAACTTCATTATGGAGAAACTTATTTGATGCTACAACAAATACATCAATAGAAGTTTTCTCCGGACGAAAAGCAATTTGATAGAAAATTAATAGCAACCTAATAAATTAAAAAATTGTATTTAATGAGTTTTATAATTAGTTAAATATTCATTCTTAGCATAATTTTTTTTACTATCCAATTTATTAATTACAACCATCTGATTTGAATCAAACGGCTAAAATACGATAATCATCGATTAGTAAATATTGGAGTAATAATTGAAACCACATTTATAGATATATATATATATATATTTATATATGTGTACATGTGATATACTTTGTTGGTTTGTCTCTTGTTTTCACATATATTATTTTCTGATTGGCGTCTTTGTGACCCCTTCACATTTATTTTCACTATTTAACCTCTCCGTTAATTTTCCATTCAAAGTAGTAATTATGTATGTGACAGAGACCGTGTTATAATTGTTGGGACGGTAATCATTTATGGTATATTTGGAATAAAAATTTGAAACGAAATTTTAGGTTTAAATTGGTTGATTTTTCAAAAGATAGTTATAATTTTTATTAATTTTTTAGAAAAAGATAAAAATTAAAATAAAAAACTTAAGTTAACACCTGAGAACCAAATGCATGCTTCTATGCCTTGCAAAGCATATCCAATAATAATCACTGACTTTGCCATACTACTGAAGATAATTACCTAAGTAGTTTTTGACGTTGAAAATTAAATTATCTCACATTGTTAAATTACTTGACTGTTATTGTCAATGCTTATACAAAGATTGAGCACACATATCTTTTTGAGCTAACTCTTAATTAAAGATGAGCTATATTCAAATCCATCTATCTTACTATCATAGTGAGAATCCCCAAAAGTTAAACATTTCTTTTTTCCCCTCACTTTACTTTTTAAGAAACTCTAACGTTATATACTCTTAAAAAATAAACCGATTGTAGTTACAAAGATAATTTAGCTCGTTTAAATGCGTAATTCATAGAGCAATCATTGTTAGCATATTGAATTATGTCCAATCAATTATTGGCTTATACAAGACAAAATATTTCATTATTAAATAAATTAGCGCCCATATCATTTTCACAATTACTAGTTAGAATACGCAAACTAAATACAAACATTCGTACACATATTTAGCATGTGTATATTGTCTCCTATACTCTGGTTAATAGACATATATACGTGTATATAATATGTATGTGGGTGTGCGTGTATATATATATATATATATATATATATGTATATGTGTGTGAACTTGCTACGCAGAACTTCGAGGTACATTACATATTTGTTGGACCAAAAAACGACTGATGGTTGTGTAATGAAAATGTGGTCCCGATAGAAGTGATCATTATCCAGCAGAGGCCAATGAAACGACGACCCTTTGACGAGCGAGTGATCACTGCCACATGAACCTTTTTTTCTTTTGCTTTTTTTCTTTTTGTCTATTTTCTCAATCTCGATCAACTCACAGACCAAAAAACTACAAGAAAATACTGTCCAAATCATGGACAAAAAAAATCACAATAAAAAGGTCCATGAAAAGAACAAAGCGTTAAATGTGACTTCCAACCCCGTGTATCGCGTGAAGTTGCGAACTGGCCAATAACTATTAAAGTCTCTTGGCTCACTAAAATTGCTAATATAAGTAGATATTTTAGAAAATATATAAGATAAAAAAGAAATTAAAAAAAAAAGTTGGAAAGCTATATATTGACTAGTAGTGATAGGTGTTTTGCATTATAGGGTAGATCGGTAATTGCACATGTATGATGTTTATTTGATGTGTTCCGACGCTATCGATGGTTGTATTGTAGTTAGACATCACCACACAAAGAGTGTATAAGTACACATGGGTGTTTGTATGTCTCTATATATATATTTTTACAAAGAGTGTAATATATATTTAGGAGGATAATGTACTAAAGTGTGCTCTTCTTGTGTGGTCGAGGGACAATCTTGTTTCCAACAAAATTTATTCAGGATCATTTTCCAATGTTTCTTTTCCTCTTTCCTTTTTTTTTTCTTTTTTTTTTTTTAACTTAAAAGTTCGGGAATTTGAACTTCGTACTTATTAGGTGTGTAATTACAATTATCGTTAGGTTAATTCGTAATAACGATTTTCTAATTAATATATGGATATGTAATTCTAAAGCTAGGAAATAATCTTCAAATAACATATTTTTAGCAAAAAAAAGAAAAGAAAAAAAAACATAAGTAACATATTGTCATAAAGCTAATATTTAACATTTTTTTGGGGCTGCAGACAGCCAAGATCGATTGTGATGACCTCCCCTCAAACGAGTGCCACAAGCCTCACAAATCTCGCATTCACCCGCCACTATCATCATCCAAAAACCGTTCCTAAACCTCAAGATGCCGTTATCTAGGGTTGGGAATCCAGTGGCCAACCCATTGAAGAATCAAACAAAAGTACAACACAAGAGAGAAAACCAAATGTGAGAAGAAGGTTGTTGTACGTAAAATTATGTATTGCGTTTAATGGCCCATTTGGTTCAACCACTCAAACCATTCAACTTAAACTTTTTTTTGTCTTTTTCCCAAAAAGTTTTTGTCTTTTTCCCATAAAGTTTTTTGTCTTTTCTAAAAATTCAAAAAAATTTACTATTGAAACTTAAAATTTTCAACTTAAACTACTACACCAAACACCCTATAAATAACTAATATTTTTAAATTTAAAAAAAAACATAATTGTTCAGAAATAAATGCACCATCAGCCAAATCCATAGCAAGTATATTACAAAATTTTAGCTTGTTTGCCTCATCATCTTATTTTAACTCAAACTGTACTCTTTTAGTTGTTTTTCCCATAGTAAATTTTTTTGAATTTTCAGAAAAGATTCAAAAAACTTACTTTAGGAAAAAGACAAAAAAAAAGTACAGTTTGAGTTGAAACTGAGATGATAGGCACCAACAAACGAACCCATTAGTGAACTCCCCCCCCCCCCCCCCCCCACTAGCACCTTTAATTTCAGATCATCAAAATGAAAATTACAATAATAGTATGTCTGATAAAAACATCAAGATAGATATAAACAAAACCTTCTTTAATTTACGATAAACAAAGCAGTCAATATCATGCACCTTTTTTCAATCGGCGCGTACATAACGCGCAAATATTGATATAACAAAATTCAAGTTTTCACATAAAATAAATCTGTAAACTATATTGCCCGATTTTAACATCAATTATGTTGGTAGATAAGAGTTGTTGTCAATCATCAAGTTTATGAGTAACACTGCCAACGGTTTTCGAGAAGAACTGTAACTGGGCTGCGTAGGACAGACACAAGTAGGGCACACATCTCATCTTTTCATGGGGAAAACAATGCATGCATAATGAAATCTCTCCTAGATACTCCTTTCTCAGGTCATGCGCTGATTAGACACGTGTAAAATTCCCGTGAATTTATTAAGACATTTCTGTCCGCTAAATTATTATGATTAGATACTGTAAAAATAAGAACTACATCAAATAAAAAATAATTAAAAAAAAAAGGCGAAAGGAGAAAATGACAGGTTTTGAGGGGGTGCATTTAAAAAATATCAAATTTTTGGAATTCAAAAGATCGTGGTTTTTTTCTTTCTGAACTTGGAAGTAGAAGATTTGAACTTTTCACCTTATGATAGAGTCAGGTGTAAAATATTTAGCCTAGGTTTTCTCTACAATTACACTAGATTTATTATCTTTAAGACTTCATTTGATTTCACATTCCAAACTTAAAATTTTCATATCAGTTTTTGTCTTTTTCTGAAAAAGTTTTTGTCTTTTCTGAAAAGTTAACACAAATTTACTATTGAAACTTAAAATTTCCAACTCAAACTCATCCACCAAATAGACCCTGAGAACTTTGTAGGGAATTGATTGAGTTCTTAAGTCTACGGATTAATTATGGATTTATGAAGTTAATGATGGATTTGCAGTCATTATCTTCAATTCACGGAAAAAAAAAAAAAAAAAACCCGGTTTATTACATGTGGTTAGTGTCTTGGCCATTCGCTACAATTTCCCATGTAAAAATGATGTTTAAAAAGGTTTCTAATATTTGGGTACTGTGTTTGAACACTACTAATTTATAGCAACAGAAAAATATGTCGAACGTAATTTTTTCGATTAGTTTTAATTTCTTTATCCTAATTTATAGGTCCGATATCATTTTAATTTGTAAATTTTGAAACATTTAAGAATCAATCTTTTAATTATCAATGGATCCAATAATAATCCTTCTGTCTAAAATACTAGAAAAAAAATATAAATAGTAATTAACATTTGAAGATCACATGTGTCCAAGATAATGTGCATCTTGAGAATTTGGAACTTTCAAATTTGAAGTCCAATTTTAATATAAATTTCTGAAACGTGAAATAACAAAATTATTCATAATTATAACAGTCTTTTGATCTTAACGTGGTAATTTACAGTTTGTGCTTAACAATATTTTGGATCAGATAACTATTTTACGCAAATTGATAATTCAATTATTGATTTTAAGATTTTTTAAAATTCATGAACTAAAATATAAATGAACCTACATTCCGACGACACAATGAAATTAACCCAAATTTCAATTCAAAAGGGCTTTGTCTGGTGATTAAACTTAAAACTAGATTTAAAAAAAAAAGTGAATGCGTTTATAGTTTATTAATTTTAAAAGCTATCACGGATTTGAGTTATGCTGTAATATTGTACTAAATTCAAAAAACAATCATTAAATTTAAAAGTTCAATAGCAATCTGTCAATTTGTAAAAGCTCAGGGCATAAGACCCGCAAAAAAAAAAAAAAAAAAAAAATATATATATATATATAGAGATATATTTTAAATATATATTTTAAATATATATATATTTTTTGCGATTATTTTTTGAATGATTGAATACGACCGGACATAGGGAGACTTGGCAACAGAGGGGCTAACAAGTAATTTCAAATACAAATCCTAACTCTCCATGCTGGTCCAGCTTTGCTACTACTTTGTCTACCATGTTCATGTACGAATATAAATATTAAAATATAATAATGTCATTTGACACAATTGAAAGTTGTATCATACAACGATCTCTACTCTCTAGCTTTGCAAATAAGCCTGTCCTTGGCAATGGGACAACCGCCATTCGCCGAAGATGAGCCAACCACCACAAAAAACGGCCAAGAAAATAACAATATTACTAATAATAATAATTCCCAGCAGCGCGTGGGAGCCGGCGGCGGAGGCACGCGCCACCCGGTGTACCGAGGCGTGAGGAAGCGGCGATGGGGGAAGTGGGTGTCGGAAATCAGGGAACCCCGGAAGAAGTCCCGCATTTGGCTCGGCTCCTTCCCGGTGCCGGAGATGGCCGCCAAGGCCTACGACGTCGCCGCCTACTGCCTCAAGGGCCACAAGGCGCAGCTCAATTTCCCCGACGACGTCGACATCCTCCCCCGCCCGCTCACCGCCTCGCCGAGGCACATCCAGGAGGCCGCGGCCAAGGCGGCGCAAATGATGGCCGCCGTCGTCAATTCCGCCACCGAGAAGAGTGACGACGTCGTTGTTAGCGCTTCGAACGACGGCGACGGCGATGCCGACGATGACTTTTGGGGCGAGATTGATGAGTTGCCAGAGGTGATGAGCGGCGGCGGCGGAGAATTTTGTAATATCTGGAATAATGCGTGCGGGTGGACGTCGGTGTTCCCCGGCGAAGCCGTCTCCTCCGCCGTGGGGTGGCCGGAGGGTGAGGCTCCGCAACCGTTCACGGCTTGCCTCTAGGGTTTGTGGTTGGTATATATGTGCTTTTTTTTTTTTTTTTTTTTTTTTGTGTAACTATAATTATATCCCAACGACCACTTAAGCTACTTAATTCTCATATGTCCCACTTTTTATGTGCTTAATTGTCTATAATGAAGTGGTGTATAATTTTCTTAGATGGGTTTGAATTATTTTTTATTTTCTTTTAATACCCTGTGAAGGTTAATTTCTCATGATAGGTTCCAATTAAAAATAATAATAAGTAATTGGGAATTTAATGAATATTTGTTCATTTTTATTAAACACTAGTAGTTTGATTTATTTTTTCATTTTTTTCCCCTCCTTAGAAATACAAAATTCGATGTGCTCGATTAATATAAGCTCTTCAAAGCTCGACCAACTGCCATTTGATTTGCATATTAGTAAATTTGGTGGAGTAGTTTGAGTTGAGATTTTTAAGTTGGAATAGTAAATTTTTTTGAATTTTCAGAAAAGACAAAAAACTTTTTGGGAAAAAGACAAAAACTTTTTGGGAAAAAGACAAAAAAAAGTTTGAGTTGAATTGGTTGAGTTGGTTCACCAAATGAGCCAAATCTCAATTTAAAGTTTCTCTTTACCTTGTTTCTTAATTTCTATCCAAATTTTCTGTTCAATTATGAACCAAACCAATTAGGTCTCTTTTTTCCTGAATTAGATTTTTCCTGTTGTATTAGCTAGCTTTTTTATGTGGTGTTAAGAAACAAATACTTTTTCTTTTACTTTTCTTAAATGTTTTAATTGGAAGTTTTTGATTGTTTTGTTCTTCTTGGAGAGGGGTTAAAAAAAAAAAAAAAAAAAAAAAGAAAGAAAGAAAGAAAGATATTACAGTACTACCTAAAAGTTACTGCATTCTACAGGGTAAATGAACTTGGATATGATTACAATTATTTATTATTTTTTTCGTGATATTTTTTGGTTCTTTATTGATGAAAGAGACGCAATTTGCCAACTATAATTCGCTGCATAAAAATACTGCATGCTTTTATGAAGCTACGCACACACGACAAAAGAGCCTAATTATCTCTCATTCATTTTTTATTTTTTATTTTTTTTTTTTTTGTTGTGTCTACTGCAAAAATAGGGAAATTATAGAAAGAAGAAATAAACATGTGGAGATTACTTTTTTATTTGGTCAAACATGCAAAGTTAAATTTGGGTTAAGTCCGGTGAGTTTAAGGTTTGCTTCTTAGTAAGTATAAAAAAATGTATAGATCGATTAGATATTTAATAAGATGTTAGGAACTTACTAATAAAAAAAAATTTTGGAAAGTGGGGACTGCTTTTATTCAGCAAAGTGAAGTCCCCAAAAAGGGTAAGAAGGTTAGAGATCGCCTACGTAATTCATGTATCAAAAAAGTATTGCAATTAAGTGATGGATACATATACACACACACACATACACACACGCACACACACACATTCGTGCTCAGTATACAATTAAGTACTTTGTAGTTTAATTAATTGGGAGATTTTGCTTACATGTATTCTAATAATAGGAGATCACGCATGTCATTTGTAATAATAAATCAATATCAACAAGCAAAAAAGTAAAATCGAGATCGAAGTCAAACCTTAATGAGGCCCGAGGTCAAGGACAGACATCGGCAAAGGCGATCGAGGTCGATGTCAAGTCTCGGTAATGAAAGATCGTGATATAATAAATCAAAGAAGCGTAGACAATCAGCTGATCGTGATCGAAAATATAATGATTGAGATAACCTCCTCGATTCAAATTACCTCGATTAAGAGAAGTTCTATTCAAGAAGTCACGTGTCATTAATACATATTATTAGATAGAATTCCAATGCATGTCATTATTATGAAGGGAATCTTAGGAAATCTTCTAATATTATTTTCGAAGGGTAATACCTTTTCATATATATTTTTTTCTTTTTAGAAACCTTTACAATGGATGACGTGTATCAATCACAAATCCTTTTGGATTTATTTTGATGGGTAGCTTCAACTATAAATAGAACATTTAATTCCTCTTTCGGACAATCCATTTTTTTTTTCTTTCGGGTAAACTGGAAATTATATTACTTGGCTAAACAAGCCAACAATAACAGAGATTACAAATAACGAGACAGCTTCATTATCCCAAGAATAAACCAAAACGTAGGCTTTCACCAACACGAAGGAAGAAACCGTCCTTCGACTCGTTGAGCGAAGAAGTCACGCACCACACCTTGTCAAGTCTCTAATCACAACCCCTAAACAAACAATCCAACACCTTTAACATTAGAATCATTTCCGAATGATTGAATTTACTAAGTGATACGATCATTTACTTTCTTACAAAAATTCAATTATTCTCATCTTTCTATTGCTTTCTAATAATTGGAACACCTTGTTACTGACAAGGGTTCAGGAAATTCTCATCTAAGCAGTAGCTGAACAGAAAATAGTGAAGGAGACAGAAGAACGTTGATGGGGTGAAATCCATCCCAACATGACATGAATTTTTTTACGAATTGTGAAATCAAAGATTTAACTAGAGGAAGATGCAAAATTATTGGCGCAGAAAAAGCAAAATGATTACTAGAAAATGATTTGTTCCTACTTTTGTTGGATGAGTGCTAGATTCTTGTTTTAGCTTTTGAGACATTAATGTACGTTTCCATTCATCTCGTGTGTTAGGCCCCCCAATTTGTCAAAAAGTATTGATGGACTTGTTATGGGGCAATTAGGGACGGACGGAGCTATGCCCAATAGATGCCCCTGGATTTTTAAAATTCCTTTTTTGACCCCTAAATTTAATGATTCTTTATAGTTCAAACTCTATTTCAAGCTTTCAACCCAAAAATATATATATATATATATATATATATATATATATATTCTATTTAAAACTTATTAGATCATTTAGGGGGGAAAAACCAGTGATATAAATAGATAAATAATGGTAAAAGATTTTAATATTGTGATTTTGGTTTAAATTTTTGGTTTAGTTCATGCCCCTGAAAAAAAAAAAAAAAAATTTTTCCTGGCTTCCCACTGTAGCAAATAAATTGTATCTATTAAGAATCTAATAAAACATCTATGTATTACATGTTTAGGTATCATATAACCTTATATATATTTTTATTGTATCACATTTATACTTTTACTTCTAGATCCACACTTAATTCTTACCTTTTATCAAATTTTTTATTTTGATTAACGAAAAAGACCAAAATATCATGTCAATTTTGGAAGTTTTTTTCTTATTGTTTTATTATTATTATTATTATTAAGGGTGTTTAGGTTTTTTTTTTAATCAAATTTGACCGTTGACTATAAGAATAATTAAAAAAAAAAAATTCGAAATCTAAATATATAAATACGATATAATAAAAAGAAATACTAATATCAAAATGTAAGGTACTAAAATGAAAAAAAAAAAAAAAAACACGGAAGATATCACTTCAGCCAGAAAGTTCTCAAAAAAAAAAAAAAAAAAGAAAAAGAAAAAGAAAAAGAAAAAAAAGAAAAAGTTATTATTTGGATGATAATTAAGAAATGGAGATTGTAAATGGTTAAGGGGAGATATCACTTCGGCCAGAGAGTTCCAAAAGAAAATATTAAACACTTTAAAGAACCAGAAACATGGCAATACATGCCGATTGACAGTATCATAAAGTTGAGTTTGTGAAGAGGAAACAGAAGATTTAATAATGTTAGCAACTACTAAGGTCACTGTCAACCCACATGTGAAATTCAAGAAAAAAAGGCAAAATCCCAAAATGTTACCGACATTATTAGTACACTCCCTTTAGAACATTGCAGAAATCGCGAGTTTGGTTTTGTTTTTGTTTCTGCTTTTTCTTTGGGCTCAAGTGCACCGGTGTCTCTAAAATTTATCATACAACAATAGTTTATATCATGAACTTTCAATTTCGATAATTTATATTCCAAACTTACAAATTTATAATAATTTGTCCATCATTAATAATAATATTGATCGTGTGTACATATAGAAATTATTGACATATGATTTACACATAAATCGTTAATTGAAAACATAGAAGTCTTTTTCGTTTTCTTTTTAAATAATCTTAACTCAAATTCTATTTGCAGGAAACTTAACTAAATATTTTAACCTCAACAAATAATTTGAGTTAATTAGATAAAAATGAACATTTGTTCCATTAGTTAAAGATTCGTATACAAATCACACGACAAATTTTTTTTTTTTTTAAATGATTATCATTGTTATAAATGGAGTAAATTGTTACAAATTTGAAAACTCATGGTACAAATTCCTGAAATTAAAATTCTAGGATGTAAATTGTAACTGTGCAACAAGTTTAGAAGGTAACAGTGCAACTTTTATTTCTTATTTAAATTTTTTTTTTTCATGAAACTAGTAGATTTTGGACCTTAGTTGAAATATTTAACCAATTAAATTTTTGTTTTAAGTATGTGAAACAATTAAGCTTCAATTAAACAAATGATTAACAATTCGAGACGGAGAGGACTTTGTTATGGGAGCAAGGGCGAAAAAAGTCCATGGTATCTTTTTGCCCTATATTGTTAGAGAAGGTCTCCTCTTTGTAGCTCAGTGTGGTTTACGAATTAGTCGCACTGAGACCGATTCTCTTTTAGCTACAGTGTATTACTAAGACTGAGCCCTTGGCTCCATAGTCCCATTTAGTCAAGGACATTTCTGAATTACTAGGCGTGTCTGGGGGTGGTTCATGTCGTGTCATTTCTTGTCGTGCGAATGGTGCGGCCCATATACGAGCACACCATGCTCTTGCTCTTAATGATGAGCATTTATGGTTGGAAGAAGTACCCGAGTGTATTTCTCATATTGTATTCAGTGATTTGATTCATCATCAATAATATCAGTCACTCTATTTCTCAAAAAAAAAAAAAAAAAAAAAACTTCAATTTTTAATGCATGGGTTTTATTAGTGTTGAAAATGAGGTATCACGGAAAAAGGATTTGTGAACCCCCCCCTAACAAAGGAAATGCACAAAAAGGATTCTATCTTCATCATACAGGACCACAAGGCTGTTGTTGCTATATTATCTCACTATTAAGCTGATGTTGGCTGGGATTTTGGCAAGTTTCTGGCCTTTCTTCGTCTTTAATCATCCACGACACTTCATGTCGACATATATATATATATATATATATACAAATACGATGTAGATGTATGTGTATGTGTATATACATGTACATATACATATATTCTTCTAGATACAAGTATAGTGTCCACTTTAATTGTAGCTTTAAGTTGGTTGAAAATTATAGCTTGGTTTTGTCCTTAGAAAAAATTGTATTAATTTTTTTCTTTTTTCAGAGAAAAATGACAGGATACAACCAATAATGCATGTCATGATCCAACCAACAAAAGAGCTATCACCTAAAGTTGCAATGAATGCTTGCTCAGTTGTTATAATAAACCTTGAAATTTGGTTTTTTTACATGTTCTCCAAGCATTTTACCAATTCGCCAAATTATTATTATTATTATTTTTATCTATATAATTACGAGCCATATCAAATTAATACGATGATAAATTTATATATATAAGTGGAACTCTCCACCCATCTCAAGCCTTTATTATAAAATAAAATACAACGTTCGAAATCATCTGGTAACGATTCATGTAGAAAAAGACTTTATAATCCTCTCAGCGTTTGCATGAAGTCAAAGCGACACAACATAATAAAAAAGAACGAGTGACGTTGACTGAATCCAATCTATAAATGAGGGAATTAATCCATAAATTAAAGCTGGTAATCACTCTATTAGAAACGAATAATGAATAATAAACTAAAAATTCAGTGTGTGTTCAGCCCAAAAATTGACGTCTGAGGCTCGATTATAACTTATAACTTGAAATGTAGACTTCTCCAACGTGTACAAAGGGAAGAAGGAAAAAAAACAAAAAGTGCATTAAAGTAGCTAAAATGACAGATACTTGTGCAGTCTTAAAAGCTTGTTTCAAAAGAGTGGTCTCCCACGTTTGGAGAGTAATGGCAAGCATCGAATCTGTCATCAGTGGACTATACGTACACACGTGTATATATACAATATAGTATTCCTTTGGCATTTCATTTTGAATCTAAAGTTTTTATTTTAGTTTTTATTTTTTCTAAATAATTAATAAAAATTATAACTAGTTTTTGAAAAGTCAACAAATTTCAAT
Organism: Ficus microcarpa; assembly: GCA_025413485.1. NCBI lineage: Eukaryota > Viridiplantae > Streptophyta > Magnoliopsida > Rosales > Moraceae > Ficus > Ficus microcarpa. Next base: position 10,415,897 of record CM046383.1, on the reverse strand, counting down.
CTAAAAATTTTATTTCAAATCGGTGCACCACATGCAAGTTAAACGTTTGATGATAAGGTTTGTATTACAGAATTTGCGTTTGGATTAATTATGTATTTATTGAGGCGTTTGAATTGCTCGTGTTAAAAAATGTAAAAACTTAAAATGTGTTTAGAAAAAAAATCAATGTGGAGTTGTTTCGTTCGTATGAAAATTCTATGTAATTAAAAAAAAAATTCTCATTTGGACTTGTCTAGACAAAGTTATGGACATTTAAAGTTTAAGTTATAAAACTTTGTAAATAGTAAAGCTGAAGGAAAATAACAAAAATTGGATTGTAAAAGTAGGGTTTGGATTGAAGGTCCAAACAAATTATAAGTTTGGTGACCATAAGATCAGATAAATGTAACATCAAGAATAATATCGTGTAATATTAACTAACGAATGTGTGTAATTTTGTGGTTAGTTTCAAAATGTACTATATTACAGGTAATTTTACAATTAAATAAATTAACGGTTCTATGGGTTTTAATATATATATATATATATTTGTTAGATTGATATGACCATTGGATTTAAGACCAATGCAATATGCATTGTATACGTAACAGGGGAAGACATGTATCATGGAATCTCTTTTTTGTTTTCGCCCTCCTTGTTTTATTGAGGGGAGTCATAATTTTTTCCAAAATTTTAAGCTCTAAAATTCAAAAAATTATGAATTTATACAAGAGCATAGTTGTTTTTTCTTTTATATAATTATTTATTTGGTTTTTTAAGTTTTAAATCCAATATGCTAAGCTTTTGTTGGACATTCCATTTTAAATTCACTTTTCTATTTTTTTCTACATACAATATTTTCTTTTACAAAAATGTAAACTTATTGTTTAAATTATAAGTTTGGACTTATGATACAGATAAAGCCTAAGGCTTCGTTTGGTTCACTAGTTTGAGTTGAAAATTTTAAATTTCAATAGTAATTTTTGCTGACTTTTCAGAAAAGACAAAAAACATTTTTCAGAAAAAGACAAAAACTAATATGAAAATTTTAAGTTCAAACCGTCAAATCAAACGGGACCTAAATGTCAAATCTTGTTATTTTGTATCGGTCTTGAAAAAAAAATTCAAATTAAACATTATAAATTGAAAATTTGAGAGTGGCAAATTTAGAAAATAATTGCAAAAATAGGAGCCTCTTGAGTGAAGATGACTATTCCAAAGACAATAATTGACAGTTACTTTGTCCTCATGAAAATCGAGGGCATGTTTGTATTTTCCTTGAACTAAATGATTAAGTTCTTGTAATTTAATCATTATATTACTAAACCCTTGAAGTGTGAATCCCTCTTCCGTATTCTTTTTATTTATGTCTCATTAATATTTTTACAATTGTATTATGAGATCTAAATTTCATAACAATGTCAAATCACAATAATTAAAAAATTATATTAATTAAATACGTGTTTGAACCGACTTGGAACACGGTATGAGGAGCTTTATGCACAGTGTGCATGCTTGTGTTTCATCATTATCCCCTTTCCACAAAGATAATAATATTAATTAGAAATTAAAATATATATATGTCAAACACAAAGCCAAAATTTTAAATAATAACAATAATAAAAGGGAAAAAATCCCCAACAAGCAACCAATAAACTGGGAATATTATTTGGACTCTCTTCATCCTGCCAAAACACTGCAGCTCGGAGACGGATCAAATGGAATTAAAGACGACGACCATCTTTAGATTGTTTGTTGATCAAAAAAGGGCACAGAAATACTAGAGATAACAATTAGAAGAAGGCTTTACCCCCTTAAAAATAGGTCTATTGTGCACCATCTTTTTTTATTTTTTTTTTGAGACACTCATCCTTCTTATTAAATGTTTGAGTTCGAGTCGTTATAGCCATATTAGTTGGGATACATGAACAGATATTCCCATTTCTACTCTTATGATATTCTTTCTTTATTTAAAAAAAAGGTCTCTTACACCTAATCCTAATGCCATTGATAAAAGAGTGGGTGGAAGAAAGAAGTTTAGGTCAGAGCTCTCATGTTTAAAACCTGAGTGTTCACTTATCAACGTGAATATTAGCATTGACCTCTACTATTAACAAAAAAACACAAAATGGTATAAAGAGTGTGGAAGGGCACGAAAAAGAGCTAAAGACACTAGGTAAGGAATAAGCAAGTGGGAGTAGGCCTCATTTTAATAGGTTTTGTTTGTTCGTCATTGGATGTTTGGTCATCACAAAAAACATTTTTTATATTCCTTTTTGTTTTAGGGGGAATTTGTTTTATAGGTTCAACTCAATTGATGTTTTTTTTTTTTACCCCTTCCAGCAAAAAAAAAAAAAAAAAAAAAAAAAATCAATTTTAACAATTTGGATTGCTAGACTCGTTCAAATAAGCGTTTGATAGAGAAAATTTTTGGCTCAATTCGGAAAAACTTTTCCATTTGAGTTCATCAATCATTTGAATCTATTCTAATTAGTGTCTCATCTCTTTCTCTCATTTACTTAATTTATGAAAAATAAAGTTTTAAAATATTGTAATTTGTTGTTGGGTTTTTTTTTTTTTTGAAAATTTGATTCCACGTTATGGGAATCTTCATTTTTGAGAGAACAAACATAGGGCCCACTAGAGAGAATCGAAGAAAAAAAGTGACAAAAACTTCATTTTTAGAGCTGATTTGGAGTGACTTGGAATTGACATAACTGACGTCTATATTAAAGGTAGTGTTGTCCTGACTATGAAATTGCAAGCACCTTGTTTTCAATTTCGGAATATTTACATTAATCATGCATCTTTGACAACAACACAACAACAACTACTACTATTATGTAGAGAGCTTCTTATTTCATCTTTGCATCATCAAACATGTCTTTTGCTCCTTGTGGCCTCATTGGATCAATAGAGAAAAAGAAAACAGTTCAAGCACAATATCCTTTCTTCATATTCTTTTTTGGAACATTTCATGAGGAAAAGTTCACTAGATTTTTTAAGGGAGGGTTTCCTTTCGTTTTCTAAGGTCATTTTTACTAGAACATTTAGAATATCGTTTTTGTTTTTATGAATCTAAAAGGGACTTTCAGAGACGTTTGAATGAATTTGAAGTTGCTTGGAAGATTTTTACAAGAAGGAAAACCTACACGGCTTTTAAGAAAAAATTTTAAGTTCTAAGTGAGTATTCCTACATGTGATAAATGAGAAGTTTGGTAGCAATCCTAATCCAATTTTTGTTTGAGACTTGTCATCCATAATCCCAAACTCAGTGACAAAGCCAAAAAATTTGATAAGAGGGGTTAATAATTATAAATTTTTAATCTTTAGAAAATTTGATGAGAGGTGCTGATAATTATAAATTTATAGCTGAATAGCCTTTTTTTCTTTTGAGAAGTTTTTTAATAAATGACTGAAGTTTTTAAAAATTAGTTAAAAATATTTTTTTTTTCTAAAATGGTTTAAATGTTCAATTATTGATCGACTACATAATTGTTAATCAGTGATTTATTGATTAATCATAATGTAAATAACCAAATTTTATAGTCAATCAATGATTGATCATTAATCAATCACCAATTTTCATAATAAATGACTGATTGATTAAATATGAAAAATGATCATTTTCCTTTAAAAAAAAAAGTTGGGTCGTCTATTAGATTATGTGATTAAAAAAGGTCATCCAATCTAATTTTTCTTTTTAATTTTTAGAAGAACATAATGAAGTTCTTAAATTTTTTTAGGAGGGAGGGGAGCCATTTGTAAATGAATAAATTTAGTGCATATACAGATATAGAAATTGTCTTGCTTCCGACAAAACGGTCGTCCGATGATACAACTCATGTAGAAGACCGACACAATCTGGGGAAGAGCACAATATAACCTGTTAAAGAGAGAAATAGATAGAAAGATAGAGAATTTTCCGTTGTCAATTTGACAATACCGCATAAAAAAGTTCTCCTATAAGTATAAATATGGGGGTCTTAAGCCTCCCGAGGCCTTATTGCTTCAGTCACTGCCAACCTCCACTAGATCTACCGATCTTCCGTGGGGGCACCTCCTCTGTCACTGCAGTTTTTTTTTTTTTTTTTTTTTTTTTTTTTTTTTTTTTTAGGGCAATAGTTTGATAAGTGGAAAGTACAACATAAATAGTAGAACGAAAGAAAAAAATCAATCAGTTAATTTGCTAAAATTTATGCATTTGTAAGTTCAGCTAGTTTGAATTAATATCAATTTATATTGTTTTTAATTTTTGGCTCGAGGTGCAAAAAAGTGTCCGGAAATTTCGTTTGAGTGTCAGCTGTTAGTCATTCATTCATTTCGGAGGTCGGGGATTCTAAGTTCAGTAGTGTTAACGGCGGGAGGCGGCGGATGCACAGTTGGGATACTTTCCCGTCTGGTAGGGAGAGAGAGCGGGGAGGAGGGTAATCTAAGAGACTAATCAATACAATTTAAAAGACTATTTGGTACAATCTAAAATATTAATCGATACAAGTATCGTTTATGTCCGATAAAAATAGGGTGTTGGATAAAAAAAATATTTTTTCAATATAATTTTTGGAACTTTTTGTTTTTGTAATTTGTTTTGTAATCTGATGATTTTGTTTTTTAATCATGTAAATATTAGAGATATCATTGATGATCTACAGATTACCCTCCAGAGATCAAACCTGGAGACAGCCAGTCAACTTGTGTTGAGAAATAGAGATTACATTTTGTAGTGTGCTAGATCACTCTTTAGATCACTGACTTTTTTGTGTTGAAAATCAAATATATCATGATGGATTATCAAAAGAAATCTCCTAAAACATTTTTCGGTGACTGTCATCGTGGATAGTTTATCCTTTTGTGTAAAAAATGAAAAATATTTTAGTAGAATATAAAAAATAATCTACCAAAATTACTGATTTACTTTTGATTAAACTGCTAATTAGCATTTGATAAATGTACAAAAATACACTTTTGTTCATATAATTTATTAGATAATTTACAATTTAATTAAGTATTTTTATAATATTAATTCATAATATTTTACTTTGTAAATATTTATAATTTTATTTTGATTGATTTATTTATTTATTTACTTTCCTTTCCTTTCTTTCCTCTTCTTTTTCCTTTCTTTCCTTTTCTGCTTCCTTTCTTCCGCAGCCCAACACGTGCGAAACCACCCCAGGCCAGCTAGGCCCGAAGTCCAGCGGAAGTCAGCTCTTCCTCCAGCTAGCCCAGCTCAAATTTCGGGCCTAAACTCCAGCAGCGCAACCGGCCCACGTGATTCCAGGCCCATGTCCTCGCCAGCTGCCAGCTTAAGCCCGTGACCAAGCCCAGCTGCTATCTCCAATGCGCCAGCTCAGGCCCGCGAATTTCGGGCCGAAAATCCAGCAGTCAAGCCCGCGCACAGCTAGCCACCCTCAGCTCCAGTCAGGCCCGCGCCAATCTCGGGCCAAATTCCAGCCCAGCCTGCGAATATCCAGCAGCTCCAAGCCATTCAACCAGCCAGTTGACCGCGAGCCTCCACTCGGATTACCAGCTTGACAGCATTAATTTTGGGCCGAAAATCTCTCTTTGGGTACTGAACATTGAGGCCTATAAAAAGGAGATTGTGTAGCAAACATTAACGTTTTTTTTTTTCCATAAATTTTTGGTTGAGTTTAGAGCCAACTTCTCTTATTTTCTTGAGGATTTTTGTGAGCATGTTAGGCTAATTTTCTTGGTGAGGCTAGAGATGATCTTATATGTGTAGTGAATTTATTTGGGTTTTGATTCTCCAATGGTTTGTGAGTTTTATACATTTGAGTAAATAATTATCTTTCATCTTATTTATTCCTCATATCAATATATTTTATTGTCAACTTTTATATAAATTTAGTCAAGCTCTTTTTATGTGATTGTTGCATGATAGGATATATTGATGGCATTATTTTATAAGTAGTCTTTTACTGCAATATTGCTTATGGTATATTGTCGCTTTTAGATTTCTTATAAGATAATTTTTACTAGCTTGTCACGTGAGAATTTTATTTACTCTAATAAATTTTTAATTCACAAGTTCTTCAAATTTTTATTTTCCGATTAATTGTTTGGGACGTGAAACATTCAGTTGAGTTATTTTTGTAAATCAAAATCCAAATAGGTAAACGAACATATAAGGGATTCTCAATGTCTTAACATTTTTTCTTATTATTGAATTTTTCTCCATTTTAAATTACGTTGTTTTTAAATTTATTAGAAAAAAAATCACAAAAATAATTCTTCTTTTTCTTTCTTTGATTACTTATTTCTCTTACGCTTTTGTTCCGCTAATCTTTTCTTGTTTGTTTTTATTACCTCCTCGTGGATACGTCCGTCCGATCTGTACTACAATCGACCGCTTGTTTCTGTACACATTTGGGCGTAATCAGCATTTAATAAAGATATTCAAAACATTAAATCAGATAAACATAACAAAAACAAAATTAAAAAAACGGTATATAAATTGTCTACACAAACATCAAAATTCATAAGATTAATTTCATTTTTGGTTCCTGAATTATGGGTGCAATTTCATTTTAGTTCTTTATTTTAAGGGGGTGTTTGATGAATGAGTTTAGTTTAAGATTTTTAAGTTTCAATAGTAATTTTTTAGAAAAGATAAAAAACTTTTTCAGAAAAGATAAAAAACTTTTTCGGAAAAAGACAAAAATTATGATGAAAAAAGTACAATTTAGTTTTAAAATAAGTGTGAAAACGAACATACCCTAAATTGTCCCCTGAAAAATTTTTGAACTATCAATCTGTCTCATAATAGTTTTTCCGTCTAACGTACTATTAAAAAATAAACAATAGTTACCACTTAAAAAGATCACGTGTATCTAAGATTACCTAAGTGTTAAGAACATAGAGCTTTCAAAATTGAAATCCAAAAAAAGGTTACGAGGCACTATTTACTCCTATTAAAAAAATTCACATACTCAGTAAAAATGTTATTTAGTTCAACAGTTTCATAAATATGCCATTTTACTTATTTTATCTTACATAAACTTGTTGTTTACCTCTTTCTCCCATTTAAAATTTAGTGTAATTTGTAAGATTGCTATTAAAAAAAGGCATATTTAAATTATTATCCTAATCCAAGTAACTATTAAAAAATGAAAAAAAAAAGGAGAAAGAAGTAAATAGTAGTTTTCATATAGTAAATTAAATAGCATATGTTTAAAATATTTGAAATAAATAACAGTAAATAAAAAATATAACAAATAAATGATTTATTTACATTTTATAAATCTGATATTTACCTAATAAATTTTCTTCTATTTTTTTTAAGGAAAGTAAATTTAATATTTACTTCAAATATTTTCAAACTTTGTTATTTATTTCCTTTATTTTCGTAAAAATTTTAGTCACTATAATTTTAAAAAAAAGATACTTAAAAGTGGCTTTTTTAATATTGTTCTCTTAAATTTTAGAAAAAAAAAAAATGTTTATTTGAGCAATTGTTTCAATAATTTTGAAAAATTGTAACAAATAACATATTTTATAAATACATTTAAAGTTTATAGCATATATTTGTGAAAGATAGTACACTATAGTATACATTAATAGTAAATCTTAGATTTTCTTTGATATTTTAAAAAATGTCAAATTTACAATTAATTTTTAACACAAATTTATATATATAATTTCATGTTAAAAAGGGAAAAGTGGAAGGAGGATGACTTTTTTTTTTTGTTATTATGTGATCATAAACTTGATTATGTTATTTATTATTATATTTAAAATTTAATACTATAATTTATTGTTACATTTTTCAAAAATGCTAGCTCCCAATAATTTTTGGGTACTTTAGACAAATGTCATAAAATCATACATTGGAACGATTTTTGCCACAGAAAAAAAAAAAACGAAAAAAACTCTTAGGGGATGTTTAGTTCACAAGTTCATTTCAAACTAAAATGTACTTTTTTATATCAATTTTTATCTTTTTCTAAAAAATTTTTTGTCTTTTCTGAAAAGTCAACAAAAATTACTATTGCAACTTAAAATTTCCAATTCAAATTTATTCACCAAACGGACCCTTAGAAGAAATATCATTTATAACATCATAAATATTAATTGTTATTCTCATGTAACCACCTAGTTACCAATTAGTAACTACTTGATTACAAGTTTAAAACCACTTGGTTATCGGTTGATTGCTGACCACCAGTAAGTTTTCAATTGGTAACCACTATTGTCAGAAAATAATCAGTTGATTACCAAATAATAACCGGTGGTAACCAACCGTCGATGAGTTTCCAATTGGTAATCACAATCTTCGACGGTAATTAATTAATTACTAACCAATTGATTATCAAATAGTTACTAGTTAGTGACTAAGCATTTACTGGAAACTTAATAATCAACTAAACATTAAGGGGTGTTTGATTGGTTAGTTTGAGTTGAAATATTTTAGTTGTAATAGTAAATTTTTTTGAATTTTCATAAAAGATAAAAAACTTTTTGAGAAAAAGACAAAAACTTTTTGAGAAAAAAATAAAAAACAGTACGATTTGAATTGAAATGAACCAACTCTCCAAACACACATTAATTAATAGCCAATTGATTATTAATCACTGATGGGTTTCAAATCAATAATCATCATTACTGATGGATAACTAATTGATTGTCGACGGTCTATAAGTTACTAATTAGTTGTTCACTGGTTGTCATTTAGTATTCAGCCGAAAACTTTTCAATCCGACCTATTTTCTAGATTCCATAAATATAATATTTAAAAAAACACCAGATTTTATTATTATTATTTTTATTTTTTAGTGGGGAAAGATTATATTATTGAAATATTAAGAATGAGTTTGGATACAAATTTAATTTAATTTAAATTATATTTTTTTATCATGATTTTTATTTTTATTTGAAATTTTTTTTTATTTTTTTAAAAAATTACTATTTAAACTTAAAAATCTTAAACTAAACTCATTCACCAACGACCTCCTAAAAAATTCAACAAAATAATCAAAATTCAACAGAAATAAAAGAAACTTTTAGGGGAGTTTGGTGGAGTAGTTTGAGTTGAAATTTTTAAGTTGGAATAGTAAATTTTTTTGAATTTTCAGAAAAGACAAAAAATTTTTTGGGAAAAGACAAAAATTTTTTGGGAAAAAGACAAAAAAAATTTTGAGATGAGATGAGACGAGTGGCTGTACCAAATGAGGCCTTAAAATAATAATAATAATAATAACAATGAAGCAAATGGATCTCTGCGACCAGCGGTTCCCCGCCGGCCGAGCGGTAACCCCGAACGAAAACTTTCAACTGCATCGGATTTTTTCAATTCCATCATCGTAATATTAAAACAATCATCAAATTTTGTCAAACACAACCAAATAACACCAGAATTCCACAAAAATCATAAATCATTTAACAGAATCTCAAGTTTCTCCAGTTTAATTTTAAAGCAAAAATTTCCACAAAAAATCAACAAAAAAATTGATCTATCACAGATCGGGGTTGGAGCGCTGGAGTCGGACTGGGGGAGAGGTGGAGATCTCGTCGCCGGGGATCCACCTCGCGGTCACGACTCAATGGTGGATGAGATTTCTGATCTCGCCGACGGAGGAATTCTAGAGGAGACCTCGGATCTCGTTGGCGGAGGACGGATCTCGCTAGAGGAGGGGAAATCCGGTGGAGGATCTCAGATTTTGCCGATTGCGATCTCCAAACGCCAGACGGTGTGGAAGGCGGATCAGATGGAAGTTCTTGCCGCCGCCGAGAGAAACCACAGCTAAGCTTCAAATCGGCAAGGCGGCCACGATTTCGGCAGCGTTGATGGTACGAGGCGAAGATCGTCAACTTGCGATCTTCGACGGCCCAACGTCCATATCTCTACTCAGGCTCCGATCGCCTCCCACAGGTGAGATCTTCTTTCGCCGCCTTAATCGCCTCCCGCTGGAGCCCAATCCTGTCATCCGCTGCTCCAGCTAGGAGACAAAGATGGCCAGTGGCTCCTTGCCCGCGAGACGGAGTCGACCGACACAGTGGAGAGAAAACGAGAAGAGAGGGGCCGATCGGCGGCGTGGAAGGCAATCAGAGTGACGACGATCGGAGAGAAAACGGGTGCCGGAGATCGGTAGTGAGGAGAGAGTGTGGGTGGAGAAAGGGAGAGAGAGATAGAGAGAGTGTGTTGAAATGGAAAGAGAAAATGTGGAGAAAAAACAAAAAAAAGATAAATTGGTATTTTAATTTTAAAATTTTAATTATAATAATAATGATGTCATCACTGTAACAATTTCTACAATAATTTTTATGACTGTGCTAAAAATCAATCCATTCCTTCTATTTTTGTGGCATACCTTCAAATTATCCCAATAATCGTCTCTAAAATTTCATTCAAAAGACAAGATATGTGGGCCTCGACTATGGGCCCAGCCCCCTCCAGACATTAGTGCAAGCCCGGCCCATTATTACACTGCTATGTGGAGAGTGAAAAAGAGAAACCCGTCGTTCTGTCAGCTTTCGCATTTCGCATTTCACATCTCTCTCTCTTCTCTCCTTGTCTGCAAATTTCTTTCAAAACTTTCAGATTTCTTCTTCTGATTGTCCAGCGTTTCTTTCATTTTCCCCTTCGCCCTAGCTAACGACAGCCGCTCTTTGCCGTCGATTTCAGATTTTTTTTTTTTGTAAAGGTAATTTTATAGATCTGTTGTATTTTGTTCGTAGATCTTATTCGGAAATGTCGATTTCTTGTTCATACTATTTGATTCAATTCGAAGAACCTTTATCTGATTCAAATTCTTGTTCGCGTATGATTTTCTTGTGAAATTCGGTAGATTTTCAATTCGCTGTGTGCTTTAGCAATCGGAAATCTATAGCTACTTTATCAATGGGAAATTCGATTGCTCTTGAAATCTTATCGGATAATAATGTCGTAATGGCTATGGATGAGAGTAATACCCTTCGCTGATGTTACGATTTAGGGTAATTATAACTTGCTAACTGATATTTTGTAATTTGACTATTAGAGAATTTAGTTGTAGTTTTATCGATGATTGTTTATCTATCCATCTATCTAACTATGTATATATATGTCTATATATTTTCATATATATATATATATTTATTTATTTATTCTCTGTTTGTTTAGTGATGTTTGTGCTTGCAATGGTAAATGCATATTCTAGGATCACCAATTCGCCTGTAGTGTTAAGTCGATATAGCTCATTATGGACTTTGAGAAGAATATTCTGGTGGAAAAATTTGCTTTAATGGCAACCTTAGAAAGTCAAATCAGCAAGATGACCTCCTTTTTTTTTTTTTTTTTTTTTTTGTTCCCTTTTAATTTTAGTATTGATACTGGGGTCATTTAGCAAATGAGAAGTTTGATAATTCATTTTTCAGATAAGACTATCTGTTAGAGTCATTTTACCAATGGATTTGTCTTATATTTTTTTGTATTTCACTTTTTCTTAATGCATGATAGTAATTACAAAAGAAATATGCTTTAATACGAAATGGTATTCCTTTAATACGTCAGTTGGATCAGTGGATAAGTATTAACCTTGATATATGTTAACCTTTAGATTTTCGTCATGGGTAAGTAGTATCGCTCCTTCCTATTCGATGCAGGTATCTTTAGTTGTGTCGTTCATCTAAGTTATAGTTTATGACGGAAGGAAAGTTTCAATGTGCTTCTTAATTTGTTCAATCTTGTGTGAATCGGTTAAACTGTGTCGTAACTCGTAGCAATAAGTGAGGAGGAAAAATTTTTTATAAGGGATGAAGAGGAGCCAATGTTTGATCATCGACTGTAGAAGATAGAGCAAGTAGACTTGTCTGGGAAGCATTCGTATTAATGACTGGAGCTGCAGTGCCCTCTGCAGCAGACAAAGACGGGCAGTTAAACATGTTTGTTCATTTGGATGATGCGATTTTTTGTTAAGGTTTTTTTAATAGCAGTATGAAATAGTGTCCCTTTCTTGTTTTTGGTGGTCATTGAAGATGAAAACAGCCACTACAACAATAAGTATTATCAATTAATGTGAATGTTTCCTTGTCATTGCATTTCTGTCTGTTCAAAGACAATTAGACGTAGGCTATTCAAGGACTGAAAAGAATCAGTAGTTCCGGATTTAGGCTACTTATGATTAAAATGACTAAATTGAGAAACTGTCCGATCTGTCAATGCTCACAAGTCGCATCAGCTTTTACGTTTTTCAAGGCTTATTCTAGGTTCATGTGAGTTAACTTGCTGAAACACAACTATTATTTGATCATAGGCCTGTTTGAGTCAATGTTCTAGACAAAGTGTATGCGCTAGAGAGAGACATTTGTGTTCAGGTAATTAATAGTGTGGAATGATTTGTGTTTATTTCTTGTGTACGTAATGAAAAGTTGCCAAAAGGAAAGTTTACATTTAAAATTGACACTTTCTCCCAACATCAGTCATTCAAACTACGAAAATCCCAACTTATGACCTTATTAACAATTTAACATGTTAATTTGAAAAACAGAAAGGCTCATGAAGAGCAAAGGGACACCTTAGCTATGAAGTATTTAGCTGTTGATTAGCAATTTGTAGTCCTGTTGCATATTTCTCTCTGTTGATATCTTCTTTGGACACCAATGATTGAATGTCACTAGATATTGATTTTGTATTGGTTTTTTTCTTTATAGAGATTTTTCTTTTATGATCCGTCTACTATATATTTTGGAATGCAGAGTAAAATCCTACGAGGGATTGAAGGAAAGAGCATAGAGAAGTGATAAAGGGAGGAAAAATAGGAACAATGCCTCCACAGAAGATTGAAACAGGTCACCAAGACACTGTCCATGGTATAGCCATGGATTATTATGGAAAGCGTCTGGCGACAGCTTCATCTGATGCAACCATTAAGATTATCGGTGTTAGCAACAACGCTGGTTCTCAGCATCTTGCCACATTGAGTGGTCACAGAGGTCCCGTTTGGGAAGTAGCTTGGGCACACCCCAAGTTCGGATCAATCCTTGCTTCTTGTTCCTACGACGGCCAGGTGATAATCTGGAAGGAGGGTAACCAAAATGAATGGCAACAGGCACATGTTTTTAATGACCACAAGTCGTCTGTGAACTCCATAGATTGGGCGCCTCATGAACTTGGTCTCTGCTTAGCTTGTGGATCATCTGATGGGAACATCTCGGTTTTTACAGCCAGGGCTGATGGTGGTTGGGACACCACTAGGATTGATCAAGCCCACCCTGTCGGGGTAACCTCTGTCTCGTGGGCTCCATCTACAGCTCCTGGTGCTTTAGTTAGTTCTGGTTTGACAGATCCTGTTCAGAAGCTGGCTTCCGGCGGCTGTGACAATACCGTGAAGGTGTGGAAGCTGTATAATGGAACCTGGAAGATGGATTGCTTCCCCGCCCTTCAAATGCACACTGACTGGGTGAGAGATGTTGCTTGGGCGCCGAACTTGGGGCTTCCAAAGTCCACTATTGCGAGCGCTTCGCAGGATGGTACGGTGGTCATATGGACGGTGGCCAAGGAAGGGGAGCAGTGGGAGGGCAAAGTTTTGAAGGATTTTAAGACCCCAGTTTGGAGAGTGTCATGGTCACTCACTGGGAACTTACTGGCAGTGGCAGATGGAAATAACAATGTGACATTGTGGAAAGAAGCTGTTGATGGTGAGTGGCAGCAGGTGACTGCGGTCGATGCATAGGTTTCAGGTTTTCCGTCTTCTCATGAACCGTTTCTTGTAACGATATTATCGCTGTTCTATTTTGAATACCTTGTAGTCCTGATGTTTTTTTAAATGGAGTTCTATTTTGATTACTTTTTTAGACTGCTTGGAGTAGATTGATTATATTATTTACTTGCTTTATCAATTGAGATGGATGATCTACCAAGAGCTTCTCAGGCACTTGCTCCATTTAGCAACAGTGCCATTCTTTTTCCCTCTCGCTTTTGCCATTGTTATATGTATATGTGTGTGTGTGTATACATATATATATAATATACATATATATATATATATATATATAATATAAGAGCTGTGTGTTCTTATGGTCTGGATGGGGAGAAAGACACGGGATTATAAAATTCAAGGACATAATTGTTTAGACAGAGCATTATATATATAGACTGGATAACATGAACCAAAAAAAACCACTAAGCGAAAAACTAGTTATCATGAAAAACAGACCAAGATATGGTTAAGTAGAAACTTAATACCTACTTTTCTATTAGTTTAAGAATACATAAAAATACACAAAAGCATAACATATAATTCATAGATAAATTGACCATGGCCCATAGAGACCTTTAAGAGGAAGCAACATCATAAAGTAGATCCTACCAAGTAATCTTGTCTAGACAATTGCTGACTAAAAACGGACCTGTGGGTACTCTACTTTGATAGTTTGGTGTTAGCTGACTCTTCAAGAGACATACCGTTTTTATTTTACTAGAAACCTCCTTTGGGATTTTCAAACAAGTTTCTTAAGAAATAATTTGATAGAAAAAAATTTAAGGATGTAACAATAAAGTTAGGGCTGATGTATGGACGTTTTCATTATTTTTATTTTTATTTTTATTTTTTAAAAATATGTGATGTTTTTATTTATTTATTTATTTAAAGTGAATCCTAGCCACTTATCTTAATTCAAGTTAAATGGGATAGGATTATTTTGGTTTAAATTAGCTCGATTTGAATGGATGAATAGGGTTACGGGGTTTTTTCTTTTTAACCCCTAACATACATATACCAGACTCATAATAGTGACTATCATCAAACTCCCTTATTTTTGTGCATCAATTATCATTTTATTATTATTATTATTTTTTAAGAAGCATCACTAGTATTTTTTATAAATTGTATTTATAAAAACAAATGTTGACTTGTTGTTTTATTATTAGTATTCGAATTCTCACTCCAAATTTAAAAAAAAAATTTGATGAATTATTATTCAAAAATGAGACTCTGTTTGGTATGACATTTGGAACTCATCAGTTGGAGTTCATTTCCAACCGAACCCGTTTGGGTCATCGGTTTGTTGGCTGTCCATTTTGAACCGTTTCCATAGTGAACCCAAATGAGTTTACTGTTCACGGAATCTCCACTGCAGCTTTCTGCCTTCTCCCCTGCGTTTCGCACTGTTCACTGCGACCTCTCGGTTTCCACCTCCCTGGCTTTTATGCCTTGTCAGTGTCCGTGTTCAACCCCCCTCTCGGGTTCCATCTCCCTCTCCTCTGGCAGCTCTCTGCCTTCTCCCCTGCTACTCGCACTGTTCACCCCCCTCTCGGGTTCCATCTCCCTCTCCTCTGGCAACTCTCTGCCTTCTCCCCTGCTACTCGCACTGTTCACCCCCCTCTCAGGTTCCACCTCCCTGGCTGCTGTGGGTTGTCAGTGTCCCTGTTCACAAGGACGCTCACCGTTCCATCTCCCTCTGCTCCTTCGCAGAACCCCAGTTCACTCGTTCTCCTTTAACCTTCAAATTGTGGCTTTGCCCAGCCAAAGGTGAGCAGATGCGTCGGCGGATTGGGGCTGTGAAGCGAAGGCGAAAAAGGGGGCTTATTACCCATTATTTCCGACATCGGAAATCGTGTCCTCGGCCAGTTTCCTGCCCGACGCCGCTGGCAACCAGCGGCTACTCCTCTTCGGGAAGCAACTCGGTAACCCTTGTAAAAATTCATCCCTTCTTCGCGAAAAAATTTTTGTTTTCTGTGGATTTTCGATATTGAACTTTCCTCTGTCACGGGTGTTGCGACAACTGGGTTTTTAGTTATTGATTTTGAGCTTGGGTGCCATTTGGGTTTTTCGGTGGCTGACATTTGATTTCATCCTATTTTACATCTTTGCTTCAATTGTTGATTCTAATTTCGATTGTGTTTCAAACCGAATTTTTTCCCTAAATTTTTTGTTGTTGGTTCGATGCATGCAACTGATGGTATAATCGTTCTTCTTTTTTTGATTTTGGTCTGACAGTTGTGCTTTTGCTTTCTTTGTGCTTTGTCGATAGCAATATGTTTGAAACTGACTTTGAAGATGTTGATATTCGTTTGTTGTGATTGATTTTGAGCTTGGTTTCCATTTGGGTTTTTCGGTGCTCGGCTTGTAATGTTCATCCTATTTTTCGGTTTAAAAGCTTGTATTGTTGATCCCATTTGGGTTTTGAGCTCGGTTTCAATTTTGTGTGTTGTCATGCCTAATGTGATGTTGTAATGAAATGGTTTGATGCATATGCTCCGTTTTAAATTTGAAACCGAGCCTCGGGTGGTATGTGTTTATTTTGAAATCCAAATGTGATAGGTACGTGGGCATAGGCTTGGTGTTTTGTAGGTGGGTTTTTACTTGGTTTTACGTATCAAATCGAGGCAATGGTGATTTGTTTATTTATTTTCATGTTTTGATTTGGGTGTTTTACATCTAGTTTAACATTCCGCAAAAATCACGTCTTGGCGATGATGTATACAATATATCCGCTGTTTGAAAACATCATCTGACTGGTGAGTTAATGACTCGATGCCTTGCGTTAGATACCGGTAGCTAGTCACATGTTGGCCTGTACGGGGTCATTTACCCCCGGCCCGGTGCCTAGATGCCATGGTATCTACGCACGTGTGTCGGTGCCTCTGACATGCCTCAGATGAACTATGTTGACCAATTTATACTGAGCCAACCCCTCCTCCACTGTTCATGGATGTCGTTATGTGTTCATGTTTTTTGTTCACCGCTTTCTTAAGGAAATGTCTCGAAAAGGGACGGGTGAATCGTATCACTGGGATCAGGCTAAGGAAACAGCTTTCCTTCAAAAGCTTGATTACTACGTCGCCTGCAAGTCTGGCAAACATCCTCCTCTATCGACCCTCGATAGCTGGGCCACGGAGTTTAATGCTGCGTTTGGAGAGGTTCCTGCATAGGCCTAACATTACAGCAAAAGAAGGATAGGATGAGAACAATATATAGAGGTTGGAAGGCATTGCAATGTTAGACAGGCCTAGGATACGATCCGGCGTCGGATCGAGTCATTTGCTCGGACGAGTCGTGGCAGACTTTTCTCCATGTAATATAACATCGAGGCATTATATGTTGTGTATTAAATTATTTTGTCGGCCATTATTATTGGACGGGGAAGTTAACAAACCTGACTTGTCTGCAGATCCATAAAGAGTGCAACCATATCTGTTACGAGGGGCTGCGGAACAAGGAGCTCTATTACAACATATTTGACAAGAAGCATGTGGCTGGTGCCTCGGGCTACGGTTCAGTTTCGATGCCACATGAGACTTATGCGCCTGTCGACCTTGACGCCTCCCAGGACACCTCCGGCATAGGCCCGGTGAGCGAGGACAATCTGACCCCTCCGTCTGGTAGCCGCAGGCGCAACAATAGAAGAGCCGGCACCGCAACCGTTTCTGCACGATCCAGGGGCAGTTCTGGCAAGAGGAAGCAGAGGGACGAGACGGATGAGATGACATTCATGACAATGCAGGAAATTGTCAATCATTTCCGTGGCCGCTCCGAATCAGGCACAAGTAATTCACAATCAAGCCGAACTGATCACATGCTGTTGTGCATGGAAGTTATGACGCAGATGGGTGTTCCACCCAATGAGCGGACATTGATGTGGCATTACTTCTCGAGCCATCCAGAAAACAAGCGTACATTCCACAAGCTGCCCGAGATCGATAGGCGAGAAATTGTTGCATCCGTTGTTCGGTCGCAGCGGCCACCACCCGCTTGAGTGTCTTGTTTGGTTTTTTTTTTTTAAGCTGTTTTTTTTTCGCCTTTTTTTTTTTCTAAATTTTTTTAGTTTCCCCGACTTTCCTCCATTTGATTGACATTTTCCGTGTACCCGGATTATTTATGTTATTTTTTTTATTTAAAGAAAACTTAGGTCGACCCATGCACTTGTTAATTATTTATGTTTGATTGATTTTTCTAACATTCCGTATTAACTACCGTTAAATGTGTTGGTTTAGTAATGACAAAATTTTAACCTTCGCGCCTCACATGTTTTGCATCAGCGTCCCAATCAATTTTCTGGTTGAGGATCAAGCTACTAGAAAAATGAACAGCCACAGTTCGGAAACCAAGGAAGATGAGGAGGGCATTAGCTCTCATCGCGAGTTTAGTGACGATGACAAATATTATGCGATGGCAGTTGTCGCAACGACAAACAGTAGTCGTGACAGACGGCGGGAACCGCAACCGATGCATAATTCACTATTGACCGGGAGAATGCGTGTTCAAGAGATTTTGAACGGCCACGACGAAATAATTCTTGGACTCATCAGTATGAAATCGGCAACGTTCAGATCGTTCAGTGATCTATTATGCGGACGAGAGTTATTGAAACCAACGCGCAACATGGACGTGGATGAGCAGTTATGTATTTTTTTATCCATTTGCGCACAAGGGACCACGATCCGACACATTGCGTACTTGTTCCAACATTCTGTAGAGACAACCTCTCGTTGGTTTTATAAAGTTCTGCAGGTTATATGTTCACTGAAGGACGAGTTCATATGCCCACCGGATTACACAGATGTTCAACCTTTGATTCAGGAGCACGCATACAAATATCAACCATAGTTTGATGTATGGTTTCTTTTTCTCACATAACATCAGCGCACGAAATATTTATTACAAAATGTTAATTTATGGGGGGACGCATTAAAATTGACTCACCTTGACGCAGGGTTGTGTTGGGGCTATAGATGGCACACACATCCCGTGTGTGCCACCGGAAGCCAATTCGGAGGGCTGGATCAACAGGAAAGGGTATTGTTCGCAAAATGTTCTAGTGGCATGCTCGTTTGACATGAGGTTCACGTATATGTTGGCGGGGTACGAGGGATCGTGTCACGACGCCTTTATATTGGACAAGGCAATAGCAATCCACGGGTTCTCAATCCCGCCACCAGGTCAGTAAAAATAGCACGTATATGGCAGTTTTAATATTTAACAGACTATTAAATAACATATCGGACGTGTCATTCATATGGATTGCTTGGTTGCAGGTAAATTTTACTTGGCTGACTCGGGGTACGCTAACAGGGATTGCTTCTTGTCCCCCTTCCGATGGGAGACTTATCATTTACTAGAAAACCGAACGCGGCGTGGCGAGCTACGCAACCGTAGGGAAGTATTTAATTACACACACTCGTCTCTGCGGAATTGTATTGAGAGAATATTTGGTGTCTGGAAGTCTCGGTTCAAGATACTTAAAGACGTTAACAGTTACCCGATGGATAAGCAAAAAATGTCCCCATCGCATGCGCGGTTTTGCATAATTTCATCAGGATGGTGGAGGCGGGCGATCCTGTACTTGAAGAGTACGAGGCGGATTGTTCAGATGTAAGTGAGACCGCCGATATGAATTCTGATTACGTGCTTGATGACGGGATCGATGTACCAGAGCCTAGTATTGGAACGCAGGACGACGTATCAAGCCGGGGTGCAATGAATCAGGTAAGAGAAATGATGGCTAATGACATGTGGGTCAGATATCAAATATCTCCATGGTATAGAACCAGTTGAAATGTAGCATGGTGGAAGGTTTGGGATGTTTTACACGGGGGTTTTTGGAATTTGTAATTTTTGTCCCTGTTAACAGACTTTTTTTCCACTTTAGGTTGTTGTATTATATGGCAATGTATGAAATTTATCAAAATATTATTATGACCCCAGCTGATTGGTATTAATTTTAGTGAGAAATGAGAGAGCCAGAAAAAATATTTATATGCGTTTGAGACTATTTTTCAACGAATTAAGTTATAAAATTCATAGCGTTTAACAAAATACAAAGGAATTTTTTTAACCATCGGAGCTACAGAAAAATTTTATGTACAAATGTCCCAATCAGGTATGTTTAAATTATGTCACCGGAGTTTTTAGAAAAATAAAATTGGTTTTGTTTTCAAGTAAAGGATTGTGGATATTAAATTGAGCGTCTTTTAATTATTCGATTTTCCGCCCATGGCACGTAGAATAGGATGTGAAATTGTGTTTTTTTAGATGCGTTGTCATTTGTAAGTTAGATTAGTTAATACTTTTGAAAAAGTATTTAGACATTTATTGACTTTCAAGAGTTATAAAATAAAATTAGGTGTAAAAGTACAATTTAATTGGATTTTAGATAAGCTACCGAAGAAAAAGAAGGAAAAAAATTGGTTTCAGTCAATTAAACTTTATCCAAACAGGGCTCTTGTTTTTTTAAAAAACTATTCATCTCAAACTTTTTTACCAAACAACCAACTCAAACTCAACTTTTTTTTTCAAACAATTTACCAAACACTATCATTTTCAACTCAACTTACATAAACTCAAACTCAACTCAAACTTTTTAATTCAAACCGACGAACCAAACGGCCCTGAAAAAGAAAAGAAATAGGACTAAAAAATAAAATAACTCAACCATGAACGAATCATGAAAAGCCACGTGTCCCCATACAACCATTATGTTTAGTCGGTTTCCATATTGAAGGACCCTCCAAAAAAAGAAAAAAAAAATTTTTTTTTTGGCCTCAATTTCACCTCTCTCTCTCCCTCTCTTTTCTCAACTTCAAATTGCCCTAGTACTCTCCGATCGCCCCCTTCCTCCACACTCGTCAGTCCTCAGTCGTTTCATCAAACACCTCGCGGGCAATATCCATGGATTGCGACCCAGAAACCCTCCAATTCCTCTCCCAGTGCTTCCTCCACACCCTCTCCCCCGCCCCCGAGCCCCGCCGCCGCGCCGAGTCCTCCCTCCTCGACGCCTCTGACCGCCCCGAGTACGGCCGCGCCGTCCTCTCCCTCGTCTCCCAGCCCTCGGTCGATGAGCAGATCCGCATCGCCGCCGCCGTCAACTTCAAGAACTACCTCAAGTCCCGATGGTCCCCCTCCGCCGCCTCCTCCGACGACCCCTCAGCCGTCGCTACTCCCTCCCCAATCCCCGACTCCGAGAAGGACCTGATCAGAGCCAGAATCGTCCCTCTCATGCTCTCCTCCTCCCCCAAAATCCAGAGCCAGCTCAGCGAAGCCCTTGCCATCATCGGCAAACACGATTTCCCCAAATCCTGGCCCGCCTTGCTCCCCGACCTCGTCTCCAGCCTCCGCAATGCCGCCCAAAACTCGTACTACGCCACCATTAATGGGATTCTAGGTACCGCTAACTCTATCTTCAAGAAATTTCGATACCAGTACAAGAGCAATGATCTGTTTCTCGATTTGAAATACTGTTTGGATATTTTCGCGGCTCCGCTTTTGGAAATTTTCCTTAAAACCGCCGCTCTGATCGACAACACCGCCAATGCCAGTGGCACGTCGGTGGAGACTCTGCGTCCTCTATTCGAGTCGCAGAGGCTGTGCTGTAGGATCTTTTACTCGTTGAACTTTCAGGAATTGCCCGAGTTTTTTGAGGACCATATGAATGAGTGGATGGGTGAGTTTAGGAAGTACTTGACTACTAGTTATCCTGCTCTTGAGAATAGTGGCGCCAATGGGCTTGCTCTTGTCGATGACCTCCGGGCCGCTGTGTGTGAGAATATCAATCTCTATATGGAGAAGAATGAGGAGGAGTTTAAAGGTTACTTGAACGATTTCGCGTTTGCAGTTTGGACCTTACTGGCAAATGTGTCTCAATCGTCCAACCGTGATCAGCTTGCTGTCACAGCAATTAAGTTTTTGACCACTGTTAGCACGAGTGTTCATCATGCTTTGTTTGAACGTGAGGGCGTGATACCGCAGGTGTGTCAGGGCATTGTGATTCCAAATGTGAGGTTGAGGGATGAGGATGAGGAGCTGTTTGAGATGAACTATATCGAATTCATTAGGAGGGATATGGAAGGCAGTGATCTTGACACGAGGAGGAGGATTGCATGCGAGCTCCTTAAAGGGATTGCGACCAATTACAAGCAACAGGTTACTGAGTTGGTTTCTGTACAGATACAGAACTTGCTAAGCTCGTTTGCAGCCAACCCAGTTGCGAATTGGAAGGATAAGGACTGTGCCATATACTTGGTTGTCTCCCTTGCAGCTAAGAAAGCTGGAGGTACTTCTGTCTCAACTGATCTTGTCGATGTCCAGAACTTCTTTATATCTGTTATTGTTCCAGAGTTGCAGGATGTGAATGGGTTTCCGATGCTTAAGGCTGGGGCACTTAAGTTTTTCACGATGTTCCGTAATCATATACCAAAGCTAGTTGCAGTTCAATTATTTCCACAGTTGGTTCGTTTCCTTGCTGTGGAGTCAAATGTGGTTCACTCGTATGCTGCGAGTTGCATTGAAAAACTTCTTCTGGTCAAGGAAGAGGGTGGACAAGCAAGATATAATTCCGCCGATATTGCTCCAATCTTAGTAGATCTGATGACTAATCTCTTTAATGCCTTTAAGTTAGCAGAATCTGAAGAAAACCAATACATCATGAAATGTATCATGCGGGTTCTTGGTGCTGCCGAAATAAATGCTGGCATTGCAGGACCTTGCATTGATGGGTTGACGTCCATACTTATTGAGGTTTGCAGAAACCCAAGAAATCCGGTCTTTAACCACTATCTATTTGAGTCCGTGGCTATTCTTGTTAAGCGAGGCTGTGAGAAGGACCCTGCTCTTACATCAGCTTTCGAAGCAAAACTTTTTCCCAGCATCCAGATCATTTTAGGCAATGATGTGAGTGAGTTCTTTCCTTACGCATTTCAGTTACTGGCCCAGCTTGTGGAGTTGAATAGACCACCAATTCCTCAAAGCTACATGGCAATTTTTGAGATCCTTTTGTCACCCGAGTCATGGAAGAGAGCTTCCAATGTCCCTGCACTTGTGCGTCTGCTTCAGGCTTTCCTTCAGAAGGCACCTCATGAGCTCAATGGTGAAGGGAGACTAAGCCAGGTTCTCGGAATATTTAACAAGCTTTTGTCTTCACCAAGCTCTTATGAGCAAGGCTTCTATGTGCTCAATACCGTCATTGAGAATCTTGAATACGGTGTTATTGCACCCTACATTCCTCACATTTGGACCGCCCTTTTCACCGAGCTACAGAAAAGGAGAACTGTGAGGCTTATAAAGTCTCTGTTGATATTTATGTCCCTCTTTCTGGTCAAGCATGGTTCTGCAAGCCTTGTAGATTCAATGAATGCTGTCCAACCGAACATATTTCAGGGCATCTTGGTTCAGTTTTGGATACCTAATCTTAAGCATATCACAGGTGCTACCGAGACCAAGTTGACTGCGGTTGCCTCAACCCGACTTATATGTGAATCTCCTAGCCTTTTAGATGCTGCGGCTGCTGAACACTGGGGAAAGATGCTTGATAGCATTGTTACCCTTCTCTCACGGCCCGAGCAGGATAGGGTTGAGGGCGAACTGGAAATGCCTGATATAGCAGAGAATGTTGGTTATACTGCTACTTTTGTTCGCCTTTTTAATGCTGGGAAGAAAGAGGAGGACCCTCTGAAAGACATAAAGGATCCAAGGGAATTTTTAGCAGTATCCCTGGCGAGGCTTTCTGCTCTTTATCCTGGGAGATTTCCGCAACTCATCAGCCAATATCTTGACAAAGACAATCAGACAGCATTGCTTCAGCTCTGCAGTACTTATAACTGCCAAATTGTTTGAATGGGTAGGTTATCTTTAAAAACTTGGCCCTTTTTTTTTTTTGGTGAGTGTTTTTCTCAATATAAAGTGTGGTATATGTTATTTGTACTCTGGAATTATGACATCATGAATCTTATTGTTTACGTCTTACTCTTAAATATTGATTTGCTTTTAGAATGCACATCTCAAAGATCAGGGATTTAGCCTAGGTGAGTTGTCAAATGTAGTATTCATTCTAATATGTGGTAAATCATGTTCGATGACTGATTTCTTGTTGAGGATTATGTGCCATTTGATACCATAAAACGATCAAATTGATGAGGTTCCTACATTCCAAACTATCATTTTGATATACACGTTGCATTTTCTAGAGTTCTCTGTTTATTTTTCTCTCTTATTGAGTTCATCGTGGAGTTCCGTTTCAGTATCTGCCTCTCAGAAATGAGTACCAAAAAAAAAAAATTGAAACAAAAAAACTTCTAGAAGTGTTGATCTCTCTCTATATATTGTTATTGCATACTATATTTGTCAGTGGCATATACCCCAAAGTGAATAATGTTTTGTTTGTGACCTAACCTTTTAGGATTTCCTTGGTATCTTTTCTAGTCTCACATTTTGAGAATCAAACAATAACACTACATAAAAAGCAATTTTAATATGTGAAACGCATTTAAAGAGTTAAGTTTTACCGTTTCTATGTTTCACACGTTCCCTGCTGGCCGTGCCATTCTCCATCACAACATAGGCCAGAAATTGAAATTTCATTTTTGTGCTATGTCTTGTTTGAGTTTCTTCATAGAAGTTATAGCTGTAACTTGATATTATATATCATTCTAAGTTAAATCCAACTGAATTTCGACATTTCATTTTATTGCATGAGTGGAATTAGATTTCAGGAATAAGATAACGAATCATCATTTTGTGCTTTCTTTCAGAATCTTATGTCATATCTGAAGACAAGGCTCGTCTTCTTCTGAAAGTTTCGAACAAGTCTCTGATCGAAAGTTTGATTACAAGCCAGCAGTAATTTTGCGTAGGCGTCAACTCAAAGGGTCATCATTTTGGAACTTACAAGATCTCTTATGCTGTGTCGAATTAAGATTTTGGTGGCGGTTTCTCGGAGTCTGTTTAATCGAGCCGAGCGGCTGGTGGTTTTATCAAATTTTGGGGGGTGGGTGCGGTCTTTTGGTCACTTTTTCTTTCCTGTCTGGGAATATGCATTTTGCATCGGTTAAGTAGTGTAGATCAATGTAGCAGTCTGGTGATTGTTTTGGACTCCACTTGTTTTCCATTTTCATGTTCAATATCATGTTACGCATTATTGTGTCGATTTTCAAACCAAGGGTGAAATTTTATTTTATTATTATTTTTTTCATACCTTATTGCTAGGTTGTGGTGAATTTGAGTCAATCCGGGTATAGCATTTCAAACTTAAGACACATTATTGGTCAGTGAATAGTATTTGATATTTTTATTTTCTGATAAAAAGTACAAACCATGGAAAGAGTATGTAATAACTCATATGACTAAGAAAACCTATCCTTTTTTTTCCACCTGAATGAACTGCCTTATTTTGAAATATTGCCTTTCTAGGTATTTACAAAAAATCAGTAAAATAAAGTCTCTTTGGGAGAAAATATCTTAGGTTGGAATTTTGAGCTATTTAATATTATAAAACACTGAATTTTTAATGGAAAGGAAAGGTAAGATATTTAATTTTTCTTTTTTTTGTTTTTTGGGGGGGAAGGTCGTAGGAACTAATTATTTTGGGTGTCACCTAGTAGAATTTGGATTTAAAAGAGTGCTATTTTTTTGTTTTTTTGGTTCTTTCTCATTTAATCCTTCTCGCAAGAGCAGTATGGGAAAACTTGTTCTGGCAAAGCCATATATAGTTGTTGATATTTTTACCAATTGGAGTTTTTTTTTATGTTTATTTTGGGACTAATAAGGATGATACAAGGACAAACAGTACTATTTTTTTAACAAACTGAAAAAGCTAATAAGGTTATGTTTAACATTTCTGAAAAATTAAAAAAAAAAAAAAATGAAAGCACCATAGGATCTCCAATTCTTTGAATGTAGACGAGAGAATGCAAAGTGTTTTTTTTTTTCTTTTTTTTTTTTTTTTTAATCAAAAGACAATGAAAAGTTGGCCGTGGCCCAGTACTTCACAACGTGGGCATGGCAGCTGGTATAAGATAAAATTAGTGTGTTCATGTCAAATTTGGATATTTAAGTAGGAAAATCACTCATTAATGGAGTACTGTTTTTGATGTCAATTCTGATATCATATATAAAAATAACGAATTTAACATTTGGTTTCTATTAATTGATAAATGACTTGTTCATTTTACTTTTACAACTTTTAACGGCCAAATTTTATGACAAAAATAGATATAACGTTTGAAATAATGTATGTATTAGAACACGAAATGGGATAAAATATTAAGAAAAATGCGAGGGATATCAATTCTTCCAACTTTTGCTTACCAACATATATAACATATGAGTTGTCATTTTTTTGTTAGTAAGTATTTAAAGTATTATCACATGAATTGATTACGTCTACTAATAAAATTTTGACACGTGAGTTGGCACTCAAAAATTGATATTAAAGTTGATGTCCCTATTACTACTCAAATAATATGTCTTTTCCCCACCTTGTACCAAGTAAAGCATTGGTAATAACCTAGGAGATTATCTAATCTTTTAACTTTAATGTTTGTGAAGGATAATGTGCGTGGAAAATCCATGCTTTATGAGGAAAATTCATACGCGTACCAGACAAAACGCCAATGATATCAAACCCCAGAGTGACAAATGTCAAATTTGTAGCAAGAAAAGGTAGTTAAAAGAGGTTAAAAAAAAAAAAAAAAAAACAAGTACTTACTGGCTACAAATTAGAGAATTTTATATAAACTAAAGTGTGCAAAAAAAAAAACCATAAAACAAGTATTTCTTAACAAGTAGCAGTTAATAATTGTTCCAAAAGGTGCTAAAGTTTCATATTATGACAAACAAAATAAAATGAAATAATATAAAATTAAATTGTTCCCTCACTTAAACATCATGCAGATGAAATGCCTGCGTAAGGTTGTAATGTTTAATATTAAGCTAATTGCTCACCATCCATGATATTAATATCAAAGAGGGACTTCATCATTGTCTGCTATCTTTTTCAATGAATCCAAAAACAGGCCCAAACCACTTACTTAATTACAACATTCCCTCAAAGAGTTTTTTATTTTTTATTTTTTATTTTTTTATTTTATTTTATTTTTATTTTTATTTTTAAACAAAGGGAAATAATAAAGTACCCCACATTTCCATTACATAACATATGGAATGATGGGGTGGTATGCAAATCAACCAAAACCTCATTGGACTAAGAACAAACACTAAAACGCTAATCAGCTGATTATTCTATAATTACACTCACTTATATGCTTATGTAGGAAAAATAATTAAAAATAAAAAATTCGCAAGCAATATAGTCTTAGATCATGTAATTAGATTTGATCTATATATATATATATATAAAAGCAGGAACTATACCATTACTCATTTTATATGAATTTCAAGAAGTTAGCATTTTTGTTTCAAGGAACGGGTAAAAATTCTACTGCACTGCCTAGCTGACTTCCACTTAAAATATATTGTTTAATAAAAGTAGCTAAGGCGGATTTTTTTTTTTTAAATTATGTTAACAATATTAGTGCATATTTCTTTAAGTGTACTATGTTCCCATACCAACAAGCTTTCTCCAATCCAAAGCATTGGTACTATAATACTCATGATTCTTTTGTCCCTTAAGACCCCACCATGTTTATATAGTTTATGCATGGCCTGAAGGTCCCCCCTCCCAAGTTGTTGTTGATGTTTTTTTTTTTTTTAATAGAAAAAAAAAGTTTCTTTTAATAACCTACTTGTATAACTAAATTCCTATTCCAATGCGAACATCTATTAGGTGGGTTGGTAAGGTACTCGTTCTTCTCACTGAATGTTTGAATTCAAGTCGTAACCACCGCATTAGTCGGGGTATATGACCAAGCCACTTCATGAGGGATCTATATATCACGTGGAAGGAGGGGGCATTCACCTTTCCGGAGTTATTTGGACAGTCCTATCTTTATCCTTATAACCTATTTTTTCTTTTGCAAAAAAAAAAAAGAAAAAAAAAAAAAAGAAGAAAAAATCCTATTCCAATGCCACTTCACTGACCAACCAGAAGCTAACATGTACTGTTCAAAATCCTCTTAGTGGGAATTTTTACCTAAAATTTATCAATGCCCACATTTACATGTCTTGCTTTGGTGCTCATTGAGTAAACTAGAATGCTTATTTGGTAGGTACCGAACTTTTCTTGTTGGGAATGGAAATGGTAGGTATCAAACTTGTTCCCAAAAATAATGTTTGCCTGGTTTTTTTTTTTTTTTTATTTTATGCAAAAGGTTGAGAGAGAGAGAGAGAGAGAGAGAGAATCATAAGGGCATTAAAATGAAATCACCTTGTTTCTACATATATACAGTTTGGTATGCACAAATTAGTAGGAATGAAACTACAAGATTATCCTTTGATTGAAGATATTTCAATGGGCATTTGGGTATATATCCTCTCTCTTTCATATTTCTATATATAAAACTTTTGGTGTGCACAAATTTGTAGGAATGAAACTACAAGTTTTAACATTTAAGGAAGAGTTTTCGTTGGGCATTTTGGTCCAAATCCTGTCTTTCATACCTATGTCGAAAGAGAGAGAGAGAGAGAGAGAGAGAGAGAGAGAGAGAGAATAATAAAGCCCTTAAAATGAAATCACTTTTTGTTTGTGGATATAAACGTTTTGGTATGAACAAATTATATATATATATAGAGAGAGAGAGAGAGAGAGAATAATAATTAATAACTAATAAGGGCCTTAAAATGAAGTCACTTTTTGTTTTTAGATATAAACATTTCGGTACGAAAAAATTAGTAGGAATGAAACTACAAGATTAACCGTTGATTGAAGATATTTCAACGGGCATTATGGGTCTAAATCCTCTCGCTTTCATACCCAAAGCAAAGGTAACACAAAAATTGGGCCTTGTTGCTAAAAAAGAACAGAAAGGTGGAAAAAGATGGAGAAACATCGGAGAAAAGGCAGTGACCAAATTTTAGGGATCGAGTGGATCTTAAAGATTCTACGCCTAAGAAGTGGATGTAACTGCTTAAGAAAGTGTAAAACTAAGTCAAAAGTATGTCATTATTTGTACGGCCAAAGTGGGACCAAAATCCCCACTTTGCCTTCCTTAATAAATTTTCTTCTTCTTCTCTTTTTTTTTTTTTTTTTTTTTTTTAAATGTAATGAAAAAAAATCTTTTTTTATTTTAAGGCAACAAAATTGCCATGGAGTTGAGGAGAGAGCTATCGTTTGTGGTTTATTTTGCATTGGCTCAAAATTCTCCTTTTGACTATGCTGGCAGAAAGATTTTACTAAACTTGCAATAGTAGTGTTTTTTTTTTTTTCCTACCACCTTTTTTTTTTTTTTTTTTTTGCGAAGCTAGAAAAGAAGAGTGGAGATGGATTAACATCCCGGTGGAAATTTGAACACATCTTCACATCATTACCGTTAACGATATATACATTATATAACAGCGCTTCTTCTATAAACTCCTTCATACACAGATAAATGCGAGAGTGGATTAATTTTAAGTTCTTAAATTCAGCATCAAGATATTTTAGTTAAAATCAATACTATAATGTCTGCTATCATCTTTTGCTAATATTTTTATCCCTTAAAGAAAAAAAAGTACATTCATTAATTTAGCGTTTCAGTCAATGTTATGAAAAGATAAAAAAGTTATTAAAAGACGAATTAGAGTTAGGACCAGTCTAATTGGCTTTAATTTACCCCCTAGGACCTTCAACCATGGAACTTCAATTTAAGACCCTGTTAACCAAACCTAGTTAGCCCTTAATTACCTTGAATAGTTAGGTTTAATGGCTAGGAGCTTGCTCTATAAAAATAGGTTTGGTTTCCTTTCTTTGGTTGTAAAATAAACTAACCTAACCAGACATATGGAATCAGGGTGCAGGAGAAGAGTACTCTCCAATTTGAACCCCACACAACCCACCACCCACCAAAAGAAAAAACCCAAATTGCCCTTTGTTGTCTTCACATGTATTAAGATGAATTATTGATATCCAGCCTCAAAAAAGTTGCCTTACTTCCTCATAATTCTCTAGAGAAGGAGATTATTTTTAGTGAGTAAAATCCTAATAATCTTTTTCGGTACTATTGTTTTCTTATGTCTTCTTTCTTGTTCTAAACTGTTTAATTACTATTAGGGTATTCGGTGAAACCATCTAAACCATTTACCTCAAACTTTTTTTTGTTTTTTTTCCAAAATTTTTTTTTGTCTTTTCTGAAAATTTAAAAAAATTTACTATTGAAACTTAAAAATCTCAACTCAAACTACTCCATCAAACGGGCTATAACTGTTCTTTAAAATATTTTTAAGGTACCCCACATCAAAAATCATAATAAAATCTCTGAGGTGGCAATTCAAGAAAATGACTAAACTAGCCTAGTCCTAGGGAGTAAAGGGGCTTGGGGCAGCCAACAAACACAAACGGAATTGGTCTCCACATGGGGTGCGCATTCAAAGTTGGTCATCCTAACATTGCATTTATATAAAGATTTTTTTTTTTGGGGAATAAAAAAAGAAAAATGAAAAAAAAAAAAAAAGTCATTAGTCATAACGATCTTGTATTTGTCTAATATTTTAATGTCACAAAAGAGGGCACATTCTCTCTCTCTTAGTCTTCCATTTTAACTTTAAACATGACCCACATGGGAAAAAGTTTTTTTTTTTTTTTTTTTGGACAACCCAAAGTAATGGGAACAATTGCGAAGATTCTGCCAAGATACCAAATCTTTATATTAAAACAAATAGTGAGGAATAATAATCAAAAGCAAATTTTATTTTAACGGTCTTACAGCTAGGTCGGCCCAAGAAGACTCATTAAAAAGTTTTCTTTTTTTTTTTTTTTTTTTTAAAGACAACTTCTAAGCAATTGTCACAGAATGAACCATTCAGGTAAAATTTTTGACAATTTTGAGGGATCTAATCTTCAATCCAAATGGAATCTACAGATCTGATGGATAAGATGATACGATAAGGTAAATTCAACTTTTGTTTCTTTGTTTTGTTTTTTCAACTTTACAACATTATTTTTTTTTTTTGTGATTGATTGATTAATTATAACATTAACCCTTAAGAGGTGGCAAAAGTCACTTTTAAGCTTATATTAATTGCAGCCACTCAACTAGAATTATTGTTCTTCTAACCTGTGGGTCCCAGTAATTCGGCTTTGTTTAATCAAGTAAATTATTAACTAATGGTAGCCTCACTTATATCTATATACTTGCCTTACAGTGTAATTATGTTTGAGATGTAAAACTATATATATATAAATAATATGTCACGTTTTAATATGATTGGTCTGTCTTCCACGCATCCATGTCCCTGTCCCATGTTAAGCCACAAATTTATTTCCTTCGCCGAAAAAAAAGTAAGAAAGAAAAAGACCAAATACGTTTCACAACCAAAAGCTATTTTTTATTTTTTATTTTTCCCTTTTAATATCCGCAACATTTTAACTTTATAAAAATAAAAAAAAAAAAAAAAAAAAGCAGCTTTGGGGAAAAAAAGTCTTGGTAATGCATGTTGCATTTTCAAAAATAAAATAAAAACAAAAGGAAAGGAAAAAAACTGTCAAAGGGGGCCGTGAAATCTCATGAATTTTTTTTTGTTAGAAACTGTTAATTCCTCGTGTCAATAACTAAGCAAGCACATTTCCTTCCCAAAAAAAAAAAAACCATTTTGTTTACTTAAAAGCTTTAATTTTTTTTTAACGATATTAAAGATCTTGTTTTTATCTGTATCCTAACCAAGCACATTTCCTTCCCCAAAAAAAAAAAAAACCATTTTGTTAGGTTTTGTTTGGTAACAAAGTTTAACTCTAACTAAACAATACTTTTTCATCTCAATTTTTATCTTTTTCTGAAAATTCAACAAAAGTTTTTAATTACTTTTAAAAAAGTCAACTCAATTCAAACTTAAAAACTTCATCTTAACTCAAACTCAACTCATTCACCAAACGGATCCTTAAAAGCTTTAATTTTTTATTAAACGATATTAAAGATCTTGTTTTTATCTGTATCCCTTTTCTCCTTCCCTTTGCGTGTGGGAAGAAATTCTTGTTTGCTTAGTATTGAGTTGATAAGATGCAAAGTAAGAAATAAGAATCTAAATCCTCATCTGTACCTTAATAAATTAGTTCTTTTTTTCCCTAATTAGACGTGCTTTAATAAATTAGTTGGTTCTTTGAAATTACCTTTTTGAACTTTTTTTTTTTGGTCGATTGCATAAATGAGGTACTAAAACAAGCACCTGTCTACCAACGATGCACAGTCATAATAAATTATTCATCCTTTCAAATAATAATAATAATAATAATAATAATAATGAATTATTTCATTGCTTAAATTTTGTCCCCTAATAAATTGGAGTGCGCTCATGAATTGTAATCTGCATGAAATCCAGCCACTGGGATTATCCATCGATTTGCAGAAATATACAATCATCAAGATTATAATTCAACTACTAAAAATTAACTTATCCCTCCACAAAAACGTATTCTTAGTCTTATTTCGTCTCTCGTCACTCTCGTTTATAATAGAAACTCAAAGAGCCCATCAGTATAAAAGAATATATCTAATGTAATGCTATTCGAGAACATAATCAGTTTCATTCTTACTACCATAAGCTGAACACAACATAATAAACTGACCGCTCAATTACTTTTATATAGAGCTCTAAAATCTCGAACATTAAACACATAGTATGAAAAGAATAAGAAAAAATATTCTAGTTGCTGAAACCAACCGATTGATGATAATTAAAAAAATTATTACTTGCTAAAAAAATTCCCTCCCCCACCCAAAGCCAACCACAAAAAAAAAAAAAAAAAAAATCCTTATCTAAAAGAATAAAGAGTAACCACGCAATGGTATCGACAGGCAAACTCAACTTAAGAATTGTTTCCTTATGCTTTGTTAATTGGTACATCATGATAATTGTATTGTATTGGACTTTGTAATATATATATATATATATATGTTCATATATTGGCAAAATAGAGAGGCGCTTGATGTTAAAGATAATCATAGTTATGAATATGATTTGGATCCCACTCCACCACTTATGTTTTCTTAATTATTTGGAGAATAAATTAAAAAAAAAAGGAAAAAAGTTAGTCTCATCCGTGCATTTCTTAACATAATTGAATTTAATAATATAATGCACATATCAATGGTTTGCTTTGAAAGCAACGGTCCTCCTTAGACTTCCCATTTATACTTATATTGTGGAATAAAATAAAATAAAATAAAATAAAATAAATTATGCAAAATTTTGATACTTTAATTGTGGATTCCCTTCTACCCCTCCTCATACTTGTCACTTAGTTGGTTTTAGTCAAGGCAAATCATATATGGCACTTAATTTTAAAAATAAATAAATAAACGAATATATATTTCTACGGCACGTGTGTACGGAAAGGTTCACAAGTATGCACGTGTAAGGGGGCGATTTTTATTCGAATTTATCAGTTTCTGTTTTCAGAAAAATGAGAGCCATGCTTTATTTCCTTTTATTCCCTTTTTAATTGCCAAAAAAAAAAAAAGGAGAAAAAGGAAAACTACTTTAACTGTTCAAGCTAAATATCTATTTTCTTTAGTCATTGAACTTTTTTTTAAAAAAAATTCTATACCAACTAGTTGATATTTGTATGAATATTTTAATTATTTGATATTTGAGTAGTATAATTCTGGATTTTCTTAGCATCACTTAGATATTCGTTGTCTGTTTATACATTTTTTATTCTTTATTCTTTCAACTTTGTGCTTTATCAACTATGGACACTGGCAAATATACCCCAAAAATTGAAAAATAAAAACAAGTAGTGAATTATGCTCTCTATGTTTTTCTTTTTCTTTTTTCTTTTTTCTTTTTTTTTTTTTTTTTTTTTTCCTTCCTCTTCTTCCTTTTGGTGGTCAAGAAGTGAAAGATAATGTGAAATTGCTAAAAGACTTCATTGTTCTTACTTAAAATGTTAAGTATATTTCTAAACTCCTTTTCTTTTCCCCCCTAAATATGACCATGTAATTTTTTCCTGACCAATTAGTTCAAGTGCAAGTGTATAATTCAAAAATAATATTTAATTTTTTTTTCCTTCTCCCTAATTTGAAATCAACTCTTCTGGCAAAAGGGAAAAAAAAAAACGAAATAAATTTTTTTTGTCTATTATTAAAAGTTCTATTCAAAATTTTGGTATTTCTATTTTGTCCTTTTGTGGACTAATTTAATTTTTTTTTCCGTGTGAAATTGTTTGGTATACTTTTTACTCTTTAATATAATTATTCTTTACCGTTATTCTTTTTTTTTTTTATGAAAAGTTTTTACTTGTTTTATTTTTATTTTTTACTCCCCGCTTTTTTTTTTTTTTTTGCATCTTTTGCTTTTAGCTTTTTGAAAAATGCTATTGATTTGCTCATTTCATTTAGAAATTTTATATCTACATTCTTTTTAAATTAAAAATCTTAAAAAATAATATACAGATGTGTAATAAACTAAATTTACGGGTGCGAAGTGCGCACATACAACTAGTATTTAACTAAATTAAGATGTCAGCAATTCTTCCTTGCAAAAGATAACAAAGATTATGACTATATTCCACAAGATAAAAGGTGCTTACATTAGCTAAAGATAGAATTATCATCACCAAATTAGTTTTCCTTTTCCTCCTTTTTTTTATTTTTTTATTTTTTGGCATCACCTTTTCTCTCTCATGCCCTATTTTGTATTATCATTGATACCCTCTAATACACACACATATATGTACACATATATATGTGTGTATATATATATATATATATCTATTTTTCTTTAATAAAGTGGGTTGTGTTAATCTTACTTAATATTCTCGGATTCATTCAGAAATGGCAACTGGAATATACAAAATTAATACGACAACACTATGAAATGTTATAATAAATGTAATGAAAGGAAAACTTGCAACTGTCTGATGATTTGGGACAAAATCATAGGCTGTTTGGTGTTTTTGGTTGAATAATTGCATGTGTCAACCTCAAATTTGTTTGTCAATATTAATTCAAATATCATCTAATTAAGCCTGACATGTTTCTAGACGGAAAATAACGGTGTTGACATATATTAAAGTTCAATATTCACAGAGTGGAATAATTTTCTTCCTTCGCAAATATTGACAAACGTGGCCCTGGCGTACACGGCTTAAGCCCTCCTCAGCTTTTTATTTTTGTTTATTTATTTATTTTTTTCATCTTGTATATATTAATATATATATATATATATATACAGCTATATGTTTGCGTCGAATCACCCTTAAATTTCATAATTTTTGTTATATCCCCAAATTACATTGGAAAACCAAATTTTATTTTGAAAATTTAATCTTAAATCTATAATTAAAACATAGTAACGGTAGTTGAGTTTAATTAATTTTTGTTGTAATAATTAGTCCTCTCTAACATAAGTTTCTAATTTTATCACTGTTTGCAAGTAATGTGGAAAATAATTTATCATATTTTTTTGGTAGAAAAAAGTAATTCATCAATTCAACTGTAGAAACTTTGATGTTAATGGATTAGAAGAATTTTCAACCCATTGACAAATCTTGCTTATTGCTTTGTTTATAACCTTCAGTTTCTTAATTCCAGAAATTTTGGGTTCTTTTTTTTTTTTTTTTTTTTTTTTTTGTGGATTTTGGACTATACTTTGATTCATCAGAGAAAACAAAACGTAATTTTTTTTTTTTAGCAATTTATTATATCTCCAACCAGTTGGCGAATTAATGTGTTAATATCCAATTTTAACATTTGAATAAGAAAACTAATCTCTAATGCAATTTTATTTTTTATTTTAAAATTTAATTTAATTTAATTTAATTTAATTTATTTTTTGCATAAGATTTATAATTTCCTTTCTTTTATTTTGAACAATAACAATTATAATTTTTAACATTACTTAATTGCATCTAAAAAGACATTTAAGTATGCATTTAGAAGTAATTATATAAAAAGACATGAGAGACATGAGAAAATGTTATTTGAAATGGTTTTCAAATTTTTTATTTTAATATATATCAAAATGGAGAAAAATTTTAGGAGGACTTTTTGTCATTTAAGAACAAAAACCCAACTGATATTTTAATATTCTATTTCCAATTATTTCTAACAACCACATATTTGGGGTGACCATTCAAATAGAATTTTCCATCTGTTTCTAAATGATTGCGCCAAACAAATGCTATATCTTAATCGAGTTCAATTCACTGTATAAAGTCTACAATTTATGAATCTATATTATAATGTTGATGTTTTTGTTCTATTTAAGATTTTTAGTCAAAAATATGAGTCACTTAAAAATAAAATTTAGGGAACAATTAAAATAATCAATATATATTAATATAAATGACACCCCAATTATTCATCATATTTCATGTTGGCTTATGTCTTTTGATTTAAATATCACACTCCATAAATATTTTTACTATTACTTTAACAGTTCATCTGTTTATATTCTTTTAAAAAAAAAAATTAAACACGTTTTAGGGTGAGTTTAGCACAATAGTTTAAACTCATGGATTTAAACTCAATTTTTGTCTTTTTCTGAAAAAAAAAATTTTTATCTTTTCTGAAAAAGTCAACAAAAATTACTATTAAAACTTACAAATATTAACTCAAACTCATACACCAAACACCCATTTAATTATATGAGTTTTATTTATAGGTAATATAGTAATTAAATATTTTTTTAAGAGAAATTGTACCTCCATTGGAGATTTTTTTTTTTAAAGTAAACTGTACTTTCATAAAAGACGTATAGCATCATTAGAGATAGTTTGGAGGCATAGTTTACTTTCAAAAGTGTTTAATTATGATTTTAGTTTTAATTAAAGTTTATGTAATTTAAACGTGTTTATTTTTATCTAACTTTTGATGGATATCAAAAAAGGGCTCTTTGCGTAATAATAGAAAATTTTGAAGTAATGTGATGTGTAAAATTAAAAGTCAAAAATTAACGTGAGATTATATGTATAATTTAAAAGTCATGAAATAAATCCAATAAATCCAACAAAAAAAAATGTTATATAATATACTATGCACTCAAAAGCTAATATTTAGACAATAAACAGAAACTAATATATATGTATATATATCCATATTAAACTACTGATAGGGCTTTGATTCAGTTTTAGTTATAATTTTTCATTTTTTTAATTTAAATAATATTTTTTCTAGATAATTCTATGTAAGATATAAAAAATAACCTTAAGATAAATATTTATTTTTAATAATTAGAGAAAAACTGAATTGTATTAAATTGTATAAATAGTTTTATATTGTTTATATAACATGATTTTAATTATATTTAACATTTTAATTTTTTTTCCCGTTTCCCGACCTATGTTATCAATGAGAGCCTACTACAAAAAGCTCCTTTTTTGTTTTGATTTTCTTTTTTTAATATTAGAATTTAAAATTTTAAAAATTCTATATTTTTTTTTGCCAAATTGGTCAAATAATCATATTTATTTATTTATTAATATAACATAAATTAGCATATCATGACGAGACATAAATTTTAATTTATTTTAATTTAATTTTATATCATATTAATCTAAAATTATTTTTTTATCATATTAAAATTGTTTTATTCAAAGACTTTTCTTTTTTTTTTTTCCCTCTTGGTCTTCAAATTTGAACTGTTTACTCATTTGCTTTGTTCAGGGAGATGGGAACAGAGTGTCCAGTATGTGAAGAGAAAGGCTTAAGACACGTGGTACGGAAACGACCAAACCACGTGGCTAAGCTTAATGAGCTTGGACTTGACGTGTAATTTTGGGACCACATTTCATATATTTTTTTTCTCATTTATTTTACTTTTATTTTTTGGGAGAGCAGGACCACCAAAAACTGCGGACTGGTCAGAGGAAAAATGTATAAAAGCTGCTGTTTTATCACATGAGAAATAAAAAATAAAAAATCCCACGCTCCTCCGTAAGGAGTGCGTTCCACGCTCACAAGCACAAATGAGCAAACATATATTTTATAGCAATTTCTTTTTCAAACATAAACATCTTTAATTATTATAATCTCCTTTTTTTTTTTTTTAAGGAAAAGTAATATAAAGTTATGATTTTGTCTTATGAATATAGTCATAGGGAATGTTTGATAAAATTTTTTAGAAATTGTTTTTGGTTTTATGAATTCAAAAGCTATTTCTGAAACTGTTTGATTGATTCTGCTTTTCAAAAGAATTTTGGATCAAAGTCAAAAACTTTAGATTTATTTTGACTTCTAAAGATCTTTAAAAAAATGTGGTTATCAAATCCTTACGGAAAAGCTAAAGATATTGTTTCTATTATTCTATTAACTGAAAGCAAATACAAAAACTCTATCTAACGTGTCCTTAATGTGATGTTAATCATATTGATTAGGGGAGTACATGTTAATCGAGAACCGAAATTTCAAAAGGAACGTATGAACCAGGCTTTCTAATTCACAATTCATTTTTTCATGTGCATCGATGACATGTCATATTGAAAAAATCGAGAATAATTTATCATATTTTGGATTTTTTTAGCATATCGACCATAATTGAGTGGTACTCGAAAACTCGAGAAGTCTTTTTGACTTTCTCTATTATATTGTGTTACCCTAAATCTCTAATGATCAACAATTACTGTCTAAGATGTCACCATGTTGTTGAGGAAAAAACAAAAAAAAAAAAAAAAACCACTGTTTACTGTATCTTCTAGCAAAATGATTCTCAATTCGACGGATCCCAGACCAAAGATTGAAAATTTGACAATTCGACCATTCAAATTTGGGACTATAGAGTGTATTATCTTCTGTCCATATGTTACTGGGAATTTTTCCTTCAAAATTTTGATGAATATCAATTTTAGTTCAAAATGTAATACAATCGGATAATTTCGAAAGGTTTTGCATAACTTTAATAAAATATTAATAAATTTTCGGCCCTATATGTTAGTTATACATGTATATTGAATATGGTCAAATCAATGTATACATGTTTTTCATAGAATCTATTTTATATGATATAAGTGTTAGCTTATCAAAATATATCTCAAAACCTTAAACTATTAAGAGGTGAATCAATAGACAAATACAAATGTCCAATAATTCATATTTGTATTTCAATAATGCATGGCATTTTTTTTTAAACATATTTACTTACCGGTCCTTTTTTTCTCCTAGGTACGGTGATAGTTGTTGT
Source organism: Ficus microcarpa (assembly GCA_025413485.1). Lineage (NCBI taxonomy): Eukaryota > Viridiplantae > Streptophyta > Magnoliopsida > Rosales > Moraceae > Ficus > Ficus microcarpa. Next base: position 10,377,003 of record CM046383.1, on the reverse strand, counting down.
TTTTCATAGAAGAAATCATCCTAGGATTATCTAAAATTATACAAGAAAGTATTCAAACTTTATACTTTGATACCAATAAAGGAAGGTGCTCTAATTTTGAACTTGTGACATGAAAATCTACCCCGCACTTGCCAACATAAACAAGTTAACATGATATAGAAAAACCGATGAGTAAATAAGAAGACCGCCCCGATTCAAACCCTTCCCGTTATCATCCCTAGTTGTAGCCCTATTCACTACAATTTTTTTCAGAGAACTTTTGTTTTCCCCCTTTAATGCAAGATGCTTAGCCAAAGTAAACAAACCCTTGTTCACGTCACACGCGCGTCTTGCCCATGCCCCAGTCTGCCCCAAAATTTCTGCACAACTGAAAATATAAAGGACCAAATAATTACAACAGAACTGAAACAAATAAATATAAATAAACAAATACCTCGAAAAAGAAATTAATAAAGAAACATCATAAACCGAGGCAGACCAATGACCATGAAAACACAAGGCCGCGAGGGCCCCACTTGGGCCTCAGGACTGAGCAGCCCTCAGACATAATACACGTTTCATTGAAAACTCCCTCCTTGGGACATCAAAAACCAACACCAAATAAATCCAAAAAAATTAAAAAGAAAAAAAAAACTAATGAAAAAACAACAAAATAATTAAGTAATAATAAACATAAAGCGAGGATACGTGATACATACTTTTTTATATACTCTAGTACGACTGTATATAAGATCATTCAAAGTTGATCGAATGGATAAGATATAAATGGTGCACAATAACTAAAATAAGTCTTGATTTATAAGATTACAGTAAAAAAAAATTTTAAAAAAATTGAACTCTTTTTTGTCGGTATTTTGCGGGAGGTTCGTGTAGGTTTAGGGGTGAGGGGGTTGTCACCGGAGGTTATGTTGATCGCAACTTGGAGGGGTGGGTTTCGTTGGAGGTTCATGTAGATTTGGGGGGGGGGGGGGGCTTGTCGCAGGGGTCTGGGTGGGTGGGGGGGGTATGGGTTGTGTTGATCTGGCGTGTCTATGTCCCGTTGTCAGGGTCTGGGCGTGGAGGGGGAGGGGGAAGGGGAAGGGTTCGTCATATCACCAGGTCTGGGTGGGTTGGCAGGGGAGGGGGGGTTGAGGGTGAGTCTGGGTCATGCGGATTTGGCGTGGGGGTGTCTCGTTACTAGGGTCTACACCAGAAGGGGGTAGCAGCATGGGGCTTAGGTCGTGCGGATTTGGCATTGGGGTGTTGTTAATTTTTGCAAAAGGTCGGGAGCAGGGGGTGGTTTCACAAGTCAGGGGCTAGCAGGGGAAAAGGAGGGCTTGTGGTGGAACATTGGATTTTTTGTAATTTCTTTTTTTTTTTTGTTTTGAATTTTTTAAAATTTTTAATTTTTATTATAATACTATAAGTTAAGGTCCATCACAATTATCATACACAAATATTATCTTAACTGTTGAAATTTATTGAACGGTCTATAAAATGAGCTATACCGGTATGGTTTCTAAATAAGACTCTTGTACAGCCTTTCCTAAACATAAAATCAAAAATGATCAAGGGGAAAAAGAAAGAAAAGAAAATTAAAAAAAAAAAAAAAACAACAACATTTTTTAGCCAAGGTTTGCATAAGCCATAACACTGCCTACCAACGACGCAAGCAAGGAACGAAAGAGACGGCAATAGAAAACGCTGTTAGAAAACGGAGTCTATGACTTGTGGTCTAGGGGAATGGAAGGGGGGTTTCATGGATTCCAATGCACTGTTAGAAGTCAGACGACGTTCAGCGCACGTCAACGTCAACGGGATGTTTGATGAAAATTGTAATCAGACAGACATTAATTGCTCAGCCGTCGCTATCAGATGGTTGATGTTCACTTTCCTAAACGTACCCTACTTCTTGTATCTCTCCTGAACCTTACCTATGTATTAAAATTTTAAAAAAAAATTTTGGCTCAAGTACCTATGTATTAAACTACTCATATTATACCAATCACTTAGGTGAGTTAGTAGGGCATTTATTCTCTTCACTAAATGCTTGAATTCGAGTTATTATTACCGTGTTGGTCGAAGTATATGAGTAATCCACATTATGAGAATCCACATATCACATCATGGGCATCCACCTCCTTGGGATTTTCTAGGCATACCAACCTTCATCCCCGTACTCATTCTATTTTATCAAAAAAAAAAAAAAAAAACTACTAATATTATAGTCGCAGATGTTATTGTAATTTGGATGGGAGTTCTTGGAAATGAAAAACAATAATAATAAAATAAGATAAAGTATACTTTCTTTATTAAAAGGCCTCTGATTTATTTACCTTGGCTTACAATGATCTCTCTCTGTCTTTTTTTTTTTTTAATTTTAATTTTACGCATCATATTCTTTTGAGTTATGCCATTGTTACGTCAACTATGCATCTATCAATATTTAATATATATATATATATATATATATATATAAGACAACAACTGGATATTTTCTGATCACATGAACTTTATTTTTAAGTAAAATTATAATTTCATTGAAAAAAAAAGTAAAATTGTAATTAAATATTTTTTTAAAAGGAAATTGTACATCAATAATAAATATTTTGGACCAAAACTATACTTTAATCAAAGATAAATAACATAAATTGTATTGAAATTAAATTTATATAGTGTAACAAAGTTATTTTGAAGGTAGAGTTTCCTCCCGAAAAAATTTAATTATGATTTTAACCTTAATTAAATCTCACATGATTTGGAAGTGTTTAATTTTCGATCTGTTTTTTATGGAATATTGACATAAGTGTCATTTTTATAATAGTAGAAAATTTTGAGTTAGTATAGTACGTAAAATTTAAAGTTAGAGAGTAACTTAAAACTTAGAGTATAAATTAGGGATTATTTGTGAAAATAATTGTAATATAAAAGTACTAAATGCATACAGAAAATCTCCTAGTTTGGTATTCTATAGTATTTAAATTGAATTATTCATCTCTTTAATCAAATTAAAAATAGTTCCAGTCACTTTTTGGTAAAAATCATATAAGCAGTTTAACAACTTTCTTTCTTTCTCTGGGCTTATTTGTTTTTCTCGTAGTCGTCCAGGAACGGTCGTCCCTCCAAAATAATATTTAGCACTTGTTTGGGTTTTTTATTGTATTAAATAAATTTATCCAACTTGAATATTTACATATAAATGTAAAATTTGAATGGTATATTTAAATAAAAATGTATGTTCGGATAGTTTTTATTAAAGTTGACATTTGAATAATATAAATATAAAAATGAGTGCCTTATGGATTTCGAAAAATTGAAAATTTAGAGCTTGTATTGGAGTTAAATAGTTGTGAAATAGTAAAACATTCAAATGTTTGTATTAGAATATTAATGTAATGAAATACATATTATAATATAGATATTCCATTTAAATTAAATACCAAAGAGAATAGAGGAGCCAAATGAATGTTAAAAGTGAATAAAATATTATCTTTTTTAATGTAATAATAAATATTAGCTTCTAAGGATAGATCGATGTTTGGTGCAGTTAAATTTATCGATATTGCACCCTTTTAACATTAAGATCACATTTGGTGAAGCCATTTGTCACCATTTGGTCTATTTCGTTAAATAAACCTTTATATATATATATATATATATATATATATAGTAAAAAGACAGCCATTTTAGGTCAATTTTGGATAATTCGATGACTTTTTGCACAGTAAACATTTGGGAATGGATATGTTTTTTCTCTCTAGCTATGCTTCAAAAATTATTGAGTTGATTGCAAATTTTGATATTTGGATCAAAAAAGCACTCTACGATAAAGTGATATCTTTGATATTAAATTTTGTGATAAATTTATTAGAAGATAGAGTCAATACTATATTTAATATTTGATTCGGTGTTTTAGCTTTTCATGTAATCATTATAATATTTTAATTTTTAAATTTTTTAAATACTAAAGTTAGTTAGGAGCGTTCTAAAACACATTTTAATGATAATAAAAAGTAAACACAACATCGGAAATGATATAGTTTATTGGAACATAAAATAACATAACGTTATTTTCGTATTTTTAAATAATAAATATAGTATTAATATAGATAATAAATTCAGAAAAATATAGTATTAATATAAATAAATATATTGGAGATGATGTTACAGCAGTGAAGCATTATTGTATCCGGTGGAGGTCGTGTTCATTGCTGCATAGTGGGAGGGACAATGTGTATGGCCTTATTTAGAGCTCGGAATCGATGACAAACGAGGAAGAGGGAATTCCGGCTATGGACAAGATATACGGTAATATTCCAATGTAAACAATGATGTTTATATATATATATATATATATATATATATATAATGTAAACAATGATGTTGGGTCTCTCGAATCTAGACTTCTTCAGGGAAAGATATTTAAAAAAAAAAAAAAAAAGCTTTTCTTTGCATGTTTCTTGAATCATTCATTTATTATGTGAGGATTTTTTCTCTCTAAATAATAAAATTTATATAATTGATAAACAATTCAGGGGTGTTTGAAACACCATTTCAAATTAAAATTTTCATTTCAGTTTTTGTATTTTTATGAAAAAGTTTTTTGTTTTTTCTGAAAAAATTTTTTTATCTCTTTTCTGAAAAGTCAACAAAAATTACTATTGAAACTTAAAATTTTCAACTCAAACTCATTCATCAAACGAACCCTTTGTAATTCTTTTTAGAAATTAATTTAGTGTCGATCAAGATGATAAAAAGAATTCTAATTGTCTCAAAAAATGAATTAGGTACTCGAATGATATGTTTTTAAATTACGAGGTACCATTTTAATAATATTATGAAAATAATATGATATCTTCGTCATGGTGTAAAAAAAAAAAAAACGCGTGAACGTACGCACACACGAAACAAAAGGTATGAATGAATATATATTATAGTTTTCGTTTTCGTTGTTGGTGTTTTTTTTCCCCTTCGTAACATGTTCATATGGTACTTGTTGGATAGTTCATGAGGTACTTGTGGAATTTGGTAAAGTCTTTTGGCGTCTTGTCGAAAATTTTTAATCAACTTGACTTTTGTAACATCCTAACGTATTATCCAAACTAAAAAAGAGAATGTTATAACTCGTTTTACGACTCACGAGTAGCACGCTTATTTTAGTTAATTTAACATGAGTAGTGAAGTCTGATTAACATTGTTTTTATGTGCAAACTTATCATGTGAAAAATAGAATTGATTGTAAGTATCCTTTTTTTTCTTAGAAAAGGAAAACAAAAGAGAAACCCATTAGTTGGAGACAATGTCTTTAATGGAATGCCAAATAGAAGTGTGGATGTCAAATTTCTAGCATTTAGGTGGAAAAATGGTTCTCCAAAGAAGTGTTGTATTGAATTTATTGGCCAATTTCATTCAAGTGTAATAAGAAATAAAATTTACATTTTTGCACTTTCGGAGAAACCGTTTTTTAACTACTGGAGTGATTTTCTTAACGATTTAATCTATTAGTGTCTACCTTAAAAATTTACAACACAACAAATAATTACTCTAGCCATAAGTCAAACTGTTGAATAAAGTTGTAAAATTTAAGCCACCCGACTAGACCAACATAAATATGCCTGATTGGCCTAAATAAAGGAAAAGATGACCCGTCGAGTGGGCCACTTGCCAGGCAAGGCCAAGCAAGTGGCCCACTCGCATATTTATAAGAAAACTTAGCCTTTGTGTGGGTCAATCATTTACTTTAATTTAGGTCATTCCATTTTACTGATCTATTCAAATTAATGTATATGTGGACTTTGCATATCTGAAATGGAGCATTTGGATGTCCATTTTGGCATTAGGCATATAAATTCAAATGCTAAAGTTTAAATATGTTGTATTAAATATTTAACACCCAAATGTCAGTTCAGATGACAATTTAAATGTTTCATGTTCAAATGTTTTCATCCTAATGTTATGATCTGGATAGTTCCCCAACCGGACCATTGGTATTTTATAATGGAATCTATCATAATATAACACGACAATGTGTCTAAGGGGCTCGGATCGGGATGTTTAACCCCACCCATTTTTATGGCTTTATCGTTAAAAAATCAATACAGTGATTAAAACAATAATTTATACTGATCATGTTAAATAAAAAGGTAATATTGTAAAAAATTTTTAATGATTAAAATAACAATTCATACTGATAATGTAAAATAAATGTATTACTTAAAAATTCATCATAAAAGATATGTATAGCATTAAAAATGACATTGTACGTTAAAATATAAATTTCAAATATTTCATTTTTTTATAATAAAAATAGCATTCATTTTGACTTATGCATTGCATATGGTGTTAGTTTATGTGCCTCCTTCTCTTTTGGCTTGAGTTAAACAACGAGGTATTACGTATATATTTATATATATATATGTGTATGTATGTATGTATTTCATAAATTAAAATTATTTTGACCGAATTTATTCCAAGCAAGTTATCAAGCCCTTTGAAATTAATAATGTAACTCCAATGACGGCCTACTATCACGCAATCGTTTCCTTTAATATTATTATCATCGACTTTCTAGTATAATTATGGTCTTTATAATAACATCAACGTATTTTATAACATACGAGTTGTGTTTATATTAATTATAAATTTGATAAGCTCTAGTTTCTCCAATTATAACTATTTTAACCAAAAAAAAAAAGAAAAGAAAGAAGTTCATTTTTTTTTTTTGGGAAATTGAGAAAGAAGTTTTTCTAATAATGAAAGGTTACTATTCTTTTTCAAAATAAAAAAACGAAAAAACAAAAGTTATCATCATTTAAAAACAATTAACATTCTCATCCTATTAAAAGAAAAAAAAAAAAAAGAAGAAAAAGGTCACTATCCAATCAAATTTCCATACAAATTCTGGCAATTTTCGTCTAAAATCTTTATATACGAATACACGCCAATGCAATTAAATTTTTATGGACGCTTAACTGGTATGAAATACTTGTCAAAGAGCATACTAAGGCCGATTTATATATACCAGAATAATTACAGAAGAATAAAATTATACGAGAATACTGAAAGCCACAACACAAATAATTAAACCCCGTCCGTAATACGCAGTTACGTACTTTACCAAAGTGCACATATTACATCATAAAATTACATTAATGTAAATCATACAAAGTACACAAATTTTTACAATATTTCAGTAATACTTACTTACTATTAATGAAAATCACACAAAATACACAAATTTTTACCATATTTCGGTAGTACTTACTTATTAAAAAGTGTTTATGCAACGTGAAATCGGATTAAAATGACATTATGATAGTAAATGAATATCTTAAAGGATTTATATGCTCGCATCTTGCCATATTTTAAATAGTGCATGTTAGTGAAAATGCTTTTCGTGATTCGTAGACATAGCATAATAATAATTCTATATATAACTTTAACTAAATGTACAGAATTTGAATTTCCCCACCCTAATTCGAAAAAAAACAAAATAGAAATGCATGAGAAATTAAGTCTGATGGTAATTATCAAAAACTTATTCAAAAACAAAATAGTTGATGAACGATCCGATTAATCACTAATTGGACAAAGAAATTGATAAAAAAAATATTGGGTTGACATTAGTTTTTTTTTGTTGACATTATTGTAATCTTTAATCATCGTAAAGAAATCGCTATTAATTGAACAAAATTTGGGTTATATGATAAAAAATTTTCCACTGATCTCTTTTCTCCTGTTTATTGACTGTAACATTATGTGAATGGAAATTGGATAAAATTTAAGCCTCCATTTAGTAAATCATTTTAAACTTAAATATTTCATTTCAGGATGTGTACGGTGAAACGGTTTGAGTTGAAATTTTTAAGTTTGAGTTGGTTAACCTTTTAAAAATTAGTTATTATTTTTGTTAATTTTTCAGAAAAAGATGAAAACTGATATTAAAAATTTGAGTTTAACAGACTTAGTTTTTATCTTTTTTTTAAAAAAGTCAATAAAAATTATAATTAATTTTTAAAAAATAATCAACTTAAACTTAAAAATTTCAACTCAAATCGTAATATCAAATGGAACGTAAGAAAACTTTCTAGACAAATTCATGCCTTATTTGTTTATTTATTTATGGGTTTGTTATGTCTGGCTAGGGTTTGAATGCTTGACTTTGAAGTGGCCCAAATGTGGGTGGGTGCTCACCCTTTTGTCACTGCACAGATTGTAACCGGATAGTGAGAACTGAGAAGAGAAGAAGAGCACTCTAAGCACAAAGCCACTGACTATAGGCCCTCTCTCTCTCCCCCCCCCCCCTCTTATGTCATAAAGAAACCTAGAGAGAGAAATAAAATAGAGAGAGAGAGAGAGAGACAGAGGAGAGAGAGAGATTATAATATGACTCAGCGGAAGGCAGTTTTTGGGATTTGGTAACGTCGATTCAGGTCTTAGAGAGAGAAACAGAAACAGATAGAGAGAGTAAGAACAGAACAAGAAGAAGAAGAAGAAGAAGAACAACAACAACAACAACAAGACCCGGAACAAAGGAAAAAGAAAAGGAAGGGAGCTTCAGAAAATAGCGGTTTTTGTAACTGAAAACTGTGAAACACACGAGAGAGAGAAAAGAAGAGAGAGGAGAGAGAAAGAGAGGGGAGAGAGAGAGAGAGAGAGAGAGAGAGCACAACTACACAAGCTATATAACAAAAAACACAGTCGTTACAGAGCCACAGAGAGAAAGAGAGAGAGAGAGACAGAGAAGGAGAGAGAGAAAAAGAAATAGTACGGCTCTGATAATTATTATGAGTGCTTGCATAACCGTCCTGTCTGTTTAGCCTCCTTTTTTTATATATATTTATTTTCAATTTTTTTCCTTTCTTTCTCGTCTGGTTCTTCGTCTTCTGGGTCTTCCTTGTTCAAATGGGGTAGGCTTATGATTTCCCACACTGCGTGAAAAACTGTACAAAAAAAAAGTTAAAAAAAAAAAAAAAGCTTCTTCATCTTCCCACTGTTTTTTGCCTTTGTTCTCTCCTCTGTGTTTCACTCATTGGGACCTTGCATCCCAACACGACACGTCGTTTTTCCTGCAGTTTTCTGAGCCTCTGAATGGCTCATCTCCACGGCAGCTCTTCGTCGACTCCTTGCTCTGATTCAGGTCTCTTGCTTTCTAGGTTTTGATCACCTTTCAATGGAAATGCGAAAACACTTCTTTCTTTTTCTTGCTTCTCAAGTACTTTCTCACCAAAAAAAAAAAAAAACAGTGGAATTTAACAGTTTTAATAATTCCGTGCTTTGAGCTTTTTTAAATTTTTATTTTTTGGTTTTCGACTCGGAAACCAAGCTGACTAAAAAAATTGACTTTAGAACTCATTATATTCATACCTTTTTTTTTTTTTTTATAAAAAATTTTGTTATTTTTTTTTTCGAATTTTTGGTGGTGATAGAATGGAGAAACAATGATCCTCTGTACAAAGAACTATGGAGGGTGTGTGCAGGGCCTTTGGTGGAGGTTCCTCGGCCCCGTGAGAGAGTCTTCTATTTTCCTCAGGGTCATATGGAACAAGTAAGAAATGACAAAAAAAAAAAAAAAAAAATCTTTAAAAATTCTCTCTTCTCAATTTTCACTCTTTAGATCAAAGTTTTGTTTTTTATTTGTTGGGCATTTTTTTTTGTTTTTGTTTTTGTTTTTGCTTTTGTGGGGGTTAGAAAGTTAATTGGGGAGTTTTTTGCAGTTGGAGTTGCCAACGAATCAGGAACAAAATCAGCAATTCCCTCTTTTCAATCTCCCTCCAAAGATCCTCTGTCAAGTGGTTCACACTGAATTTAAGGTATCTCTAGTTCTTTTGCATCTTGATATGGTAATTTTCTTTCTTAAGTAGCTAATTTTTCCTTTCCTTTCCTTTCTTTTCTTTTCTTTTCTTTTCAGGCAGAGCTAGAAACGGATGAAGTTTATGCTCAGATCACTTTGGTCCCAGAAATGGATGTGAGTTTTTTTTTTTTTTTTTTTTTTTTTAATGTGTATAAATTTTTTTTTTTTTTTTTGCTGCAATTTTTGTGGAAAGACTGAAAAGATAACGAAAAACTAGTAAAAGGGGTTTTGAGTAGATGAGTTTGCCTTGTATATAATTGATTTTTGGGGGGCTATTGGTTTTTTAACAGCAAACTGAACTCACAAAACCTGATCCAGTCTTGCCTCCGTCTCCAAGGCCAACTGTTCATTCATTCTGTAAGATTCTAACGGCGTCGGATACGAGCACACATGGTGGGTTCTCGGTTCTTCGGAAGCATGCCACAGAATGCTTGCCTCCGTTGGTAATGAACTGTAAATCTTGAAATTTATGCTGTTGTATCTCCATGTCGAAGTGTTCGACTGCAATTTAATTATGTTTTACATGTCTTCAGGACATGACCCAAACAACCCCAACTCAGGAATTGGCTGCCAGAGATCTTCATGGGTACGAGTGGAAGTTCAAGCACATATTTAGAGGTAATCAAATTGAGAATTTGCTTTGTGCATTGGCGAACGGTAATTAGTAGCGCGCATTAAGAGTTTTTGGAATGGAGTTTGTGTTCTTGTTTGGTTGCCAATGTTGGTTTCTTTTGGCTGAATTACTTAGGCCAACCTCGAAGGCATTTGCTTACAACGGGATGGAGTACGTTTGTCACTTCAAAGAGATTGGTAGCAGGAGATGCCTTTGTGTTTTTAAGGTATATGAGCTTAATTGTTTTCTTCCGGTTCTAGGGAATTTATATTTGGTAGCTTAGATTCTTGTTTTATGTCGAATTTTGAAGGGGTGCTGACGGAGAATTGCGAGTGGGTGTTCGGCGACAAGCTCGTCAACAGAGTCTCATGCCTTCATCTGTGATATCGAGCCACTGCATGCATCTCGGTGTGCTTGCAACTGCTGCTCATGCTATTACCACTCAAACTATCTTTGTAGTTTACTATAAGCCAAGGTTTGGTCAACGTCTGTTCTTTATTTGTGTGTCGTGGTGAGCATCATTTTTCAAGCTTGTAACTTTGGTTATGTCTTCCAGGACTAATCATCAATTCCTCGTCGGCGTAAACAAGTACTTAGAGGCTGTAAGCAGTAATTTTTCTGTTGGGATGCGATTCAGGATGAGGTTTGAGGGAGAAGACTCGCCCGAGAGAAGGTAGTTAAGTAGTAAATTTTGGGCTATTGATGTAAAACATTATTTTCTTCCACTTGATTATTAATTCCTACCTGATTGTCTAGGTTCACAGGCACCATAGTAGGGGTTGGAGATTCATCTTGTCAATGGAAAGATTCAAAATGGCGGTCTCTGAAGGTTCTAAATATTAGTAATCTTACTTTTAATGTTGATTTGTAACCGTCTCCTCGTGCTAATTTTCGTTTACATTGTAGATACAATGGGATGAACAAGCCACAATTCAAAGGCCAGATACGGTTTCTCCTTGGGAGATCGAACCCTTTGTTGCTTCTAACCCTTTAAACCTAACACAACCGTCACCAAAGAACAAGAGGCCCCGACCTGTTGAGATTCCTTCATCTGGTACGAGAAACTTTAGTAGTGAGTCCTTTTCTATTTTCTGTAGCAGGGATTTTGCATTAAACTGTATTTCCTCGTTCGGACTGCAGAAGTTACCACTGATTCAGGTGCTTCAGCTTTCTGGTATCCTGGATCCACGCAATCCACAGACTTGACCCAGTTAGGTGGTAATGCTGAAGTTCAAAACTCTGATAGCCAAGTTGTGTGGACTCAGAAGCTGAAAAATACTGGTAACAGCAATTACTATGGCTCAGTGGTCCGTTCCGAAGGCATCTGGTCGCCTTCTCCACATGTGGATAGGTCTTTGAACCTATTCCCGGACTCCATGGGGGACAACAAAACTGTCACTGCAAGGTCTCTTCCATCTGGTTTTGCATCTCCCGTCTCATCAATGCCAAATATCCAAGCAGAAAAGGGGATAAAGTCTGATGCTTCTGTAGGTTATAGGCTGTTCGGAATCAATTTGATCACCAATTCCACAGTTGTGTCTTCTGATAGAGAGCCAACGTGCTCGGTCATTGCATCCTCGATTGACAGAGGATCTACTCCTGTCTCTGCATCGGAAGCTGATAAGGCTCAAAATAATGAGGTCTCAAAGCTCTTAGTGGAGCAGAAAATCACTTCCGAGACACCGCCAAGAAAGGAAACACAAGGCAAACAGGGTTCTAGCTCAAGATCCCGTACCAAGGTAAAAAATATTTCCTCTTGAATTGTGTTAGATTGAGCCACCATTTCAGCAGGTCTTTTCCAATAACTAAACATTTTATTGTCCATTGAGAAGGTACAAATGCAAGGGGTAGCTGTTGGTCGTGCTGTGGACTTGACCATGCTCAACGGTTACAGTGATCTTATCGACGAGCTGGAGAAAATGTTCGAAATCAAAGGAGAGCTTCATCCACCAAGCAAATGGGCGGTTGTGTTCACCGATGATGAAAACGACATGATGCTCGTTGGAGACGATCCATGGATGTGAGTAACTCAAAACTAGTTTTCTTTACATCGTTTTGTTATCTAGGATTCAATTTGAAAGTAACCAAATCCTTTTCAAAATTGCAGAGAATTCCGTAAGATGGTGAAGAAGATAATAATATACTCAAGTGAGGAAGTGAAGAAGATGAGTAACTTGAAGCTTCGTTCATCATCATTGGAGTGCGAAGGGACGGTTGTTGGCGTGGATTCGGAGCACAGAGCCGACACTTGATCTGTTTCAGCTAATTCTAGTTTATGTTAGTTCGGTTTTTCGCGTCCGTCTTGGTAGTGGTGGTGGGGGTGGTGGTTTGCTCATGTTTTAAGACGTAGCTAGCAACAAAGGCAAAATACGGTTGTTGGGTGGTTTTTAGTGGGGAAGATTAGGAACTTTTTTTTTTTTTTTTTTAAAATAATTTTCAATGTTGAAAGTTAGAAAAAACAACTTAAAATCAGGGTTTTGTGAATACCCTTTTGTGGAGTGTGCGTGGCTTTTACATAAAAAGCAGCCTGGGAAGTTAGTAGTTACGTTTGCATGTTGTCCAAAAACATGGTTTAGTCAGTCTCTTCCTCTTTCTTTTTCTTTTTCTTTTTCTTTTTCGGGGTTTTTTATGATTTGGGAAATTGGGGATTTTCCATTTCACTATTTACTTTGGCATTTGTGTTTTCTTATCCGCCTCGGGAAAATGCGCCGCACAACATCAAATCAACGTCCCTTTGCATGGGCGTCGTTTTTGCCTCCTAGTCTGCATGTTAGATTCCCAACAAAGAAACAAGTAAAATCAAAATTCCTAATTGACATTAAATTAAAAAGGAGAGCTTTCTACGGCATTTTATTTCACTGTTATTATCAGGAAAAAAAAAAAAAGAAGTGATTATTTTAATTAGTAATTTTTTTTATTTTCATATTGACTGCGTCTGATCGTTTACTTAAAAATTTACCATAGGATATTCAAAACCGTTTATATTCATAGATCTAATGGTTAAATTCGTAGTTTCATAAACCGTGGGCAAAGAATTTTTGAACCAAGCTATTCTCTTTTTTTTTTTGTTTTTTTTTTTGGAAATAATGTGAGGTTAGGTAATGAAAGGAAGAGAGGGAAAATAACAAGAAAGGAATTTCGTGGAAAGAAAAAGAAACTAGAAGGGAGATGTGATGGCCAAGACTTGGAAGGAAAAGAAATTGTCATCTTTTGCTTGTTTAAAATTAGGAGGCAAAGAATAGTTTTCGTCAACAAGAAAATAAAATATTATTGAATTTAAGAATCTTTTTCGTGAATGTTGCTTCCTAAGAAGTGCCAAAAAAAAAAAAAAAAAAGTCAAGCAATCCATTTGACAATGACGTAGAAGATATTGTCCTCAATTTTGTCTTGAGTTTGGGGTTCTTAGCGTCCAACTAAACTCTCTTTTAATTTATAAAAAGGACAATCTTTATTTAAGAAAACATAATAGAAAGGAAAAAAGAAAAGGAAAATCAATAATAAAATGTATGCATCTTTCAAGTCAAAAATATCGGGCTGATTCAGTTAAAAAGAACCAAAAAAAAAAAAAAAAAGGCAAGACTAACCTGGGAAAGCGACATGAAAAGTTATACACGAGTTTGTGTGTGTGTGTGTGTGTGTGTGTGTACATATATATATATATATATATATATATATAAACTTGCGTAGTCTAACCCTAGGGGAAAAACGTTGTTATCCTCTTTGAAAAGCAATGCAGTTTGTGTGAGTGTGTCTCATGTGAGCTGAGGTAAACTTCAGACTTTCAATGCAACCTCATGGTGACTTCTATGAGAATATTCTCGGGATTTGACTTATTTTTATCCGTATATATTAATTCTGTATCATTTTCTATTTTTATTTTTATGATTTTGATCAGAACTAACACGTGCTGTTGACAAGGTATAGAAAGCTCCAAATTTATAAAATTATGGTACTTTTATATAATAATTTATTTTAGAATAAAAAGAGAGTAAATTACTTGAAAGTTTAGTGGTTGATTGTAGAATACTAGTAATATTGGAAGAATATGAAAAGTTAAGCACTTTTTTTTTAATAAAACATTTGCAACCTTTATTTTCTTGACCAACTTTTTTTTTTTTTTTTTAAATGAGACGTGTCTAAGAGGTATTTTACTTAGACTCCAAATGCAAAATTATTATATGAATAATGCAATGTATGAAAATGCAGACTAGTTTCTCCAGGACTTTCTTAATGCTTTCGAACTATTTAGTATTGACTTGGTCCGTTTTTTATAGTCTCTCGACGTGACAACAAACAATATTCCAAAAATAAATATAAATAAATAAATAAACAATAAACGGCGTATGTATATATATATATATATCATATGTTAATGTGATTAAGATCAAATTCTTAAATTGAGCACCACAAGTAACGTAATATTATTTAACAAGAAAAGAGCATTTCTGACTCGTTAAAAGAAGGGTGAAGCCAGCAATGGCCGTTAGTGGACGCAACCGCACCACTTTTAACCGGTTAAAGAGACCCTCGTTGATCAACTTTACCGAGGTTTAAGATGAAATGCTAAATTAAACATACATAATTTTTGGCATTTGAATAAAAAGAAAAAGTAATTCGATAAAAGTATTATATTTAGTGTCAAATTTATCATACTTAAACTTGGTGATGAATTTATCATCAAGTATTTTACATGTCAAATTTAACATTTAATTTTTATTGATTGATGGTTTGATTTTTTCATCTAGTTATTAAAATATTTACGTATCTTGAATTTTTTTTTTTTAATATTGAAAGTTGTGTTACGAGTTTCAAAACTTAATAAATAATGACAAAAAATAAAAATAACGTTAGAAATCATAGTACACATTAGAGCATAAAGTAGGTAATGTTATATTGGAGATAGTCTAATGTCTTCAAGGACGTAAAGATGGCGTCGGACGGGGATGAGTATGCTTCCCCTGTTTGCTTCCATGCCCCCTGTTTTCTCCCATGCCTAACATGAGTCAGGGTTGACATTGAAGTATTCACACTGAAACCTTATTCCTTGTCTTACTCATTTACTCACTAAGAGAGAGAGAAAAAAAAAAAGCAACATTAGCAAAACTCAAACTAAATTCTATTATATTAAATGTAAAATTCTATTATGAAAAAGGACAAAATTTCTTCTTGTTTTTAACAACAGTGTATACACTACCTTTTTGTATAGATGTTTAGTACTATGCAGGGACGGATCTAGAATTTGAAGTGAGTGAGGACACAAATACTAGTGGGTTTGTTTGGTTGGTTAGTTTAAGTTGAAATATTTTAGTTGTAATAGTAAATTTTTTTGAATTTTCAGAGAAGACAAAAAAAAGTACAGTTTGAGTTGAAATGAGATGATGAGGCAAACATATGCAAAATTCATAGATTTAAATAATTAGAAAATCAAGAAAAAATTTTAATGTTTCTTAATAAAGTAACATATTATTATAGTCGTCAACAAGTTCTTATATCTTGAAACCGTTGCATGATAGTCTTATTATCAATACTATTAAAAACTTCATTCTCAATATACACAATTAAAGAATCATTTATCCATTGATCTCCTATTCGATTACATAAACGATTCCAAACAACGTTTATTACGGAAAGTAATTTCTCAATTGTAGCTGTAGCAACCGGAAGAATTAATGCAGTGTAATAAGTAAAATCCAATTGGTATAACTGATTTTTTTTTTTTTTTTTAAGGGTGAAGATAATCCAGAAAAAAAAAAAAAAAAAAAAAAAAGAGAAAGAGATTTTGAAATTTGAACACTAATTAATATTTGAAAACGTGTAAGATTTTTATTTTTATTTTATTTTTTTATTTTTTGGAAAAGCAAACATGTTAGATTTTGAAACTAACTAAAATTAAAAAAGACATAAAAATAAAAAGGATTGTGTTAACTGATTAAAATGTTATGAGGGAATCTAAGGAGGAGGAAAAAAAAAAGAAGAAGAAGAAGAAAACATTTTTATCTTTTTTCTTTCTCAATAAAATTTCGTTTCTTGATTTAGACCGTAAATTGATTGTTTGTGCCGTTTTTATAGTTTTATGTCGTATCTCTCTTTCAATCTGTTCCACAGCTTCCCAATTTCACCGCCGGACTTCAGATCACCACCCCCCGTCTATATTACATCCCTTCTCTCTCTATTTTCAAATCTTTTTTTTTTTTTATCTTAACTCCTAAATTTTGCTTTAACATAGACTTTAATTTTTCGTAAGGTTATAATTTGTGATCCCTTTACTTTTTACCAACCTACTTCAGCGTAAATATACCAAATGAATACGTAATCTGCCATGTCGTTTAAGCCTTTAATGTCGTTTCTAGATACAAGAGTGCAAACAAATTTGTCGCTGTTTCGTTTTCTTAAAACGTTGTTGTTTCAAGCATTTCTCGTTAGAATTGTGTCGTTTTACTTATTGTTGTCGTTTTGTTAAAATGTCTTTTCTTGATTTTATGTCGTTACTTGAGTCTTGAGGGTTTATTTTTATTTTATTTTATTTTTTTTGGACATTTTAACTTGGTGTTGATATACTGGTGTTGATTACGGTTTTTAATAGCTTGGTTCTTTCGCCGGAAACATTTCTGTAGTTTGCTCTGGCATATTTCATATCGTTTTTCAGATTTAGATCGTTTAAACGTTATTGTCGTTTTCTTATATCTTTTTTGTTGGTTGCTGTCGTTTAAGCACATGATTGTCGCTTATGTTCTTTTTTGTAGTTTCCGCGGCTAATGTCGCTTGGTTTTGCCCCCGTTGTCCATGGTTAATGTAGTTAGTTTCCTGTTGTTCGTTAATTGATGTCGTTTCTAGGATTTTTGTCGCTTTGTATAAGGTAGTCGTGTCCAATATTTGTCGTTTTCCTTAATCTTTGCTATACTAGTCAGTTGTTTTCTATTAATATCGTACATTTTGGAAATGGTGTCGCTTATTCATATCTTTGTCGTTTTACCTAAGATGTAATTTCATGAGTTTCCCATTTTTTGTATACTTTGTGTCGTTTTCCAGATTTTTTCATTTCCTCTTTTTTTGTCGTTTCTTTGGTTTATTGTTAATTTTAAATAAATATTCTGCCAAGTTTCAATATTTTGTTTTATTTTGAACTTCAATTCATATTGCTTTTTCAAATCATATACTTTGTTTTCGTCATAATTTATTTTAAGGAGTTTTTGTCATAACTTGTAAATTTAATATTTAAATAATTGAATAATGATAATCATGTCCTAATTAAATGTCAAGAACAACAAAATGTCAAAATTTGACATATGCTAAATTTAGTTTATGTTAATTTTGATACAAAGTATAATACGCAAATTTAGCACAAATATTACTGCATTATAGAGTAATTTTTCTGAAAAATTAAAATTTAGCAGTCACAAAATAATTTGGACTGTACTAGAGATGCTCTAGTTTGCGTAGTTGTTCCTTTTTTTTTTTTTTTAACCAATTTTCTTGCTTTTGTCGTTTCGCGATGTTGTGATTTGAAGATAGTTATTTTGACCGGTGTCTTTTTAAAGAGTTTTATCCTCTTTTGTTGTTATATGAGGATTGTCGTTTCCAGTTATGCAGTAAGGATGGCATTTTTACCTGCGGATATTTTCCCTGCAAGTATTCACTTCATTAAGATTAATCAACACGCTGGTGTGGGATGGGAAAGAGGGAAGCTCCCTGCATTCGCACTCGTCCCACTTATATTCACTCTTATAAAAATATATATTTATATGTTTATATATATGTTTGAATTTTAAGTGTTTTAATGTTTTGGTTTTCTTTATAAATTTTGGTTTATAGATTTTTGAAGTCTTGATTTGTTTTTAAGATTTTAGTTTCATCTTTAATTATATTAGTAATTATGTTGCTAAATATTACAGAAATTTTAATGAAATTTGTTTTGAGTTTTTTTTTTTTTTTTTAATTTTAATTCTTTAAAGTGTAAATGGATAGGACATAGGTATAACACCTTTATTAAAGATTACCCATCTCCGCACCCACATTAAATTAGACGGGTATGGGGGCAGGTATGGGAGTTAAAAAAGGTTGTAGGTATGGGGTTGGGAGAAGTATACACATCCCCACCTCGCCCCATTGCCATCCCTAACTTTGGTTTTTTTTTTTTTTGGTCGTCTTTTCTCATACTAAGGTCACGAATGTATATGTGAATCTCTAAGATTATGATTTTTTTTTTCCACCCTCTAATAATTTAAACATAAATGACACAAATCTAAAGAGACTTTAAGAGGGATGTAAATCTAAGTAAATAGTGAGAGAGATCCCAAAAAATTGGGACTCAAATATTTTTTGTGTCTTAAATGATGTCAAACCAATAATATTATACCACGTCATGTTAAAAAGTTTAAAATGTACTATAACTGATTTTAATATCTTAAGATTTAACTTCTTTAAATGACGTATTAAAATATAATTAGTTAAACATTATTTAAGACATCAAAATTAGACTGAAGATATCAATCCAAAAAATTATGGATAATTTTTTGCCCACGTTCTAATAAATTCTGAGCATAAACGGACCCAAATCTAAAGAGACTTGAAAGAAGGCCACGAATGTAAGTGACTAGCCCAAGATATCTAAGTTAACAAACGGAGTCAGTTTCTTCAAGCTCCCACTGTGGAACATCGGGTAGCCTGCAAAAGAGTTCTGAGGTATCTTAAATGGTCGTCAAATGCAGTACTGCAGTTCAAACTTGCCTCAATATTGAGAGCCCTTTTGGTGGAACTTTTGCTTTTGCTTTTGCTTTTGCTTCTAGCCAGTAGAAGAAGAGAAGCAAAATATATGACTTCTCAGTAAGTGTTTGAAACCAAAGAATTTTTGAGATTAAAATGATCTTTACAGTATTCTAACAAGTAATAAAAATGTTAAAATAAAGTTTATAATATCTAATTTAAATTTTATTACAAGTTTTAAAGTCTACTCAAAATAATTTTTGTTAGAAGTCACATTATTTAGCTTTAATAGGAAGCACTTATGGATATTGAAAGCTGTTTTGACAGATCATACAAATACTTTCAAAAGCTATTTTTGGACTTAGGTAGTCAAAAATAGCTTCTAGGAAATTTTGTCAAACAGGCCCTGAATCTATAATGTTTTACAGATACTGATTGGACAAAGCTTAATTGATGGTGGGAGGTCAACCAGTGGATTCTGTGTGTTTCTATGGGGAAATCTGATTACTTGGAGTTCAAGAAAGCAAAAGGCGGTGGCATGGTCAAGTACAGTCGCAGAGTATCGAGCCTTATCATCTGCAGCAAGAATTGGGAGTCAGAGCAGGGCAAGTACCAGTTGTTCGGGGTGACAACAAAGGAGCTAGTTTATTAGCTTCAAATCCTGTCTTTCATGCAAGAACCAGGCACATTGAAATAGATGTGCATTTTGTTAGAAAAAAGGTTTTAGCCACAGAGATTGGAGTACGTGTTTTGTGTCATCTGAAGAACAGGCTGCAGATATTTTTACAAAGGCTCATAGTATTCCTAGTTTTGAGTATCTTAAAAACAAGCTTATACTAAAAAGATCCTAGTTAGGCGGCCTCATTAGTGCGGCAATTCTATAATTATCAGATCCTAACTTCGTGTATTATATATTCTCAGTCAATTAATATAAAGCTCATTTTTAGCCAGTCATAATATTCTTTAAATTCATGTCTCCCTTTCCTCCTTTTTGTTATGGTTATATTTAGTACCTTATAATCAAAGGAAAATAATAATAATAATAAAAATTAAAGTGTAAATTTCAGATCATGAATAATGATATTGTGGTAGGCTAGGAATACTCGTTTTCACATGAACTAATCTACGTTTCATTAATGATACGGGCGCCAATCATGTCTTTGAATGTCTTCACTTAATGTTTGTTTCCACCTAATACATTGCTCGTCTTTGAATAATTTGTTGATGCCATGCAAGTACTAATCGTTCAAGTCTTCATGGTTAACTGAGAGAGGGAAGTAGGGCTTCTGATCATTTTCAAGGAAGCTTCGGTTTACTCCGGCCAGATTTGGTACATAAAGCTTCACATTGGCATCATGATGCCTACGTGCCAACAAGCGTGTACAAGGTGCACTTGCTAGCAATGCACCTCATGCGTGAGATCGACTAGGGGATAGAGGGATTACTGAAAGCTTAGTGGGGCTTTATGGGCTGAAAAGCAGCCGTGCGAGTAGCAAGAGATGGCCAACCTCTGCATTCGCAGGTACCCTACACTACTGCGAAAATGGGGTTGTGAGAGACCAATATAAGGGTCGTGCTGCTTGGCAAAGCGGTGGAGTGTTGCACCCTAGATGACGAGAGTCCAAGAGCCAAAAGTCTCACTAGCCTACACTACCAAGTCACAAGGTTCATTTTGATCCCCAACGACAAAGGAACGAGCATTTTTGGGGACTAGCCCGGTTAAATCCCCCACACCCCCCCTCCCTCCCCTAAAAAATAGCCTATAAAGTCACGTGGTAAACCCACAAGAATGAAAACTTGATCTTATTCCTCAAAAGATCATTAATAATATATCAATTTATCCAAGAGTCCAACCAAAACTTAATACATTTTAAAGGTATACTAAATAAAATATCCTACTTAGCTTGGAAAGAAATACAAAACTAAAAAGAAAAACAAGGTACAAGAACAGCCCTCTAATTACTCATAGTTAATCCCTTTCCCAAAAAATAATCTCAAAAACCCCAATTGGTAAATTTCTTTCCACCTTTCATACGGGAGGATGATGAGTTAAAAGAATACTATTTTTAAATGGAAGACGTTTGCAAGTATGTATCGAGAAAGCATTTTTAAGAGTCTTAAGAGTTTAAAATAAACAGTCGATTTTGTTTTCAAACTCTTAAATTTAATATTTTATGTCTTCTAGATTTGAATGTTTTTGTTTAGTTGAGGATGCTTGATTTTTAATTTTTAATCTTCTATTATGATTTGGGTATTTGATTCTTGGGTTATGGATGTTAATAATTGAGAATTACATTATATATTAACGATTATCATACCAAAATGTTGATTATATTTACATATGAGAAAAGGTTGATTAAACGTTAATTCAAACTAATTTAAAAAAAAAAAACCCAAAAAAATAAATCATGGTCGATTTGGTAGTGTTATGGATATAATCTCTTAAATAGTTTTGTTTGATTTGAAACCAAACCAGTTTCTAGTTGGTTTGATTTTATGATAAGAGAATTGTTTTGGTTGCACATCTCTACTAGAATTATAAGTGATTCAGGCCTTATTTAAGGAGAGAGTGGATTTACAGATGCTAAAAAAGTAAATAGAATTAATAAAACTGTTAAAATAAATAACACATTTACGAGTAAATAATTTTTTTTTTTCGTTAGAAGTAAATAAATTTACTTACATTTAGCAAGCCTTCTTAAATGGGCCTACTGAAAAACACTCGTGGGCTTGAATGGGCCACTTTTTTTTTTTTTTTGAGGGAAAGAGCATAATAGGAGTAATAATAAACTATAATTTTATAATATAGTAATAAATTATATAATCAAATCGCCATGACATAATAGCCAGAAAATCCCTACTGAGTCCTCTTCTTTGTTAAAAATTAACCGTAAATCCGATATTTTTTAAAAAATCTAATGATTTGTTTGGTAAAACAGTTTGAGTTAAAATTTTTAAGTTTGAGTTGGTTGACTTTTTAAAAACTAGTTATAATTTTTGTTGTCTTTTCAGAAAAAGATAAAAACTGAGATGAAAAATTTGAATTTAAGATGATTTGTCAAATTGAGGTTAAGATTTACTAGAATATATGTTATAATTTATTATCTTCTAAAAACCTACTATAATTTCAAAGGTATCTATAAAATATGTTATTTGTTACAATTTTCTTTTCTTTTCTTTTTTTTTTTTTTTGTTTTCCTTTTAAGAACAATGGGTCACTTAATTGAGTCATTAACTTGGTAGACATGAAACAAATATGCCATTTCATAAAAAAAATTTAAGTAACATATTCAATAATAATTCATTTCGGAGAATATTTATAAGATAGTTTTATTGTAAATATGTTTTATAAATAAATTATTTACCATAAACATGTTATTTATCTAAGATATATTTAAAATATGCTATCTATTGTAGACATTTTCAGAAAAAAATTATATTTACCCCTTTACCCTTTGAACTTCGACCGACAGCTTTGTTTGCGTAATTAGATCTGCAAAGCTGAAGGCAAAAGCAAGAAAAATACAGATTCCACCCTGAAAACGTGCTCTTTGTTTATTTGTGTTTTTTTGTCCTTTGCGTCACTTAAACGTGCATTTCTCTAATCATTGTTATCTCCACTAAATCAAAAATGGGAATTTGACTTTTTTTTTTTTGATGTACTTTAATGAAATTTGTGTAATGGGTCCCATCTATTTTCATTAAAAAATGATGATCAAGTGTGGGTAACCTCTATGGTGACGAAGACCCACGTTCCATGCTATAGATTCTAGATTAAGGGGGAGTTTGGTGGAGTAATTTGAGTTGAGATTTTTAAGTTTGAATAGTAAATTTTTTTGAATTTTCAGAAAAGACAAAAAACTTTTTGGGAAAAAGATAAAAACTTTTTGAGAAAAAGACAAAAAAAAGTTTGAGTTGAGTTGGTTGAAATGGTGTGCCAAAGAAGCCCTAAACCATTCTATTTTTCAGGCTAGTTTGACATTTTTCATTTTTACTTTCAGTCGATAAAAGGAAAGAAACAAAAATAAGGACTATTCAATAATCGTTTAGAATTGCTTAGGTTAAATATGATTTAGGATTCGTTTGATGTTTGAGTTAAGTTTGAGATGAGATGAAATTTTTAAGTTTGAGTTGAGTTGACTTTTTAAAAAATAATTATAAATTTTGTTGATTGTTCAGAAAATGATAAAAATTAAGATGAAAAATTTGAGTTGAGTTTGAGTTAAATTTATTCACTAAACATAGATTTAAAAATTTTTTAATATGCAATAAAAATATTATAATGAAATTTGTAATGCTTTTATTAAAATTCAGATACAAGTTTTAAAGTCAATTAAGAAGTGTTTCGTCTTAAAGTTATGTAATAATTCCATTTTTTTTTTTTTTTTTTGCAATATGATTTATGTACCATACATGCACCGACAATTTAGCAAATTTCAAAATTAGTAGGCCCCAGGACGCCAACTTTCCAACAATTTCTTCACACACGTTTTTTTTTTTTTTTTTAAGCGCATGAGTGCTTGCTCAAGTAATGCTTTTATTTTATATTTTCTTTTCATTGGAAAAAAAAAAAAGTATTCTTAGAGTCCGTTTGGTGAATGAGTTTGAGTTAGAAATTTTAAGTTTCAATAGTAATTTTTGTTGACTTTTAAAAAACAAAAACAAAAAAATTTTTCAGAGAAGACAACAAAATTTTTCAGAAAAAGACAAAAACTGAGATAAAAATTTTAAGTTTGAACTCAAATCCCAAACACTCCCTTAATATCCAAGCCTCATTTCTTATTTCTATAATCTCCTTTCCCTTTTATCTTTAGAAGAAAGATGGTCAGACCAGAGCACGTCTCCAAAATTTTGCTCTTTGGTCTCGTTTGACAATGCGGTTCAAATTATACTTTTTCATCTCAGTTTTTGTTTTTTTCTAAAAAAGTTTTTATCTTTTTCTGAAAAAGTTTTTGTCTTTTTTAAAAAGTCAATAAAAATTTTCAACTCAAATTGTACTCTTTCAACTCAAACCCATTTACTAAACGGATCCTTAGTTCAAATAAGTTTGAACGAGTTTTTCAAGATGTCAACCTTTCTGACTTTCTTCATTCATGAATGAAAAATGCAACAAACGAACCACCTATTGTTTATAGCATTTAAGAATTCATGACATAGCATTTCTATTGACGAGATTGAATATATACGCAAATTACAAATTCAAACTTTCTTAGCTAATTGTCTTAAATCAAGGGCTTTTGCAATCAAATAAATTTAAAAACCTAAACTAAAAAACTAACTAAATAATTACAAAAGTAGGAAAATAAATAAATATGATTACTTAACTTCTCCTTATATTGTTTCCTCAACTTATGGTAACAGAAAATCAACATATAATAACATGATGCACTTGGACCAAAAAAAAATTGTGCTCAATATATTATTTAAACAAGATTTTTATGATAAAAAATAAAAATATATAGTCATATTCAAGTAGGTCTTTGTGGAATGTACTATTCGTAGAAAAATATAGTAAGGTGCTTACAAAATGCAGGTTTTTGAGGATCCAGGGCATATTTGATATCTAATTTCTTTTTTTTTTTTTTTGCTTAACTCAAAACTATTTTTCACTATTTGTATATTTAAATATTTACTGTAAACTCAAATTTTAAAAACCCATAACTTTGGGTTAGCTTGGTGCTTAAGTTCAACTCAAGATAAACTGTACTTTTTTTTTTTTTGAAAAAGTTTTTTGTTTTTTCTGAAAAAGTTTTTTGTCTTTTCTAAAAAGTCAACAAAAATTACTATTGAAACTTAAAATTTCTAATTCAAACTCATTCACTAAACTAATCCAAGTTTATTTTAAATTCAAAAGAGATGATTTTTTCTTTTCAAATTGTATTGAATTTCAAGATAAACGAA
Source organism: Ficus microcarpa (assembly GCA_025413485.1). Taxonomy (NCBI): domain Eukaryota; kingdom Viridiplantae; phylum Streptophyta; class Magnoliopsida; order Rosales; family Moraceae; genus Ficus; species Ficus microcarpa. Next base: position 10,351,954 of record CM046383.1, on the reverse strand, counting down.
ATAAGATTCATATTGAAAATTTTTTTTTCCGAACATGATTTAAGATTTTATACTTTTTCAGTTTTTTCTCCCAAATGCATATTTTAAGGGGGTGTTTGGTGAATAAGTTTAGTTTAAAATTTTTAAGTTTCAATAGTAATTTTTCAGAAAAGACAAAAAACTTTTTCAGAAAAAGACAAAAACCACGATGAAAAAAATACAATTTAAGGGGTGTTTGGTACCTTAACTCAAACCATTCAACTTAAACTTTTTTTTATCTTTTTCCCAAAAAGTTTTTTGTCTATTCTAAAAATTCAAAAAAATTTACTATTGAAACTTAAATTTTTCAACTTAAATTACTACACGAAACACCCTATTAGTTTAAGTGAAGATATAAACCAAACTCACCCTAAAAATTACATTTCATTTTTAATCCAAAACAGAATCTTTAAAAACCTCTCCCAAACGAGTCGTGAGCTTATATAATCATCATTCTTCACAAATTGGCGTTCATACCTTGTCATGGAAATTGGACTTTTCTCATCGAGGGTGATCAAAGCATCTCCATTTTGAACGATTTGGTAAAGGAAATTGACAAGTTTTCAAGTAATTAATGGCCTTGCAATTTGGCTCCAAGTCAAAGGATAACTAAAAGCTACTTGATCTTATTTGCTCTTAGCAAATTTCATTTCTACAAGATAGATTTTTCTCCAATAAAAAAAGGATTGAATATTTTCTTCTTTTTGGGCCTTTTGACTTTGTGGAGAAAATGTGATAGGAAGCAAGCTGTCCTCAGTCTTTTCGTCCGTGCCTGCAATCACTGCAACCACCCCTGCACGTCACCTTCATCGCTTTGTCACTTTACTAACTCCACATTTATAAGTGTGATTAACTTTGGATTAATGCGTTGATTTTGATTTTTTGTTTTAAAATTGTCAATTTGTTAAAAAAAGGAAAAAAAAAACACACACACACACACACACAAACACACATCCAATGTTTCCACTAGTTGATGTTATTAGAGCCTAATTTTCCATTACGGTGGCTTGATACAACAAATTCAGCTCTAGTCAAGAATAAAGTTATTTATTTATTTATATAAAAAAAGTACAGAGTTATTATTTGTTTATTTTTATTGTATCTTTTGTGGATGTATGTACTCTAGCTACTTTTATATATATATATATATATATAATAAATTATAAAGAGAGAGGTTAGAATTTTCAAATAATCTCAAATTCTTTTATATGATCCGTCGATATTTTAAAGGTAATTGAATCAAAATGATAGGAGTGACTCGAAACAAATACTTCTTGAGAAAAGAACGATTATCTAACCAACCAGGAACAGAAAGAGTTGGGGACGAGGGGGAGTTGACCCCCCTGAATTTTTAAGAAATTTCACTTTAGCCTCTAGATTTAAGGACTCTTTATAATTTTTTCCTCTATGACAAAATGGTTTAAAATTTTCTCTCTTATTTACCTCATGAAATTTTTTAACTACTACATTTGCATAACTTTTTAAGAAAACTTTAAATTTCACGGAAGTTTTTATTTTTACTTTTATTTTTAAGTACTTACATTTAGATTTTAGTATATCAAATGAATTAAAATTATTATATTATTTTATAAATTCGCGATTTTTTGAACTCTAAACTTTAAAAATAAATTAAACTCTATTACAAGTAAGTTTAGTTCATTTAATTAAAAAAAAAAATCAAAGATACAAGTGGATAAACGATGACAACAATATTCACCATTGTAGTTTTTAGTTCAACTATTTTAGAGTTCATTTGGTATTTGAGTTAAGTTTGAGATTAGATGAAATTTTTAAGTTTGAGTTGAATTAACTTTTTAAAAAGTAGTTATAAATATTGTTGACTGTTCAGAAAAATATAAAAATTGAGATGAAAATTTTAAGTTGAGTTTGAGTTAAATTCATTCACCAAACATAGGCTTAATTCATGTTCCCCTCAAAAAATTTTCTGCTTCTACCACCGCAACCAACCCACCTCAAGCACATTGGCAACGCATGTATTTAAGTAGGTGTTACTATTTTATTATCTTTATATGCTAATTCCACATGTGAAGTATGAACGACAATTATATTTTGCCTTTTTTTTTTTTACATTGAACTTATTGTACAACTGCAGTTTACATTATACATTTTTAATTTGGATAATTTGCTTACTGAATTTAAAAATATATAACAAAACATCACTAATTGATAATGGTGTTAACTTTTTAACGATAGTTGACCAATGATTTACACATAGACAGCTAATGATGAGCATGAAAGGTCATTTTTAATCTATGATAATCCGAATTTATACCTAAAACAAGTAAATTTAAAATTTTCGATTTTGATAAGACTTAAATGAATACCCTAAACCCAATAAGTTGAAGCTAAATGGATAAAAATGACAATTATTAGTATTAAGTGATGATATCTGTTACAAGTCACATATCAATTCTGTTGAAATATTAACATCATTATCAATATTATAAAGTTCACGAAGTAAATTATCAAAATTCAAAATTTAAGTGACGTAATATAACTATACGATAAATTCAAGGGCATCACGGCAAGAAAGCTTTAGATTTTTGCGGAATACTCACGTAAAACAATCTCAAATTTCATTGGCCAAAATTGTAATTGGTCTATTATCCAACACCTGAAAAATTACACGATGTTTACGTCTAAGTGACGGTGGGATCTAGAAAGGGTGTGTAACTTGTCTGGAGAGGCACCTGATGAATGAATCAAGCAAAGTCCAAGAAATGCACTGTTATGGATGGAAAATTTTTGCTCTCCATCGCACGTTGGCATCCGATGCTTTGGCTAAAAATCTAGTGTGCTCGATACCACCACTCTACTTGAAGCACTTTGGCTTTTCCCAATTGGAAGATACTCTCTTAAAAGTCCCGTTATTTGTGCCACAAGTCCTCATTTCATTGGCAGAAAGACGCGAAAAAAAGAAAAGAAAAGAAAAGAAAAGAAAAGAAACCTTGGTTTGCATTTTGACATATTTCTCAAGATTTTTTTTTTATTTTGTCGAGAATAGGACATACATAGAACAGAGGAGAGAAGATATGGTGTTTTGCTTTTTACCACACCCATTTGTAGTTTTCCCATTACCATTAGAGAAAGAGAGAGACAGAGAGTAGGTGTGGAAAGTGACATCAGTCCTGTACATCTCGTGCTTTGATGAATCACTATTATTGGTCTAACTTTAGATAAAAATAATAATCATTTGGTATTTTCTTAGAAGAGTTTTTTTTTTTTTTTTTTGGCGAATTCCTTAGAAGAGTATTATGTTTTGTTTGATCACCTTTTCTATTTTAATACAATGTAATATATATTTTGAGTAATACAATGTAATATTGTATTCATGTAATATTTTTTGGCGAATTCCTTAGAAGAGTATTATATTTTGATCACCTTTTCTATTTTAATATTGTTTTAGTTACTCAAAATATTGTATTTAAGTATGCCTCTGATTGAACGATGCATTCATTTTTTTTACTTTTAATTCATCTTCTTTTTCTATCTATTTTTACTATTCATGTCACAATATCGATACTTGTTAGAGTAACTATTTAAACACAACCAATTCAATCACATATTTCATTTTAATATAATGATTAGAAATAATATCTAAACGCATATTAAAATTCATTCATTCCATTAAAACACAATACAAAGTTGGATGACATACCCAAAAGAGTCTATACGAATCAGCGTACTTGCTTAAGGGGGCCAAAAAGTGATCAATGACTTTATGTCAAAAAATCCACTGAATTGTCAATTTTAATTTGTAGTTATTTTATGGTCTGTCCCTCTTACCTAAGTCTTTCTGTTTTAAGGTCAGCCTCACAAGACAGCTAATTATTAGAGGTTTAGAAGGGAGGAAGAAAGGGGCAAAAAAAAAAAAAAAAGGTTTTAGAGGAGAAACAAAGAGAAAGAGCAACAAAACTATTGATCAAAGCCCTAGTCGGTCAAGTTTAGATTGTGTTATGCCAGATTCATAATGATACGAATAAAACTGATTTATCAATCAATACAATTAGATCAAATTGGATTTATCATTCAGTATAATTAAATCAGACTCTTTTTCATTTTACTGATAGATTTTTCATTTATGTGAAGTCTGATTCATGATGATGTGATTAAAATTGAGCCTACTGTTCAAGTAGAGATGTCAGATTTTTTTCGTTTTATTGGTGAATCCCAAAATTTATTCTATGAATGATTTTATTTATATCGCCTAACCTATAAAATGTCCCCATCTAATTAGTACTATTTTAATAAAAACTTAAAAAATATCTCATTTAATAGGTATTATTTGCACAATATTTAATTTAACCCTTCATAACTGTTGCTCGAATATTAAGTTTGGTTTGATTTATATAAAGTAAAACAAATAACAAATCTTTTTCCTATAAAAAAACACATTTACGTATTTCTTTTTTTTCATCAAAAAATATTTTACTAGCATGGAACAAACAATAATCATTAAAAATTAACATACCCAGGACAAAATAAATAAAAAATAAAAACACCAAAAACTAAAATATTATATTATTACAGGTATAGTCTAGTCATAATATCACATTTGACTCCACTTAAATATACAGAATAGGTTTTAATTAAATATTATTACACATAAAATTAAATGAATGAGTTTTATGCTTGATAACTGTATATGTATGAATGTAACTTTCCATTCAGATGTTTGTAATTATTAATGGAATGTAATTGTTAATTAATTTACATATAACTTTATGTAAATCTATATACAACATGAAATGATTTGAAGCCAGTTATATAAGTGAAATATAATATAAAAAAATTGTATATTGTAATCAATTCTTAGTTATATTAATCTAAAAAAAAGGTAAATATACCGGTTTAAAAGATGTTGAAAACGAAACGAGACCTAAAATTAGAGTAGAAGTAAACTATGACATAGTGGGCACATTTATTATAGTCATTTGCTTTCGAGGTGGAAGATGAGAGCGAGATGATATTAAATTATTAATAGTCTTCATTTTTTGTTAGAATTGGTCAAACTCCAATAGTGTTAAAAATACGTTTTACCGACTATGCACGGCGAAACTACAACATGTCAAAGTTGGAGAGTAAATAATGGGGTAAAAAATTGCAAGTAAAATCCATATAAAAAGCCTTCTTTTAGGACAGCATCCCTGTATTTTATCTTTCTTCAAGTTTCCACCACAATAATAGTAGAGAGAGAAACAGCTTGCTATCCAATATAGGCAAATTCTATTTCGGTAGCTTTTGCTCTGCAGTGAAGACACAGATGAAGTGACAACCCAAATCCAAAGAGATCATCACTTTTTCCCTCTCTCCTTCCCAAACACTCCCTTTAAAAAAAAAAAAAAAAAAAAACAACCTGAAACCACACCTTTTCACTCTCTTCCTCTCAATTCTCTCCATAGAAATCATAGAATCCAAATAAAAACGAAAAAAAAAAAAGAAAAAGAAAAAGCCATGGGTGGTTCTGAGGCAGAGCCAGAGGGAATTTCGACACCAAAACTGCCCCTGTTTTCCATCAAACAGCACAACATGGCTTCGCCGGAGCATCCGGGGATGCTAACGCCGCCGTATCAGACCTCGCTGTCTGTCCCATTCCGCTGGGAGGAGGAGCCGGGGAAGCCAAGGCCGTGTTTGGCTCTGGCAACAGTCTCAACTCACGACATGACTCCAAAGAGCTTGGAACTCCCTCCGAGGTTGTTTTCGGAGACCAAACTGCTCTCTCCCACCACGGTCTTGGAAGGCCCTTATGTGGGCAGACACAGATTCCAGTCGTCGTCGTTTAGGATCGGCAGCGAGTGTTATGGTTATGGTTATGGTTATGGTTATGGTTATGGTTACGGCGGGTCCTTTAGCCCCGAAAGTGGGTCCCACTCGCTTGGTGCAATGGGCCTGATCACCAAGAGATCGGGATTCAAGGTGAAGAGCTGGCTTGGGTCCTGGAGGAGAAGGGTGTTTTTGAAAGGTAAGGAGGTTGCTGGGGGTAGTTATGTCTTTCCATCTTCGGTTGTTGACAGAGAAAGTGATGACTTTAATGTTGAAGAGAGTGGCAATACTGCAAAGTCAAAGAAGACGACCAAGATTAGAAGAGGTTCAAGCTTTTCTAGTCTCACTAGCTATACCAGGTCGCACTTCTGGGTAAGTCTTTTAATTCTTGGTAACTCTCTGTTATTTTACTATTATTATTATTTTTTTCCCTTTCTTTTGTGCCTTTTTTTTTTTGGGAGTTTAATAAGCATTTCTTTTGTAATTCTAAAATTTATGTTTGCTTCATTATTCTGTATTTAGGACTTCAGAAGAAAATCTGGCTAAATTCACCAGAGTTGTTAATTATTAGTGCACTAGGATTTTCAAGATCTAATAAGATAATGTTTATCAATTTAAAAATTTAGAGCTTTCTACTATAGAGGTATATTTCTCCCGACAATGCACGTTTCCTAACATGTGAACCATTAATATGACATCTAACATGTGAAAATAACGTAATAAAAAATTATGGTTTAAAATAGAGCCCTTCTAATACACGTCTCTGAATATGTGAGAAAACTGTTAAAATCACTTTTTATATGTAAAAATAACAACAGAACCCGATTACGGATATGAATATGATACTTTATCTCAGAATTATCCAATTAATACACGTAAGGCAGCCTTTTGATTGTGTATGTGGTAGAGGAAAATGAAATTGGAAATCTTTTTTATTTTTTATTTTAAAGCCAAAACAGAAAGACAAGGTGGGTTTTTCTGACAGAGGGTATTGTAATTTGCAGGGAACAATATGTGAGGGATTGAAGCAAGCAGTTCCATGGAAGAACAAGAAATTGAAGAGAGGAGGACTATGAATTTATGATGATGATAAAAACAAGTCATCTCTGAGTATCATCAGCGGTAATGTACAAAGTCAATATTAGCAGACAGCCAAACATGGTCCTATAATATGATTCCTGTTATGTGAAGACGACCTATATTTGTCGTGTGATGTCTCTGGTGTGTCAAAAAGTTGTCTCCTTCTTTCGGTAACTTGTACCCTTTTCCAGTGGGCCTATTTTCTCAACTCTGAAATATTTTCTTGTTCAATGTATGTAAATTAATGAACCTTGAAATCAGGTTTCCTAAATATAGCAGGATTAGAGATTTTATATCTGCTACAGATGAAGACTCCTGATATAGCAGAAAGATTATTATTATTATTATTATTATTTTGTGAATAAGAAGATTTAGGAATGTTTATATCATTTTCAGATTTTCAGATTCACTGAAAAGTATTCGGGTCTGTTTGGTTTTATAGTTTGAGTTGAAATAATTTAGTTGTAATAATAAATTTTTTTGAATTTTCAGAAAAGATAAAAAAGTTTTTAAGAAAAAGATAAAAATTTTTTGAAAAAAAAAAAAAAAAACAGTTTAAATTGAAATGAGATGATAAGATAAATAAAATTTTCCTATTCACGTAATAGAAAGATTTATTTTTATTGGCAGATTGTAGGGATGGAAAAAACCAGATAGAGAGTAAAAATAATTTGTTAGAAAGATATAATTGCAAGGAGATAATAGAAAAGAAAATAACAAGGTGAAGATCAAGTTGTCGGTGTAGTCAACACGTAGCAACAAATATTAGATGGGACAAGTCATAAGGCCATTTTTCCAGGTCCAAACATGGACAGATGGGACAAGTCATATGGCCATTTCCTGCTCCATACGGTGATATCAGACCATATTGTGTACGTTATCTTGTCAATGTGATTGATTAATCTCTTTTTAGTCCGGACTTCCAGTCATTTACTTGGTCATTTTCTTTTAAAACGTCTTCAGCACGATTTCACAGTTATTATAATCTCGACGAAATGAAAAAAAAAAAAAAGGAAAAAGAAAAAAAAACAAAGGATAGTTTGGAAATAAGTTTTCGATATTTTTTTTTATAATCATTTTTATCTTTTTTTGAAAAGATTTTTTATCTTTTTTGAAATTTTTTTTTTATCTTTTTCTGAAAAATTACTATTGAAACTTAAAAATTTTAAACTAAACTCATGCACCAAACACTCCTGAAGAAGATAATAAACCATGAAAAGTCATGTACACCGTCCGAATTCGAAAGGCTAATTTAAAATTTTCTTTTGGAATTTTAAAATTTTAGGTGCTAAGACAGAATTGTTGAAAGAGAGAAAAATTTATGAAATAATTATACAAAAAGTTTATTCTTTAGAATCTTAGTTTAAAATTTATCTGTTTTTTTATAATATTATATAAATGTCAATTAAAAAAAAAAAAGCAGCTTGGAGTATCTATTTTGCTCTTTTACTATATTTAACATTATTTTTCTTCATTATGATTTGTGTTTTTTTTCCTTATTTGTTCATTGTTACTATATCTTTATGTTAATGACTAGTTCTTTATTATATTAATGAATTATTAGTATAATTAAGGTTTTTTCTAAACATTTTTCTTAAATATGATTTAGATTTCTTAGAAAACTATTTTTTTAAATATGATTTAGGTTCTCTATGATAATTATAACGTTATTGTGATAATTTATATATTTATTTGTTTATTATTGATATTGTTTTAATAGTTTGTTTGTTTAAATGGGTGATGATATCATTTATTTCTTTATTATAATTACTATATCATTATGATGTTTTTTAAATATGTTAAGCTTTTTTTTTCTCTTTATGATATTACTTTACATTCTGATGTCTTTTTTTTTTAATGATAATTATTATATCATTACATTTTTTTAGATTATAAAGTATTTCAGATTTCTTTACAATATCTATTTATTTATTTTATATGTTTATTGTGAATTTTATTTTAATAAGCTAATATTTATTATAATGATTATTTTTCCTATACGTATCATATAATTAATATTAATTATGGTTCTTTTTTCTTTATAATAAAGCAAGTAAAATGGTCCTTTTTTCCTTTTTTTTTTTTTTTATAAAATATTTGTTTAGTTTTACATTTTTTTTGGATTTTTTGTTTCCTTTTTTAATCAATTCTTTATTTGTTTAGGTTTGATTCTTGATGAAAAGGGTAATACGGTCTGTATAAGTATCAATTTAATCATGTAAATAAAAGAAAAAATCGACATTTTTTAAATCATAGTTTTCAATTTAGACATTTATATAAATAATCCAAAATTTATCATAAGAATTATTCTTTTACCTTATTAGTGGATAGTATTAATAATCAAATTATCTTTTCTAATAATCTTAATTTATGATTACGAGTATAGTTTAACAATAATTTCAAATGATTCTATCAAAAAATTTAGTATTTGAATCCTCTAATCCCTAATCTAAAAATAAAAAAATTAAAATTAAAAGCAATTTTATGTCACATGTCCTAAATTTTTAACATGATCACTTTCAGAATTGATAAACAATATTCCCTATTATAGGACATGATCACTTTCAGAATTGATAAACAATATTCCCTATTATAGGGTAAAGTTCAGTCTTATCGTAAATTTTTCCTACATATATAAAATAGTGCATATCCTTGCACTGTTCATCTATGGTTGTCAAAAACACACCGTTTGGTGTGTTTTTTTTTTTTTTTTTTTCTTTCATGGAAACCCTTTTTTTTTTTTTTTTCCTCCTCCTCCTCCTCTTCTTCTTCTTCTTCTTCTTCCTTTCCTTTTTGTTTTTTCATGGAAAACCGTATATCTTTATTATTTTTTTTTTCCTTTATGTAGTTTTTCTTCTTTTTAAAAAAACTTTTAGTGTTTATGTTTTCTTTTTATTTTATTTTTTTCTTTTCAAGTTTTTTTTTCTTGCAATCTACTTCTACTTTGGTTTATCTTCATCATCATCAGTATCATTACTATCATTATCATTATTATAGTTGTTGTTATTAATTTTTTCAAATTTTTACTTGTCTTTTCCTAAATTTGTGCTTATACATTTTCAGTATAACTTTGTTTTTCCTTTAATTTATTTATTGAAAGCTCAATATTTTATCACTTTCTCTCTTACATATTCTTTTCTAATCACTATCTCAACTTTTTCATTCAAAATTTTAGTTTTCTTAACTATAATCAAACCTAATTATGATAAGTTTTTTTTTCTTCGCTACATGGTCAAACTTATGTTTTTTTTTTTAAAGAGTTTTCACAATGGATTAAAGAAGGTTCTCAACTTTTTACTTTATTACTTTGGATAATAATTATGTGATTATTTTACTTTTTTTGTCATCATCAAAATTAATTTCCATTTCATTATATTTCCTTAACATTTAATAGAATAATAAATTTGGTTATAAAATATGTACCTTATTAGTGAGTTTTTTTTTTTTTTTTGGAAAACTGTTTAAGTGTTTTTTTTTTTTTTTTTTTTCCTTTTATGAAACTATTTTGGTTCTTCATATCATTTTTCCATATTTTGCTTTTCTGTCGTTAACTTTTTCTTATTCTCTTTCTACTTTGTTTTACTAATATTTCATCAATTTTCTTAAATTTCTGGCTTGTCTTTTTTCAAAATTTTTTTTTATACTTCTTCTTGTAACTTTTTAAATTTCTTTCTTTTTTTTTTTTTTGTCTCCTTATTAGAAGCTAAACGTCCCAAATTTTCTCTCTTAAAGTCTGTATTATATCAGTTTTCTCATTAGTAACTCTAACATCCTTAATTGATTGTGGTTAGTCTTCAAAAATATATTATGAGATTATTGTTATTTTAAATAATCATTTGCAATAGAATGATATAAAATTTTGATTTTAGAAAACATAATGGATACTATAAATATTGTGAAAGAACAAAATAATTAATATTATTATGTGTTTTATGTAATAAATATTAAGTCATCATGATTTTAAGATGAAATGTAATTTTTGAATTTAGATAATTATTATTATATTTTATTTTTGAATTAATTTTTTATTTATTTATTTTTTCATAATGTTGTTTATATTACACATTATAAAAACTACAATTACAGTTATACTTGCATTGCACGTATTTCATAACTAGTACTAAAAGAAAGTCGTGTACTTTGTTTCAAGATTTTAACCAAACAAAAGAATTAATTGATGACAATTTAGTCTCTCAACTTCTTTTTCCTAACAATCAACCCCTTGAATTATTAATTTTTGACAATTCAAAAAAATTTTTAACTTAAAGTCATTAAAATTAAGACAAAGTTTTGCATAATACTTGCACATTATAGCACAAAAGGGACAATGCAAATCATTTGTACTTAATTATAATACAAATTTCTTTTAAAGTTTAGGTTTAAGTTTGAAGATAGTTGAATTAAATTCAAATATTCAAAGGCAATTGTATTGAAGTTATGCAAAAATGATCAACAATGCTCTTCTTAAACTATATTGTGCAACTTATGTGTAAAAAACCGTTCAAACATTAATGAATTTGAGCAAAAAAGATTGAATTACCAAAAATTATAAATTCAAGGAACTGATTGCCAAGAAAAAAAAATTAAGTACTAAATTATCAAATTAAAAAAATACAGGAGTACCTGCACAAATAGGCTAATCAAATATTTATTGTGAAACTCTTTTAAAGTCCACAATCAAAACAGAATTTGACCTAACCTCCATTTGGCATGAAGAAAAGAAAATAAGAGGGAGAGAAAACTTATAAAAGATGGAAAATTGAAACGATGAAAAGGACATTAGTTTTCCTTTAGATTGTTTGATAGATAGGAAGGAAAGAAAATAATAGATTTGTAAAATGACTACAACATACATTCATTTATATTATTTTACTTTAAAAGCAACAATAAAAAAGAAATTTTAAACAAATTTGAATGAATTTATGTTTTCTTCCCACTTTTAGAAGGATTAAAAATGATGTACCTCGTTATAATTGTTTTCCCTCTTATTTTCCTTTCCATTCTCTTTCTTTTTACCAAACAACCAACTCAAACATTTTCCATCTACTTTTCCCTCATCCCACTTCCTTCCTTCCTCTTTTCCACCCTACCAAACATAGCACTATAGATGATGGGCTAAAAATATGATTTAACCCAGAAAAATAAACAAATTGCTCTCTATTTTCCGTCAAAAACATGGGGTTCATGTCGCCGAGCCCTGCCCCAAATACGTTAAACTTGATATTTGGTAAGAGCAACGAACAATGCTGGATAGAGCTTCTGCAAAAATGACTAATTTGAAACGAAATTACTAGTAGAACATGCAAAAAAGATTGAACTGTTTATATGTGATAAAAAGGAACCAAGCTGCATAAGATACGTCAGAACATGACGAACACCCTTCATATTGCTTACATTAAAAAGAACGAGATTCAACGAGCATTTTCAGTTAATCCCCATTTAATCGTCTTAAATTCGAGATTATTTCATTAATCAGAATCTTAAAAGATGAAAATCGGAGGAGAATTCTTTGAAAATTTGCTACTTGATTTCAAATAACTGCATGGCCTCTACTTCTTACCCGTCATACCTGCAACAACCTGCAATGATTCCAACATAAGCATATTATCAAGTTGCATTAAGAAAACAACTTCTCTGTCTTTAAAAAAAAAAAAAAAAAAAACGAAGTTTCAAAAATACATATGATTATATATTGAATTTTTTTCATAAAGAATGTGCAATGCATCGGACAGATTACTAATAACTATATTAAGGCACTCCCTTTTTAAATCTTTACTACATGGGTTAGCTTTCTTTACCTATAATCTTCGGCGTTTGAGTTTAACACCACAAGATGGCATTCAAACATGCTAATTATCACAAAGTACAAGATAAAAGAACCAAGGACCTCAGTATGAAGGCGCATAATCAGATGAGAGATGGCCAGCTTATTTAACTAAAAAAGAACGGACTCCATTTTAAATTTTAAACTCACATCACTTAAAGCAGGCGGAGGGACTTCATTCGATGCTTTGTAAGAATCCAAGATGGGTCTCACCACGGCCGGAAGGAAGAGGCCTGCAATTTCAACAAAATGATACGCATATTAAAGACGTTCCAATCCTACAGAGAAGATTCCTTAAAACCCAATGAAATAATAATATCAAAGAATCCCTTTAAATCAAAAGCTAATTAATGGCTAATACACAATACAAGATCTCTTTTCAATCCCACGACAAAAAAGAACATAGTTTTCCTCACCTGATTGGTCTCCTCTTTATAAAAAGATTAAAGGCTAAAACAGATCAACGATCTCTCAGTGTGGATGGTAAATTACAATTCAATTCGATGAAAGAATTTAGCCAGAAAATTTCCCTGATCAAGCAAAGAATATCCAAAATGAAATGGTAATGTCTACTTAGATCACTGGTTTCTAACAATCAGGGCCCAATGGCCTATCGTGGAAAAGCTGCGTTTGCATCTCTCACTACTCTCCTCGGATCAGGTTTTTCAACAAACAAGAAAAATTTTGTTCTCTTCCCCTTAATAAAGTTAGGGAACCAGACATTTCTCGATAGGCTAGTCACTCAAATTGAAGTCTACCACACCACAATCACTATGGAAATCCATATTTACTGGAACCAAGATAACAAAAATTGAAATGTAATTGAAACTATTTGCACTGCATGAGGTACACTAATCGCTAAATTCTTTGCCACAGTTTATAAAGTTGATGAACGCTGATATATGCGTTTGGGAAGAACATGTGGAAACATTTTAAATGAGTGTTTGGTTGCAAACATTTCAAATGGTTTGAAATGTTGCCGTTTGGATATTTTAGGCAAAAGTCCAAATGGAAAAGAAGGAGGGGGGTTGAAATTTTGGCCATCTGGATGTTTTTCTACAATGCCATATGTTTCCATCCAAAATGGTTCCACCCAAATGTTTTTACCAAAGAGGCCCTAAGCATCTTAACGGAGTTCTCTTCGTGAAGCAAAGAGACTATGGCAATATCTCTTGTAATTGCACCATCTTCACAAATACCCCAATTCCCATACAGTTTCAATTCACACCTATTTTATCAAAATATTTTGCCGCTTTAAGTGTAGAACATTGAATACAGGGTTTTTATCATACTGCTGCTCTATATTTTAATGAAATGTACTTGTTGTCTGTATAATATGAAAAATATACCGTATATTTTTGTCAAAAAAAAAAAAAAAAAAATCGCCAAAGTATCTTGGCACGCCATTTTTTGGGACACATTTTTTATTCATTTTACCCATTTCTTCATTTTTCATTTAAATCCTTCAACTTAATGTCTGAAAAAGCGGAAATGATCAACCCTGAAAGATTATGTTTTGTGGTCGAAGATTTGATCAACCTCGAAAAATCAGCTGTGAGGTACTCAAATGATACTTTCTCATCTTAATTATTGCTCTTAATCCTTATTATCTACTTACATAAGACGAAGGAACCATTGATTTTCAGTTTCAACCAAATAAATTTCATCTCTCAAGGAAATACTCAGCACAACCCAATTGTAATAAGTTGTTCAATTAGCAAACTACTCACGAAAAAACAAATTAGTGAACTTTAGGGTAGTCAAATTATCTTAATCAATAACAGAAACAAATCAAAACAAAACGTGTTGAACTAATTTCAGAATCCGACTACAAAAAAGCCCCAAATTTTGTGAACCACGAAGGTTTCATCAACTACGTACACAGAATCTACAACAAAACAAATATCTAAATCATATGTAATTGGAATTCCTGTCTCATGCATTAGCATTCAAATCTTAACATTCTAATTTCACGAACATCAACCAAAATCCAAAAAAAAAAAAAAAAAAAAAAAAGAAAGAAAAAGGAGAGAGAAAGTACCAACACCAGCGATGAGGCAAGAAGCAGCTACCACAGGCTCTTGGACGATGAACATCTTCAACCTCTCCATCACCGCCATCTCTCTTCTCTCTCTCTCTGTAAGTGTATTCTTGAATGTTCTTCTTTGCCTGCGTCTCCGATTCAGAGAGAGAGATGAATGGGAAGGGAACGGATCTGAACGTAGTTGTAAAATAGGATTCTGGGCTAAAACGGGTCGGGTACAGAAATGAGAGGCACAAATAGAGATTTAGGCCCAAAAATTTTTATGGGCCTGGCTTACATTTACCTTGGAATTGGGCCACAAGGCCCATTAGCGGTCCCTCTCATTCGGAGGGATTGCCAACTACGCAAAGTGAGCATGATTCTGATCATTAAGGATAAACTACAAGACTCTTGTAGTTAACGACGAGAAAAAAAAAAAAAGGGATTGACCC
Organism: Ficus microcarpa; assembly: GCA_025413485.1. NCBI lineage: Eukaryota > Viridiplantae > Streptophyta > Magnoliopsida > Rosales > Moraceae > Ficus > Ficus microcarpa. Next base: position 10,336,773 of record CM046383.1, on the reverse strand, counting down.
GAAAAAAAAGTGTTATTTTTGGGTTTCAGAAATTGTCTGTCCTATATATATGTATATATTTATATTGATATGATTTTAATTTGATCTAAAGACGAGAAAACGTGCATTGTAAAACACACCCCCCCCCAAAAAAAAAAACTGAGATTATATTTAAGTAGGAAAAAAAAAAAACTTTTTCCTAATGCACAATTTTGAACTGCAAACTTCCAAAAAATAAATGAATAAAAATAAAAATAAAAATTTGAACTGTAAAAACAATTTAGGCTGAGGATTGCAAGCTGTTTAATTTTAATATGTTCTTAATATCAATTACTTCAGAAGATATTTTGCTGAAACTTAGAAGGGAAAAAAAAAAAAAGAGAGAGAGAGAGAAAGGAAAATTGTCCCTTAGATGAGCAGTCCAATCAATTCTTCTTTACTTTAAAAATTTCATTACATAGAGGCATAATCAAGTTATAGAGTCACTATCAAATGGCTCTTCCCTCTCGTGGATAAAATCATTTGCTTTCTCGTAATTAATAATTATATATTAGAACAGCAATACATGCCAAAATTTTGAGCCGTAAACATATTTTATTTTTCAATCTTTTGATGATTAAAAAGAATATTGTTATTTAGAATTGTCTGCTGTCATCGGATAAAAACTGTCAAAAATTTTACATATAAGAATATAAGATCACTTAAATCGTACTCATCAGTTGAGATTTTAGCGGTAAAAAATATAAAAATATGTAACTTACTCATAAGTTTAAATTCATATCTGGAATAATTATGGGAAACAATAATCATTGATTGCGAAGCGAAAGCATCACAAATCATTTACATGAGAAATTGGAGGAAACACATCCCTAACCCCAAGAAACATTTTCCTCAAAACATGTATACAAGGTCTCACCAAATCATATTTTTCTACATAATATAAGATAGTTACAAGAATTTACATACAAAAACCTAAAAGAAAATCTAAGAAAGTACAAAGGAAATAAAATTACTCAGCCAAATTTTTCCTAGGTAGGATTAAACGACATTCACAAGAAGCAAGAGAATAGAGAAGATTTTTCTGATTTGGTCAGAACTCAGGCACTTTGCCTAGAAACGAGGCAACATCCACCCCACAGTCCATCCCAGGAGCAAACCAGCACCAACAAGGCTCAACCCCAACGCGAAAGCGACGGCGTATTTCGCCTTGTCTTGATCTGGCTGGCCTCGTCTTTCTCTACCCTTGACACCCTTGTGCAAGCTCTTCCTCACCTTCGTATCCTCGCAAGAAGACGTCCATGGAAGGACCAGCGGGAAAAGCGTCGAGATTTGCTGGTCATTGTCCTTAAACTGGACATACAAGGTTTCCAGCTGCAGCAATTGGAACCACTGTTTGTAGGCAAAAAGTACCGAGGCTTGTCTGAAAAAAAGTGCAACAATGTGATCTTTTTCAGCATAAGCTTTCTTTGCCGCATTCTCAGCTTCCCTTGCTCGTGTTTGAGAGTGACAGAGGGCTTCCATCAGCTGCGTTTTGCTGAATTCACCCTCGAGATCTTCTTGTATTTCTGTCATGTTCTTGTGTACAGCAGTATAACTGTTTTTCGGGTTGTCAAAGTCAGAAAAATCTCAAGTTTATGGATAAATATAGTCCGCAGATGCGTGTTATCTATCAAATCAAAACCAGCATCACAATGCAGATGAAATTACTCATAAAGTTACTGAAATAACGAGGGAAAGTTAGGCAACTAGTAAGTACCTCAAAGTTTCGTCCGATTTGTAATGCAAATGTCCTTTGGTGAAACACCCTTGCAAGTCTTGCGTTCCTCCAGAGTTTGCGAAGCCTTGAGAAGGAACGGACCCGTTAGAGGAAAGAGTACTGGTTTGAGTTCTCCAATCCAAAGATGATGCAGAAATCTCCTTACTGTCGAAACACCCAACGTGAGCATAAGGGGGTCGTCTATGGGACATCTTCTGAGGCGGGGGAAGATCGCAGTTCACAACACGGTCAAGTGATTTCCGTGCAACCAAGGAGACCAATTCATCTCTATCCGTCATCCGCCACCAAGGCTCACTCTTCTCACTCCCCATCCAACTATACTCTGGATCAAAGCACATTTCATTTGCTTGTTTCGTATCATGGCAGTCGATAGGATCGACCTGCATCATTTCCCACCTATCTATCGACTCCTCAAGTTCGATAAGCTCTTCTATGTCCTTACTATCCGAGGCCTTTACATTTCGATTTCCTACTTTCGAAGCTTTCTTTTTGGCAACATTGTCTAAACCAACAAAACACTCGGTGCTCGTCTCTCCTTTCCTTTTGCGGGCCTCACTTATTCTAGATGTCGAGTTTACAATGCCAGCTTTCTTGGTTCCCTCCTCATTCTCCAAAGCATTCAACTGTTCATACGTAAAACCCTTTTGGCATCCATAATTGGGCTGCATATGGAGCCACCATTTTGTGTCGGGAGGTAAATTCGGATATGAAGGATTCCTGCAATGAGGCATGAAACCGACAGCGGGATGATCCAGTCCGTCGGCTGCTGTTGCAGGTCCTGCTTCAACTTGTTTCGATGCTGAAGAAGATTGGCAACAAGCTAACTTTGGAGCTCTTTTTGCATCTTCTTGGACAAAGCAACGATTGGCCGCTCTTTGCCACACAGCTCTCGCTTCTGCTGCCGCCATTTTTCGTTTACGTGTCGCACATTTTGCTCTGTGAAAGGAGGAAAAATTAAATTAGAAAGGAAATTACTTCCAACAGGTAAAGATCTAATTAAGAAAATAAAAGTTCAACAGATTCAACCCCACCAATTTCAATTTAAAAACATAGTGTTCTAGGCAAAGCTTCGGGTTAAATTTCACCAAAATCAAAATTATCCAAACCTACCAAAATAGGTCTCTGAGAAAAATGTCAAAACTGTATGGAGTGAAATGCATATGTATGCACTTTTATGGAAAAATAATTTGACATCAAACAATAAGTCATCGAATGTAAGTAAGCAACTGAGTAATTGGTTTGGACTGTGAATCAAATTGTAATAACTTTCTTTCATTTAGATTACAATTCTAGAATTCATGAATATAACTTCTTTACCAACAAAATGCGTTCCAGAATAATGACTCTACAATGAACCCAAAAGCCAAAATAAACAAAATCAAACAAACAAACAAACAAACAAAAGAAGAAGAAGATACTGAGAATAAGATAAGGACAAAATCTGAAAATCAAGTTGATATTATTCAACCAAAAAAAAAAAAAAAGAAAAAAAGAAAAGAAAAGAAACCCAGAAAAATCCACTAAAAATTAAAAATCAGCACCGGGATATTCATCTGAACAAAAGTAGATAGGGTTCAATATTAGTAAATTTAACAAGAGAAAAAGAACCCAACCCATGTTTGTATAAATAAAAAATAAAAACATAATTCATTAAAAAACGAAGAAGAAGAAGAAGAATTCAGAGTAAGAAAAAGAACAAAGCCAAAAGAGAAACTCAACTGAATTGAATTGAAGGAAGCTAAATGAAGATGGCGAAAGTGGGGTGCTCCTTAAAAAGTTGGATCTGAAGTTAAAACATAAAGTAGAAACAAGAAAACGTTTTTGGTATGAGATCAGACAGAGACCAAAGAATCTAAGACCACGCAAGAAGATGATGACCCATGTCAGAGAAGGCCATGAGAGAGAGAGAGAGAGAGAGAGAGAGAGAGGGAAAGAAGAGAGAGAAAGGTAGTGCCATCTACGCTTTTTAATGTCTTTCAGTTATCATTCTCTGCCGTCGGTTTGCAATTCCACCAAACGACCACAAACATAGCGTTTTTTCTGTTGTCGTTTTGAAGAGGGGTCTTTTTCTAGATTTTTAGATTTTTACAAATCATCGATTTAAATTAAGAATTTTTAATATTTAATATTTTTATTTAGTTAAAATTTTAAATTCAAATCATATAATAAGATATTATTAGGGGGAAGTTATTGAGATAAAAATTCAGATAATGAATCTTAATTTCTTTTCTTAATTCTAAGTTGTGGGGTCGTAACACGTGGCATGTGGTGGCGTAATCAAAGACTATCGTGGGGTCCACGCCCTGCTATTGGATAAGACCCTTTTATCTATTCTTTATTGTAAATGTAAAATGGAGTGAATCTCGCGCAAGCAAAAGTGGGGAAAAAAATCAGTTGCCAAAAAAAAAAAAAAAAAAAAAAAAAAAGAGAGAAAGCAAGAAAGAAAATATTGGGTCCAACTCCGCCCGACCAACCCCCTTGATTTCTCCTGAGAAATAGATAAACACAGATAAGATGTGTACAAAAATGGGCATATCTAGTGGACCCCATGAGCGCCACCCCATTTTTCATTTCAAGAAATTACCAGTGAAAATGGACCATTGAAAATAAAGCTTGCGTTAAATTTATTAGTTAAAAATATAATTTTTAAATTAAAATTGATTTTTTATAATTAGTTATAAATTTTATTAATTAAAAAAATATAAAAATTAAGATGAAAAATTATAATTTAATTGAAGTTAAAGTCAAGTATTAAACAAAATCTTGTTAGTTGAAAGTTATGAAATCAACAAGGGGAATGGGCATATCTAGTGGACCCCATGAGCACCACCCCATTTTTCATTTCAAGAAATTACCGGTGAAAACGGATCATTGAAAATAAAGCTTGCGTTAAATTTATTAGTTGAAGATATAATTTTTAAATTAAAGTTGATTTTTTATGATTAGTTATAAATTTTATTAATTAAAAAAAGCATAAAAATTAAGATGAAAAATTATAATTTAATTAGAATTAAAGTCAAGTATTAAACAAAATCTTGTTAGTTGAAAGTTATGAAATCAACCAGAGGAACTTCTTGTTAACTTTGTGGAAGTCAATTTTAAAGGCAATATCTAAGAATTCATATAGATGACCTATTATATTGAAATATTAATTAAATTTAAATATTTGTATTAATTTAAAATTTAGTATACGTTTGGTGCATAGGTTAGAGTTGAATTTTTTATATTAGAGTTGTTTAATTTTTAAAAAATTGATTAAAATTTTTGTTGATTTTTCAGAAAAAGACAAAAATAAGTTAGCTTTTTAATGTTAAAGTTGTTGCTCCAAACACTTCATTAAAATGTGTATTCAAATAAAATATGTGTTTGTATAATTTTTGTAAACTTGTGAGGCGCCTGTAGAAGAACAAGAATTATTTTCTAAAATCGTATATCTTGTCTCATAATCAGTGAATTTCTTGTTGAAATAGTACATGTGGCACCAAATTGAATTAGTAATCCTGTTAAATTAACTAAACTATGTGTGGGCACCTAGTTTTCTGGATTCAACTTCTGTGAGTCGTTTGGGCTTAGGAGACAATCATGGGATATCAAAAAGCAAGTTCGATTGACTAATTGAGAATCAGGTGTGTGTCGTTTCTGATTGATGGGAGTGAAAGAAAAAGAAAAACCATTCCTCTAGTTCAAGCCACGTCCATAGATTACAGACACTAACTTTATAGTGCATATTTATATAGCCTTTTTTTGCTTCTTTACAGTGCTTATTGTACTTTTTGGCTTCTTTTTTTGACTCTCCGTAAAAAAGATTTTGCACTGAGCCAGGTGGTGAAGCAAGCCTCACGCTTGGATGCCACCTAGAGGATCTAGAACCGTCGTTTTTTCAGTGAATCATAAACAATCCTATAAATAAATAAATAAATATATATATATATATATATATATATATCTCTGTGTGTGTGTAGCACACTGCATCGCCCACAAGAATGCTTCCCCTGGTATTGGCACAAGGGCGGTGAAGAGAAGTATATTAGTAACGTTTGTTTTCTCTCTGTTGGCTGGAAGAACCTAGTATTTTTCTGACTTTCCAACAGAAGGTAACACATAAAAGACAGTGTAATCCGAGTAAATGAGGGAGTTCAAAAAGGCAAATCAAGTAAGTCAAGAAGAAACTAGATGTTGGGCTGCCAAATTGTCCCAACCCCTACGTGGAGAAGTGCATAATCTAGACACACAAAGATTTCTTCAGCTAGTATCACGAGGCCTATAGCTTAACCTGTCAATATACCTCTCTAATAGAATGATATCATGGATCCGTTAGGTAGAACTTGTCCTTGTAAAACCGACTAGGGGAGGAGATCTAGAAGCTACAAATTCACTTATTGTGCTATAATTTTTCCATATGAGATAACTGATATCTAACTTTCCGTCACGCTCCGCAACCACCATTAACGATGGTCCATCTTCCTTTTTTGGTGACTTTGCGGATCTTGTCATCTATTGGATAGCAGGCTCCTCTCCAAGTCGTCCAATCCATAGTGACAATCGCATAACTATAGTTCATACTACATTCGATTCCATACTCAGGGGGTGTTTGATGAATGAATTTAATTTAAGATTTTTAAATTTCAATAGTAATTTTTCAGAAAAGACAAAAAACTTCTTCAGAAAAAACAAAAAACTTTTTCAAAAAAAGACAAAAATCATGATGAAAAAAGTACAATTTAGTTTAAAATGAACTTAAAAACAAATACCCCTTAATATGATGGCTTGTAACAATCCACAACATTTGGGCCTTTGACGGCTTCACCAATGATAAGTGCACAAAAATGCACTTTAATGGTTCAAAATTGTCAAAATAAATTAAGTTTTAATTGGATATTTTCATAAAATTAATTCAAAAATATTTTGATGTGAAAATATTCTGTTTTAATTTAATTTAATTTGCTTTGTAGGAAAAACATTTGGGCCAAAATTGCAAGCAAAAAAAACAACCAAAAAAGCCCAACAAATGCAGCCCATCAGCCCAAACCACTGAACCACGTGTCGCCACCTAGCTCCTCCTCCATAGGCGCCATTCCAGACTAGACCGTAGCCCAAGCCCGCGCGCAGACCAAGCCTGTGATCCCAGCTCCTCCCCCACGTGCGCGCAACCCAAGCCCGTGTGACTTCGACCCCAAACCCAGTAGCAAGCTTGCACGTGATCAGCCCAGCCTGCGTGACTTCGGGGTCAAAACTC